>OX451741.1:1439986896-1440680684 GCA_948472305.1 Vicia faba | reverse complement strand
CACTTTACGCTTTCAATTATGCCATGATTAGAGAATTAGGGTTTGTATGCAAAAATCAAAATCAACAAGTAGCTTGACCTAATCAAAGATAAAAATGCATGAAAATCAAACACAATACACACTTGCACCCTTAGGGTTACAACCCACTTGTTGCCTTCAAAAATGGGCCATGTTATGCATGTTGGGTACTTTGGCAAAAACAAAAATAAAACAAAAGATCATAGTCCCTCGATGACGCTATCTTGGTTGCCTAAACAAAAATGATCAAGTCCCTCAAAAATTTGCCAAAAATACCTAACACAATTGCTATCATGGTCTATACGATGACCCGCGCCTGTCCCGTTTAACATCCTAACACAAGGTTATTCACCAAATACAATGGTGAAATAACACTGTCAAAAGGGTTAAAAAACATTAGGAAAGATCTTTGAGTAAAATAGGGTAGATAGCTCTTAGTTACTTGATCAAAGCTTGCAAAACCATCCTTGCTATTTTCAAACACACTTCACAACACAATTTCAAAACATTTCCCAAATCAAATTTTCAAACATTGAAACATCTTTTTCAAAAGACAAAAACACCTTTGTATACATTCAAACAAGGATCATTATAAAGGTTTCCACAATGATGGCCTCTTTTCAAAACATCTTTCAAAACCACACACAAAGCACCATTTCAAACAATTGAAAAGCAAAAGCAAGTGATCTAAACAAGTAACTAAGAGCCCATGGATAACCATGGATGAAAAGGGTGCTTGCACCTTCCCTTTTCATAATCTACTCCCCGAACCCAAGAAAACATCTCAAAGGTCTTTCCTGTGCTTTTTGGCCTTTCCTTAGGATAAAATAAAAAGTCGGTGGCGACTCTTGCTAAACCAAAACATTTGCAAACACAAACGCAAAATCTCAAGTCAGTTCTCCCACCGTATCACACAACCTTTGTAATGATTCTTGTTTGAATGTATACAAAAGTGTTTGTCTTTTGAAAAGATGTTTCAATGTTTGGAAGTTTGAAAGTTTATTTTGGGAAATGTTTTGAAATTGTGTTGTGATGTGTTTTTGTAAATAGCAAGGATGTTTGCAAGTTTTGATCAAGTAACTAAGAGTTGTCTACCCTATCTACTCAAGATTCTTTCCTACACGTTTTTAACCCTTTTACATTGTTGTTTTACCATTGCATTTGGTAAACAACCTTGTATTTGGATGTTAAACGGGACAGGCGCGGGTCATCGTATTGACCATGATAGCAATAGTGCTAAGTATATTTAGCAAATTTTTGAGGGACTAGATCATTTTGTATAGGAAACCAAGATAGCGTCATCGAGGGACTTATGATCTTTTTGTTTTGTTTTTATTTTTCCAAGATACTCAACATGCATACCATGGCCATTTTAAAGGCAACAAGTGGATGAAACCCTAGGGGTGTATGTGTGCATTGTGTTGTCATTTTCATGCATTTTATGTCTTGTATTTAGGTCCAACTATTTGTTTTGATTTTGGATATTGCATACAAACCCTAATCTCTATCATGGCATATTTGAAAGCATAAAATGTGTAAAATAAATCTATGCTATTATAACATTTATATGGGGAGGGGGATACAATTTTGAATAGGGGATTATTTTGCAAGAAATTAAAACCCTAAGTTATTACAACCAAATTGAATTAATTGTGCAAATAAATAAACAATATTTAAATAGACAATTAAATAAATATGCAATATATTATAAATATGCAAAAAATGTTTTTGTTTATTTTTATGTGTAAAAATATAATATTTAATGTGTTAAAAAAATAAGAAAATAAATGTTATTTTTGGAAAGGGTAGAAACCCTAATTTTTTGTTTTAAGAAAATATATATATATCAATTATATTATTTATGTACAATAAAATAAAATAATAAAATATATACAAATGTCAAAAAATAAAAATATATTAGAAAAAATATTATTTAAGTATGTAAATAATAAAAATAAAAATAAAATATTTTTATGTATTATTTTCAAGTTTTTACTAAAGAAAATAAAAAGTATGTTATTTAATAATTATTTTTATGTCCAAAAAAATAATAAAAATAATAAAATAAAATGTGAAAATTTATGAAAACATTTTTAGTGATTTTTAATATTTAGAAAAATAAATAAAAGTCAGAAAATAAAATAGAAATACAAAAATATGCAAAATAATGAAAATGGGCCATGAGGTGCAAATAACAGAAATGGGGGTGTCAAAAGTAGAAGGCCCAAGGCGCCCAGGCCCAAGGCAACTTCATCCCTGTCCTTCAGCCAAACGCGCGCGCCTGTAACTTCAATTCTGTTCTCTCTATTCTTTGCATGAAATCAAAAACTCAAAACATGAAACTTATAGAGCATTAAACCACGATTCTAACCATATAAAAAACTTAATCTAACTCTCAAAGACCAGAGAGAATTTCTCTGGCCCTAATTTCTAACCTAACTTTTTTAGGAAATTCATCAATGAAATTCTCTCAGCACACTTAACTTAAATGAAATCTATGCATATGTACAGCTTAAGGGCTATGAGTACTACATTTTTTATTCACAAACCTAAGCCTAATGATTCCTAAATAGAGAGATAGAAAGTTGGAAAATACTAGTTTCAGTTGAACACGAGTATGGAAATGTAGCAACTTTCAATGAGGCCTGAGGTTCTTTTGAGCTTGCCTGAACTTCCTCTAACCTTCCCCAATGCTTTGTTTGCTTTGAGCTTGCTTGAATAAGTCTGTAGAAGTCAATCTGCACAAGCTGAAATCAGAAATGGTGAAGCTTGCAAATGGAGTTACAGTCAATGGCCAATGGTTGGGATAACTTAGGTGGGTTATATGGAATGTATTGGAACTGGTTTGGGATAAAACACACGAGTGGTTTGTGAGATGGAAGTGAAACTGCAGAGGGTGCCCTATTTTGCAAGTTTTTGGTGTTTTGATGTTCAAGAGTGTTTGAGGAATGGATGGCTCGTGTTTCTGGCTCAAGACAATGTGCAAAACTTGTTTCAAATGCTTACCAACTTTGTTCTTATCAGATTTTCAAGATATGGACTTTTGGCACAATGACTTGTTTTTGAAGAAAAGGTAGGAAGTGACAAAGGCCAAGGTTGTACAAGCTAGCTCAAGGTCTGCATATGGTTGGTGAGCTTTTTTTGAAGTTTGTGGACTTTGTTTTTATCAAGAGATCAGGTCCATGGCTCAAGAAATACAAAATTGTAAAAAGTATGCTTTATGGAAATGGTATTGCAACCTTTATGCCATAAATGGATTGATTCATTGTACCGAGCTTCAAAGATCATAATAAGATTATTGTCCATCGTGTTTGCATTCAATTTTTGAGTGTGGAAGGGTTTAGAGACCTGTATTCAAGTACAAAGCAAAGTTGGACATATTTTGCAACTTGTGTCAATATGAAACATGCCATGGATCAAAGTGAGTTTTTGCCAAATTCAAACCTTCGATTCTCCCTAACCATAAATAATTCTAGAGAGTTCTTGGACATTTTGTAAAGCTTGTAACATGCTATACAATCCCTATTTGAAATTCATTTGGAGATTACAAGTGTAACTATGTGAAAAATTGCCATGAAGATAAGTCAAAATCCTGCCTAAACTAGGGCAAAATTTCACTAAGTTAGAAAGTTTTTGGACCCTTATTCCAAAAATAATAACTTAAGATCCAAGCATCTTTTTGGAAAACTTTGTGAATCAAAGTTGTAGATTTTGTGGCGGACTACAACTTTCATGTTGGAAGTTTTGTTTGAATCCAATTGCATCATGGTGAAAATGTTGGGCAAAGTTGGGAAAAAATAAGAAAATTTCATAACTTAGAAAAATTTTATGAAAATTTTCAATCTTAAATCCTAATTTGCAAAATTAGGTTTCTTGATGAACAAGTTTCATGTTTTGACACATCTTGATGAAAAATGACCCTTGGCACTTGATTTTGACCAAAAAGTCAAAGTTTGACTTTTCAGTGTACAGTCAATTTTTTGATCAGTTGACTGGAAAATTCATCTGTCAATCCAATGCTTTTGAGATCTTTTGAACCTTGTGATTAGGTCAAGATGATGCCGTTGAGTCCTTGAATCCATGCTTGAACCCAATTTTCCATTGGCTAGGTGAAAAATTAGAAATTTCCCTTATACAGTCAAAACCCTAAAAATGACCATTTTGCCCTTTTGATGATCTGATCAAATTTCTTGAGGAGTTGTGGTCCAAACTTAATCAAATGGTTCATATGAGCCTATGATGTTGTGACGTGGATAAAAAATTATGAGGTTTGACTATAAATTGGCCACAATTGACTTTTTCCCCAATACAGCTGATTTCCAGGTCAATTGTCCAATTGACTGGGCAAAAATTTGATTCAAAGCTTAAAACTTGGTATGAGCAATCTTATAAGTCCAAAATGAAGTATGAAAGTCACATGGGGCATTATAAGTCCAAAATTCCTTGTGCAAACTCAAACCCTAATTTCAGGTCAATAGTGCAAGGAGATGTCTTGAGCAGAGCAAACCCTAGCTTGGTCTTGAGTCCAAAGAGTCTTGTGAGGGGAAATCTTGATAAAATGAGAGGGCAAATTTTAGGGTACAACAGCTGCCCCTGTTCAATCTTCTTGAACCTGAAGAGTTAGATTGGCGAGTTTGCCTTTCGTGACTCGAAGGTAAAAGAGGATTGGACACTAGAGTGCCCGTAAATTTGCACTCGTCAAAATGTAGGTTGGGCTTAAAGATGCCATTTGGAGATTATAGAATCTTTGCTGGAGATGGGCTCAGATATGCCATCCAAAATGTTTGTTGAATATCAGGAGAATGAACATCAGAATAGTATCCGAATCTGGAACGTATCCGAGTTGTATCTGGAGATTGGATCTGTACGAGCAAAGGAATGGTGTCCATATCTAGAGCGTATCCGAGCTGCAACTGCATTTGGTTTTTGAATGAATATCAGAATGACTGCCGTGTTTGGAGTGTATATGTATTATATCTGAATTCTGAATGGGCGATATAATAGCATCTGTGTATGGAACATCTCTAGGACGGGGATAAGTTCCGAATGAGTGATAGAATGGCAACCGTGTCTGGTGCGTATCTGGACTCTATCTGAAGTTGAGAACTGTATGAGTAGTAGAATGACCTCCGTGTCTGGAGTGTATCCGTACTGTAACTGGGATCTGGACAAGAAACAAAATGACTTCCGTGTCTGGAGTGCATCTGAACCTGAAGTTGATAGTTGAATCTGAATGAGAAATAGAATGGCTTCTGTGTCTGGGGCGTATCTAGTCTGTATCTGATTGCTGAAGTCTGAATGAGTAGTAGAATGACCTCCGTATCTGGGGTGTATCCCTACTGTATCTGAATAAGAGATCCGAATGAGTAGCAGAATGACTTCCATGTCTTGGAGTGTATCCGTACTATATCTGAAATCTTTGAATAGTTGTTAAAGATAACTTTTAATCTTATCCTGAAAAGGGTAAAATGTTAGCTGAAACACAAAGTTATGTTGCATGACATGTATGATGCAATAAAATGTGTTTTATCAATGTTTATGATATATGAATATAATGTATCCGCATGTAAGCTAATCAACTGTCTTGCTGAGGAAAATAAATCCTTGATAGCTGGAGATAGTAAAATCTTTGACTGCTGCCAGGGAAAATAAATCCTGGACCGATGTCGGGAATTCCACAACCTTTGATTGTTGAAAATGAGAAATCCTTGGACCATTGTTGGGGATAGAAAATCTTTGGCAACTTGTGGGGATTAACAAGAACTTTGACAACTTCTGTGGGAATGTGAGAATCCTTCACGACTTCCTGGGGATATAGGGATCCTTCAAGTCCTTTGAAGTTGGAACATAGTAGATATTCCGTTGTAAGAATAATGCCGAGTGCTGCTTGAGAAACCTGCTTGGGGAGTCCCGAGAAACTTGATGACTGTGGCTGGGGATTGAGAATCTTCAATCTACTAGGAAAATAACTCTGTGGGGAGAATGTTTATTCCGTTGAAGAGTTCTCAAGAGCTTGGGTTGTATGCCAATCTACTGAGGAATTATCCGAAGCTGTGGTCTGGTTAGCTGTCAGGTTCTAAGATAACTTTGCAAGGGAATTTTCTGGTTTTAAGACAACTCCCTGGGGAATTGGAGGAAACTGGATGGTCTTCCACCGGGGTTTAAAGTTTGAAGTTTTGGACTTCGTTGGGGAAGAAAGTTTCATCTTTGCTGAGGGTATGTAGTTCAAAGTTTTTGGCTCCGCTGGGGATTGGGAGTTTGGAAACTTAGTTCTGGTGGAGACTTTGAAATTTAACTCTGCGGGGCATATATTTCAAGGTTTTGGTTCCACTGGGGACCATGATGATGTACTGCAAGGGATTTTACTTGGAATAGCCTAAAGATGTTTTCCTATACTTCCAACCTATCAGTAATTATTCCTTCCCACTTTCGTTTATTTGTAAACAGTGATTATATTCAAATGCATATGCTCATTTAATAAGTCATTGGATGTTTTCAAATAAAACACAAGTGTAAAAAGGAAAAGACAAATGGTTTTCTGCACTTTGAAGTATCTTTGTATTAACTTTGTGTAAGTATTTTGTACAAAGGAGACAGACATCCTAGTAAGAGAATGTTGTCGTAAAAATTGAGAAACATTTATACAAAGAAAGATGGCTATGTGTAAAAATTCCATGGGGTCCCCATTCTGCTATAGCCTTCGTAACTCTGGATATCTTATCCATTCGTTGTTTCGTCCGAAGATGACTGGATTGATCATAATCCAGGAGCTTGTTTGGTGAAGAGATTGTCCTTAAAGTGATCCGGCGAGACATAGTCATACGTTTTAATTCCCTAACTTTTGCCTGGACCGCCCTTTCGGGTTTTTAGTCCACCGGGAAACCCTTTTTTGCCCAAGTCGCCCTTTCGGGTTTTTAACTTGCCGGGTGTACAGATTTTTTATTTATCCCTAATTTTTGCCTGAACCGTCCTTTCGGGTTTTCGATTCATCGGGATGCCCATTTTTGCCCAAGTCACCCTTTCGGGTTTTCAACTTGTCGGGTCGTTTTATGGGTAGTATCTTTTGGCTATGTCTGCATTTGCAGGGTGCGGCAGGTCATCACCGTCCACGGTGGTTAAGATCATTTCCACACCAGAAAATATGTTTTTGATTACAAATGGTCCTTCGTAGGTAGGAGTCCACTTGCCCCTGGGATCACTTTGCGGCAAGATGATCCGCTTGATTATAAGATCCCCGACTTGATATACTTGTCTTCTGACTTTCTTGTTGAAAGCTTTGATTATTCGTTTTTGATACACCTAACCATGGCAAACAACAGTAAGTCGCTTTTCGTCAATAAAGTTAAGTTGATCAAGTCGGGTATGAATCAAATCGTCTTCACTTAAACCAGCATCTTTCATGATTCTCAAGGAGGGAATCTGAACCTCGATAGGTAAAACAGCTTCCATGCCGTATACCAAAGACTAGGGTGTTGCCCCTGTTGATGTTCGTTCCGTGGTACGGTACCGTGCAGAGAAAACGGTAACACCTCATGCCAGCCCTTGTAGGTGACTGTCATCTTTTGAATAATCTTCTTGATATTTTTATTTGCAGCTTCGACAACACCGTTCATCTTAGGCCGATAGGGAGATGAATTATGGTGTTGAATCTTAAACTGCTCGCACAGAGCGGTGATCATAGTATTGTTCAAATTTGTACCGTTGTCCGTAATAATCCTGTTAGGGATACCATACCGGCAAATGAGGGTTTTCTTGATGAAGCGGGCAACCACATTCTTTCTAACGGATGCGAAGGACGCTGCTTCGACCCACTTGGTGAAGTAATCAATGGCCACCAGGATGAAATGGTGTCCGTTGGATGTTATAGGCTTGATCTCTCCAATCATGTCGATTCCCTACATAGCGAATGGACAAGGAGCTGTTAGGACATTAAGAGGAACTGGAGGAATATGTACCTTGTCTGCATAGATTTGACATTTGTGACAAGTACGGGAATGTTGATGACAATCAGCTTCCATGGTAGACCAGTAGTAGCCTGCCCTTAGAATCTTTTTAGACATCGTATGACCGCTTGAGTGGGTGCCAAAGGTGCCATTATGTAGTTCAACCATGATCTGCTCAGCTTCAACCTTATCCATACAACGGAGCAGAATGCAGTCATGATTGCACTTGTCTAAGATACCATTACTTAGGAAAAACTTAGATGTGAAACTCCTCTAGAACTTTTTGTCGTTGACTGAAGCTTCTTCAGGGTATTCTTGTTCTTCGAGATACCTTTTGACGTCATGAAACCAAGGTCGGTCCACTACTTCTTCGGTATTAATCTCGTGACAATGTGCAGGTTCGTCCATTCGTTCAATGGTGATTTGGGGAGCCTCATTATCCCAGTTAAGTTTAAACATGGATGACATTGTAGCTAGATCATCTGTTAGCTGAGTCCCCAAATACAATTAAAGATTTGATTCCCAAGTCAATAGCGGCCTTGAGACCAAAGATACAAGCTTCATACTCGGCCATGTTGTTGGTGCAGCTGAAGCAGAGTCTGGCGGTGAAAGGTGTATGGCAACCTTCTGGAGAGATAAGTACCGCACTGATATTGTTGCCAAGTGCGTTGGAGGCACCATCAAAGTACAGGGTCCATTGGGATCCTTTTTCAGGTCCGTCATACGGTCTGTTTTCTTCAATGTTGCTCAAAGTCATGATATCTTCGTCGGGAAAGTCGAATCTCATGGATTGGTAATCTTCGACAGCTTTGTAATTGCAAGCTTCTCAAGTCATGTTTAAAGCATTGGTTTTGATGAAGACAACATGGATATCAACATTCAAAGGATGTGCAAAAAGTTTATCAATATCATATAAAACCTTGTTACAAGTCTTGAAGATTAGAAGAAGAATTAAAGAAACAACAAATGTCAAAAGGTATAAATAATTCTTAAACTTGAATATAGATGTTCACAAATATGCATTCATAATCATATACATATCCCACATTTTTAACAATAAGAAAAACTATGTTTGAGATCTTTTTCAAAAGGTTTTTTTTTGAAAATAAACTTTCAGGAACCGGTTCCTACCTAACAGGAAACCGGGTTCCAAACTTGTTCAAAAAACACTTCCCTGGAATTTGTACCAGGAACCGGGTTGTACCTATAGGGGAACCGGTTCTTGCGTGTTATTTTTGAATTCTGGGTTATAACGTTCACTAGGAACCGAGTTCTGCCTGGGTCGGAACCGGTTCCCAGTGAACCAGTACATATTTTCTTTTGTTTTTTGAACATAATTCAAATGGTATTCTTTCATGATTGCATTGCATCTTTTCATATCAAATGGCATGAATGAAGAGGTATTTGTTACATTATAAATTGTGCAGATTTTCAAATTCAAATAACTTTCTTCAATTAACAATTTTCATCATTCAAATTTGCATATTCTTACAAACTTTAAAGTGTTCTTACAAATCATAAATTTTGTGAAACTTGCCATATACATTTTCATTAAGAAATCATTAGAAGTTTCATACATTCATTGTGAACATTTATAATCATTGCTTGAGAATTGTTTCTTTCTTGAAGAAGAAGATCAATCAAAGATTGATAGTGCTCTCCATATCTTTCAAATAAATCATTGTATTACAAAAAGAAAGTATTCCCTTACTATTCAGGATTGTTGGAAGTAAGTGTTGTGATTTGAAGAGGATTGTTCTTCATTCACATTAGTGTTTGTTTGACCTTAAAGGTGTTAAGAACCTTTGGTCACCCTATAGGTTATATAGTAAGCATAGGCTGTACAATCATTCTAAACTATAGTGAAATCTCTTTCGTGTTGGAAAGGGGACTGGAGTACTCTCGGATTGTAAGGGGAACCAGGATATATCGCCGTGTTCTTTACTTTTCCGCTTTTATCGTTTTCATCACCATAATCAAGAAAAGATAAGATATAGTTGTGATCGGTGGAAATAGAACTGACTGTTTTAGAATGCTGGTTCGCGAAATGTCGCGGTAAGCAAGAGTCGCCACCGTCTTTTATTTTCTCCAACCAGGAAAGGACAAAAGCACAACAAAATTCCTTTTCGAGATGTTTCTCGGTTCGGGAGGTAGATTATAGAAAGGGAAGGTGTTAGCACCCTTTCTATCCGTGGTTATCGATGGGCTCTTAGGTACTTGCTCACTATGTTTTCAAAATGTTTTTGCTTTTCTTGTGTTTGTGGGTTTTGAAAAAGTTTGTTTGAAAACTTCGATTTAACTCTTGTATCTGTCCTCAAGAGTGTATGAAGTGTTGTTTGAAAACTTTTGTCAGAAAAGTGTAGGTGCGAAAAGTATTTTTGTTTTGAAAGAGCAAGTACCTGAGAACCTCTACCTACTCAAAAGAAATTAAGCTATGTAAATGTCCTTTAGACAGTACTATCCCACTATTGAGAAGTAGGTAGCACCGTCGTTGGAGTTTTTCGGGTCAATTCGATTAATGGGACATGTGGTCACTAAAGCAATAGTAGGACGCCTTAGCGGTAACCCTAATGTCCTAGATCCTTTTCATCCGAGGCAGCCGTTTCGAGGCAACTTGGATCTTTAGACAAGAGGGCGACCTCTAAAACACCCTATACTCAATGACCACGTCGAGGCAACCAAGTGAGGCGTACCCTAGGAGTGGCATGTGCGAGTGTGTCAGGATTCAATTAAGTTATCTTTGCACATGTTATGGTGAGCTACGTTTTGATTTTATTTTGAGAACAATTCTTGTCATGCATAGCCTAATTAACATACATCTAGCATTTAATAGTTGCGGAAAAGTAAATTGCGGAAAGTAAAACTACGCTATTACAAGGCGTCGGGTATTTACATCGCCAAAAACAAACCCTTGGAAAATAAATGCGAGAAAATAAAGAAAGCGATAAAAAGTCCTAATTACGCTATTACATCCTTGGAACAATTACATAAATATGATCTAAAATAATACGCGCGAAAAGAAATTAAATCGGAGAAGTCCTTAGGGTTTTGACCCTTTTTGAGAAAAGAATGAATTTTTGGTTATTTTGCATTAAATTAAATTAAACCTAAAACTAATTAATTAATTAATTAATTAAAAGAATATATTTTTTTTTTAGTTTTTTAATGTTTTAATGAAATAAAAGAAAAGAAATTAAAATTGTCAAGAAAATCCTAATTCTAATTTATTTTTATTTGTTATGAAAATAATTAAAGTTAACCTAATTAAAACAACTAAATTAATTAATTACATTTATTTACAAAAATAATAAGTCAAAGGTGAAATTAATAATATTAATAATATTTTAGTTTTCTGATTTTATTATGAAAATAATTAATTTATGAGTTAATTAAATAATAATAATAATAATAATTAAAAGTAAAATAATTAAATGGAAATTATAAAAGAAAAGAAGAAAAAAAAGAATGAATAAACCAGGGGGGTACTGGCCCAATATGGAGGTAAGTTCTGGAATTTCTGGCCCATTAATCTCAAGCCTTTTTTACTTTCTTTGATTTTCCAGGCGCATGGTTGACTAGGGAGCATGATGATCCCTCCATCTGGGCCTTCAGATTTGCTTTGCAAGCCACTTGGCGTGTGGACAATTGAGATGTATGGTAGACCACAAGGCATAAGGCATACTGGATAAGCTGCAAGAAAATAGCAATAATAATTTTGGGGGACCTGGGATTCGAACCCAGGTCCCAATGATCAATACTCCAATGCCTTAACCACTCCAACTGCACGCTTTATTCGTTAGTAAAAGAAAAATCAATTATCATATTAACAAACACACAAATATGCTGTAACACAGAAACACGCGCACCCTTTTTTGAACTGACCAATAGTATATCAACAGCTCATCATCTTCTTCCTTCGCCTGCATAAAAACACATTAGATAGCGGGGGGTTTTAACCCCCACTATATGACACGAGGAATAATAGCGATTAGGGTTGTAGGTTACATAAATATTTCGTGATGGTTGCTTTGGATTCGTCTGGTTCTCACGAATCCAACCATGTGTCTCACAAGGCTTAATTTTTCTTGTACTGTAAAGCCCCAATTTGAAAGCTTATGAACCCTAGAATTCGTCCATGGTAACTTGTGATTCTGTACACTATAATTCAATTAACTTATGCCATTAGCTTCATATGGATTCAAGCAATGCAAAAAAACAATAAATCATGTTAAATGCGCATGAAATAAGCTGTACGATTCTCAAGATAAAACGCAAATCGTGACTCTGTTATTGATGATTCTTTGAGCTTCAATGCTTGGCTTTGATTGCAAAACGTCCCTGAGAACTCCTGCAATAGATTAGAATCAACAAAAGTCTTTAAATCGCCTTAGAATATAGAAATCAGTTTTCAAGTTTTCTTGAATTTTTTCAATATGGTTATGGCTTTTTCTGCAGAAATTTCATGTGTGCATGATCAGGGTTTGCTTGTATATTTATAGGAGAATGAGATTAGGTCAGAATCTTGAGCAAAAATCCATGGAATGATGATTTGAATATTTGATTGGAAATCATATATTTTTGAATCTTCATGATTGGAAAAAGTTGCCAAATTTGGAGATATTGCATCTTTGACTTGGTGCACGAAATTGCCAGCCTTTTTAGGTCATTCTTGCTTCACAAAAAGATTGAAAAACCATATCTTTATATTTTCCTACAATTTAAATTAATTAAATGAATTAATATTGATTAAAAATCCAATTAATTAATAAAAAATAAGAAAATAATTCAATTAAGCTTGATGGGTCGTGCATAGGCCATGGATAAAGTTTCAAGAAGAAATTTGAGGCCCATTAGCAAAAACAAGGTGTTTTGAGCAAAGTTGACTTTTGCAAATTCACAAAAATTTCCCAACTTCTCCAATGCATATCTTGCTCAATTTTGATCATATGAACATGTTCTTGGACATTTTGGAAAGGTCTTGAAGTCCTCTAACCAATGCCTTTGGTCCCATGTCATTTGGATTTACCAATCTCAAGTTATGGCCTTTGACTTAAAAGGTACTTTTGTTGACTTTTGAAATTGACCTATAATGTAGAAATTGATAACTTTTTATGAGAGGATTTCTTGGACTTGGAATGTGAAGATGGATTGTAGGAAATGTCATCCCCTTCAAAATGAGCATTGGATGGGATTTTTCTGATGAACCATTAAAAAGTTATGCCCTGGTCAAGATACAGTTGAGTTTTCTACTGTCCAAAAATAGTAACTTTTTACACCTTGATGATTTTTGAGCTATCCTTGTGGAATCATGATCAAGACTTGATCAAATGATGACTGTGGACTCAAAATAAGATGTTGACCAAAAATTCTGACTTTTGACTGCAAAATGACCATTTTGCCCCTACAGTTGACTGTGGATCAAATGAGGCTTTTGACTGTGCAAATTGGCATTGTGAGTCTTGAGACTTGGCATGTAGATGCTTGAGAATGTATATAGGCCATTGAGACTTGATTGAAGCATTGAAAACCCCAAATTCCTTGAAAGAACCAAAACCCTAATTTCAGCTGGCTTATGAGGTGGTTTGACTGTCTACTTCTTGAGCAAATCTTGAACCATTTGAAGATGATTCTTGACAAATCTTGAAGAACATGGGAGGGCAAATTTTAGGGTACAACAGTTGCCCCTGTTCAATCTTGTTAAACCTGAGGATGTAGATTGGCTTGCGTGCCTTTCGTGATCCAAAGGTGGAAGATGATTGAACACTAGAGTGCCCAGAAATTTGCACTCGCATGGTGGAGTATCAGCAATGTGATGTCGGGAATGGGCTTACAGATGCCATTTGGAAAAATGATGGATAGGAGGATGGGCTTATAGATGCCATCTGGAGATGCGACAGAATCTTGTCGGGAATGGGCTTATGGATGCCATTTGGAGATGTAATGGATAGTTGTGGAGATGGGCTTAAAGATGCCATCTGGAGATTGTTTGTTGAATTGTAACTTGGTAGGTCGAAAGAAGGAACCTGTGTGGGGTTGCCTGATGATGAGTCCATGTAAAACTGCATCTTGGGAGAGAAGGAACCAGTATAGGGTTGCTTCATGATGGTCAAGTAGATAGTTGTCCTGTCTGGTTTCAGGTATTAATCTACAATTCATCGTCCACAAATATTTCCTGGCTAGTTACAGGTGTTGATCTGGAACTTAAGAAGGTGGGTTAAGGAGATAGTTGTCCTGGCTGGATACAGGTATTAATCTCTGACTTGGGAAAGAAAGATAGTTTCCTGGCCTGTTACAGGTGTTGATCTCCAATCTCTTCATGTAGATAACTTTCCTGGCTAGATACAGGTATTGAATCTACAATCAGTCGCTCACAGATATTTCCTGGCTAGATACAGGTATTAATCTGGAACTTAAAAAAAAGGTTGGTCGAGATAGCTTTCCTGGCTGGATATAGGTGTAGATCTCTGACCTGAGAATGAAAGATAATTTCCTGGCCTGTTATAGGTGTTGATCTTCAATCTCTTCATGTAGATAACTTTCCTGGCTAGATACAGGTATCGAATCTACAATCAGTCACTCACAGATATTTCCTGGCTAGATACAGGTATTAATCTGGAACCTAAAAAAAGGTTGGTCAAGATAGCTTTCCTGGATGGATACATGTGTAGATCTCTGACCTGAGAATGAAAGATAATTTCCTGGCCTGTTACAGGTGTTGATCTTCAATCTCTTCATGTAGATAACTTTCCTGGCTAGATACAGGTATCGAATCTACAATCAGTCGCTCACAGATATTTCCTGGCTAGATACAGGTATTAATCTGGAACTTAAAAAAAAGGTTGGTCGAGATAGCTTTTCTGGCTGGATACAGGTGTAGATCTCTGACCTGAGAATGAAAGATAATTTCCTGGCCTATTACAGGTGTTGATCTTCAATCTCCTCATGCAGATACTTTCCTAGCTAGTTACAAGTATGGATCTATAATCAATCGCTCACAGATATTTCCTGGCTAGATACAGGTGTTGATCCGGAACTTAAAAAGTTGATAGTAATCATATTTTGATTGACCTCTTTCCTGAAAAGGAAAAACGTTAGTTATATGCAATGTCATGATGTATGAAATGCATGATATTCTCAAAATGAGATCATATGATATGATGCGTATATGCATGTATCATGATGTATGGAAATGTAATGTTTTAGCCGGGGAAAATAAATTCCGGATAGCTGTTGGAGAATGATGTTGAATTCTTCGTTTCCGCTGGGGATGATGAACGAAGATGATTGCACAAATAAACCTGTAGGAGAAGATGACTCTGTTGGGGAATAAACATGGCGAAGAGATTACTCTGCGGGGAATTACTCTGTGGGAAGAGATGCTTCGCTGAGATTTTAACGATAACTCCGCTAGGGACCCCATTGATAACCCTGTTGGGGATTTTGATGATGAACTCCGCTGGGGGATAGAAAGAACTTCGCTGGGGACGATCTTTCCGTTGTAACAACTTGTTGAGGATAACCCAGTTAGACTCTGGTGGGGAATTACCTTTGAATATGGCTGGGGAGAGATATTTGTACTCTGCAGGGGACAAGCTTCCAGCATCTACTGGGGAGATAATTCAACTCTCCTGGGGAAACTTTTTGGACTGTATTGGGGAAATGGCTCCACTGGGGTGTCTGTATTCCGCCGGGGAACAATCTTATATTTCTGTCGAGGAATATTAAGACTGTCGGGGATGCTTGCTGAGGAATATTCTTATACTCTGCTGGAGAATATTAAGATCTTCTGGGGGTACCCAACTTTTCCAGGACTGGTGGTAGACCAACTCTGCTCGGGGGAGAGTATTGCTGACTTGCTGGGGATACTGTTCCTTTTTAGGGCTAATGGGAGACCAACTCTGCTTGGGGAGAGAGCATGGCTGACTCTTGTCTTACTCTACGGGGAGTGAAGGTATCTTGGTCATGTTCTTCAGCTGAACTTACCTTGGTACCTCGGCGGATAGAGCAACTAGGTCGCTTAGACAATTCTTATTGCCCTTGTTTCTGATGTCACCTGTGATTTTTCCTTTGTTTCACATGCAAATATTTGTGATCAGCAATTAATGTCAAATGCATATATCAAAAATGAACATTGGACGTTCTTTGCAAAACAAAACAGATAAAGGAAAAACAATTGGCAATTTGTCTGGAAAATGAACTTGTATTGATTTTGAAGTTTGCCTGTAAATAAGCGCTTTTGTACAAGAGGCTGACGTCCTAGTAAGAGAACGCCGCCGAACAAAATAGAGTTTATACAATTTTTGAAAAGGAAACAAAACAACTATGTTAAAAATCCCACTGGGTTCCAACTCTGCTATCGCCTTTATGTCTTCAAGCGTCTCATCACTTTGCTGCTTAGTTGGAGATGAAGCTGATTGGTTGATGCCGTCTGAGCCTGATAGTTGATACCAAAGTCTGGATGCAGGGTGATTCAATGAGACATAGTATTACGCTTATCCCTAATTTTTTCCTGGACCGTCCTTTCAGGTTTTCAGTCCACCGAGATACCCATTTTTGCCCAAGCCGCCTTTTCAGGTTTTCGACTTGCCGGGTGTACAAATTTTTTTATTTTCATCCCTTATTTTTGCCTAGGCCAGTCGACCTAGCGGGTCTTTTAATCATGTGTAGTATCTTTTTACTATGTCTGCATTGGCGGGGTGAGGAAGGTCGTCACCATCCATGGTGGTGAGAATCATCGCTCCTCCTGAGAAGATGTTCTTAACCACAAATGGCCCTTCGTACGTAGGGGTCCATTTTCCCCTGGGATCACCTTGAGGTAGAATGATGCGCTTGATTACCAGGTCCCCAACTTGATACTCTTGTCGTCTGACTTTCTTGTTAAATGCTTTGATCATCCGTTTTTGGTACGTCTGACCATGACAAATAGCAGTGAGTCTCTTTTCGTCGATTAAGTTTAGTTGATCAAGCCGAGTCTGGATCCAGTCATCTTCACTTAAACCTGCATCCTTCATTATCCGGAGAGAGGGTATCTGAGCTTCAATGGGCAGGACTGCCTCCATGCCATAGACCAAGGAAAAGGGTGTTGCCCCTGTTGACGTCCGTGCTGAGGTACGATACCCATGAAGAGCAAACGATAACATCTCGTGCCAATCCTTGTAGGTCACTGTCATCTTCTGCACAATCTTCTTAATGTTCTTATTAGCTGCTTCTACAGCCCCATTCATCTTCGGCCGGTAAGGAGAAGAGTTGTGGTGCTGTATCTTGAATTGCTCGCAGAGCTCAGTGATCATCTTGTTGTTAAGATTGGTACCATTGTCCGTAATGATCCTCTCCGGTACACCGTATCGACAAATCAGCTTATGCCGAATGAACCATGCCACGACATTCTTGGTTACGATAGCAAAGGAAGCTGCTTCGACCCACTTCGTGAAGTAATCAATTGCTACCAGGATGAAGCGATGCCCGTTAGATGCTGTAGGTCTGATCTCGCCGATCATATCAATGCCCCACATTGCAAAAGCCCAAGGTGCTGTCAAGACGTTCAGAGGAACTGGAGGAATGTGCACCTTATCAGCATAGATCTGGCATTTGTGACATGTTCGAGAATGCTGATAACAGTCAGCTTCCATTGTGGACCAGTAATATCCTGCCCGAAGGATTTTCTTTGCCATGGTATGTCCACTGGAGTGAGTTCCTAAGGTACCTTCATGCAGCTCTGCCATGATCCTTTCTGCTTCAGTTTTATCCACACAACGCAGTAAGGTTGAATCATAGTTTCGTTTGTACAGAATGTCATTGCTGAGGAAGAACTTTGCCGCGAACCTTCTCAGAAACTTCTTGTCATTGACAGATGCGCCCTCGGGGTATTCTTGAGCTTCGAGGTACCTCTTTACTTCATGATACCAAGGTTTTTCTATTACCTCTTCGGTCTCAAGATTGCAGCAATGTGCAGGTTCATCCAATTTCCAAATAATGATCCGGGGAGCCTCGTTGTCCCATTTGACTTTGAACATAGAGGACATTGTAGCTAGCGCGTCCGCCAACTGATTCTCCTCTCTTGGGAAGTGTTCAAAGGTTATCTCCTCGAAATGGGGAATCAACGTCAACACATACTCTTTGTAAGGAATACGATTTGGGTGTTTTGTATCCCACTCGCCTTTGATCTGACTGATCACGAGAGCGGAATCTCCGAAGACACTCAGAAACTTGTCCTTAGGTCAATTGCAGCTCAAAGACCCATGATGCATGCTTCATACTCCGCCATGTTGTTGGTGCAGCTAAAACATAGCCGGGCGGTGAGTGGAGTATGTGAGCCTTTTGGAGATATGATCACAGCGCGAATACCATTACCCAAAGCGTTTGAGGCTCCGTCAAAGTGCATAGACCATCGGGATCCCTCCTCAGGTCCTTCATCTGATCCAGGTACTTCACAATCAGTCACTACCATGATATTCTCGTCTGGAAATTCAAAGTTCATAGATTGGTAGTCATCCACTGCCTGGTGTGCCAAATGGTCTTCCAATACACTTCCCTTGATTGCTTTTTGGGTTGTGTACTGGATGTCATATTCGGTCAAGATCATCTGCCATCTTGCTATTCTTCCGGACAAGGCAGGCTTTTCGAAGATGTACTTGATTGGATCCATTTTTGTAATCAACAGAGTAGTGTGAGTCAACATATACTGTCTCAGCCGGCGAGCAGCCCATACCAAAGCGCAACAAGTTTTCTCGAGCAGTGAGTATCGGGTCTCCTAGTCGGTAAACTTTTTGCTAAGGTAATAAATAGCGTGCTCTTTTCGGCCATACTCGTCATGCTGACCCAGCACACATCCCATTGAATTGTCCAATACTGTCAAGTATAAGATTAGGGGTCTCCCTTCAACCGGTGGCATAAGAATGGGTGGCTCTTGGAGATACTATTTGATTCTTTCGAAAGCAGCCTGACATTCGTCATTCCAACGTACTACTTGATCTTTCTTCAGTAGCTTGAAGATTGGTTCACAGGTAGCAGTTAGATGTGAGATGAATCGGGCAATGTAATTCAGCCGTCCTAGAAAGCCTCTGACTTCTTTCTCTGTCTTGGGAACTGGCATCTCTTGTATGGCTTTCACCTTGGCAGGGTCCACTTGAATACCTTTGTCGCTCACGACGAAACCTATTAGTTTTCCAGATCTCACCCCGAAGGTGCACTTGTTCGGGTTTAGCCTCAGCTTGTACAACTTCAACCGGTCAAACAGCTTCTGTAGATGGTCAAGGTGTTCCTCCTCAGTTTGGGACCTTGCAATCATATCGTCGACGTATACTTCAATCTCATGATGGATCATGTCATGAAACAAAGCAACCATGGCACGTTGGTAGGTTGCCCCAGCATTTTTCAACCCAAAAAGCATGACCTTGTAGCAAAAGATGCCCCACTGAGTAACAAAGGTGGTATTCTCCATGTCTTCAGGAGCCATCTTGATCTGATTATAACCGGAGAAACCGTCCATGAAGGAAAATACCTTATGTTGAGCAGTGTTGTCAACCAGAACGTCGATGTGAGGAAGAGGGAAGTCATCCTTAGGGCTCGCCCTATTCAAATCCCTGTAATCAACACACATTCGGACCTTACCATCTTTCTTCGGCACTGGAACCACATTGGTGACCCACTGAGGGTAAGAAGTTACTGCTAGAAAACCAGCGTCGAATTGTTTCATAACCTCAGCTTTGATTTTCTCGGACATCTCTGGACGCATACGGCGAACCCTCTATTTTACTGGAGGACAGTCTTCCTTGGTAGGCAAGTGATGAACCACAATGTCGGTATCCAACCCAGACATATCTTTGTAAGACCAGGCAAAGATTTCCGTGTAGTCATGCAGCATCTGAATCAACCGTTGTTTCACACTAGACTCCAGATTGGCACCAATCTTGACTTCCTTTCTGCCTGTCTCAGTACCCAGATTTACCATTTCCACTAGCTCTTCATGTGGCTGAATGGCCCTCTCTTCCTGGAGTAGCAGTCTTGCAAGCTCACCAGGCACTTCGCAATCATCTTCACCTTCGTCTTCGGCTAAGTTGATCGGATTTTCAAAGTCATAACTGGCAGTAGCAGAGTCGTTACCAGTGAGATCCAGAATGGATTGGGACCTGTATATGTGAGTGTGTGTAAATATAGCTGTTTTGCAATATATAATAAAGAAAGACAAGGAGCGCAAGATTTGAAATGCAAAAACGTCCAATGCTTTTATTAATGATATATGAAAATGACACACAAAAGCCCTCACAAATGAAGCCACGGTGCCCCGGGTAAGACACCGGGCCATAAAGTTTCATAATATTGTCCGTTACAAATTCAAAACAAATGAGTTCATTACTGAGTCACAAAAGTAATAAGTATGAAGTCTTTCGCAGTCCAGTTATTTGGTCCACCGTTGGTCGTAGGGTAGATCCAGCTGTCGAATTTAGATTCCTCTACGTCATCTTCAATGGCATTTACTCCCGAGATGCTGATGAACACAGGAGGTCTTCCAATCCTTGCCTTACGAACAGCCCTCTGAGCTTCTACAGTGAAACCCAAGCCAAACTTGTCAGTCTTTGGAGTGAAATCAGGAAGTCGGGCCCAGTTTGCACATTCACCCTTCTCAATAACAGCCCGGCATCCTTTAAGGAAGCCATCTTAAAAGGAGGATCTTCAATCACAATATCCGCTGATGCCAGTGTCTGAGGGACCTCTACAAAGTGTTGAAAGGGGGTCTCAATGAACTCCCCATCCATTTCTATGTACCGGAACGAGTTGAGGTGGCTGACCATATATTCCTCCTCCCCTTGCACTGTCACAATCTTCCCTCTGACCGGGTATTTCAGTTTCTGATGCAATGTGGAGGTCACAGCTCCAGCTTTATGGATCCAAGGATGACCCAGCAAACAAGAGTAGGACGGTTGGATATCCATCACATAGAATGTTGAATCAAAGACCTGAGAACCAACCCTGATTGGAATATCAACTTCACCATGTACCATCCTTTTAGACCCGTCAAAGGCCCGGACAACAATGTTACTTGGCTTTAGCTCAAAACCCTCGCAATCCAGCCTGTCTAGAGCTTTCTTAGGCAATACATTCAACGAGGAACCAGTGTCAACCAGTACATGGGCAAGAGTAGTGCCCCTGCATTCAATGGAGACATGCAGGGCATCGTTATGGTTCTTCCCCTTAGCAGTTAGATCAGCGTCGGAGAAACCCAAACCATTATCAGCAGTTAAGTTGGTCACACAATCGGTAAACTGATCAGATGACGTCTCTTGTGGCACGTGGGCCGTCTTCAGGAAGGTAATCAGAGCCTTGGCATGGGCCTCTGAACACAACAATAGTGATAGCATAGAAATTTTTGATGGGGTGTGCCCCAGCTGCTCAACTACATTAAAATCACTCTTCTTGATAATCTTAAGAATCTCTTCCATCTCCTGCTTGGAAGCTCAACAGTGGTTGTCTTCGGTGCCTCTGTCTGGGCAGGCATATCAGTAGCGATCCCTTTGCCCCGAGCGCCAGATGACTCGGCAGCAGGAGTAGAAATAGAAACTTGATCAGGCAGGGAAACAAGCACACTTGTAGGTGTGATGACAATAGGTCTCTGGATAGCTGGTGGCGCAATATCAGGTGAGAAAATCCTACCACTGTGGGTGACTTTGGCAGGCCCGGTGATGTTACTGATGCCGGTACTAGTATCAAACTCTTGTTTAACTCCAAGCGCATAAACATCTGCCCCATAGTGCCAAGGGACAACTTTGTCAGATGTATAGGGGATGGGCCCCGGAACAGTGATGATTATGGGTGCAATCTTCTGAACAGGCTTCTTCGGGGGAGCCTTGGGAGAATTGTTGAAAATGGTGACAATGGAAACTTCTTCAGTAGGGGTAGCAGGAACAACAATCTTCTCGAACAGGATCTCTTTATTATCCATCAGGTTTTGGATGCCTGACTTCAAAGATGGACAACCAGTAGGTGAAACGGAACATAGATGGCAACCTTCACTACATCCCAGAAACAAACCGGCTAGCAACAGCTTCCTCTTGACAGTCAACAACGGAGTAACAATATCATCCACAGAGGCTACATACAGGTCTTCCTCTACAACATTCACTCCATGCTTGGGCATGAGAGCAGTCACAACATTGGGCCTTTCGGGCGCCTCGAACTCTATCTCTTTAGCATCAATAAGGTCCTGAACCTTATTCTTCAGAGCCCAACAATCATCCGTAGTATGCCCCGGGCTATCAGAGTGATAAGTGCAACGGGCGTTGGGATTGTACTTTGGAGATGTTGTGTTTACAACCTTCAGAGCTTCTTTTATAGTTACCAGATTGGTTGTCAGTAACTGCGGCAGTATCTGGGACAAGGTCATACTGAGACGAGTAAACTGCCTTCTAGGTCTCTCACCCTTTTGTTGGTTATATTGCTGAGGAGCAGCAATATGCTTTGAAATTACCACCGCGTTGACAGCTTGGCGGCGTTCCGGTTTATTCTGTCTCCTTGAACCATAGATAGCACTAGATTCCTTCTTGAAGGGTTTCTTTTCAGTACTCGATGAGGCACCCTTTTGTATCTTCCCAGACTTGATACCGGCTTCTATTCTCTCACCTGTTAAGATAAGGTCTGTAAACCCGGCAGAAGAATTCCCAATCAAATGGTTGAAGAACGGACCAGACAGGGTCCCCAAGAACATATCAACAAGCTCACGGTCAGTCAAAGGTGGCTGCACCCTTCCAGCCAGGTCTCTCCACTTTTGAGCATATTCCTTAAATCCTTCACCCGTCCCCAGTGACATACCCTGGAGTTGGGTACGCGTAGGAGCAAGGTCGGAATTATACTGATACTGCTTATAGAACATAGTAGCCAAGTCCTCCCAATTACGAATACTGGATCCATCCAGCTGATAGAACCATTTGAGTTGAGTCCCTGAAAGACTATCCTGGAAGAAATGGATCCACAAATTCTTGTTGGCTGTGTAAGGTTGGATCTTCCTTACATACGATCAGAGGTGCAACTTAGGACAGGAAGCTCCGTCGTACTTTGCAAAAGTAGGTGCCTTAAACTTATGGGGAATCACCACCCCAGAGGATAAGCCTAGGTCTCCAAAGTCCAACCCGGGCACATTTTGTATCTCCATAGCACTTAGGCAGTCCTCCAGCTGTTTGTACCTGTCCTTAGTAGGAGGGTACTGTTCATCATTATAATTTGTCTCGTTGTCGGAGACCACGGGACTAGGAAACCTTCTCTCTTGGGGATCGTATTTGCCTACAGATGAGGTAGTCAGCTCAGCCTCATTTTGTAGTCCATTCCCAAATCTGCGTCCAGTGTTAAACAAGACGGTCCTCTTCTTCTTCTTCTTCTTCTTCTTCTTCTTCAGAATCAGAGTCTTCAACTCCTGTTGACCCTGGGCTAGGCTCATAACCAACTCTTGGAACTGGGCGTTCTGGGCCTGGAGGGCCTTGATAGCTTGTTCAGTAGTAGGTTCAGAAGACATGATGATTGCTGAAATAAACAGCGAAGAAGATAAGTGACCTGTAAAAAGTGTACCTGTTATGCATATGATGCATGGTATGCTATTTATGCAATGCACTCAAGGGTTCGAAAATTCAAATTCGTTGTAAACAAAAAAGGAACACACGTCATATTTAAGAAGTAATTTGTTCAGTACATTAGTGTCTCATGGGAGAAATATTACAAAATACTTAATGCCAAAAGACACTGCGCATCCTCTTTGGAGCGATGTAAGTGTTGAGGGTCTTTTCCTCGTGAAGTAGGCGGGTGAGCTCCAAGACCTTCTTCTCGCTGGCATGTAAACTGGCTTCAAGAGAATTCCGTTCTTCCTTGAGTTGGATCCAGCTCTTTTGCATTTCCTCCCATGATGTTGGCATGTCAGGATGCAGGATGGTGTATGAGACCTCTCCTTCCATAATTGGCTCTTTGATCACGGGGAGAATGTGAGGATATGGCATCATAAGCTTCTGGGAGCGGGTTCGTACCCACTTGAGGTAAGGCTCAAGGGGGATGGAATTCTTGTGCCCCAGTGTCTTACTATCCACCTTGTTAGGCATCCTCCAAGCTCTGATGAACCTTTGGCGAAGTCCTTGCGCATCGTTGTCGAAATCAAAAACTATGTCAGGAATTAGCATATCATGAGGGCCATCCCTCCGAGCATATCCAAATTGTCTCAAAGCCAGACAGGGGTTGTAAGTAATGCCTCCTCTAATTCCAAGTAAAGGAACATTAGGAAACTCTCCGCAACGATCAATGATAGTGACATTTTCTCTAGACCGAGAACACCAATGTATATCGGAATGTGTAAGAGTCATCAATCGTTGTGACCACCTTAGACCCCGCTCTTTCTTCAAAACTGATTGTGGAAGGTGCGAAATAAACCACCTAGCCAAGAGAGGAGTGCAGCACATGAGAACACCTCTCTTTCTCATTGTTCGAGTGTAAAATGAGTGGAGGATGTCCCCAAGCAATGTAGGTATGGGGTTCCTGGACATAAAAATCTTGACAGCATTTATATCTATAAGTTGATCCGGATTTGGGAGCAACACCAACCCATAGACAAGGAGTGCCACAATCTCTTCGAAGGCTTGTAGATCGAGAGAATTCCCACATTCTTGTGCCTTCTCAAACAAGAACTTTGCCAAGAATCCTTTGATACCACTTCTGATTTCCCAATGCCCTTTGATGTCAGATGGTTACAGACATAACGCTTGAGCAACCTCTTCAAGTTTTGGCTCCTTTTCCGTACCGTTGTAGGGTAGTTGACTAAGAATAGGAATTTTCAGAAGTTGAGAAAATTCTTCCAAAGTAGGCACCAATTGATAATCCGGGAAAGTAAAACAGTGGTGTAAGGGGTCAAAGAACTGGAAGAGAACTTTTATCATATCTTCTTCAATGTTGGTATTGACCAAGCTGAGGAGTCTACCATGTCTTTCACTAAAAGAAGAGCTTTCGGGAATCCTGGATGTAAGCTCCTTGAGTTGAGGAGGGATCCTTACAAGGTTGACCTGAATTGTTTTTCTGCGGAGAGACTCCATGTCCTACAAGACAAGAACAAAGATGAAGATTCGAACCCTTGAAGTGGTTAGCAAATGCATATGATGCGTTATGATGTTATGATGTTATGATAAAGGCACACCACAAGTATTCACAAAAGGCAAACATGGTAAAGGCACACAAGTCACACCAGACAGCCCTTAGAGTTTAGGCCAGCATGAAGTTTAGGTACTACCCTCTTGAAGTTAGTTGGCTCAAAACCTGTCCTATAAATAGTAACCGGGTTCTAAGGAGCTCAATATCATTAGATTATTTTCTATGTTCATTGTTTTGATTTAGCCACTTAACTGGCGACTAAAATATTCCAAGAAAACAATCCTCAATGAGTGTAGTATCGAGTATCTACCAACTTCGGACTGCACCAAAGTCGGTCATCTCACTACCCCTAAAGAGGCCAGGATGGTCAAGTAAGGTTCTTAAGGTCAGTTGATGCTTCACGACACCACTCGGCGGCCCCGTACTCTCCTTGACTTGACTCAAGGGTTACCGGTACTCACCAAAGTGCCACATCAATGTAGCAACTGCTTCAACCATGTCGGTATACCCCGCACAGTTCCCTCACAGTTTGTTGCTACTTCTAAAGGGTATCCCCCAGATCCGGGTTAGGATCTATAAAACTCCGATTCAAACCCACAATTTTAAAGCATTCAAGGCATACAATTGAAAACATAGAATGATCTAATCCTAAGGTATACCCCACTTATTAGTTTCCCCAGCAGAGTTGCCAGTTCTGTGATCGGTGGACATAAAACTGACTGTTTTGGAATGTTGGTTCGCTAAATGTCGCGGTAAGCAAGAGTCGCCACCATCTTTTATTTTCTCCAACCAGGAAAGGACAAAAGCACAGCAAAATTCCTTTTCGAGATGTTTCTCGGTTCGGGAGGTAGATTATAGAAAGGGAAGGTGTTAGCACCCTTTCTATCAGTGGTTATCCACGGGCTCTTAGGTACTTGCTCACTATGTTTTCAAAATGTTTTTGCTTTTCTTGTGTTTTTGGGTTTTGAAAAAGTTTGTTTGAAAACTTCGATTTAACTCTTGTATCTGTCCTCAAGAGTGTATGAAGTGTTGTTTGAAAACTTTTGTCAGAAAAGTGTAGGTGCGAAAAGTATTTTTGTTTTGAAAGAGCAAGTACCTGAGAACCTCTACCTACTCAAAAGAAATTAAGCTGTGTAAATGTCCTTTAGACAGTACTATCCCACTATTGAGAAGTAGGTAGCACCATCGTTGGAGTTTTTCGGGTCAATTCGATTAATGGGACATGTGGTCACTAAAGCAATAGTAGGACGCCTTAGCGGTAACCCTAATGTCCTAGATCCTTTTTATCTGAGGTAACCGTTTCGAGGCAACTTGGATCTTTAGACAAGAGGGCGACCTCTAAAACACCCTATACTCAATGACCACGTCGAGACAACCAAGTGAGGCGTACCCTAGGAGTGGCATGTGCGAGTGTGTCAGGATTCAATTAAGTTATCTTTGCACATGTTATGGTGAGCTACGTTTTGATTTTATTTTGAGAACAATTCTTGTCATGCATAGCCTAATTAACATACATCTAGCATTTAATAATTGCGGAAAAGTAAATTGCGGAAAGTAAAACTACGCTATTACAAGGCGTCAGGTATTTACATCGCCAAAAACAAACCCTTGGAAAATAAATGCGAGAAAATAAAGAAAGCGATAAAAAGTCCTAATTACGCTATTACATCCTCGGAACAATTATATAAATATGATAAAAAATAAAACGCGCGAAAATAAATTAAATCGGAGAAGTCCTTAGGGTTTTGACCCTTTTTGAGAAAAGAATGAATTTTTGGTTATTTTGCATTAAATTAAATTAAACCTAAAACTAATTAATTAATTAATTAAAAGAATTTTTTTTTGAGTTTTTTAATGTTTTAATGAAATAAAAGAAAAGAAATTAAAATTGTCAAGAAAATCCTAATTCTAATTTATTTTTATTTGTTATGAAAAAAATTAAAGTTAACCTAATTAAAACAACTAAATTAATTAATTACATTTATTTACAAAAATAATAAGTCAAAGGTGAAATTAATAATAATAATAATATTTTAGTTTTCTGATTTTATTATGAAAATAATTAATTTATGAGTTAATTAAATAATAATAATAATAATAATTAAAAGTAAAATAATTAAATGGAAATTATAAAAGAAAAGAAGAAAAAAAGAATGAATGAACCCGGGGGGTACTGGCCCAATATGGAGGTAAGTTCTGGAATTTCTGGCCCATTAATCTCAAGCCTTTTTGACTTTCTTTGATTGTCCAGGCGCATGGTTGACTAGGGAGCATGATGATCCCTCCATCTGGGCCTTCAGATTTGCTTTGCAAGCCACTTGGCGTGTGGACAATTGAGATGCATGGTAGACCACAAGGCATAAGGCATACTGGATAAGCTGCAAGAAAATAGCAATAATAATTTTGGGGGACCTGGGATTCGAACCCAGGTCCCAATGATCAATACTCCAATGCCTTAACCACTCCAACTGCACGCTTTATTCGTTACTAAAAGAAAAATCAATTATCATATTAATAAACACACAAATATGCTGTAACACAGAAACACGCACACCCTTTTTTGAATTGACCAATAGTATATCAATAGCTCATCATCTTCTTCCTTCGCCTGCATAAAAACACATTAGATAGCGGGGGTTTTTAACCCCCACTATATGACACGAGGAATAATAGCGATTAGGGTTGTAGGCTACATAAATATTTCGCGATAGTTGCTTTGGATTCATCTGGTTCTCACGAATCCAACCATGTGTCTCACAAGGCTTAATTTTTCTTGTACTGCAAAGCCCCAATTTGAAAGCTTATGAACCCTAGAATTCGTCCATGGTAACTTGTGATTCTGTACACTATAATACAATTAACTTATGCCATTAGCTTCATATGGATTCAAGCAATGCAAAACAAATAATAAATCATGTTAAATGCGCATGAAATAAGCTGTACGATTCTCAAGATAAAACGCAAACCGTGGCTCTGTTCTTGATTATTCTTTGAGCTTCAATGCTTGGTTTTGATTGCAAAACGTCCCTGAGAACTCCTGCAATAGATTAGAATCAACAAAAGTCTTTAAATCGCCTTAGAATATAGAAATCAGTTTTCAAGTTTTCTTGAATTTTTTCAATATGGTTATGGCTTTTTCTACAGAAATTTCACGTGTGCATGATCAAGGTTTGCTTGTATATTTATAGGAGAATGAGATTAGGTCAGAATCTTTAGCAAAAATCCACGGAATGATGATTTGAATATTTGATTGGAAATCATATATTTTTGAATCTTCATGATTGGAAAAAGTTGCCAAATTTGGAGATATTGCATCTTTGACTTGGTGCACGAAATTGCCAGCCTTTTTAGGTCATTCTTGCTTCACAAAAAGATTAAAAAACCATATCTTTATATTTTCCTACAATTTAAATTAATTAAATGAATTAATATTGATTAAAAATAAGAAAATAATTCAATTAAGCTTGATGGGTCGTGCATAGGCCATGGATAAAGTTTCAAGAAGAAATTTGAGGCCCATTAGCAAAAACAAGGTGTTTTGAGCAAAGTTGACTTTTGCAAATTCACAAAACTTTCCCAACTTCTCCAATGCATATCTTGCTCAATTTTGATCATATGAACATGTGCTTGGACATTTTGGAAAGGTCTTGAAGTCCTCTAACCAATGCCTTTGGTCCCATGTCATTTGGATTTACCAATCTCAAGTTATGGCCTTTGACTTAAAAGGTACTTTTGTTGACTTTTGAAATTGACCTATAATGTAGAAATTGATAACTTTTTATGAGAGCATTTCTTGGACTTGGAATGTGAAGATGGATTGTAGGAAATGTCATCCCCTTAAAAATGAGCATTGGATGGGATTTTTCTAATGAACCATGAAAAAGTTATGCCCTGGTCAAGATACAGTTTACTTTTCTACTGTCCAAAAATAGTAACTTTTTACACCTTGATGATTTTTGAGCTATCCTTGTTGAATCATGATCAAGACTTGATCAAATGATGATTGTGGACTCAAAATAAGATGTTGACCAAAAATTCTGACTTTTGACTGCAAAATGACCCTTTTGCCCCTGCAGTTGACTGTGGATCAAATGAGGCTTTTGACTGTGCAAATTGGCATTGTGAGTCTTGAGACTTGGCATGTAGATGCTTGAGAATGTATATAGGCCATTGAGACTTTATTGAAGCATTGAAAACCCCAAATTCCTTGAAATAACCAAAACCCTAATTTCAGTTGGCTTAGGAGGTGGTTTGACTGTCTACTTCTTGAGCAAATCTTGAACCATTTGAAGATGATTCTTGACAAATCTTGAAGAACATGGGAGGGCAAATTTTGGGGTACAACAATAGTCAAAAACCTTCAAACACTTAACCACAAATTACTACAAGTATTCTCATAAAACCGAATAAATTTTTATATACCTAATTCACCCCCCCTCTTAGGCACTCTTAGACTTACAATTGGCATCAGAGCAAGTTATAGGTAACTTGTTCCTAAAGATCCAGAATGGCTTCCGCAAATCAAAATCCGGTTTTCAAAGATGGTGGTAGTAACAAAAAGCCTCCATTGTTTTGTGGTGAATACTTTGACTTTTGGAAAATTCGCATGAAGGCTCATCTTGAAGCGCAAGGAGAAGAAATATGGAATGCTATTGAGAATGGTCCATTTACTCCGGTGTGTGTTGTCAATGGTGTTGGGTCATCAAAGCCTAAAGCATCATGGGATGACGATGACAATAAAAAAGTTCTCTTTGACAAAAAGGCAATCAATATTCTCCAAAGTGCTCTTAGTATGGATGAATTTTTCCGAGTATCGGCATGTACAACGACAAAGGAAATTAGGTATACTCTTGTAGAAACTCATGAAGGAACCGCCAAAGTCAAAAGGTATAGATTGAACACTTTGAGTCAAGAATATGAATTATTCAGAATGCTGCCCGGAGAATCCATCCTTGACTTGTAAAAGAGATTCGTTCACTTGACAAAACATTTGAAGGCACTCGGTAAGACTTTAACTAACGATGAATTAAATCTTAAAGTGCTTAGGTCTTTAACTAGGGAATGGCAACCAAAAGTGACGGCAATATCCAAAAAGAAAATCCTAGCAACTATGACTTCCGCAACACTTTTCGGAAAGCTTCAAGAATATGAGACGGAACTTGGAAGGCTTGAAAAACATGAGAATCATGAGAAGAAATCCAAAGGCATTGCTTTGAAAGTTGATTCAAAGTAAAGTCAAGATAAAGATGCATCGGAGGAAGATGAAAACTTCTTGCTTCTTGTAAAAAGGTTAGGAAAATATTTTGGTCATAAAAATAATCTTCATAATGCTAACTTTGTCAAAAGAAAGAAATTTTATAAGCATAAAGATAAAGAAGCCTCCACATCAACACAAGATGTCACATGCTATGAATGTGGAAAGCAAGGTCACATAAAGCCGGATTGTCTAAAACTCTCCAAGAAAAATGGATTCAAAGGAAAAAAGGAGTTCAAGAACAAAAGGGCTTATGTTGCATGGGAAGATAATGAGATAAGTTCTTCATCTGATTCGGATAGTGACGAAAGTGCAAATCTAGCATTGATGGCTTCACATCACTCCGACGATGAAGAAGAGGTTAGTAATGAATTTAATCTTTTTGATGATGATGTTCAAGGTGAAATTTATGAACTCATGAAAGAATGCAAAAGTTTATACAAAAAGGTGTCAAAAAAAGAAAAAGAACTTCTAATTTGTCTAGAAAAAATTGACACCATGACTAAAGATTTTGATCTTCAAAAACAAAATTTTATTAAAGAAAAGGAAAACTTTGCATGCTCCAAGTGTGAATCAAATGTCTTTCAAATTTTTCAATTGAAAAGAGTCATTGAACGATATGAAAAAGGACAAATAGGATTGGAAGGATTACTAAGCCAACAACGTTATCCAAATGATAAAAGAGGTCTTGGTTATGTGAATACTAAGAAACCAAGTAACAATCCCACTGTTTTTGTAAAGGCTAGTAATAGTTCGAATCCCAAGAAAGTAGAAAAGAAGCAAGTTGTTCATAATCATCAAAAGAAAAAGGCTAATGTATCTAAAAGAAAACAAATTCCTAGATACAAGAGCAAATTTGTTCCAAACTGTTTTTACTGTGGTATTATTGGACACACACCCAATGCATGCTATATTAGAAATTTCAGTATGGCTAGTGGACATTATGCATGGGTGAAAAAGGGAACTAACTATGAAGGACCCAAGGCAACTTGGGTACCTAACAAGAAATAATTTGTTTTTGTAGGTATACTTGAAATCCACATCAAATGTTTGGTATCTTGATAGTGGATGTTCAAAGCATATGACAGGAGATGTACACCAATTTTCATATCTAGTACATAAAGCCATAGGGTATGTCACCTATGGAGACAACACCAAAGGAAAGATACTTGGCGTTGGAATAGTTGGCACACCTCCATCCATTCAAATTGAGGATGTTCTCTATGTTGAAGGATTAAAGCACAACCTTCTTAGCATGAGTCAACTTTGCGATAGAGGGTTCAAGATCAAATTCAACAAAGAAGAATGCTTTATTATGGATGAGGCAACCAATGAGGTAAAACTCAAAGGTAAAAGAATTAATAATATATTTATGATTTCCCTTGATGATCCATCCTAGAAGGTAAAATGTCTCATGGCAAACAATGATGATTCATGGCTTTGGCACAAAAGGATTGCTCATATTCATATGGAACACTTGAATAAACTAATCAAGCGTGATCTTGTCATTGGTTTGCCTAAGAGAAATTTTTTCAAAGATAGACTCTGTGATGCTTGTCAAAAAGGGAAACAAACAAAATCATATTTCAAATCTAAGAATGTGGTGTCTACTACAAGGCCACTACAATTGTTACACATGGATCTCTTTGGTCCATCAAAAACAAAAAGCTTCGGAGGTAATGTATTCGCTTTGGTTATTGTTGATGATTTTTCTAGATATTCTTGGACTTTGTTTCTTGTGCAGAAAAGTGATGCCTTTAAAGCTTTTAAGAAGTATGCTAAGCAAATACAAAATGAAAAATCACTAAAGATTGTATCCATAAGAAGTGATCATGGTGGAGAATTCCAAAATGCACAATTTGAAGAATTTTGTGAAGAATATGGTATCTCTCATAATTTTTCAGCACCTAGAACTCCACAACAAAATGGAGTAGTTGAAAGAAAGAATAGGTTTCTAGTGGAACTTGCAAGAACAATGCTTAGTGATGCAAATCTTCCTAAATATTTTTGGGCGGATGCGGTTAGTACGACATGTTATGTTGGAAATCGAGTTATCATTAGACCTATAATAAAGAAGACTCCATATGAACTCTTCAAAGGAAGAAAGCCAAATATTGCTCACTTCCACATTTTTGGATGCAAGTGTTTTGTTCTTAACAATGACAAAGACAATCTCGGTAAGTTTGACGAGAAATCCGACGAAGGTATATTTCTTGGTTATTCTCTTTCTAGTAAAGCATATAGAATTTATAATAAAAGGACTTTAACTATTGAAGAATCTATGCATGTATCTTTTGATGAAACTAACACCTCTAAAGAGGAAGTAGTTGTGTGTGATGATGATGATCCTATAGATTTACCCCCAGAAGAACTTTCAAATGATCAAGTTGTGAAATCACCGGAAAATCAAGAAGACATTGTACAACAAGATTCAAACATCAATGATCTACCAAAAGAATGGAGAACTCATAGAGACCATCCTATTGACAAAATTATTGGTGACATTAGCCAAGGAGTATCAACAAGATTAAATCTAAAAGATGCTTGCTTAAACATGGCGTTTGTTTCTCAAATTGAACCTACCAAAGTTGATGAAGCCTTAGGAGATGATCAATGGATTATTGCTATGCAAGAAGAATTAAATCAATTCGAGAGAAATCAAGTTTGGGAACTTGTTCCTAGACCAAGTGGTAAACACATCATAGGTACCCGATGGGTGTTTAAGAACAAACTTGATGAGAATGGTCTAATTTTTCGAAACAAAGCAAGGTTGGTTGCCCAAGGCTACAATCAAGAGGAAGGAATCGACTTTGAAGAAACATTTGCTCCGGTTGCAAGGTTAAAAGCTATACGTCTTTTACTTGCTTATGCTTGTTCATTAAATTTTCAGCTTTTTCAAATGGACGTTAAAAGCGCATTCTTGAATGGATACATCAATGAAGAAGTCTATGTCAAACAACCTCCTGGATTTGAAGACTTCAAACATCCTACACATGTCTTTAAGTTGAGAAAGGCTCTTTATGGCTTAAAGCAAGCACCAAGAGCATGGTATGATAGACTTAGCAATTTTTTGTGTGAAAAAGGTTTCGAAAAGGAAATGTGTGAGGAATTCTCATTGATGATGCAAGGAGAATTCGAGATGTCTATGATGGGAAAGATGAACTACTTTCTTGGACTACAAATCAAGCAACTAAAAGATGGAATCTTCATCAACCAATCTAAGTATTGCAAAGAATTATTGAAAAAGTTTGATATGGATAATTGTAAAGCAATGAATACTCCAATGGGCTCCGGTACATATGTTGATCAAGATGAATCCGGTACTCCAATTGATATTACAAAATACCGAGGTATGATTGGTTCCTTATTGTATTTGACGGCAAGCCGTCCTGACATAATGTTTAGTGTTTGTCTTTGTGCTCGCTTTCAAGCAAATCCAAAGGAATCACACCTCATGGCAGTTAAAAGGATCATGAAGTATCTCAAAGGAACAACCAATGTCGGCTTATGGTATCCTAAAGGTAGTATTTGCACTTTAATTGGTTATTCTGACGCGGATTATGCAGGTTGTAAAATTGATCGTAAAAGCACAAGTGGTACTTGTCACATTATTGGAAATGCATTAGTATCATGGGCTTGTAAAAAGCAAGCATGTTTTGCTCTTAGCACGGCCGAAGCAGAATACATAGTAGCGGGTAGTTTTTGTGCACAAATTCTTTGGCTCAAGCAACAACTTCGTGATTACGGACTTGATCTCGGATGCATTCCTCTTCGATGCGATAATACAAGTGCTATCAATATTACAAAGAATCTGGTCATGCATTCAAGAACCAAACATATAGATATTCGAAATCATTTTCTCCGTGATCATGTACTTCAAGGAGATGTCGAAGTCACTTTTGTGGATACTCATAACCAACTCGCAGATATCTTCACAAAACCTCTTGCTCGAGAACCATTCTTCAAAATCTGAAGAGAACTTGGTATTTTGGATGAAGGTGATCTCTAAATGTTTCTCATAAGGTGCACGTCTTAATTTTTCTTCAAAAAAAATTTATGTTTCAGTACACTCTACTTCTACTCCTTCTTTTATATGTTTTTATTTGATAAAATATGTGTGTATATATTTTTTGTGTCTTTTAAATGAATTTGTTTCACTCTTTTTCCCCATCCTTTTTTATGTTAACAAAGTGGGAGAAGAATATGCATATGTGTTGTTTTGTTTCAAAGAAATTGCAGGCCAAAATAACTATCATAAAACTCACTCCAAAATTCAAAGAATCATGGACTTAGGGGGAGCATACAATTTAGGGGGAGCCTTGCATTTGCTTAACATTTTTGCTACACAAAACAACATAAACATTTCAAGAATTGTTTTCAAGACTTGGTTGTCATCATCAAAAAGGGGGAGAATGTAATTGCAAGCTTCTCAAGTCATGTTTAAAGCATTGGTTTTGATGAAGACAACATGGATATCAACATTCAAAGGATGTGCAAAAAGTTTATCAATATCATATAAAACCTTGTTACAAGTCTTGAAGATTAGAAGAAGAATTAAAGAAACAACAAATGTCAAAAGGTATAAATAATTCTTAAACTTGAATATAGATGTTCACAAATATGCATTCATAATCATATACATATCCCACATTTTTAACAATAAGAAAAACTATGTTTGAGATCTTTTACAAAAGGTTTTTTTTTGAAAATAAACTTTCAGGAACCGGTTCCTACCTAACAGGGAACCGGGTTCCAAACTTGTTCAAAAAACACTTCCCTGGAATTTGTACCAGGAACCGGGTTGTACCTATAGGGGAACCGGTTCCTGCGTGTTATTTTTGAATTCTGGGTTATAACGTTCACTAGGAAACGGGTTCTGCCTGGGTCGGAACCGGTTCTCAGCGAACCAGTACATATTTTCTTTTGTTTTTTGAACATAATTCAAATGGTATTCTTTCATGATTGCATTGCATCTTTTCATATCAAATGGCATAAATGAAGAGGTATTTGTGACATTATAAATTGTGCAGATTTTCAAATTCAAATAACTTTCTTCAATTAACAATTTTCATCATTCAAATTTGCATATTCTTACAAACTTTCAAGTGTTCTTACAAATCATAAATTTTGTGAAACTTGCCATATACATTTTCATTAAGAAATCATTAGAAGTTTCATACATTCATTGTGAACATTTATAATCATTGCTTGAGAATTGTTTCTTTCTTGAAGAAGAAGATCAATCAAAGATTGATAGTGCTCTCCATCTCTTTCAAATAAATCATTGTATTACAAAAAGAAAGTATTCCCTTACTATCCAGGATTGTTGGAAGTAAGTGTTGTGATTTGAAGAGGATTGTTCTTCATTCACATTAGTGTTTGTTTGACCTTAAAGGTGTTAAGAACCTTTGGTCACCCTATAGGTTAGATAGTAAGCATAGGCTGTACAATCATTCTAAACTATAGTGAAATCTCTTTCGTGTTGGAAAGGGGACTGGAGTACTCTCAAATTGTGAGGGGAACCAGGATATATCGCCGTGTTCTTTACCTTTCCGCTTTTATCGTTTTCATCACCATAATCAAGAAAAGATAAGATATAGTCAAAAACCTTCGAACACTTAACCAAAAATTACTACAAGTATTCTCATAAAATCGAATAAATTTTTATATACCTAATTCACCCCCCCTCTTAGGCACTCAGGTCCGTCATACGGTCTGTTTTCTTCAATGTTGCTCAAAGTCATGATATCTTCGTCGGGAAAGTCGAATCTCATGGATTGGTAATCTTCGACAACTTGATGGGCCAGATGATCGGCTAACACACTCCCCTTTATAGCTTTTTGGGTTGTGTACTGTATATCATATTCGGTGAGGATCATATGCCATCTAGCGATTCTTCCGGATAGAGCAGGCTTCTCGAAGATGTACTTAATCAAATCCATCTTAGAGATCAGTAAAGTGGTATGTGTCAACATATACTGCCTTAGCCGGCGAGCAGCCCATACCAAAGCGCATCAAGTTTTCTCGAGCAGTGAGTATCGGGTCTCACAGTCGGTAAACTTTTTGCTAAGGTAATAAATGGCATGCTCTTTTCGGCCAGACTCGTCATGTTGGCCCAATATGCACCCCATTGAATTCTCCAGGACAGTCAGATACATGATTAACGGCCTTCCTTCGACGGGTGGCATTAAGATAGGAGGTTCCAGCAAATACTCCTTAATTCTATCGAAAGCAAATTGACAGTCATCATTCCATTTAACCACCTGATCTTTCTTCAACAACTTGAAGATTGGCTCACAGGTAGATGTTAGGTGAGAAATGAACCTTGCAATGTAGTTTAGGCATCCCAAGAAACCTCTGACCTCCTTCTCAGTGCGAGGGGCAGGCATTTCTTGTATAGCTTTGACTTTGGCAGGATCAACCTCGATGCCTTTGTTACTGACGATGAACCCCAAAAGTTTACCAGACCTGACTCCGAAAGTGCCCTTGTTAGGGTTCAGTCTGCGCTTGTACTCTTTCAATCTGACAAACAACTTTTGCAGATGGTAGAGGTGTTCTTCTTTAGTTTGCGAACGGGCTATCATGTCGTCTACGTAGACTTCAATCTTATGATGTATCATGTCATGAAACAAGGCCACCATGGCACGTTGATAGGTTGCCCCGACATTCTTCAGTCTGAATGGCATCACTTTATAGCAGAATGTACCCCATTGTGTAACAAAAGTAGTTTTCTCCATGTCTTCAGGGGCCATTTTAATCTGGTTGTAACCTGAAAATCCATCCATGAAAGAAAATACCTTATGCTGAGCTGTATTGTCAACCAAGATGTCAATGTGCGGTAGTGGAAAGTCATCTTTAGGGCTAGCCCTGTTTAAGTCTCTGTAATCCATGCACATTCTGACTTTGCCGTCCTTCTTCGGCACGGGCACAATGTTAGCAACCCATTGTGGATAGGAAGTAACAGCGAGAAAGCCAACATTGAACTGCTTCATCACTTCAGCTTTGATCTTTTCAGCCATGTCGGGCCTTATTCGGCAGACTTTATATTTAATTGGTGGACAGTCTTCTCTTGTAGGGAGACGGTGAACCACAATATCTGTATCTAGTCCCGACATGTTTTCATAGGACTAGGCAAAGATCTCGACATATTCATTCAACAACTGAACTAAATGCTCCTTGACATTTGGCTCTAGGTTGGCACCCACTTTAACTTGTTTTCTGTCTTCCTCTGTTCCCAAGTTGATAGTCTCTAACAACTCCTCGTGAGGTAGAATAGCCCTTTCTTCTTGTTGCAATAGTCTAGCTAACTCTCCAGGCACTTCACAGTCTACATTACCTTCGTATTCGACATGATTGACCAGATCTTCAGAGTCACTGAAGGCCATAGCAGAATTGTTACCCATGGAATCCGGGGTGGATGGGTACCTGCATTTTATGAGTGTGGGTGTGTGTAAGGGATAGCCACCTTTAAACAAATAAAATATAAAAAGAAATACAATGAACACAAAAGTTTATATATGAAAACGTCCATGATTCATTAAAATGGCATATGAAGATGAAAAATCAAGCCCTTACAAATGGACCTATATGCCTCGGGTAAGGCATAAGGCGAAAAGTGTACGAATTGTTTAAAGATTATTACAGACCAACAGAAAATGTTCGAAAGATAAATTACTGATTGATGAAAGTAATGGGAACGAAGTCTTTCGCCTCCCAGTTGTTCAACCCTCCTTCAATAGTTGGAAATATCCAGTCTTCAAAATTTCTCTCCTCTTCACCATCCTCCAAAGCATGAACTCCATGATGGGTGATCTTCAATGGTGGTCCTCCAGCCCGGGAGCGACGCACAGCCTTCTGACTAGCAGCAGTGAAACCCAAGCCGAACTTATCTGTCTTGTAAGGAAAATCTAGCAGTTGACCCCATACTGTGCTTCCTCCTTCCTCAATCACAACCTTCGCATCTTTAAGGGATGACATCCGGGACACAAGTATGGTAATGACGGGCACATAAGTCATTGTCTTGGCTACCGCAACTTTAGGAGAAACCTCTTCAAAGTGCTGAAAGGGGGTATCGATGAATTCACCATCTAATTCAACATAGAGGAACGAATTCAGATGGCTTATCATATACTTCTCCTCGCCACGAACTGTCACAATTTTCCCCTGGACAAGGTACTTAAGCTTCTGATGCAGAGTAGATGTAACGACTCCAGCATGATGAATCCAGGGCCTTCCTAACAAGCAAGAGTAGGAGGGACGGATGTCCATGACATAAAATATGGAGTTGAAAGTTTCCGTACCTACTTTAATCGGGATATCCACCTCCCCGTGGACCATCCGTTTAGAACCATCGAAGGCTCTGACAGTGATGTTGCTGGGCTTCAAAATTAAACCTTCACAGTCCAATTTGTCCAATGCTTTCTTAGGCAAGACATTCAAAGATGATCCAGTGTCCACCAGAACGTGAGCAAGAGTAGTCCCTCTTAATTCCACCGAGACATGCAGCGCGTCATTATGCTCTCTCCCCTTAGATGTTAAATCGGCATCGGAGAAGCCAAGACCGTTGTCGGCTGTTAGGCTGGCTACACACTCTTGGAACTGGTCCGCGGAGGTTTCCTGAGGCACATGTGCCGTCTTTAAGAATTTGATCAAAGCTTTGGCATGAGCTTCGGAATAGAGCAACAAGGCCAGCATAGATATTTTTGAAGGGGTTTACCCCAGTTGTTCTACGACATCATAGTCGCTCTTCTTAATTATTTTTAAAATCTCCTACATTTCCTTTTGAGTGGTCTCGGGGATTACCAAAGGTTGAGCCCTCGTCCTGACGGGCGCTTCTTGGATCCCCTTACCTTTATCAGCAACAACAACAGAGGGTACAACTACGGGAGTAACAATTTCTTCAATCACTGGAGTCCGCACAGAGATGTTGACCGGCACAGGAGTAACCTTAGGAGCATTTGAGGGTCCGAAGATTGCCCTTGGAGGAGCAATCTCCGAAGAGAAAATTCTTCCACTGCGGGTGATCTTACTCGTCCCATCAATATTTCCTACGTCAGAAGTCTCTTCATCGAAACCTTCTTCAACTGATTCAATCTGCTTAACACCGTGGTAGAAGATCTCTCCTCTATAATTCCATGGTATTTTCTTGTTGGACTTGTATAGGATAGGCCCTGGCATGGTTATCTTCAGAGGTACAAACTTTGGATCGGGTGTAATCTTAATAGGTCTTTTAGAGACCTTGGAAAGAATGGCAGAAATGGTAATTATAGCAACATCGTTGATAGGAGTTGGAGTAACAGGAGTAACAGGGGTAACGAGAGTTTTCTCAAAGAGGATTTCTTGATTATCCATTAGGAGTTGGATTCCTAACTTCAACAACAGACAGTCGGATTGTAAGGACGAACAAAGGTAGCAATCTTTTCCACAGCCTGGGAAAATCCCGGCTTTCAACAGATTCTTCTTGATCATTGGTAATAGAGTCATTAAGTCATCAACAGTAGCAACATGAAGGTCTTCTACAACATCATGGACATTGTGACCATGTTTTGGCATCGGGGCAGAGATCACATTAGGTTTTTCAGGAGCGTCAAACTCCACCTCCTTGGCATATATTAAATCCTGGATCTTATTTTTAAGGGCACAACAATTGTTGGTGTCGTGCCCCACGCTGTCCGAATGATAAGCACACTTTGCATTTGAATGGTAGTAGGGAGAAGAGGTATTCAGATTCTTCGGCGCCTCTTTCAAGCTTGTAAGGTTTAACTTCAACAGATGAGGGAGAACCTGAGCAGGTGTCATAATGATCCAGGTGAATTGCCGTGCATTCCTTTCCACCCTTGCTTGGTTGGTTTTGGGTTGACTGTTTCGAGGTTGATCCACTGCATAATTCTGAATCATTACAGCCCCCACCACTGGCCAGCGCTCGACTCCTCTTTGACTTCTCTGGGAGTAAACAGTTGAGACTTCTTTCTTGGCTGGAAAGGTCTTCTTGATAGCAGCGGAAGCAGATGCATCCTTTTGAATTTTACCTCTCTTAATGCCAGCTTCAACTCTTTCACCAGTCAGAATTAACTCGGTGAACCCCGCAGACAAACTCCCAATCAAGTGATTAAAGAATGGACCTGACAAGGTCCCCAAAAACATATCCACAAGCTCTCTCTCAGACAATGGTGGTTGCACCCTTCCAGCCAAGTCCCTCCATTTCTGGGCATACTCCTTAAAGCCTTCATTGGAGACCATACCCATACTCTGTAATTGAGTACGAGTAGGTGCTAAGTCCGTATTATATTGATATTGTATGTAGAAGGCAGCAACCAAATCCTCCCAATTGTGTACATCAGATCTCTCAAGCTGGTAGAACCAATCCAATTGCGTACTCGACAAACTATCTTGAAAAAAGTGGACCCACAGATCCTTATCAGAAGAATGAGGTTGGATCTTTCTGACGTAAGACCGTAGGTGCATCTTCGGACAAGACAAACCATCATATTTAGCAAATGTAGGCACCTTGAATTTAGGGGGAATCACAATCCCAGCAACCAACCCTAGCTCCTCGAAATCCATCACAGACACTCTTTGTACCTCCATGGCGGCCATACGTTCTTCCAGATTCTTGTACTTGTCGTCTGTAGGAGGGTACTGCTGCTCAGAGTAATCCTCATCCTCTTCTTCTTCTTCTTCCTCAGACTCAGGTTGTACTGCAGCTCCCTTTCCTGCCCCTTCCTCAGATGATGAGGGGAAATCAAGGACCCTTCTAGCTTGGTTCTCAAATCTTCTTCCCAAAGTAGCCACACCCACTCTTTTCTTTTTCTTTTTCTCCTTTTCTTTTTCCTTTTCCTTTTCCAGCAGTGCTTTAAGATCCTCCTGACCCTTTGCCAAGGTCATGAGTAGTTGTTGGAGCTTTGAATTATGCGCTTGTAGGTCTTTGACCGTCTGCTCTATATCCATCTCGCTGAAATAAACAACAGAGAGATAAGGAAACCTGGTGTGAAGACCTGCTTATGCATATAATGAATGAGATGTATTCATGTAATGCATTCAAGGATTCAGAAATTCAAATTTGTTACAAACAAAAAGAACACACGTCATATTAATAAGAAGAATTTGTTAGTACACAAATGCCCTATGGGCAAAATAATACAAAATCCTAATGTAAAATGACGTTGCGCATCCTCTTTGGTGCTATGTAAGTGTTGAGATTATGCTCTTCATGAAGTTGGCGAGTAATTTCCAAAATCTTCTTCTCACTGGCGTAGAATTTGGCTTCAAAAGTATCGCGTTCTCCCTTGAGCTGTATCCAACTCCTTTGCAAATCTTCCAATAATGTTGGCATCTCAGGATGTAGGAGGGTGTATGGAACCTCTCCTTCCATATAAGGATATTTGATCATAGGCAGAATGTAGGGGTAAGGCATCATAAGACTCTGGGCGCAGGTTCGTACCCACTTGAGGTAAGGCTTAAGGGGGATGGAATTTTTGTGTCCCAGGGTCTTACTATCCACTTTGTTGGGCATTCTCCAAGCTCGGATAAACCTTTGTCGAAGTCCTTGAGCGTCGTTGTCGAAGTCAAAAACCAAGTCTGGAATCAGCATGTCATGAGGTCCATCTCTTCGGGCATACCCAAATTGTCTTAGAGCCAAGCAGGGGTTGTAAGTAATGCCTCCCCTAATTCCAAGTAGTGGGACATTAGGTAATTCCCCACAATGATCAATGATGATGACATTTTCTCTAGACCGAGAACACCAATAAACATCAGAATGTGTAAGAGTCATCAACCGTTGTGACCACCTCAAGCCTTGATCATTCTTCAAGACTGACTGGGGAAGGTGAGAAATAAACCACCTTGCTAGAAGAGGAGTACAACACATGAGAACACCTCTTTTCCTCATTGTTCGTGTGTGAAATGAGTTGAGGATATCCCCAAGTAATGTAGGCACAGGATTCTGAGATATGAAAATCTTGACAGCATTCACATCTATAAGCTGATCAGGGTTTGGGAACAAGACCAACCCATAGATGAGAAGTGCCACAATATCCTCAAAAGCTTGCAGATCTAGAGAATTCCAGCAGTTTTGTGCCTTCTCAAATAGAAACTTTGCCAAGAAACCCTTGACACCACTTCTGGTTTCCCAATGACCTTTGATATCAGATGGTTGCAAGTGTAAGGCTTGAGCAACATCTTCAGGCTTTGGTTCTCTTTCCGTACCGTTGTAGGGTAGTTGATGGAGAGTAGGAATCCTCAGGAGTTGAGAAAATTCATCCAAAGTAGGCACTAGTTGGTAATCAGGAAATGTAAAGCAATGGTGTAGGGGGTCAAAGAACTGGAAGAGAACTTTCACCATGTCTTCTTCAATGTTGGAGTTGACCAAGTTGAGAAGTCTACCATGTCTTTCAGTGAAGGGAGAATTCTCTGGAATCTTGGAAGTAAGCTCCTTGAGTTGAGGAGGGATTCTCACAAGGTTGACCTGGATTGTTTTTCTGCGGAGTGATTCCATAACCTACAAAACAGGAACAAAGATGAAGATCCAAACCCTTGAAATGGTTAGTGGATGCATATGATGCTTCATGGTGTTTATGATGTTATGCACAAGTATATATGTACAAACAAGTTACACAAGATCCTAGTTTCAGGCTTGCATGGGGTTTCATAGGTAAGTACCCTCTTGAAGTTTAGTTGGTTCAACCTGTCCTATAAATAGTAACCGGGTTCTAAGGAGCTCAATATCACCAGATTATTTTCTGTGTTCATTGTTTCAGTTTAGCCACTTAACTGGAGACCGAAATATTCCAATAAAATAACCCTCAATGAGTGTAGTATCGAGTATCTACCAACTTCGGATTGCACCAAAGCCGGTCATCTCACTACCCCTAATAAGGCCAAGATGGTCAAGTAAAGGTTCTAAAAGTCCATTAGTGCTTCATGACATCACTCAGCGGCCCCGTATTCTCTTTGATTGACTCAAAGGCTACCGGTACCCACAAATATGTCGCACTAATATAGCTATTACTTCAACCATATCGATATATCCCGCACAGTTTCCACAACGTATTGCTATTTACCTATGAATGTTTCCCAAATCCGGGTGGAGGATTTCAAACCCAAACAATAGAACTAAGTGTAAAGAAATCAAAGCAAACAAGGTAAGCATGTAAAGGTGATCTAAACCCTAAGGTAACCCCAATTTTAGATATTTCCGCAGCAGAGCCGCCAGTTCTGTGATGCGGTGGGAGAACTGACTTGAGGTTTTACGCTTGTGTTCGCAAATGTTTCGGTTTAGCAAGAGTCACCACCGACTTTTTATTTTATCCAAAGGAAAGGTCAAAAAGCACAGGAAAGAACTTTGAGATGTTTTCTTGGGTTCAGGGGGTAGGTTATGGAAAGGGAAGGTGCAAGCACCCTTTTCATCCATGGTTATCCATGGGCTCTTAGTTACTTGTTTAGATCACTTGCTTTTGCTTTTCAATTGTTTGAAATGGTGCTTTGTGTGTGGTTTTGAAAATGTTTTGAAAAGAGGCCTTTTGTCTAGGCAACCTTTGTAATGATTCTTGTTTGAATTTATACAAAAGTGTTTGTATTTTGAAAAGATGTTTCAATGTTTGGAAGTTTGAAAGTTTGTTTTGGGAAATGTTTTAAAATTGTGTTGTGATGTGTTTTTGAAAATAGCAAGGATGTTTGCAAGTTTTGATCAAGTAACTAAGAGTTGTCTACCCTATCTAATCAAGAGTCTTTCCTACACATTTTTAACCCTTTTACATTGTTGTTTTACCATTGCATTTGGTAAACAACCTTATATTTGGATGTTAAACGGGACAGGCGCGGGTCATCGTATTGACCATGATAGCAATAGTGGTAAGTATCTTTAGCAAATTTTTGAGGGACTAGATCATTTTGTATAGGCAACCAAGATAGTGTCATCGAGGGACTTATGATCTTTTTGTTTTGTTTTTATTTTGCCAAGATACTCAACATGCATACCATAGTCATTTTAAAGGCAACAAGTGGATGAAACCCTAGGGGTGTATGTGTGTATTGTGTTGTCATTTTCATGCATTCTATGTCTTGTATTTAGGTCCAACTATTTGTTTTGATTTTGGATATTGCATACAAACCCTAATCTCTATCATGGCATATTTGAAAGCATAAAATGCGTAAAATAAATCTATGCTATTACAACATTGATATGGAGAGGGGGATACAATTTTGAATAGGGGATTATTTTGCAAGAAATTAAAACCCTAAGTTATTACAACCAAATTGAATTAATTGTGCAAATAAATAAACAATATTTAAATAGACAATTAAATAAATATGCAATATATCAATTATATTATTTATGTATAATAAAATAAAATAATAAAATATATACAAATGTCAAAAAATAAAAATATATTAGAAAAAATATTATTTAAGTATGTAAATAATAAAAACAAAAATATAATATTTTTATGTATTATTTTCAAGTTTTTATTAAAGAAAATAAAAAGTATGTTATTTAATAATTATTTTTATGTCCATAAAAATAATAAAAATAATAAAATAAAACGTGAAAATTTATGAAAACATTTTTAGTGATTTTTAATATTTAGAAAAATAAATAAAAGTCAGAAAATAAAATAGAAATACAAAAATATGCAAAATAATGAAAATGGGCCAGGGGGTGCAAATAACAGAAATGGGGGTGTCAAAAGTAGAAGGCCCAAGGCGCCCAGGCCCAAGGCAACTTCATCCCTATCCTTCAGCCAAATGCACGCGCCTGCAACTTCAATTTTGTTCTCTCTATTCTTTGCATGAAATCAAAAACTCAAAACATGAAACTTATAAAGCATTAAACCACGATTCTAACCATATAAAAAACTTAATCTAACTCTCAAAGACCAGAGAGAATTTCTCTGGCCCTAATTTATAACCTAACTTTTTCAGGAAATTCATCAATCAAATTCTCTCAGCACACTTAACTTAAATGAAATCTATGCATATGTACAGCTTAAGGGCTATGAGTACTGCATTTTTTATTCACAAACCTAAGCCTAATGATTCCTAAATAGAGAGATAGAAAGTTGGAAAATACCTGTTTCAGTTGAACACGAGTATGGCAATGTAGCAACTTTCAGTGAGGCCTGAGGTTCTTTTGAGCTTGCCTAAACTTCCTCTAACCTTCCCCAATGCTTTATTTGCTTCGAGCTTGCTTGAATAAGCCTGTAGAAGTCAACCTGCACAAGCTGAAATCAGAAATGGTGAAGCTTGCAAATGGAGTTACAGTCAATGAATAATGGTTGGGATAGCTTAGGTGGTTTATATGGAATGTATTGGAACTGGTTTGGGACAAAACGCACGAGTGGTTTATGAGATTGAAGTGAAACTGAAGAGGGTGCCCTGTTTTGCATGTTTTTGGTGTTTTGATGTTCAAGAGTGTTTGAGGAATGGATGGCTCGTGTTTCTAGCTCAAGACAATGTGCAAAACTTGTTTCAAATGCTTACCAACTTTGTTCTTATCAGATTTTCAAGATATGGACTTTTGGAACAATGACTTATTTTTGAAGAAAAGGTAGGAAGTGACAAAGGCCAAGGTTGTACAAGTTAGCTCAAGGTATGCATAGGGTTGGTGAGCTTTTTCTGAAGTTTGTGGACTTTGTTTGTATCAATAGATCAGGTCCATGGCTCAAGAAATACAAAATTGCAAAAAGTATGCTTTATGGAAATGGTATTGCAACCTTTATGCCATAAATGGATTAATTCATTGTGCCAAGCTTCAAAGATCAGAATAAGACCATTGTCCATCGTGTTTGCATTCAATTTTTGAGTGCGGAGGGGTTTAGAGACCTGTATTCAAGTACAAAGCAAAGTTGGACAGATTTTGCAACTTGTGTCAATATGAAATATGCCATGGATCAAAGTGAGTTTTTGCCAAATTCAAACCTTTGATTCTCCCTAACCATAAATGATTTTTGAGAGTTCTTAGACATTTTGGAAAGCTTGTAACATGCTCTACAATCCATCTTTGAAATGCATTCGGATATTCCAAGTGTAACTATGTGAAAATTTACCATGAAGATAGGTCAAAATCCTGCCTAAACTAGGGCAAAATTCCACTAAGTTAGAAAGTTTTTGGACCCTTATTCCAAAAACCATAACTTAAGATCCAAGCATCTTTTGGGAAAACTTTGTGAATCAAAGTTGTAGATTTTTTGGAGGACTATAACTTTCATGTTTGAAGTTTTGTTTGAATCCAATTGCATCATGGTGAAAATGTTGGGCAAAGTTGGGAAAAAATAAGAAAATTTCATAACTTAGAAAAATTCTAAGTTATGAAAATTTTCAATCTTAAACCCTAATTTGCAAAATTAGGTTTCTTGATGAACAAGTTTCATGTTTTGACACATCTTGATGAAAAATGACCCTTGGCACTTGATTTTGACCAAAAAGTCAAAGTTTGACTTTTCAGTGTACAGTCAATTTTTGATCAGTTGACTGAAAAATTCATCTGTCAATCCAATGCTTTTGAGATCTTTTGAACCTTGTGATTAGGTAAAGATGATGCCATTGAGTCCTTGAATCCATGCTTGAACCCAATTTGCCATTGGCTAGGTGAAAAATTAGAAATTGCCCTTATACAGTCAAAACCCTAAAAATGACCATTTTGCCCTTTTGATGATTTGATCAAATTTCTTGAGGAGTTATGGTCCAAAATTGATCAAATGGTTCATATCAGCCTATGATGTTTATGTGGATAAAAAGTTATGAGGTTTGACTGTAAATTGGCCACAATTGACTTTTTCCCCAATATAACTGATTTCTAGGTCAATTGTCCAATTGATTGGGCAAAAATTTGATTCAAAGCTTGAAACTTGGTATGAGCAATCTTATAAGTCCAAAATGAAGTATGGAAGTCACATGGGGCTTTATAAGTCCAAAATTCCTTGTGCAAACTCAAACCCTAATTTCAGGTCAACAGTGCAAGGAGATGTCTTGAGCAGAGCAAACCCTAGCTTGGTCTTGAGTCCAAAGAGTCTTGTGAGGGGAAATCTTGATAAAACGAGAGGGAAAATTTTGGGGTACAACACCTTCCCTTTCTATAATCTACCCCCCGTACTCAGAAATATCTCGAAAAAGGAATTTTTCTGTGCTTTTTTCCTTTCCTTGTTGGATAAAATAAAAGTTGGTTGCGACTCTTGCTTACCGCGACATTTTGCAAACACAAACGCAAAATGCAAACCAGAAAATTCCTTAAAAAATAGGGAAACACATCCCAGTTCTGGCCATCGTATCACAGAACTGGCGACTCTGCTAGGGACTAAATAAGTGGGGTGTACCTTAGGATTAGTTCATCATATTGTTTTCAATTGTTTGATTTGTTTGCTTTATTTTGTGGGCATTGTATCGGAGTTACTATAGATCCTAACCCGGATCTGGGGATACCTTTTAGGTAAGTAGCAATAGACTGTGAGGGAACTGTACGACGTAGACCGATACGGTTGAAGCAGTAGCTACGTTGGTGTGACACATTAGTTGGTACCGATATCCCTTGTGGAGGAACAAGGAGAGTATGGGGCTGCTAATGGGTCATTAAGCATCAACTGACATTAGAACCTATAATTGACCAACTTGGCCATAGAAAGCAGCAGTATGCTACACTCATTGAGACCATACTCTTGAGATGGTTCTGGCCGCGAGAAAAGATTGCATGTCTGGAATTATGACCGATGGAGGATGGTCAGTGATATTGAGAACCTCTAGAATCCAGTTACTATTACTAGGACAGGTTGAACCAACTAAACTGAAAGAGGGTAATACCTAAACTCCATGCCAGCCTGAAATTTAAGGGCTATTGTGTGACTTGTTTGCCCTTACCATGTTTGTTATCTGTGATACATGTGGTTTGTTTTTATCATGGCATCATGCATCATGACATCGCATGCATATTTCATTAGACTAACCATTTCAAAGACCGAGGGGATTCATCTTTGTTCTGTTTTGCAGATCATGGCCTCTATGCGCAGAAATACCATTCGAATCAGCTTCGTGCAAGTCCCTGCTCAGCTCAGAGAGTTAGTTTCAAAAGTTCCTGATACTTCTTCCTTTGTTAGAAGACATGGTCACCTCATTAGCTTGGTCACTTATAAGTTGGATGAGCAAATGATGAGTGTCATGTTCCAGTTCTTTGACCCATTGCATCACTGTTTCACCTTCCCGCACTATCAGTTGGTCCCTACTTTGGAGGATTTTTCTGATTTACTTGGCATATCTATTCTAGATCAGACACCCTTTATAGGTTTGGAGATAGCTCCTAGGCCAGAGGATATTGCTTCAGCCCTACATCTAACAAAGGCTGATGTAGTGTCTAACTGGGAGATTTAGAGTGGGGTTAAAAGTTTCTTGGCTAAGTTCTTGATTGATCAAGCTCAACAGTTCTGGGACAACTTAGACTTTAAAGCTTTTGAAGACATCCTGGCTCTCCTCATCTACGGCTTGGTCCTGTTCCCGAATCCAGATGCCTTCATAGATGTGAACACAGTCAAGATTTTCATGTCTCGTAACCCAGTGCCTACTCTCTTAGGTGATATTCTGCATGCTCTTTATACCCGTACTGTTCAGAGAAGGGGAACTCTCTTGTGTTGTACACCACTGCTGGCGAGGTGGTTTATTTCTCACCTCCCCAAATCTGTATTGAAGAATGAGGAAGGTATGGGTTGGGCTTACAGAATCATGTCCCTTGCTCATACGGACATCCTTTGGAGTACTAAAGATATGGAAAAGGTAGCTGTCATTAATCGGTGTGGGGAATACCTCAATGTTCCATTGCTTGGAATTCGAGGAGGCATAACCTATAATCCTTGTTTGGCCTTACGACAGTTTGGACGAGCTCGGAGGGATGGTCCTCATGAGCTGCTGCTTACAGGCACTGTCTTTGACTTTAAGGGGGATATTGAGGGACATCGTCGCAGGTTCATACGAGCTTGGGATAGGGTGAACAGGTCTGATCCACATGAGCTAGGAATGAAGACTTCTCTCCCGATGCAACCGTATCTCCAGTGGGTTCGAGCCCGTGCTCAAAAGCTGGGGATGCCATATGAAGCCGTTTTGTTGGTGATTGTGGAGCATGCTGATGAAGAAGGGGTTCCTACGGTCATCCATCCATACATGCCTACTGATATTGGGGCATTGAAGAGATCTTGGATCCAGTTAAGGGAAGAAAGGGATACCTACATAGAGAAATATCATGAGCAGGAGAGAAAAATCCTGAAGCTTACAAGGCAGCTGGAGAATGAGAGGACAATCAACGATCATGTCAGCACGAAAGGAAAACGACCATGGGATTTCTGATGTCTTTTACTATTTCTAGTTTAGATTTGCTTTTAAGTATTTCTTTTGTAACGCCTTAAAGGCATTGGTTATACATTGTTTCAAGTTTTAATCTAATAAAGTGTGTTTTATTTTGGTTTACAAATTTGAATCTCCCTAAGTCTTTGAAATAATTTCATACGCATTCCATTCCCATGCACCTTATCACAGGTAGCCTTACAGGTTTCTCATCTTCTTCGCTGTTTATTTTAGCACACCATGTCTTCTGAAACACCTACTGATCAAGCCATCAAGGCTCTGCAAGCTCAGAATGCTCAGTTCCAGGAAATGTTCTTGAACTTGGCTAAGAGTCAAAAAGATTTGAAGACTCTTATCTTGAAGGACAAGAAGAAGAAGAAGAAGGTGGTCCTCCTAAATATGGGTCACAGGTTTGGGAACAGGTTGCGAGAAGAAGTTGATTTGTCTTATTCATCTGGAGGAGGAGAGAATCAAGAAGAAAGGAAGGCTCCTAGCCCTGTGGTTTCTGACAATGACACTGACTTTGATGAAGATCAGTATCCTCCTGCCGAGGATAGGTATAAGCAACTCGAAGACCGGTTGAGCGCAATGGAGATCCAGAAGATAACTGGGTTGGACTTTGAAGATTTGGGTTTCGCATCTGGGGTGGTGATCCCACACAAGTTTAAAGCTCCTGTCTTTGCTAAGTACGATGGGGTCTCATGCCCAAAGTTACACCTCCGCTTGTATGTCAGAAAGATTCAACCGTATACTACTGATAGGAACCTCTGGGTTCATTTATTTCAAGATATATGTTAGGGACTCAACTTGAATGGTTCTATCAACTAGAAGGAACTAATGTCCGCAACTGGGAGGACCTCGCTGCCGCTTTTTACAAACAATACCAGTATAACACCGACCTTGCTCCCACGCGTACCCAACTTCAGGGTATGTCTATGGGTGCGAGCGAAGGTTTTAAGGACTACGCTCAGAAGTGGAGAGATCTTACTGGAAGAGTATAACCCCCTCTGGCTGATAGGGAACTGGTGGATATGTTTCTTGGGACTTTGTCTGGTCCATACTTCAATCATTTGATCGGTAGTTCATCGTCCGGGTTTACTGAATTGATTATGACTGGCGAGAGAGTTGAAGCTGGTATTAAAAGTGGAAAGATACAAAAAGGTGCTTCGTCAAGTACAGAGAAGAATCCTTTCAAGAAGGAAGCTAGTAAAGTTTATAGTTCGAGGAGCCAAAACCGACCTGAGCGCCACCAAACAGTCAATGCGGTGGTAATATCAAGACCAACTGTTGCCCCACAATGCAACAATCAGCAAATAGTAGAGAGACCGCAAAGACAGTATACTCGGCTCAGTATGACTTTATCTCAAATTTTACCGCAGTTGTTGAAAACCAACTTGGTGACTCTGAAGGAGGCTCAAAAGAATCCCAGTACTACATCACCGCTGTATAATCCGAACGCCCGTTGTGCTTATCACTCTGATAGCCCAGGGAATGATACAAACAACTGTTGGGCTTTGAAGAATAAAGTGCAGGATTTGATTGACGCTAAGGAGATCGAGTTTGAAGCGCCGGAAAAACATAATGTCATAACGGCTCCTATGCCAAAACATGACGCGGGAGTAAATGCTATTGGAGAAGATGATGAAGAGTTAGATTTTGACAGTTGGATTTACCCGACTACCGACGGTGGATTAAGCAATTGGACGACAAAGGACTTCGTGCCCATTTCTTTTATTACACATTAATAGACTTTTGTTTTGAGTTTGTAACAGACAATTTAAAAATTACGGCCCGGTGCCTTGCCCGAGACACCGTGGCTTTGTTTGAGGGCTTATTATGTGTCATTTCCATATATCATCAATAAAAGCATTGGACGTTTTCTTGCATTACGAATTTTGCGCTCCTTGTTTTTCTTTTCTATCTTGCAAAATAGATATTTGTCTTACACACACTCATAAATACAGGTCTACATCCACTCTAGATCCCACTGATAACGACTCTGCTACTGCCAATTATGACTTCAAAAGTCCGATCAACCAAGCCAAGGACGAAGATGAGGATGATTGTGAAGTTCCTGGGGAGCTTTCTAGACTGTTACTTCAGGAAGAGAGGGCCATACAGTTGCATGAAGAGCCAGTGGAAACAGTAAATATGGGTACAGAAGTAGATAAGAAAGAGGTCAAGATCGGTGTAAATTTGGAGTCTAGTGTCAAGCAACGGTTGATTCAGATGCTGCGTGACTATGTTGAGATCTTTTCCTGGTCTTATGAAGATATGCCTGGGTTGGATATCGATATTGTGGTTCACCGCTTGCCAACTAAGGAAGACTTTCCTCCAGTGAAATAGAAAGTTCGCGGAATGCGCCCAGAGATGTCTGATAAAATTAAAGCTCAGGTGATGAAACAATTTGATGCCGATTTTCTAGCTGTTACTTCTTACCCGCAGTGGGTTGCCAACGTGGTTCCAGTGCCGAAGAAGGATGGTAAGGTTCGGATGTGTGTTGACTATAGGGATCTGAACAGGGCAAGCCCCAAGGACGATTTCCCTCTGCCTCATATTGACTTTCTGGTTGACAACACCGCACAGCATAAGGTCTTCTCCTTTATGGATGGTTTCTCCGGTTACAATCAGATTAAGATGGCACCCGAAGACATGGAGAAGATAACATTCGTTACTCAATGGGGGTACCTTTTGCTACAAGGTCATGCCGTTCGGATTGAAGAATGCTGGGGCAACGTATCAGCGCGCCATGGTCACTCTGTTCAACGACATGATTCATCATGAGATTGAGGTATACGTTGACGACATGATTGCAAGGTCCCAGACTAAGGAAGAACACCTCGACCATCTTCAGAAGTTATTTGACAGGCTGAAATTGTACAAGCTGAGGCTAAATCCGAACAAGTGCACCTTCGGGGTGAGGTCTGGTAAACGGCTGGGTTTCATCGTTAGTGATAAAGGTATTCAAGTGGATCCTGCAAAGGTGAAGGCTATACAGGAAATGCCAGCTCCCCAAACAGAAAAGGAAGTCAGAGGCTTTTTGGGACGTCTGAACTACATTTCCCGATTCATCTCACACCTGACCGCTACTTGTGAGCCAATCTTCAAGTTATTGAAGAAAGATCAAGTGGTAAGATGGAACGATGAATGTCAAGCCGCTTTCGAAAGGATCAAGGAATATCTCCAAGAACCACCTATTCTGATGCCTCTAGTTGAAGGAAGACCTTTGATCTTATACTTGACAGTACTCGACAATTCGATGGGGTGTGTGCTGGGGCAGCATGACGAGTCTGGCCAAAAAGAGCATGCTATTTATTACCTTATCAAAAGGTTTACCGACTGCGAGACCCGATACTCGTTGCTTGAGAAAACTTGCTGCACTTTGGCATGGGCTGCTCGCCGGCTGAGACAGTATATGCTGACTCACACTACTCTATTGATATCAAAAATGGATCCAATCAAGTATATCTTCGAAAAGCCTGCCTTATCCGGAAGAATAGCAAGATGGCAGATGATCTTGACTGAGTATGACATCTAATACACGACCCAAAAAGCCATCAAGGGAAGTGTGTTGGCATATCATTTGGCACATCAGGCAGTGGACGATTACTAATCTATGAACTTTGAGTTTCCGGATGAGAACATCATGTTGGTGACTGACTGTGAAACACCTGGACCGGATGAAGGACCTGAGGAGGGATCCCGATGGTCTATGTATTTTGATGGAGCTTCAAACGCTTTGGGTAATGGCATTGGCGCCATGATCATATCTCCTGAAGGCTGTCATACTCCGTTCACCGTCCGACTATGTTTTAACTGCACCAACAATATGGCGGAGTATGAAGCGTGCATTATGGGTCTTCGAGCAGCTATTGACCTAAGGATTAAGTTCTTAAGTGTCTTCGGAGATTCCACTCTCGTGATCAGTCAGATCAAAGGCGAGTGGGATATGAAACACCCAAATCTTATTCCTTACAAAGAGTATGTGTTGACGTTGCTTCCGCACTTCGAGGAGATAACCTTCGAACACTTCCCTATAGAGGAGAATCATGTGGCAGTCGCGCTAGCTACGATGTCTTCTATGTTCAAGGTCAGATGGGACAATGAGGCTCCCTAGATTACCGTTGAGAGGTTGGACGAACCTGCACATTGCTGTGACATTGAGACTAAAGAGGTAACAGAAAAACCCTGGTTCCACGAGGTGACGAGGTATCTTGAGGCTTAGAAGTACCCCGAGGGTGCATCTATTAATGATAAGAATTTTATGAGAAGGTTCACGGCAAAGTTCTTCATCAGTAATGGTATCCTTTACAAGCGTAACCATGGTTCGACCTTACTACGTTGTGTGGATAAGAATGAGGCAGAAAGGATTATGGTAGAGTTACATGAAGGTACTTTCGGGACTCATTCCAGTGGATACACCATGGCGAAGAAAATCCTACGGGCAGGATGTTATTGGTCTACTATGGAAGCCGACTGTTATCAGCATTCTCGAACTTGTCATAAGTGCCAAGTCTATGCTGATAAGGTGCACATACCTCCAGTACCTCTGAACGTCTTGACAACTCCTTGGCCTTTTGCAATGTGGGGCATCGACATGATCGGCGAGATCAGACCTACTGCATCCAACGAGCATCGTTTCATCCTTGTAGCTATTGATTACTTTACAAAGTGGGTTGAAGCAGCTTCATTTGCTACAGTGACCAAGAACGTCGTGGCACGATTCATTTGACACAATATGATATGTCGATACGGTGTACCATAGAGGATCATTATGGACAACGGTACAAATCTCAATAATACGATGATCACCGAGCTCTGCAAGCAGTTCAAGATACAGCATCACAACTCTTCTCCTTACTGGCCGAAGATGAATGGGGTTGTTGAAGCGGCTAATAAGAATATCAAGAAGATTGTGCAGAAGATGACGATGACCTACAAAGATTGGCACGAGATGTTACCGTTTGCTCTCCATGGGTACCGTACCTCAGCACGAACTTCAACAGGGGAAACACCTTATTCCTTGGTATATGGCATGGAGGCCGTCTTTCCCATTGAAGTTCAGATACCCTCTCTTCAGATTATGAAGGACGCATGTTTGATCAAGGATGATTGGATTCAGACTCGGCTTGATCAACTGAACTTAATCGATGAAAAGAGACTTATTGCTATTTGTCATGGTCAAACGTATCAAAAACAGATGATCAAGGCATTTAACAAGAAAGTTAGATGACAAGAGTATCAAGTTGGGGATCTGGTGATCAAGTGCATCATCCTACCACAAGGTGATCCTAGGGGCAAATGGACCCCTACGTACGAAGGGCCATTTATGGTTAAGAACATTTTCTCGGGAGGAGCTATGATTCTAACCACCATGGATGGTAACGACCTTCCTCACCCTGTCAATGCAGACATAGTGAAAAAATACTACGCATAACCCAAAGACCCGCTAGGTTGACTGCCCTAGGCAAAAATAAGGGCTTCCCAGCGAACCAAAAGGGTTCCGGAAAAAATAAGGGATGAAAATGAAAAATCTGTACACCCGACAAGTCGAAAACCTCAAAAGGCAACTTGGGCAAAAAGGGTATCCTGGTGGACTGAAAACCCGAAAGGGCAGTCCAGGCAAAAATTAGGGATTAAAGCATAACACTGTGTCTCATTGGATCACCTTGCAACCAGACTTCGGTATAGACTATCAAGCTCGAACAACGCCAAACAATTTGATCTACCTTCAACCAAGTAGCAAAGTGATGAGATGCTCGAGGACATAAGGGCAATAGCAGAGTTGGAACCCAGTGGAATTATTCACATAACTGTTTTTCTTTGTTTTTCACAAATTCTATAAACTCTATTGTTCGGAAGCGTTCTCTTACTAGGACGTCAGCCTCTTATACAAAAAAATGCCTATTTACAGGCTAATTTCAAAGTTAATACAATTCATTTTCACAAAGAAATTTCAAATTGTTTTCCTTTTTATGTTTTGTTTTGCAAGAACGTCCAGTGTTCATATTTTTGATATACGCATTTGACAATAATTGCTGCTCATGAATATTTACATGCAAAACAAAAGACGATTACTCGTAGTATCAGAAACAGGGGCAAATAAGAAATGTCCAAACCGTACAGTTGCCCTATCCACCAGGTATAGGGATAGACCTAGAAAATGATTGAAGGTATATTCACTCCCCGTAGAGTAAGAAGAAGACAGTGATACTAGCGGTCCCGAACAGGACACCACTCTCCACAACTGAGGCTCGCAATCGCGAATGGATCGAAAATATTCTCCCAAAGCAGAGTTTATCTACCATCAGCACTGGAAAATCATCCCCAGTAAATCTTAAAAGATTATTCCCCGTGAAGTCGCAACTGGAAAATCATCCCCAGTGGAGTTCATTCCTTTTTACAAACGGAAACTCAATCCCCAACAGAGTTTATCATCACCGACAATGATGATTCATCCCCAACCGAGGTTATTTCTCCAAATCGACAGGTTCTCTAGTAGAGTTTGTCCTCCCCACAGAGTCATTTCCTCATCAGTTTATTCCCCAGCGGAGTTATCCTCTCCTACAGGTTTATTCTCACAATCATCTTCATTCACTATCCCCAACAGAAACGAAGAATTCAACTCTTTTCTCCAGCAGCAATCCGGGATTTATTTTCCCCAGCTAAAAACACCACATTTCCATACATCATGGCACATCCATATAGACATCATACAAACACAATCTCATTTATTTTGAGAACATCATTGCTTGATACATATCATGTATTACATACAGCTAACCTTTACCTTTCAGGAAGGATACAATCAAATTCTCACAAAATACAAGCTACGAAGCCCGAGTATGACTGGATAATAGTTTAATCCCCAGTTGAATAACGGACGACCGAAGCTCCTAAAATTCAACTTTCCTCTTCAATAGAGATGTTTCCTCAGTCGAATACGGACGACCGAAGTTCCTAAAATTCAACAGAGATGATTCCTCAGTCAAATACGGACGACCGAAGTTCCTAAAATTCAATAGAGATGTTTCCTCAGTAGAATACGGACGACCGAAGTTCCTAAAATTCAACAGAGATGATTCCTCAGTAGAATACGGACGACCGAAGTTCCTAAATTTCAACAGAGATGATTCCTCAGTAGAATACGGACGACCAAAGTTCCTAAAATTCAACAGAGATGTTTCCTCAGTAGAATACGAACGACCGAAGTTTCTAAAATTCAACATAGATGATTCCTCAGTAGAATACAGATGACCGAAGTTCCTAAAACTCAACAGAGATGATTCCTCAGTAGAATACGACCGACTGAAGTTCCTAAAATTCAATAGAGATGGTTCCTCAGTAGAATACGTACGACCGAAGTTCCTAAAATTCAACAGAGATGGCTCCTCAGTAGAATACGGACGACCGAAGTTCCTAAAATTCAAACAGAGACGATTCACCAGCATATTAACGGACGACCGAAGCTCCTAAATTCTACTGCTCTCAACAAAGATCAGCCTTCCTCAGCGGAATCTTCCTTAATGACAGGTATACAAGCTACCGCTAAGGAATCTCTTATGCGAACGACACTCCTTCAGATGGCATATTTAAGCCCATCCCATCATCAACAATTTCCAAATGGTATCTGTAAGCCCATTCCCTATATCGCAATACGGACACCACTTCATGCAAGTGCAAATTTCTGGGCACTCTAGTGTTCAATCATCTTCCACCTTCAGATCACGAAAGGCAGACAAGCCAATATAAATCTTCAGGTTTAAGAAAATTGAACAGGGGTAGTTGTTGTACCCCAAAATTTTACCTCCCATATTTCTCAAAACATTTCAAGAATGATACTCAAGTTGCTCAAGGTAGTCCAAGGGTTGGCCAGACAAGCTCTCTCCTAAGGCAGTCTACCTCAAATTAGTGTTTCATGTTGCATCAAGATACTTGAGTGCAAGGGACCCCAAATGCTCAACATTGTCCCAATATGTTTTCAAGAACATCCATGTTAAGTTTCAAGCCCTACGGAGAAAGTTTGGTCAGTCAATTGCTCAAAGGCCTAAAAATCGACTATGCTAGGGCAAAAGTCAACTGTGGCCCACATATAGTCAAACTTCAAGATTTTTGGTCAACATCCTCATTTTGGAGTATATTTAATCATTTTATCAAGGGTTGATCATGACTAATCAAGGATTGCTCATAATTCATAAAGACTCAAAAGTTGCTAAATTAGGGTTTTGTAGGAAAAGTCAACCCAACTTTGACCAAGCATAACTTTCTCATACTTTGTGAGAAATGACCCATCCAAAGCTCATTTTTAAGAGGATTCCATTCCATACAATCCATCTTCATCTCCCAAGTTCAAAATATGCACTCATAAGATGTTATGAATTTGGACATTATAGGTCATTTTGGAAAGTCAACCAAAACACCTTTTTTGTCAAAGCTTCATACATGAGCACGGAATATCAAATTGATATCGGACCAAGAGGGTTGATTAGAGGATATCTCAAGCTTTCCAAAAAGTAAAATAACACCTCCAAAGAGTCAAAATTGATGAAGTTATGCATTGGTGAAGTTGACCCTTTTTGTAAAATTGCCAAAAGTCAACTATGCCTAAAACTCCAATTTTTGCCAAATGGGCCCAATCTTTTTCACTTGTTTTGAGTTGGAAACATAGTCCACGAGCTCTAGCCCTTTCCACTTGTCCTTATCATGTTTTTATTATTTATTTTAATTTTTATTTGAATTAGTTCAATTTAAATCAAAACAAATCATATAAAATCCAAAATATTGAAAACAAAAGATATTGTGCTTGTTTCAGGTCTTATTATACAGCTAGCATCAAATCAAATTCGTATCAAGGCATGGTGTGTACAAAAAGATTGAATTAGGCCATTTTTGGAAAGATTTTTAAGGTGCATCAAATCAAGATCCAATTCATTGATGGAGGAAGATTGAGATCAGTTATCAACCCTAATACATTCATTGATGCATATAGAAGGGAGGCAGACCTAAAAGAGAGGTTGAAAAAAGGCGCAACATCAAGAACACAAACTTGAAAAATCAAGAAAAAGTGCAAGATTGAATTCAGTGTTCCAGGCATCCTCAAGGCATCCTAGCTATCTCAATCACTTCCCGAGACTCCCAGCAAGCGAAAGCAATCGAAACCAAGCATTTTCAAGCCCTATATTACGCTGTAAGTCAGTCACGATACCTAACTTTTCTTGAAATCGAATTTCATGATTTAGGCATTGATAGCATGAACTAATGGTATATTCATGATCCTTAAGACATATGCAAGCTTTCTGTGTTGTTTAATTTCATTTATATAGCCTGTATTGGAATGTGCCATTGTTAGGGTTTCATAGCTCGCTTTGGGGTTTTTGAATCCAGGCAAAATTGGGCCATGAAAGAGCCACCAATAAACTCAGCAGGTCTAGACGAATCTAACCATGGCTTTGGTTTCTATTTATCATGTTTGTATTTGCTTTTAAGAATGGCAGGGGCTATAGCGACGGACAAACGTCCGTAGGTAAAAGTGTTCCAGTTTTACCAACGGAACAAGGTCAGGGATGACCTGTGTGTCACATTCCTATTGGAGCATTCAAACTCTGGCGCCCGTTTTTTTGACATCCTCCACTAATTCTTGTTTTTATATATTATTATTCATTATTTGTACAAACGAACACAAGTGGTGCAATGGTGAGCGTAGCATGGAAATTGCTTCAGGACTTGGGTTTGAATCCCAGGTCCCCAAAATATTTCATGTATTTTTTCTTTTCAGATTCAGATGCGCACCAAGAACCAAGGTCCATCATGTGACCTCACAATCCAGCTTGCCAAGTGTCCTAAGGCCAGATCCAATGGGCCATCACTGGAAGAACACCATAAGGCTCAGTCAATGCATTGCATGTGATCACAGAAAGTCAAAACGGACCTCCTTTGTTTTGGGCCAAGGCTTATTATTTGCACCCCCCTTCAGATTGCTTCTCAGGCCCAATCTCTTTCTCTACTTTTTTTTATTATATTTATTTCATTTAATTTAATTTACTTATTTACTAACCAATCAAATTATTTTCTTTTTATCAAAAATATTACTTTTCATGAATTAGGTCTAGATCTTATTTTTATTAAAAAAATTAATTAATTTAATTAGGTTTGTTAATTTAGAAAACTCTAATTATTTTGTAAATAAATTAAAAATAATTAGAATAATTAGGTTTTTATTCCAAATTTAATTTTTCTTTCTTTTCATAAAAATAACCAAAACATAAAAATAGGTCATGTAATTATTTTTATTAATAAATTTAATTGACTAATTTTTGTATATTTAATTTTAAAAACTAAATTCTTTTCTTTAAAAAATATTAAAAACAACAAAAACATTTTCTCTTTTAATTAGGATAGAAGGGTCAAAACCCTAATTTCTCGTCGATCTAATTTCCATCGCGCGCTTTATTTTTATTATTTATCATATTGATGTAACTGCCTACAGTTTGTAATAGTTTAATTAGGACGTTTATTTCCATTTATCGCTTTATTTTCAAAGAGTTTGTTTTTGGCTATGTAAATACCCGAAGCCTTGTAATAGCTTAGTTTAATTTCCGCACTTTAAATTCCGCAAAATATAAACTGTTAGATGTATAATATAGGGATGCATGACAAGAATGTATGTTAAACTTTAAAACAGTTAGATAACCCTAAAATGTGCAAAGATAATAAATCTGAAACTGAATCACTCGCACATGCGCACTCCTAGAGTACACTCTCACTTGGTTGCCTTTGGTAAACGGTTATTGAGTATATGATGTTTTAGTGGTCGTCCTTTTGTCTAAACAAAGATCAAAGTCCCGATTCGGAAAAGTTGCCTCGGAACGGTTGCCTCGGAATTGTTGCCTCGAATAATTGATCTAAGACATTAGGGTTATTACTAAGACGTCCTAACATTGCTTTAGTGATCGTACGTCCCTTTCAAATTGACCCTCAAAACTCCAACGACGGTGCTACCTACTCACTAATAGTGGGACAACATTGTCTAAAGGAAACAAGCATAGAACGATTCTTTTTTCGAGTAGGTAGATTAGCTCTTAAGTACTTGCTCAACTCAATCAAAACAATTTTTTTCACACTTACACTCCTTTACAAACAAAGTTTTCAAAAACACTTCATTACACTCTTGAAGACAGAAGCAAGAGTTAAATCGAAGTCAAAACAAAAACTTTTCAAAGCACACAAACACAAAGAAAACAATTTTGAAAATGATGAGCAAGTACCTAAGAGCCCGTAGATAACTACAGATAGAAAGGGCGATAATACCTTCCCTTTCAATAATCTACCCCCCGTACTCAAATATCTCGAAAAAGGAATTTTTCTGTGCTTTTTTCCTTTCCTTGTTGGATAAAATAAAAGTCGGTGGCGACTCTTGCTTACCGTGACATTTTGCAAACACAAACGCAAAACGCAAACCAGCAAATTCCTTAAAAAATAGGGAAACACGTCCCAATTCTGGCCACCGTATCACATATTGCAAGGGATTGACTTTAAAGCCTAATAACATTATGGTAAGGGCTTTTGATGGGTAAAAAAGGATGGTGCACAGGTGATCAGTAAAATAGCAAGTGTACTATTTTTACCGATGTAGTAATAATAGAATAAATTCCCAAGTATCGATCTCGCGGACTGCGTAGGAATTATATGTTTCAGAATAGTGCAATTGAACAAAAAGTCATCGGGGTGTTTGGTTTTGGAGTTTAATTTAAATAACAACTTATTCAACGAAAGAGTTAAAGTGGTTTGAATAATGAAAATATATATATAGAGACGAGTTAGGATCGATGTATGAATCGCTCTGTAACGAATGAATTATCATGCAACAGATTAATTAATGAACTTCTCAAGTATCAATACCGAACATTGATTTTTCCTAATTCCTTAGTGAAAAACTTCATGAGATTAAAAACACGTTTTAATTCCTTAACAAAGTGCTTTTATATCACAAATCTAAAAAGACATAGTTCGGACAAAGAGATCATTATGAATCAAATCCTCATTCCGAAGTGATTATCAGTTATAACGTTATGATTAAAACTGCCTTGAGGTAGTTTGTCAGACCGAACCTCAATCATGAATCAACAAAATACTTTCCAATATATTGAAGCAATAAGAACTTTTAATCATAAACTGTAATTCATAAATATAATCTGAAAACAATGATAAATATAATTCGTCACATCACATGATTCAGGGACATCACCCTAACACGTGAATAAATTAGCTCCTCATAGTAATTGTCAAGATAACTAAAAGTATAGATGAAAACATTACAATAAGATGAAGTTGAATTGATCTTCAATTGCGGATGCTTTTGAAGATCTTCTTCTTCCACAGCTCTAGTGCCTTCAAATCTCTTTTTTTCGTTCTCTTTTTCTTTGCTTTGATCCCAGATTCTCAATCCTTCTCAGAATAAGGGTTTAGTACTGCTGATTCCAATCCCGAATGTGCGAAAAGTCCACTCTACCCTTAATGAACTCGGAACCTTATAAATTAGAAACTTGGAAAAATTTGCTCGCGCCCGCCAACACGGGCCGTGTCCTGTGACACGGGCACCCGTGTTGGCCTTCTGTCACTCCCCAAAGTTATTTTCTTCCCAGGCTTCCTGACACGGGCCGTGTCCTGTGACACGGGCACCCGTGTCAGCCCACTGATTTTCCTTCTCTTCTTTTCCTTCTTGCTTCCTGACACGGGCCGTGTCCTGTGACACTGGTACCCGTGCCAGGCCACTGTATGCACCAAATCTTCATTTTCGTTTCGATTCCAGTTGGTTTGGCTCTGCATTCTTCTTGTGGACTTTAACACGTAGACCTGAAACATAATCACTACCGAAACAAGCATCAAAGCATCTTAATAAGCATGAGTTTAAAACATTAAAACAAAACAAACAACTTAAGCAAGACTTTCAAATTACGAATAAAAACTACAAAAGACGGACAATTATGTTACCGAATTGATGAGATATATGCCAAGAGATGGATGAAAACACAGTACAAATTGGTGACCGATCACAACCCCAAACTTAGCTCGTTGCTTGTCCTCAAGCAATGCTTGGTAGCTCATATCAAGGTCACCCCTGAATTCATACTTCCACAATACAACTTTGTTTTTCGCAACTCGACTTCCACCATTCCGGTCAATCATGCTGGCTCTTACTCCCCGAGTTTTCCGCTTCACTTTCACATTCAAATTCTCTTTCACCTGTAAGCTTTTCACACTTCTCACCAAGTCTCTCACGGGTAAAATCAATTCACTCAAACATCACGATATGTAATACCAACTTTTAAATTTGAACAAATTCTACTTTCATACACAAACATTTTTGCACACACTTTTTGAGGTCTTTGGGTTGTAACGGGGCTTAGGACAGGTAGGATATGCAAGGAACGGATAAACAAGGGTTTTTGGGGCTCGGCAATCATGTTGTTTTTCTAGTCATTGTGCTTATTTATTACGATGGGGTTTAACCTTGACTTTCTACTTTACTCAATTATTCGAGTGTTGCATTGTAACCAAGTCATGTATTCGGGACAAGTGTATTTGACTGAGTTCCATATATGTTCTTTTTCTTTTCTTTTTTTTTTCCGGAGCATTCACAAGTCTCCACATATTCTTTTTTTTTTTTTTTTCACTTGCCCCTTTCTTTTTTTTTTTAAGGTTCACCACCCCAAACTTAGAATTTTTGCACAATTCCTACATCTGCAACATTAATGCCGAGCACGAGTAAAAAGGGATATATTTTTTTTCTTTTTGGCTATGGGGTACGAGATGTGGTTTAAAACAAACAAAAAGGGGATACAGGCTCAAAGGGGTTTGCAATGGTTAACATAAATAAGGGACGGCTAGAAAGGCTCAAGGGGGAAACAAACAAAAAAAAGTGCCTCAGTGTGTGCTATGATGTAGTGTCATATGAGTAGAACTCACGCAAATTCAAAGTGATAAAATCATACCTGACTACTCTCTTATGATGATAAATTTCTGGCTTTTTATGATCTCACCATGTTGGGCATAGCTTACAGGATCCCGAGTATTTATAGTGTAGTGCAGCTTCTTCTCCGGTTCGTCTTTACCAACTTTCAATCTCAGTCCGGTGTCATCAAATTGCATCCAACTCTTTCTTTCAGTTGTATCAGCTTTCAGGGGTGCAAGCTCGGGTTAGATCTTTCGTTCGCTCTGTACTGGTTTACCTCTCTTTGACACAATCCACATCCTTCTGTAACACAATGTTCAAACAACTAATTAAAAACCAAAACGCACAACTAGACAAATAAACAGAAAATACTCAAAAGTGAAACAAAACAGCTAAATAAAGAGAAAACCCCCCCATACTTGAACGAAACATTGTCTCCAATGTTTAATCTCAACGCACGAGGGGGACTTACGGTTCACTGAGGTGGAGGTGGAGGGTAAGGATAATGCAACATTAGGCGTTGCATCATCGCATGCATGTCATCAATGGCAGCCCCTTGGCGGGTCTGCTCAGTCCCAAAACTGCGCAACTCTTCCCCTTGCCTAAACAGCTCAACACTTTGCCTCTCTTGTTCGGTGCGAAGGTGCCCAATCTCATTGTGCACCCACTCCCATTGATTAGGGGGCATCTGAGAGCTTCCCTCATTTGTCGGATAAAACTGTTGAGGGTGGTCTTCTTCTTCGCCTTGTTCTTCTCCTAAGGTTTCATCTTCCCCATCGATACCTGCATTCACATTTTCCATCTCGTCGTCCCCCTCATCCGGGGCGACGTTCTCATACAACCAGTTTGCCATGTTAGTTATAGAAATACGATTAGGCGCAGGCAAAGTAAGGATATGTTTACCATGAATGACTAAAGAATAATAGTCATGGTGAATTTGAATCATCAGTTGATTCACCAAAGCCTCCATATCAATCTTAGTTTTTCCTGGAACAAAATTAACTTCAAACAATTCACGGGAGTAATTAAAATGATCAGCAATTTGAGTAATCATACCCCCCACAGAAATGCCACCTGTACTGGCACGGCCAACTCTTCCTAAGAAATCTGCCGCAAAAGCGGCCAAATTAACCGGTTGCTGGTAAGCCATGCAATACAATATAAAAAGCTCTCTTTGGGTAGCAACACCATTGCTATCTCCTCTACCAAAAAGACTGTATGCCAAACCCTTCTGAGCATAACGGAAACACGGATTGTGAATCCTGGAAGATTTGGCCTCTTTGGCCACATAACCTGATAAACCGGTTATAGCTCTCCAAAAGTCACCTGCAGCAAAAGAATCAGGCACAGCACCAGGACCAGAAATTGGGAGATGCAGAACCGCTCCCAATTGATCAACAGTAAGCTCATGTTCGTTATTGAACAATCGAAAAGTAAGAGTACCGTAATACTCTCGTTCAGTACCTGTCCACCTGTGCTTGAGCCTAAATTCTACTGTACTCAAAAATTCAAGAGTTATTCGTTCAAACGTGGGTGCTTCGAATTGCATGAATTCTAGCATACCCACAGAGTGAAACATGCGGTGGACCTCAGTAGTCAGACCCAAATGATCAAGAGTGTCAGTGCAGATATACCTCGTGGGGATAAGCTTACGCTTTAAATGAGCGGCATATCGGTGTCGGTGTTCCGGTTTGATGAAGATGATGTCATGAGGGTTGGCGTCTCTACGAGCACGCTGTCTTGGCCTTGATGGTTCAGCCACATCACCTCTTTGAATAACCTTACGTGGAGGCATAATTGTTCCTGCAACAACAGACAACCAAACAAATTCCAAAAATTTAAAGTATGGAGTTAGAAGGAAAAGTTACCGTGACCACGTAGAGAGCGGAAATTGGGACAACTTTTGTGAAGCGGGAATTTGTTTTGAGAAGGTTTAGTGGTGAAAGGTTTGAGCTTTGTGGGAGAGGAACAATGGAGGTTTTGGAGATTAGGGTAAAAGAGAGGAAGGGGATGAAGTAAATGGAGGAGAAAAAGAAAAGAAAATAGGTGAAAGGGTAAATTTTCGGAGTAAAAGGGGTTAAATGAGTGGGCCCCACCCACTTAAGTGGAGTTTTAAAAGAGAAGGAGAAGGAAAAAAAATTTTCGTTCTGCGCAACACGGGCCGTGTCCCGTGACACGGGCGGCCGTGATGCGCCCCTGACTTGGTTTTCAACAAAAAATTTTGAAAAAAACATCCTTCAGCATTCCTGACACGGGCCGTGTCCCGTGACACGGGCGGCCGTGTCAGGCCCCTGGTTTGTTTATTTTGATTTTTCTTCTCTTTTTTTTTTTTTTAGATCTCCACCATCAGCATCTCTGACACGGGCCGTGTCCCGTGACACGGGCGGCCGTGTCAGACCCCTGTTTTTTTCAAAACTTGAATATCCTAAATTTTTTTTTTCTTTCTCCTCTCAGTTTTTTTTCACCCGCGAGCAACTCCCCTACTGGACTTCACCACCAGGCACAACGATCACCTATAAGATGGAAACATAAAAGCAACAAAAACAAAAACAAAAAAAAGATTAAAAGAAACACGTGGGTTGCCTCCCACGCAACGCTTCGTTTAACGTCGCATGGCTCGACGATCATTCGCCTTATCCATTAAGGCGCATGACATCAGCTTGTCCCTTCGATTGGCCTTGAAAATACGGCTTCAGTCGTTGTCCGTTAACTTTGAAAGTGTCTCCATTGGTTGAGTTCTTCAACTCGATCGCTCCGTGAGGGAACACATGGTTAACAACAAACGGCCCGGACCATTTAGACTTCAACTTTCCTGGGAATAGTTTCAACCTTGAGTTATACAAGAGGACCAGTTGTCCTTCATAAAATTCTTTTCTCACGATCTTACTATCATGCCATTTCTTTGTTTGGTCTTTGTATAACTTGGCATTTTCATATGCTTGATTTCGGAATTCTTCTAACTCATGGAGTTGGAGAAGTCTAGAACTCGACGCCTTAGAGAGATCCATGTTGAGGAACTTTGACGCCCAGAATGCTCTATGCTCTAACTCTAAAGGCAAATGACATGCTTTCCCGTACACCAGCTGATATGGCGACATTCCGATCGGTGTTTTGAAGGCTGTTCTGTATGCCCATAGTGCATCGTCCAGCTTTATTGCCCAATCCTTCCGAGAGGAATTCACAGTCTTTTCAAGAATTTGTTTGAGTTGTCTATTTGACACTTCAACCTGACCACTAGTTTGGGGATGATAAGCTGTGGCTATCTTGTGCTTCACATTGTATTTCTGGAGTAAGCGTTCCATAAGATGATTCAGGAAATGTGTTCCTTCATCACTTATTAGAGCTCTCGGTACTCCAAATCTAGCAAAAATGTTTTCTTTCAAAAATTTCACCACCACCTTAGCATCGTTTGAAGGTAGAGCAACAGCTTCGACCCACTTGGATACATAATCCACCGCTACTAGAATATAATTTTTTCCGAATGAAGGTGGGAATGGTCCCATGAAGTCTATACCCCAAACATCAAACAACTCTACTTCCAACATCGAATTCTGAGGCATCTGATTTCTCTTGGATATGTTCCCCGTCCTTTGGCACTTGTCACAATGTCTCACAAACTCTTGAGCACTCTTAAACATAGTGGGCCAATATAGACCTGATTGCAGAATCTTAGCCGCTGTTCGATCTCCACTGAAATGTCCCCCGTATTCAGAAGCATGACATGCTTTTAACACTTCTTCTTGTTCATTTTCAGGCACACATCTTCTGATCAAACCATCAACTCCTCTTTTATACAGGAATGGATCATCCCATAGATAAAACCTGCAATCATGAACAAACTTTTTTCTTCGATTAGAGTCAAAATCGTCGGGGATGATACCACCGACAATATAGTTTGCATAATCTGCGAACCAAGGTACACCCGTCACTGCCAGGATGTGTTCATCAACAAACTCATCCTTGATCGGCCGCTTTTCTTCTGTTTCTTCTATTGGTGTCATTCGAGATAAGTGGTCAGCTACGGTGTTTTCACACCCTTTCTTGTCTCGAATTTCAACATCAAACTCCTGAAGGAGTAAGATCCACCTCAAGAGTCTTGGCTTGGAGTCCTGTTTAGCAAAGAGATACTTCAAAGCAGAATGGTCAGTATAAACGATGACTCTAGACCCCAACAGATATTGCCTGAATTTATCAAAGGCATAAACAACCGCTAGCAACTCCTTCTCGGTAGTTGCATAATTAATCTGTGCGGGGTTCAGGACATGACTAGCATAATAAATAACGTGAAGTAATTTCTCTCTCCGCTGTCCTAATACCGCCCCTACCGCAATATCACTAGCGTCACACATGATCTCAAAAGGTAGAGACCAATCAGGGGCTACAACAATGGGTGCCGAGACTAATTTCTTCTTAATTGTCTCAAAAGCCACCGCACATTCACCATCAAAAGTGAAATTTTTATCCTTAACCAACAGAGAGGTTAAGGGTTTTTCAATCTTTGAAAAGTCTCTTATGAACCTACGGTAAAACCCCGCATGTCCTAAGAAACTTCTGATACCTTTTTCATTCATCGGAGGCGGCAACTTTGAGATGACTTCAACCTTTGCTTGGTCCACTTCGATTCCTTTGTAGGAAATCTTGTGTCCCAGAACTATTCCTTCACGGACCATAAAATGGCACTTTTCCCAATTCAAGATCAAATTGGTCTGTTGACATCTTTCTAAAACAAGAGCAAGGTTAGTTAAACAATTGTCAAATGACTTACCAAAGACTGAAAAATCATCCATGAAGACCTCCATGTGTTTTTCAAGCATATCATCAAAGATAGCTTGCATGCATCTTTGAAAAGTGGCCGGTGCGTTACATAACCCGAAAGGCATCCTTCTATAGGCGAAAATACCAAAGGGGCATGTGAACGCGGTCTTTTCTTGGTCTTCTGGAGCAACTGCAATCTGGTTATAGCCAGAGTATCCGTCGAGGAAACAATAGTAATCATGTCCCGCTAACCTTTCCAACATTTGATCAATGAACGGTAGCGGGAAGTGATCTTTTCTGGTTGCTAGGTTCAGTCTCCTATAGTCAATGCATACTCTCCACCCCGTAACAGTCCTTGTAGGAATCGGCTCATTCTTCTCATTTTTTATGACGGTTGTCCCCCCTTTTTTTGGCACAACATGAACCGGGCTCACCCAAGCACTATCAGATATCGGGTAAATCATCCCAGCATCTAAGAGTTTCACAACTTCTTTTCTCACAACCTCCTTCATAGCTGGGTTCAGACGTCTCTGAGGTTGGACCACTGGTTTGTGATCATCTTCCATGAGGATTTTGTGCATGCATATTGTAGGGCTGATCCCTTTTAAATCTTCAATAGACCACCCCATAGCACTTTTATGTTTCTTCAACACTTCAACTAGTTTAAGTTCCTGCAACCGCTCCAGGTGTGAGTTTATTATGGCCGGACACCTACTTTCCGCATCAAGGAAGACATATTTTAAGTTCTCCGGGAGTTGTTTTAATTCAGCCCCCTTCTTAGGTTCCTCCTTCTTTTCTTCCACCAAAGGTTGTCTAAGATCCTCCCACCGGTTTTGTCTAGCACTTTTGAATATGGGATTAGCTTCCATCATAGCCACTACTTCCACTTCCTTTTCATCATCAGCTTCCTCTTTATTGCAAACAGACGAGCTCAAAACTCTTTCCAGTGGCAATTGTTGTATTTTCAAAGAATTCTCATTAGTACAGATTTGATCAATAACCTCAATATGTTGACTGGTTGCTATATCATCCTTGTACTTCATGGTGTTACGCACATCAATCTTTAGCTCTTCATCATACACTTTCAGAGTCATTGTTCCTTCTTCAATGTCTATTAAACATCGCCCTGTCTCTAGAAATGGCCTTCCTAAAATAATAGGGATCTCCTCATCTTCCGGCATCTCTAAAATAACAAAATCCACTGGGAACACAAATTTGTCAATCTTTACCAGCACGTCTTCTACTATCCCATATGGTCTTTTAACAGAGTGGTCAGCAAACTGGAGTGTCATTCTTGTATCTTGTACATTACCTATCCCCAATCTCTTGTAGATAGACAATGGCATAAGGCTCACACTTGCTCCCAAATCAATTAGAGCTTTCTTGAATGACCTATCCCCAATTGTACAAGGAATAGTCACGGAACCCCGATCTTTCTTCTTTACCGGAATCTTCATACCCTGCAAAATAGCGCTACAAGTTTCGGTTAGAATAATAGGGTCACGATCAATGGTTCTTTTCTTGGCGATGACGTCCTTCATGAATTTTGCATATGTAGGCATTTGTTCCAATGCCTCCAAGAATGGAATGTTAATCTCCAACTTCTTGAACATCTCCAAAAACTTTTCAAAGTTCTTCTCATATTGCTCTTTTTTCTTGTTCCTTATCGGAAAAGGAAGTTTTACCGCCGGCTTCTGTTTTTGCTCAACCACCTTCTCTCTTGGTGTTGGTTTCATCACCACCACTTCCTCAGCTTCTACTTCATTCTCTCTTATCTCTAAGTCTACCTCCAGTAATGGTTCCTCTTCCTCGTCATTCTTTTCAACTACATCCTTCCCTTTACCGCTCCTAGTAACAATCGCACTTACATTATTATGATCTTTAGGATTGGTAACGGTGGCACTAGGAAGCGCGCCAGGCTGCTGAGAGTTTGATAACTGTTGTGCTATCTGACTCATTTGAATTTCCAGGTTTTTGATCGAGGAACTTGTATTCCGGAAATTACTCCTCGTTTCTTCTTGAAACTGAGACCCTTGAGCTGCCATTTTTTCGATGGCAATCTCCCAATCTGCTTTTCTGGGTCCCTGTGGCTGAAATTGTTGTTGTTGTTGCTGATATGGTTGTTGATAAGGTTGTTGCTGTGGGCGAAATTGTTGTTGTGGTGAACTTTGATACGGCAAAGCCCCTTGTTTAGAAACATTCCCTTGTTGATCCTTCCAGGAAAAATTCGGATGATTTTTCCACCCCGGATTGTAGGTATTTGAGTAGGGGTTGTTTTGCTTCAAGAAGTTTATTTCTTCCACTTGTTGAGCTGTAGCAACACACTGAACAGTAAAATGAGGTCCTCCACATATGTCACACCCTACCGGTTGACTTACTTGAGCTGGTTGAACTTGTGCTACTGTTTTCTTTTCAAGACCCATCTGTTTCAATCTCCGCTCAACTTCCGCAGCTACCTGATCTTCTATCTTTACAACTTGCGTTGATAGCTTCATATCCACTAATCCTTCAGGTTGGCTAACACTACGGTCATATAACTCCAAGTGTTCATTGGCCGCAATAGCTTCTATGATTTTTTTAACACCAATGGCTGTTGCAAAGTTGGATGAGCCACCAGCTGCTGTGTCAATCAATTGCTTAGTCTTCATTTTAAGACCATTCAGAAAGTTCTGCATTTGTTCAGTGACATCCATGTTGTGAGTTGGGCATGCCACCAACAACCTCTTGAATCTCTTATAAGCATCTCCAAGTGATTCTCCTTCCTTCTGTTTAAAATTAACAATGTCATACCTCTTACGGATATAAACAGCAGCAGGGAAATACTCATTCAGAAAGGTAGACTCCATTTGTTGCCATGTGGTAATACTCCCAGCAGGTAATGAGTAGAACCATTCTTCAGCGTCATCAGCTAACGTGAATGGGAACATAACCAACTTCTTGGCTTCTTCAGAGTGTCCTTCTATCTTCAGAGATGTTGTCATAGTGAGAAACCTTTGCAAATGCTTATTAGCATCTTCATTTATTCTTCCTGAAAATGGTTTCTTTTCCAGCTGTCGAATCGTTGCTGGATGTAACTGGAAGTGAGCAACATCCACCTGTTGATTCACTATTGTCATCCGGCCAGCTGGTTCATTTGCTCCACCATAATCTCCTAACAATCTTTCCACCGGTTCCGCCATCGTTTCGGCCTCTGAATCTGAATGCTCAGAATGAATGGAGAGGAGCTCCTCGTTATCAGATTCAGAAGCTGCCAGAATTTCTTCTAACGCTTCCAGTCGTTCTTGCTTTGCTTTTTGAAGTCTCGCTCGCAATGATCGTTCTGGCTCTGCGTCAAAAATAAATTCTGCTGAGGCCTTACCTCGCATACAAAGATTAGACGATTGTTAGTAATAATCAAATGAAATAACAGAAAAATAATTTTAGTTGCAATGCAACAAAAAATTCAATTGAACTATTCTACAACTTATAATTTGGCAGTCCCCGGCAACGGCGCCAAAAACTTGATCAGTAAAATAGCAAGTGTACTATTTTTACCGATGTAGTAATAATAGAATAAATTCCCAAGTATCGATCTCGCGGACTGCGTAGGAATTATATGTTTCAGAACAGTGCAATTGAACAAAAAGTCATCGGGGTGTTTGGTTTTGGAGTTTAATTTAAATAACAACTTATTCAACGAAAGAGTTAAAGTGGTTTGAATAATGAAAATATATATATAGAGACGAGTTAGGATCGATGTATGAATCACTCTGTAACGAATGAATTATCATGCAACAGATTAATTAATGAACTTCTCAAGTATCAATACCGAACATTGATTTTTCCTAATTCCTTAGTGAAAAACTTCATGAGATTAAAAACACGTTTTAATTCCTTAACAAAGTGCTTTTATATCACAAATCTAAAAAGACATAGTTCGGACAAAGAGATCATTATGAATCAAATCCTCATTCCTAAGTGATTATCAGTTATAACGTTATGATTAAAACTGCCTTGAGGTAGTTTGTCAGACCGAACCTCAATCATGAATCAACAAAATACTTTCCAATATATTGAAGCAATAAGAACTTTTAATCATAAACTGTAATTCATAAATATAATCTGAAAACAATGATAAATATAATTCGTCACATCACATGATTCAGGGACATCACCCTAACACGTGAATAAATTAGCTCCTCATAGTAATTGTCAAGATAACTAAAAGTATAGATGAAAACATTACAATAAGATGAAGTTGAATTGATCTTCAATTGCGGATGCTTTTGAAGATCTTCTTCTTCCACAGCTCTAGTGCCTTCAAATCTCTTTTTTTCGTTCTCTTTTTCTTTGCTTTGATCCCAGATTCTCAATCCTTCTCAGAATAAGGGTTTAGTACTGCTGATTCCAATCCCGAATGTGCGAAAAGTCCACTCTACCCTTAATGAACTCGGAACCTTATAAATTAGAAACTTGGAAAAATTTGCTCGCGCCCGCCAACACGGGCCGTGTCCTGTGACACGGGCACCCGTGTTGGCCTTCTGTCACTCCCCAAAGTTATTTTCTTCCCAGGCTTCCTGACACGGGCCGTGTCCTGTGACACGGGCACCCGTGTCAGCCCACTGATTTTCCTTCTCTTCTTTTCCTTCTTGCTTCCTGACACGGGCCGTGTCCTGTGACACTGGTACCCGTGTCAGGCCACTGTATGCACCAAATCTTCATTTTCGTTTCGATTCCAGTTGGTTTGGCTCTGCATTCTTCTTGTGGACTTTAACACGTAGACCTGAAACATAATCACTACCGAAACAAGCATCAAAGCATCTTAATAAGCATGAGTTTAAAACATTAAAACAAAACAAACAACTTAAGCAAGACTTTCAAATTACGAATAAAAACTACAAAAGACGGACAATTATGTTACCGAATTGATGAGATATATGCCAAGAGATGGATGAAAACACAGTACAAATTGGTGACCGATCAACAGGGAGGTGGACATCCCTATCAAAGTGGGTGCTCAGACCTTTAGGTCCACCTTCTCTGTGATGGACATCAGGCCATTGTATTCTTGTTTGTTGGGTCGTCCTTGGATCCACGAGGTTGGGGAAGTTACTTCCATGCTACACCAAATGCTGAAGTATCCGATAAAAGGGAAGATTGTCACTGTGCGGGGGTAAAGAGGAGTGTATGGTGAGCCACCTCAATTCCTTCCGGTACATAGTGATGGACGGGGAATTCATAGAAACTCCTTGTCAGAACTTCGAAGAGGTCCCTCAGATCTTGGCATCGAATGAAACTACTACCAGCAATAAACCTCCTCTGAAGATGGCTTCTCTCAAGGACGCCAGGGCCGTGGTTGAAGAAGGTGGGTGTACCAATTGGGGTCAGCTCCCTGATTTCACTCACAAAACTGACAAATTTGGTTTGGGCTTTACTACAGGGGCTTAAAGGGTTTTTCGACGCGCTCGGGCTGGAGGACCTCCCCTACACATCAGTAATCGGGGAATTAATGCCATTGAAGACAGTGAGGAAGACTCAGACATTGACAACTGGATATACCCAACTACCAACAATGGACCGAGTAACTAGACAGCTAGGGACTTTATACCAGTTTCTTTTATTCCGCAGTAATTTTCCTACTTGTTTTGAGATTTGTAATAAACAATTTAAAACTTTATGGCCTTGTGCCTTGCCTGAGGTACACTGGCTTTGCTTGTGAGGGCTATTATTTGTCATTTCATATATCACTAATAAAGCATTGAACGTTTCTTGCATACAAATTTTACGGTCTCTGTTTTTCTTTTCTTTTCTGTTGTCACTTTATCAAAACAGCTATTCTCTTACACACACTCACGTATCATACTGCAGATCCATATCCACTCTGGATCCCATTGATAACAGCTCTGCTATTGCCAGTTATGACTTCGAAAATCAGATTAACCAAGCCGAAGATGAAGGTGAGGATGTTTGTGAGGTGCTTGGAGAACTTGCTAGACTATTACAGCAGGAAGAAAGGGCCATACAGCCTCATGAAGATCCGGTTGAGACAATTAAATTGGGTACAGAGGAAGACAGAAAAGAGGTTAAGATTGGTGCAAATTCAGAAGTTAAGGTCAAACAGCAGTTGATACAAATGTTGCACGACTATGTTGAGATCTTCGCATGGTAATATGAAGACATGCCAGGTTTAGACCCTGATATTGTGGTTCATCGCCAGCCGACCAAAGAAGAATGTCCTTCGGTTAAACAAAAGGTCTGTCGTATGCGCCCTGAAATGTTAGAGAAGATCAAGGCAGAGGTCGTGAAACAGTTCGATGCAGGATTCTTAGCTGTCACTTCTTATCCACAGTGGGTTGCTAACGTCGTTCCGATACCTAAGAAGGACAATAAGGTATGAATGTGTGTGGATTACAGAGATCCGAACAGGGCAAGCCCCAAGGATGACTTCCCTCTTCCTCACATTGATGTTCTGGTCGACAACACCATGCAACACAAAATCTTCTCCTTCATGGATGGTTTCTCTGGCTACAACCAGATCAAGATGGATCCTGAAGACATGGAGAAGACGACCTTCGTCACACAGTGGGGCACTTTCTATTACAAAGTGATGCCTTTTGGGTTGAAGAATGCTGGGGTAACTTATCAGCGCGCCATGATCGCTTTGTTCCATGATATGATTCACCACGAGATCGAAGTCTATGTTGATGACATGATATTCAGGTCTCAAAATGAGGAAGAGAACCTTGATCATCTACAAAAGTTGTTCGACAGGTTGAAGATATACAAGTTGAGGTTGAATCCGAACAAGTGCACCTTCGGGGTAAGGTCTGGTAAACTTCTGGGTTTCATTGTCAGCAACAAAGGCATCCAAGTAGATCCTGCAAAGGTAAAGGCTATGCAAGAAATTCCAGCTCCCTATGCAGAGAAGGAAGTTAGAGGTTTCTTGGGACGCTTGAATTATATCGCCAGGTTCATTTCGCATCTGACTTCTACTTATGAGCCCATCTTTAAGCTTTTGAAGAAAGATCAAGTGGTAAGGTGGAATGATGAATGCCAGACCGCTTTTGAAAGAATCAAAGAATACCTTCAAGAACCACCAATTCCTATGCCTCCAGTTGAAGGAAGACCTTTGATATTATACTTGACAGTGCTAGAAAATTCAATGGGGTGTGTGTTGGGGCAGCATGACGAGTCTGGTCGAAAAGAGCACGCAATATACTACCTTAGCAAAAAGTTTACCGACTGTGAGACAAGATACTCATTGCTCGAGAAAACGTGTTGCGCTTTGGCATGGGCTACTCGCCGACTGAGACAGTATATGCTGACTCCCACTACCTTATTGATATCGAAGATGGATCCGATCAAGTACATTTTTAAGAAGCCTGCACTCTCCAGAAGAATAATGCGATGGCAGATGATCTTAACTGAGTACGACATACAATATACAATAAAAGGGAGTGTATTAACTGATCATTTGGCTCATTAGTCCGTGGATGACTACCAGTCCATGAATTTTGAGTTCCCAGATGAGAATATTATGCTGGTGACCGACTATGAAGAACCTTGACCGGATGAAGGACCCGAGGAGGGATCCCGATGGTCTATGTATTTTGATGGAGCCTTAAACGCACTGGGTAATGGTATTGGCCCCATAATCATATCTCCCGAGGGCTGTCATACTCTGTTCATTGCCCGATTATATTTCAACTGTACCAACAACATGGCGGAGTACGAAGCATGTATCATGGGTCTTAGGGCTACTATTAACCTAAGGATCAAGTTCTTTAGTGTATTCGGGGATTTCTCTTTGGTGATAAGTTAGATCAAAGGCGAATAGGATACGAATCATCCGAATCTCATCCCATATAAAGAGTTCGTGTTGACATTGCTCCCACACTTTGAGGAGGTAACTTTTGAACATTTCCCACGAGAGGAGAACCAGTTAGCGGACGCGCTAGCTACCGTGTCTTCTATGTTCAAAGTTAGGTGGGATAATGAAGCTCCCCAAATCACCATTGAGAGGTTGGATGAACCAGCACACTGCTGTGAAATCGATACCGAAGAAGTGGCAGACAAACCTTGGTTTCATGAGGTGAAAAGGTATCTCGAGGCTCAAGAGTATCCTGAAGGGGCATCTGTCAATGATAAGAAGTTTCTGAGAAGGTTCACTGCAAAGTTCTCCCTCAGTAATGGAATCCTCTATAAACACAACCATGACTCCACGCTACTACGGTGTGTAGACAAGAGCGAAGCAGAGAGGATCATGACAGATCTATATGAAGGCACCTTCGGAACCCATTCTAGTGGACATACCATGGCTAAGAAGATCCTACGGGCATGATACTACTGGTACACTATGGAAGCCGATTGTTATCAAGACTCTCGAATTTGTCATAAGTGCCAAATGTACGTTGATAAGGTGCATGTACCTCCGGTCCCCTTAAACGTCTTGACAGCTCCATGGCCCTTTGCAATGTGGGGAATTAACATGATTGGAGAAATCAGGCTCACCGCTTCTAATGGACATCGCTTCATGCTAGTAGCCATTGATTACTTCACGAAGTGGGTTGAGGCAGCCTTTTTGCTGCAGTAACCAAGAATGTCGTAGCGCGGTTTATCCGACATAATCTGATCTGTCGATATGGTGTTCTAGAGAGAATTATTACTGACAATGGTACGAATCTCAACAACAAAATGATCACCGAGCTCTGTAAATAGTTCAAGATACAACATCATAATTCATCTCCCTACCGGCCAAAGATGAATGACGCTGTTGAAGCAGCTAACAAGAACATCAAGAAGATTGTACAGAAGATGACAGTGACATACAAAGACTGGCATGAGATGTTACCATTTTCTCTTCATGGATATCGTACCTCAACATGGACGTCGACAGGGGCAACACCCTGATCTCTGGTATATGGCATGGAGGCAGTCCTGTCCATCGAAGTCCAGATACCTTCTCTCAGGATTAAGAAGGATGCAAGTTTGAACGAAGACGACTGGATCCAAACCCGACTTGATCAGTTAAATCTATTGATGAAAAGAGACTTACTGCTATCTGCCATGGTCAGACGTATCAAAAGCGAATGATCAAGGCTTTTAATAAGAAAGTCAGAAGTCAAGAATATCAAGTCGGGGATCTAGTGATCAAACGCATCATACTGCCGCAAGGTGATCTAAGGGGCAAATGGACCCCCACGTACGAAGGACCATTTGTGGTTAAGAATATTTTTTCGGGTGGACCTATGATTATAACCACCATGGACTGTGACGACCTTCCTCACCCTGTCAATGCAGACATAGTGAAAAGATACCACGCCTAATCAAAAGACCCGCTAGGTTGACTGGCCTAAGCAAAAATAAGGGCTTCCCGGCGAACCAAAAGGGTTCGGGCAAAAATAAGGGATGGAAATGAAAAATCTGTACACCCGGCAAGTCGAAAACCCGAAAGGGAGGCTTGGGAAAAAAAGGGTATCCCGGTGGAATGATAACCCGAAAGGGCGGTCCAGGCAAAAGTTAGGGATATAAAGCGTACCACTATGTCTCATTGGATCATCTTGCGACCAGACTTCGGTATCGACTATCAAGCTCAGACGACGCGAATCAATCTGATCAACTTTCGGCCAAGAAGCAAAGTGATGAGACGCTTGAAGATGTAAAGGCAATAGTAGAGTTAGAACCCAATGGGGTTGTTTCACATAGTTGTTTTTTCTTTTACATAAATTTGTATAGCTTTCATTTTTCGGCGACATTCTCTTACTAGAGCGCCAGCCTCTTTATACAAAAACGCCTATTACAGGCCAACTTCAAAAAATCAATACAAATCATTTTCACAAGAAACTTCGAGTCTATTTTTTTTTTTCTGTTTTGTTTTGCAAGAACGCCCAGTGACTTATTTTTGATATATGCATTTGAAAATGATTGCTGCTCATAAATATTTACATAAGAAACAAGGACAATTACTCGTAATTCCAGAAATGGGGGAAAAACAAGAAGTGCCAAACCCGACAGTTACTCCGCCCAGCAGGTACCGAGATAGAGCTAGCTTTGGAACACAATCATTGGTACATACACTCCCCACAGAGTAAAAGTATTCAAAAGCATTGATGTCAGCTTTCCCGAGATAGGACTTAACCTCCCCAGCCAGGGTCATTCTGAAACCTGACAGCTATGTCCTCCAGCCGAATTTCATAATCACGGGCGAGTCAGTAAATTTCATCCCCCAAGCAGAGTTTATTTCTATGGATACAGAGGCTCAATCCCCGACAGAGTTCATCACTTCAGCTACAAAAATTCATTTTCTAAGTTTTTTCCCTACAGAGTTTATTCTCAAGCAGAATCTCTTCCTGACAGAATATTTATAAATCTCCAGCAACAGCCAGGGATTTATTTTCCCAGATGCGGGCATACTCCGATAGCATTTCGTGAACATACATCATGACATGCACATACATATCATATACAACATTATCTCATTTATTTTGAGAACATCATTCCACCATGCATTTCATGCATCGCACATAATTAACCATGTTATCTTTTCAGGAAAAACGATTAGCTTTCAACAAATCCAGCAGTTATACATGTCATGTCTGCAGACAACTAACGGAAACTCAGTTCCCTAAACCAAATGGGTCAACTAATCTACACTTTAATCTCGAAGTAACCCTACTATCCAGGTTCCTTCTTGAAGCCCTACTATCCAGGCTTTCATTTCGAAGTAACCATACTATCCAGGTTCCTTCTCATAGCCCTACTGTGATCGGTGGATCTGGAACTGACTGTTTAACGCTGGTTCGCGAAATGTCGCGGAAGCAAGAGTCGCCACCGTCTTTTATTTTCTCCAAATGGAAAGGACAAAAGCATAGAAAAATTCCTTATAGAGATTGCTCTCGGTTCGGGAGGTAGATTATAGAAAGGGAAGGTGTTAGCACCCTTTCTATCCATGGTTATCCATGGGCTCTTAGATACTTGCTCATTGTGTTTTCAAAAATGGTTTGTTTGCTTTTCAACTGTGGGTTTTAAAAAAAGTTTCTTTGAAAATTTCAGTTCTACTCTTGTATCAGTCCTCAAGAGTGTTTGAAAAGTTGCTTTCGAAATCTTTTTGAAAAGGTGTCGGTGTGAAAAGTATTATTGATTTGTTTTGAAATTAGAGCAAGTATCTACGAGTTCTCTACCTACCCTAAGGAATTCGTCTGTGTAAATGTCCTTGAAGTAGTGCCATCCCACCATTGAGAGGTAGGTAGCACCACCGTTGGAGGTGTTCGGGTCAATTCGAGGGTTCGGGACATGGTAATCACCGGAGCAATAGGAAGACACCTTAGAAGCTACCCTCATGCCATGTTCATGGACATGAGGACTTACTAAAACGTCCTCTACTCAACGATCACCTTTCGAGGGGCAAGGCAACAGTGAGGCGTACCCTAGGGGTGGTGTGTGATTTGTGTGTCGTTTTCAGATATTTTTGTCTTGTCATGTATTGGTGATCTACGCGTTGCTTTTATTTTTGACATTCATTCTTTCATGCAAATTAATTAACAGTTAAAAAGATGCGGAATTAAAAGGTCCTACGCTATTACAAAGGCGCGGGTCTACATCGCCAAATTAATCCAAGACCCGATTTGAAATAAAATAATGCGGAAAGATAAATGTCTAATTAATCTATTACACGGCTTTGGGATAAATACATTATATTCACAAAAAGAAATAAAAATGCGAAGAGAATTAAAATCGGGAATGCGAGGGCGTTGGACCCTTTTAAAGAAATTTAATTAAAATTACGAAATTAATTAAGTTAAATGGGAAAGGAAGTTATTTTTTATTTGTTTGTATTTATGGATTTTAATGAGAATTAATGGAATTAAAACCTAATTCTAACTGTTTTTAATTTATTAAAAAATGTTAAAATTAAACCTAAAATTAACCTAATTATTTACATGGCAATTTGTTTAAAAAAATAATAATTAATAATTAAATAGGGTGAAAAAGAAAAAAAGAAAATAAGTATAAAACCCTAATTCTACATTTTTAATTTATTGAGAAAAAAATATTAGAATTAAACCTAGAGTTAAAAAACTAATTAATGAATAAAATTTATTTACAAAAATGTATTAAATAAAATACAAAAAAAACATATTTTTTATTTTATAGTTTCTGAATTTTTTTTGGGTATTTTATGTTATGAAAATATTAATTTATGAATTAAAAGGAAATAATTAACTTAAAACAAATAATAAAAAGATATGAAAAAGAAAAGAAATACAAACACTTGGGGGATGTTGACCCCAATTTGGAGGTATTTTCCAGCATTTTTGGCCCAATCATTGGAGGCCTGGTTGACTTCCCTGAGAGGCGTGTGGCTCCATTGACCAAGGCATATGGTGTTCTTCAGATCATGGCCGTTGGATGGATGTTATGGGACATGTGGCATGCTGGGGCGTAGAGTGCATGGTAGTCTTTTGATAAGAAGCTGCATGGAATTATGTTAGCAAGCAAAATATTGAAATAATATGGGGGGACCTGGGAATCGAACCCAGGTCCCAGAGTTTACCAAACCAATGCCCTGCCAATTGTGCTGTTGATCTTCTTTGTTATTATAACGAAACGCAATTATTATAATAAAAAGTAAGTGCAAGTTGTCTGAAGCAAAAAAAAAAGCGCGCCAAGCTTTGAATCAGCCAACCACAGCCTTCCAACTCATCTTCTTCCTCGTTTGTGCGTTTTGACCTGGAAAAAGAACATCAAATAGCGGGGGTTTTGAACCCCCACTAACTACAGTATAGGAAAATAGCGATTAGGAATTGGCCCATGATAAATTGAGCGCGAGCATGCCATGTTAATCGTTATGAGCTTCTAATTCTGATGGCATGGGTCTTGTAGGCTGATTTTTCCAGAATAAGGAAACCCTCTTTTTAAGCTCCTGAAACCCTAACGCGTGTTCATGGTAGTTTTGCATACAGGCGTCCAAAACTCAATTGAATAATACCAATGGCTTTAGAAACATCATATTAGTATAAATCACATGTTAAAAGTCATGAATAACGTATGGAAATGCAAACACGATTATCAATTTTTTCCAGAAAAGTTAGACTCCTATCTACCAATTCTTTGCGCTTGGAGAGTGGAGAACGATTGGGTTCTGTTCAGAGGAGTTCCAGGAAGCTTTTGAGATCTTTTTCACGCCTTGAAACGCCTTCAAACTATGAAAACAGGTTTTGGATTTTTTAAGAAAAAGTGAGTTTTGGTCCTTGAGTTCTAGCGCAGCATTCAGGTTGTGTGCACTAGGGTTTGCATCTGTATATGTATGGGAATGGATTAGGGTAAGAATCAAGTCCAAAAACCCTTTGCATTGATGAAAGAAATATTTTATTTTAATGGCATATTTTTTCAAATCTTTTCCATGTGTTTTGATACCAATCATGGCCAAATCCTTCCTTTTTTGATGTGCACGAATCTTCAACAACCAATGAGAGCAAATGCTGCATAAAAAGATTCACATACATTTGTTTTAGTATTTTTTCATATTTTATTTTATTAAATGAATTAATGGTGATTAAAAATTCAAATAAATAATAAAAAATGATGAAATAAATCCCCTTTGGGCCAAATGGTCGTGCATAGCCTTTGGATGATGAATCTTGGAAGAAAATGTGGCCCATTAGCAATTTTGAGGCATTTGAAGTAAAGTTGACTTTTCAAAATTCCCAAAACTTTCCCAACTTCCACAAGGCATATCTTGCTCAATGTTTAAGCTTTGATCATGTTCTTGGACATTTTGGAAAGGTCTTGAAGTCCTCTAACCAATGCCTTTGGTCCCATGTCATTTTGATTTACCAATCTCATGTTATGGTCTTTGACTTAAAGTCCCTTTTTGTTGACTTTTGAAAATGACCTATAATGTTGAAATTGATAACTTTTTGTGAGAGCATTTCTTGGACTTGAAGTGTGAAGAGGAGTTGTAGGAAATGTCATTCTCTTCAAAATGAGCTTTGGATGGAATTTTTTTGATAAACCATGTGGAAGTTATGCCTTGGTCAAGTTACAGTTGACTTTTTCAACTGTCCAAATATGGAAACTTTTGCATCTTGAGACTTTTTGAGCCATGCTTTGAGAATCATGATCAAGATTTGATCAAATGATGTTTGTGGCTTCAAAATAAGATGTTGACCAAAAATTTGAACTTTTGACTGTCAAATGACCATTTTTCCCCTGCAGTTGACTGCTGAGCAATTAGGGTTTTTGACTGTGCAATTTTGTGATGTAAGTCTTGAAACTTGGCATATGGATGCTTGACCATGTTTGTAGGCATGTGGGACTTGTTTGGACCCTTGGAAACCTCAACTTCTTTGTCAGAATCAAAACCCTAGTTTTTGGCTGTTAGGAGACCCTTGAACTGTGCAACCCTTGGAGAGATTTTTGAAGCATGCTCTTTGCAAATCTTGAAGAATATGGGAGGGCAAATTTTGGGGTACAACAGTTGCCCCTGTTCAATCTTCTTAGACCTGAGGATGCAGATTGGCTGACGTGCCTTTCGTAATCCGAAGGTGGAAGATGATTGAACACTAGAGTGCCCAGAAATTTGCGCTCACATAGTAGTGTGATGGTGGGAATGGGCTTATAGATGCCATTTGGAGATTGATGGATAGGATGATGGGCTTATAGATGCCATGCTGAGAGGTGATGGATATGTGGATGGGCTTATAGATGCCATCTGGATGTCGATCGCGTAAGAGATTCCTTAGCGAGAACTTGCGTACCTGCAAAAGAAAATGAGTACCTAGCCTGTTACCGGAGCTGGTCTTCAAACTCTTTGTATAGATGTGCCCTGACTGGTTATAGGAATTGAATCTGGAGCTTCAAACGGTGATGAATGAACCAGTGATGGTTACTACCTCAGCGGGACGGTGAGAGAACCTTGGATGATTACTACCTTAACAGGGACGCTGAGAGAATCTTGGGGCGATCGCTACCTCAACAGGAACGCTGAGAGAATCTTGGGGCAATTACTACCTCAACAGTAACGCTGAGAGAATCTTGGGCGACTTCAACCTCAATAGTAACGCTGAGAGAATCTTGGGCGACTTCAACCTCAACGGTAACGCTGAGAGAATCTTGGGTGTCTTCAACTGGATAAGAATCAGGGAGATCTTAGGGTCGATCTGACTGAACCAGAGAAGGCCTTTGACTGGATAAGAAACAGTAAAATCTTAGGGTCGATTTAACTGAACCGGAAAAGGTCTTGAAATCTTCAACTGGATAAGAAACAGGGAGATCTTAGGGTCGATCTGACTGAACCAGAGAAGGCCTTTGACTGGATAAGAAACAGAAAAATCTTAGGGTCGATTTAACTGAACCAGACAAGGTCTTGGAATGTCTTCAACTGGATAAGAATCAGGAAAATCTTAGGGTCGATCTGACTGAACCAGAGAAGGCCTTTGACTGGATAAGAATCAGGAAAATCTTAGGGTCGATTTAACTGAACCGGTCTAGGTCTTGAAATGTCTTCAACTGGATAAGAATCAGGGAGATCTTAGGGTCGATCTGACTGAACCAGAGAAGGCCTTTGACTGGATAAGAATCAGGAAAATCTTAGGGTCGATTTAACTGAACCGGTCTAGGTCTTGGAATCTTCAACTGGATAAGAATCAGGGAGATCTTAGGGTCGATCTGACTGAACCAGAGAAGGCCTTTGACTGGGTTAGAATCAGGAAAATCTTAGGGTCGATTTAACTGAACCGGTCTAGGTCTTGAAATGTAGTTGAGAATTTAACTGGATCTTTCCTGAAAGGTAAAGGTCAGTCATATGCAATGCGTGATATGATCAAGCAATAATGTTCTCAATACAAATGAGATTTGTAAGATATGATGCGTATATGCATGCTATAATGTATGAAAATGTGATGTTTATGAATGTATCTTTTTGTCTTAGGAAGATAAATCCTTGATGGGTGCCGGGAAGTCAAATCCTGGGCTGGTGTAGAGCTTCTGTTTCCTCTGGGGAGTGATAGTTGCAAGAATACCGGTAGGAGAAGATAACTCCATTAGGGAATAAACTTGGCGAATGGATTACTCTGTGGGGAGAAAAACTACTCTAGCGACCTTGCTGGGGAACAATACTCTGCGGGGAGAGAGGTACTTTACTGAAATGTTGATGGTAACTTCGCCGGGGATACCATTGTTGTTTTGGAAGTGTTAATAGACTTCGCTGGGGATAAGACGACTTTGCCGAGGACGATCTTTTCGTGGCTTTTGGCTGAGGATAACCCAGTTATATCCTGATAGGGAAATAACTCTTTGAATAAAGTCGGGAGACGCGTTCGTGCTCTACGGGGATAAGCTTCCAGAATCTACTGGGGATAAGCTTACTGCTTGGGGAGATGGACCCCAACTTTCCTGGGGAAATCTTGACTGGAATCTCCTGGGGAAGTTTTGAACTGTATCGGGGAAGTGACTCCATTGAATGTTTGATATACCGCCGGGGAACAATCTTTAGACTAAGACTGCCGGGGATACTTGTTAAGAATGTCTGTCTACTGTGCTGGGGAATGTTGAGATCTGCGGGGGATACCCAACTTCCTTAAGGTTTGATAATATAGCTTGGGGAGAGTGTACTGACTTGTTGGCTCGCTCTCTGGGGAATTAAGATGTACTGGTTATGTTCTTCAGCCGAACCCACCTTGGTACCTTGGAGGACAGAACAATTAGATTGCTTAGACAACTCCTTATTGCCCCTGTTTCTAATGTTACCTATAATTAATCCTTTGTTTCGTATGCAAATATTCACGAGTTAGCAAATTATTGTCAATGCATATATCACAAATTGAACCATGGACGTTCTTCGCAAAAAAAAAAGAAAAAGGAAAAACAAAAGGCAGTTTGTAGCTGAAAAGTATATTTTATATTGATTTTGAATTGCCTGTAAATAGGCGTTTATGTACAAGAGGCTGACGTCCTAGTAAGAGAACGCCGCCAAACAAAAGAGTTTAATACAAATTTGTACAAAAGAAAATGAAACAGCTGTGTGAAATGAATGATCCACTGGGTTTCAACTCTGCTATCGCCTTTATATCTCCGAGCGTCTCATCACTTGGTGACCTTAGTTGAAGATGAAGCTGACTGATCGATGCCGTCTGAACTTAATGTAGATACCGGATTCTGGATGCAAAGTGATCCAATGAGACATAGTTTTACGCTTTATCCCTAACTTTTGCCTGGACCGCCCTTTCGGGTTTTCAGTCCACCGGGATACCCATTTTTGCCCAAGCCTCCTTTTCAGGTTTTCGACTTGCCGGGTGTACAAATTTTTTCATTTCATCCCTTCATTTTGCCCGAACCCTTTTAGTTCGCCGGGAAGCCCTAATTTTTGCCTAGGTATGTCAACCTAGCGGGTCCTTTTTTATGCGTAGTATCTTTTTACTATGTCTGCATTAGCGGGGTGAGGAAGGTCGTCACCATCCATATTGGTTAGAATCATGGCTCCTCCTGAGAACACATGTTTAACCACAAATGGCCCTTCGTACGTAGGGGTCCATTTGCCCCTTGGATCACTCTGAGGAAGGATGATTCGCTTGATTACCAGATCCCCAACTTGATATTCTTGTGGTCTGGCCTTTTTGTTAAATGCCCTGATCATCCGTTTCTGGTATGTCTGACCATGACAAATAACAGCAAGTCTCTTTTCATCAATAAGGTTTAGCTGATCAAGTCGTGTCTGGATCCAATCATCTTCACTTAGATCTGCATCCTTCATTATCCGGAGAGAGGGTATTTGCACTTCGATCAGTAAGACTGCCTCCATACCGTAGACCAAGGAGAAAGGAGTTGCCCCGGTTGACGTCCTGGCTGAGGTACGGTACCCATGAAGAGCGAACGGTAACATCTCATGCCAATCTTTATAAGTCATTGTCATCTTCTGCACGATTTTCTTAATGTTCTTATTTGCTGCTTCTACGGCCCCATTCATCTTCGGCCGATAAGGAGAAGAGTTGTGGTGCTGTATCTTAAACTGCTCGCAGAGCTCAGTGATCATCTTGTTATTGAGATTGGTACCGTTGTCAGTAATGATCTTTTCAGGGACCCCGTACCGACATATCAGATTATGCCGAATGAACCGTGCCACAACAGACTTGGTTACCGTAGCGTAGGAAACTGCTTCAACCCACTTCGTGAAGTAATCAATCGCCACTAGGATGAAGCGATGCCCATTGGACGCTGTAGGTTTAATCTCACCGATCATATCTATACCCCACATTGCAAATGGCCAAGGCGCAGTCAGAACATTTAGAGGAACTGGAGGAACGTGCACCTTGTCAGCATAAATCTGGCATTTGTGGCATGTCCGAGAGTGTTGGTAACAATCGGCTTCCATTGTGGACCAAAAATACCCTGCCCGAAGGATTTTCTTTGCCATAGTGTGTCCACTGGAATGTGTTCCGAATGTCCCTTCGTGTAGCTCTTCCATGACCCTTTCTGCTTCAGTTTTGTCCACACAACGCAGTAAGGTTGAATCATGGTTTCGCTTGTACAGGATGCCATTGCTAAGGAAGAACTTCGCTGCGAACCTCCTCAGAAACTTCTTATCGTTGACATATGCACCTTCAGGGTATTCCTGAGCTTCCAAGTATCTCTTCACCTCATGGTACCAAGGCTTCTCAGTCACCAACTCAGTCTCGAGATCATAACAGTATGCCGGTTCGTCCAGTTTCCAGATGATGATCTGGGGAGCCTCATTGTCCCATTTGACCTTGAACATAGAAGACATCGTAGCTAACGCGTCCTCCAACTGATTCTCCTCTCTTGGAAAGTGTTCAAAGGTTATCTCCGTGAAGTGGGGGATCAATGTCAACATACATTCTCTGTAAGGAATAAGATTCGGATGTTTCGTATCCCACTCCCCTTTGATCTGATTGATCACGAGAGCGGAATCTCCGAAGACACTCAGAAACTTGATCCTTAAGTCGGTCGCAGCTTGGAGACCCATGATGCACGCCTCATACTCTGCCATGTTGTTGGTGCAGTTGAAACATAGTCGGGCAGTGAGTGGAGTATGAGTGCCTTGGGGGGATATGATCACAGCGCCGATGCCGTTACCCAAAGCGTTGGAGGCTCCGTCAAAGTGCATAGACCATCGAGATCCTTCCTCAGGTCCTTCATCCGGTCCAGGTACTTCACAATCAGTCACTATCATGATACTCTCGTCTGGAAACTCGAAGTTCATTGACTGATAGTCGTCTACTGCCTGATGTGCCAAGTGATCTGCCAATACACTTCCTTTGATGGCTTTCTGGGTCGTGTACTGGATGTCGTATTCTGTCAAGATCATTTGCCATCTTGCTATTCTCCCAGACAGAGCAGGCTTCTCAAATATGTACTTTATCGGATCCATCTTTGAGATCAACAAGGTAGTGTGAGTCAGCATATACTGTCTCAGCCGGCGAGCAGCCCATACCAAAGCGCAGCAAGTTTTCTCAAGCAGTGAGTATCGGGTTTCACAGTCGGTAAACATTTTGCTAAGGTAATAAATGGCATGCTCTTTTCGGCCAGACTCATCATGCTGCCCCAGCACACACCCCATTGAGTTGTCAAGTACTGTCAGGTATAATATTAGAGGTCTCCCTTCAACCGGTGGCATAAGGATGGGTGGTTCTTGGAGATACTCTTTGATTCTGTCAAAAGCGGCCTGGCATTCATCGTTCCAACGTACTACCTGATCTTTCTTCAGCAGCTTGAAGATTGGTTCACAGGTAGCGGTCAGGTGTGAGATGAACCGAGCAATGTAATTCAGGCGTCCTAAAAAGCCTATGACCTCCTTCTCTGTCTTAGGAACTGGCATCTCTTGAATAGCTTTGACCTTGGCAGGGTCCACTTGAATACCCTTGTCACTTACGACGAAGCCTAGCAACTTCCAGATCTAACCCCGAAGGTGCACTTGTTCGGGTTCAACCTCAGCTTGTACAACTTCAGTCGGTCAAACAATTTCTGCAGATGATCAAGGTGCTCTTCCTCAGTTTGGGACCTTGCAATCATGTCGTCAACATACACTTCTATCTCATGATGGATCATGTCATGAAATAAAGCAACCATGGCACGTTGATAGGTTGCCCCAGCATTCTTCAGTCCAAAAGGCATGACCTTATAGCAGAAGGTGCCCCACTGAGTAACAAAGGTAGTTTTTTCCATGTCTTCAGGTGCCATCTTGATCTGATTGTAACCTGAAAAACCATCCATGAAAGAGAACACCTTATGCTGAGCAGTATTGTCAACAAGGACATCAATGTGAGGTAGGGGAAGTCATCCTTGGGGCTGGCCCTGTTCAGATCCCTGTAGTCGACACACATTCTGACCTTTCCATCCTTCTTTGGTACTGGCACCACATTAGCAACCCACTGAGGGTAAGAAGTCACTGCAAGAAAACCGACGTCAAACTGTTTCATAACCTCGGCTTTGATCTTCTCAGACATCTCTGGACGCATACGGCAGACCTTTTGCTTCACCGGAGGGCAGTCTTCCTTAGTAGGCAAATGATGGACCACAATATCGGTATCCAACCCGGGCATATCTTCGTAGGACCAAGCAAAGATCTCCATATAATCATGTAGCATCTGAGTCAACCGTTGCTTCACGCTGAGCTCTAGGTTGGCACTAATCTTTACCTCCTTTCTGTCTGTCTCGGTACCCAGGTTTATTGTTTCTACCGGCTCTTCATGTGGTTGAATTGCCCTCTCTTCCTGGAGTAACAGTCTTGCAAGCTCGCCAGGCACTTCGCAATCATCTTCACCTTCGTCTTCGGCTAAGTTGATCGGATTTTTGAAGTCATAACTGGCAGTAGCAGAGTCGTTACCAGTGAGATCCAGAGTGGATTGGAACCTGTATGAGTGAGTGTGTGTAAATACAACTGTTTTGCAATATATAAAGAAAGGAAAGAAATAAAAGGAGCATAAGATTTGAAATGTGAGAAAACGTCCAAGATTTTTATTCATGATATATGAAATGACAATTAATATACCCTCACAAGTGAAGCCAACGGTGCCTCGGGTAAGACACCGGGCCATAGAGTTTCAAATCATTGTTTATTACAAATAACAAAACAAAGGAGTTTATTACTGCGTAACAAAAGTAACAGGAGTATGATCCTTAGCAGTCCAATTGGTCAATCCACCATCAGTCGTCGGGTAGATCCAGCTTTCAAACTCTGACTCTTCCACTTCATCTTCATCCCCAACAGCATTCACTCCTGGATTGGTAATGAGCACAGGAGGTCTTCTGATCTTTGCCTTGCGCATAGCCTTCTGACCCTCTGCAGTAAAACCCAGTCTAAACTTGTCAGTTTTAGGTGTAAAATCAGGGAGCCTGCCCCAGTTAGCACATTCACCTTTCTTGATCACAGCCCGGGCATCCTTCAAGGAAGCCATCTTCAAAGGAATGTCCTCTTCGACCACTGTTTCCGCTGCTGCCAATGTTGGAGGTACCTCTTCGAAATGCTGAAAGGGGGTTTCAATGAACTCCCCGTCCATCTCAATATACCTGAAGGAATTCAAATGGCTCACCATATACTTCTCCTCTCCCTGCACGGCGACAATCTTCCCTCTGACGGGGTACTTGAGCTTCTAGTGCAGGGTAGAGGTCACTGCCCCAGCTTTATGGATCCAAGGTCAACCCAGTAGACAAGAATACGATGGACGGATATCCATCACATAGAAAGTAGAGTCGAATACTTGAGAACCCACACGAATAGGAATGTCTACCTCTCCATGAACCATCCTCTTAGACCCGTCAAAGGCTCTGACGATGATGTTGCTAGGTTTCAGCTCCAGGCCTTCACAATCCAAACGGTCTAAGGCCTTCTTGGGTAGCACATTCAGGGAAGAACCAGTGTCCACCAACACGTGCGCAAGAGTAGTGCCCCTGCATTCAATAGAGACATGCAGGGCGTCATTGTGATCCTTTCCCTTAGCAGTAAGGTCAGCATCCGAGAAACCCAAACCATTGTCGGCTGTCAAATTGGCTACGCAGTCAGTAAACTGGACTGCAGATGTCTCCTGTGGCACATGGGCCGTCTTGAGAAATGAAATCAGGGCCTTAGCATGGGCCTCTGAGCACAGCAGCAAGGAGAGCATTGAGATCTTGGAGGGTGTATGCCCCAGCTGCTCGACAACATTAAAGTCACTCTTCTTGATTATTTTCAGAATTTCCTCCATCTCTTGTTGGGAGGCCTCAGCATTCACAGATTTTGGCGCCTCCATCCGGGCAGGCTCATCTTCAATCCCTTTGCCCCGAGCATTAGATGACTCGGCAGCAGGGGAAACAACTTGATCAGAACTGGGAACATGTACACTTGTAGGTGTCATAGTGAGGGGTCTTTGGATAGTTGGTGGTGCAATGTCAGGCGAGAAGAGCCTGCCACTGCGGGTAACTTTTCCTGGACCAGTGATATTGCTGATGCTGGTGCCAGTGTTGAACTCTTGCTTGATCCCATGTACATACACGTCTGCCCCATAGTGCCAGGGGACAGCCTTATCAGATTCATAGGGGAGAGGCCCCAGAACAGTAATAACAACAGGTGCGACAGTCATGATTTTAACCGGCTTCCTTGGGATAGCCTTGATCGGATTATTAAAGATTGTAACAACAGAAACTTCTTCCACCGGAACAAACTGAACAGCAGTCTTCTTGAACAGAATCTCTTTGCTGTCCATCAGGCTTTGGATGCCCAACTTCAGCAAAGGACAACCAGAAAGGGAAACAACACAAAAAAGGCAACCTTCACTACAACCCGGAAATAAACCGGCCAACAGTAGATTCCTCTTAACAATCATCAAGGGAGTAGCTACATCATTCACAGAAACGGTGTATCCATCTTCATCAACAACATTCACTCCATGCTGGGGCATAGGAGCAGTCACCATATTTGGCCTCTCAGGCACTTCAAACTGTATCTCCTTTGCGTCAATAAGGTCTTGCACCTTATTCCTTAAGGCCCATCAATCATCAGTAGAATGCCCCGGGCTATCGGAGTGATAAGCACAACGGGCATTTGGGTTGTACTTGGGAGAGGCAGTGTTTACAACCTTCAGGGCCTCTCTAACAGTCACCAAGTTGGTGGATAGCAACTGCGGCAAGATTTGCGACAAGGTCATACTTAGCCGGGTAAACTCCCTTCTAGGTCTTTCATCCCTTTGCGGATTAGTTTGCCGAGGAGCGGCAGCAGGCTTGGCAATCATCACCGCGTTGACAGACTGGAGGCGCTCAGGTTTCTCTTGTCTTCTAGACCCATATACAGCACTGGCCTCCTTCTTAAAGGGCTTCTTCTCAGAACTTGCAGATGCACCCTTCTGAATTTTACCAGACTTCATTCCAGCCTCTATTCTCTCTCCAGTCAGAATAAGATCAGTAAACCCTGCAGATGAGTTACCGATAAGATGATTGAAAAATGGCCCAGATAGGGTCCCCAAGAAGATGTCCACCAGCTCCCGGTCAGTTAACGGAGGCTGCACCCTGCCAGCCAGATCCCTCCACTTCTGTGCATACTCTTTGAAACCTTCGCTTGACCCTAGCGACATACCCTGGAGTTGGGTACGTGTAGGGGCAAGGTCGACATTATATTGATACTGCTTATAAAAAGCAGTAGCCAACTCCTCCCAGTTACGAACCTTGGTTCCATCCAGCTGATAGAACCATTCGAGATGAGTCCCTGAAAGACTCTCCTGGAAGAAGTGGATCCACAAATTCTTGTCCACTGAGTACGGTTGAATCTTCCGCACATAAGATCTGAGGTGTAGCTTGGGACAAGACGCCCCGTCATACTTGGTGAAAGATGGTGCCTTAAACTTGTGAGGAATGATCACACCAGTAGATAAGCCCAAGTCTCCGAAATCCAGCCCAGGCACTTGTTGGATCTCCATAGCATTCAGTCTGTCTTCCAACTGCTTATACCGGTCTTCAGCCGGAGGATACTGTTCCTCATTGAAGTCAGTCTCGTTGTCAGAGACTACCGGACTAGGACCTTTTCCCCCTTGGGGACTGCTCTTTCCTATAGAAGAACCAGCCTCTTCATTCTGCAGAGTGTTGCCAAACCTTCGGCCCGAGTTGAAAAGAACAGTTCTCTTCTTCTTTTTCTTCTCCTTCTTCAGGAGTAAAGCCTTCAGCTCTTCTTGGCCTTGAGCCAAACCCATGATCAATTCCTGAAATTGCGCATTCTACGCCTGAAGAGCCTTGATAGACATCTCGGTTGATGATGAGTCAGGGTTCATGATGCTGAAATAAACAGCGAAGAACAGTAAGCAACCTGAAAAGAAGAAAACCTGCTATGCACATGATGAATGATATGTGTTTATGCAATGCATTCAAGGGTTCGAAAGTTCAAATTTGTTGTAGACAAAAAGGAACACACGTCATCATTAAGGAAATAATTGTTCAGTACATCAAAGCCTCATGGGCACATATTACAAAGCAAATCAATCCCAAAAGACACTATGCATCCTCTTTGGAGCTATGTAGGTGTTGAGATTCCTCTCCTCATGCAATAGGCGAGTAAGCTCCAAGACCTTCTTTTCACTAGCATGTAGACTGGTCTCAAGAGAATTTCGTTCTTCTTTAAGCTGGATCCAGCTCTTCTGCATCTCTTCCCATGATGTGGGCATGTCAGGATGTTGAATGGTGTAGGACACCTCTCCTTCCAAAACTGGCTCTTTGATTACAGGAAGCACATGAGGATAAGGCATTACTAACTTCTGGGAGCGGGCGCGTACCCACTTGAGATAAGGTTCCAACGGGATGGAGTTCCTGTGCCCCAGTGTCTTACTGTCTATCTTACTTGGCATCCTCCAAGCTCTGATAAATCTCTGGCGAAGTCCTTGTGCATCGTTGTCGAAGTCAAAAACTATGTCAGGAATTAACATGTCATGAGGACCATCCCTCCGAGCATAACCAAACTGTCTCCAAGCCAGGCATGGGTTGTAAGTAATACCTCCTCTGATTCTAAGTAAAGGAACATTAGGGTACTCCCCGCAACGATCAATGATAGTGACATCCTCTCTGGACCGAGGGCACCAATGTATATCTGCATGTGTAAGAGTCATCAATCGTTGTGATCATCTCAAACCCCGCTCGTTCTTTAAAACTGATTGTGGAAGGTGCGAAATAAACCACCTTCCCAGGAGAGGAGTGCAACACATAAGGACACCTCTTTTTCTCATGGTTCGAGTGTAACATGAGTGAAGGATGTCCCCCAGCAACGTAGGTATAGGATTCCTGGACATGAAGATCTGGACAGCACTGATGTCTATAAGCTGATCTGGGTTAGGGAACAACACCAAACCATAGACAAGGAGGGCCACAACTTCTTCAAAAGCTTGTAAGTCAAGGGAGTTCCAACATTCATGGGCCTTTTCAAACAGAAACCTAGCTAAGAACCCTTTGATACCACTTCTAACTTCCCAATATCCCTTGAGGTCAGATGATTGTAGGTGTAAGGCTTTAGCAATCTCTTCAAGCTTGGGTTCCTTTTCCGTACCGTTGTAGGGTAGTTGATCGAGGATAGGGATCTTCAGAAGCCGGGAGAACTCTTCCAATGTAGGTACCAGCTGATAATCCAGGAAAGTGAAACAGTGATGTAGGGGGTCAAAGAACTGGAACAGGACCTTTATCATATCTTCCTCAATGTTGGTATTGACCAAGCTGATGAGTCTTCCATGTCTTTCACTGAATGAAGAGCTCTCGGGAATCCTGGATATAAGCTCCTTAAGCTGAGGAGGGATCCTTACAAGGCTGATTTAAATTGTCTTTCTGCGAACAATTTCCATGTCCTACAAAACAAGAACAAAGATGAAAATTCGAACCCCTGAAATGGTTAGCCAATGCATATGATGATGTATGATGTCATGATGCTATGATTAAACACACCACAGATATTTACAAAGGCAAAAATGTAAGGCACACAAGTCACACAAGACAAGCCCTTAGAGTTTAGGCCAGCATGGGGTCTGGGTATTACCCTCTTGAAGTTGGTGGGCTCAACCTGTCCTATTAGAAGTAACCGGGTTCTAAGGGTCCCAATATCACTGGATTGCTTTCATTGTTCATCGTTTCGATTTAGCCACTGAACTGGCGACCGAAATATTCTAGGAAAGCAACCCTCAATTGAGTGTAGTATCGAGTATCAACCAACCTCGGACTGCACCAAAGTCAGTTATCTCACTACCCTAAAGAGGCCAAGATAGTTCAATTAAGGTTCCTAAGGTCAGTTGATGCTTCACGACACCACACGGAGGCCCCGTACTCTCCTTGACTGAACTCAAGGGTTACCGGTACACACCAAAGTGCCACATCAACGTAGCAGACTGTTTCAACCATGTCGGTATACCCTGCACAGTTCCCTCACAGCCTTGTTGCTACTTTCTAAGAAGGTATCCCCAGATCCGGGTTAGGATCTATAGAACTCCCAAGACAGTCCCACAATTTTAAAGAAAGCAAATCAATACAATTGAAAACACAGTTATGAACTAATCCTAAGGTACACCTCACTTTATAAAAGGTTCCCAGCAGAGTCGCCAGTTCTGTGATCGGTGGATCTGGAACTGACTGTTTAACGCTGGTTCGCGAAATGTCGCGGAAGCAAGAGTCGCCACCGTCTTTTATTTTCTCCAAATGGAAAGGACAAAAGCACAGAAAAATTCCCTATAGAGATTGCTCTCGGTTCGGGAGGTAGATTATAGAAAGGGAAGGTGTTAGCACCCTTTCTATCCATGGTTATCCATGGGCTCTTAGATACTTGCTCATTGTGTTTTCAAAAATGGTTTGTTTGCTTTTCAACTGTGGGTTTTAAAAAAAGTTTCTTTGAAAATTTCAGTTTGACTCTTGTATCAGTCCTCAAGAGTGTTTGAAAAGTTGCTTTCGAAAGCTTTTTGAAAAGGTGTCGGTGTGAAAAGTATTTTTGATTTGTTTTGAAATTATAGCAAGTATCTACGAGTTCTCTACCTACCCTAAGGAATTCGTCTGTGTAAATGTCCTTGAAGTAGTGCCATCCCACCATTGAGAGGTAGGTAGCACCACCGTTGGAGGTGTTCGGGTCAATTTGAGGGTTCGGGACATGGTAATCACCGGAGCAATAGGAAGACACCTTAGAAGCTACCCTCATGCCATGTTCATGGACATGAGGACTTACTAAAACGTCCTCTACTCGACGATCACCTTTCGAGGGGCAAGGCAACAGTGAGGCGTACCCTAGGGGTGGTGTGTGATTTGTGTGTCGTTTTCAGATATTTTTGTCTTGTCATGTATTGGTGATCTACGTGTTGCTTTTATTTTTGACATTCATTCTTTCATGCAAATTTATTAACAGTTAAAAAGATGCGGAATTAAAAGGTCCTACGCTATTACAAAGGCGCGGGTCTACATCGCCAAATTAATCCAAGACCCGATTTGAAATAAAATAATACGGAAAGATAAATGTCTAATTAATCTATTACACGGCTTTGGGATAAATACATTATATTCACAAAAAGAAATAAAAATGCGAAGAGAATTAAAATCGGGAATGCGAGGGCGTTGGACCCTTTTAAAGAAATTGAATTAAAATTACGAAATTAATTAAGTTAAATGGGAAAGGAAGTTATTTTTGATTTGTTTGTATTTATGGATTTTAATGAGAATTAATGGAATTAAAACCTAATTCTAACTGTTTTTAATTTATTAAAAAATGTTAAAATTAAACCTAAAATTAACCTAATTATTTACATGGCAATTTGTTTAAAAAAATAATAATTAATAATTAAATAGGGTGAAAAAGAAAAAAAGAAAATAAGTATAAAACCCTAATTCTACATTTTTAATTTATTGAGAAAAAAATATTAGAATTAAACCTAGAGTTAAAAAACTAATTAATGAATAAAATTTATTTACAAAAATGTATTAAATAAAATACAAAAAAAACATATTTTTTATTTTATAGTTTCTGAATTTTTTTTGGGTATTTTATGTTATGAAAATATTAATTTATGAATTAAAAGGAAATAATTAACTTAAAACAAATAATAAAAAGATATGAAAAAGAAAAGAAATACAAACACTTGGGGGGTGTTGACCCCAATTTGGAGGTATTTTCCAGCATTTTTGGCCCAATCATTGGAGGCCTGGTTGACTTCCCTGAGAGGCGTGTGGCTCCATTGACCAAGGCATATGGTGTTCTTCAGATCATGGCCGTTGGATGGATGTTATGGGACATGTGGCATGCTGGGGCGTAGAGTGCATGGTAGTCTTTTGATAAGAAGCTGCATGGAATTATGTTAGCAAGCAAAATATTGAAATAATATGGGGGGACCTGGGAATCGAACCCAGGTCCTAGAGTTTACCAAACCAATGCCCTGCCAATTGTGCTGTTGATCTTCTTTGTTATTATAACGAAACGCAATTATTATAATAAAAAGTAAGTGCAAGTTGTCTGAAGCAAAAAAAAAAAGCGCGCCAAGCTTTGAATCAGCCAACCACAGCCTTCCAACTCATCTTCTTCCTCGTTTGTGCGTTTTGACCTGGAAAAAGAACATCAAATAGCGGGGGTTTTGAACCCCCACTAACTACAGTATAGGAAAATAGCGATTAGGAATTGGCCCATGATAAATTGAGCGCGAGCATGCCATGTTAATCGTTATGAGCTTCTAATTCTGATGGCATGGGTCTTGTAGGCTGATTTTTCCAGAATAAGGAAACCCTCTTTTTAAGCTCCTGAAACCCTAACACGTGTTCATGGTAGTTTTGCATACAGGCATCCAAAACTCAATTGAATAATACCAATGGCTTTAGAAACATCATATTAGTATAAATCACATGTTAAAAGTCATGAATAACGTATGGAAATGCAAACACGATTATCAATTTTTTTCAAAAAAGTTAGACTCCTATCTACCAATTCTTTGCGCTTGGAGAGTGGAGAACGATTGGGTTCTGTTCAGAGGAGTTCCAGGAAGCTTTTGAGATCTTTTTCACGCCTTGAAACGCCTTCAAACTATGAAAACAGGTTTTGGATTTTTTAAAGAAAAAGTGAGTTTTGGTCCTTGAGTTCTAGCGCAGCATTCAGGTTGTGTGCACTAGGGTTTGCATCTGTATATGTATGGGAATGGATTAGGGTAAGAATCAAGTCCAAAAACCCTTTGCATTGATGAAAGAAATATTTTATTTTAATGGCATATTTTTTCAAATCTTTTCCATGTGTTTTGATACCAATCATGGCCAAATCCTTCCTTTTTTGATGTGCACGAATCTTCAACAACCAATGAGAGCAAATGCTGCATAAAAAGATTCACATACATTTGGTTTAGGATTTTTTCATATTTTATTTTATTAAATGAATTAATGGTGATTAAAAATTCAAATAAATAATAAAAAATGATGAAATAAATCCCCTTTGGGCCAAATGGTCGTGCATAGCCTTTGGATGATGAATCTTGGAAGAAAATGTGGCGCATTAGCAATTTTGAGGCATTTGAAGTAAAGTTGACTTTTCAAAATTCCCAAAAATTTCCCAACTTCCACAAGGCATATCTTGCTCAATTCTTAAGCTTTGATCATGTTCTTGGACATTTTGGAAAGGTCTTGAAGTCCTCTAACCAATTCCTTTTGTCCCATGTCATTTGGATTTACCAATCTCAAGTTATGGTCTTTGACTTAAAGTCCCTTTTTGTTGACTTTTGAAAATGACCTATAATGTTGAAATTGATAACTTTTTGTGAGAGCATTTCTTGGACTTGAAGTGTGAAGAGGAGTTGTAGAAAATGTCATTCTCTTCTAAATGAGCTTTGGATGGAATTTTTCTGATAAACCATGTGGAAGTTATGCCTTGGTCAAGTTACAGTTGACTTTTTCAACTGTCCAAATATGGAAACTTTTGCATCTTGAGACTTTTTGAGCCATGCTTTGAGAATCATGATCAAGATTTGATCAAATGATGTTTGTGGCTTCAAAATAAGATGTTTACCAAAAATTTGAACTTTTGACTGTCAAATGACCATTTTGCCCCTGCAGTTGACTGCTGAGCAATTAGGGTTTTTGACTGTGCAATTTTGTGCTGTAAGTCTTGAAACTTGGCATATGGATGCTTGACCATGTTTGTAGGCATGTGGGACTTGTTTGGACCCTTGGAAACCTCAACTTCTTTGTCAGAATCAAAACCCTAGTTTTTGGCTGTTATGAGACCCTTGAACTGTGCAACCCTTGGGGAGATTTTTGAAGCATGCTCTTTGCAAATCTTGAAGAATATGGGAGGGCAAATTTTGGGGTACAACACCTACTATCCAGACTTTCATTTCGAAGTAACCCTACTACCCAGGTTCCTTATCATAGCCCTACTATCCAGGCTTTCATTTCGAAGTAACCCTACTATCCAGGTTCCTTCTCATAGGCCTACTATCCAGGCTTTCATTTCGAAGTAACCCTACTATCCAGGTTCCTTCTCACAGCCCTACTATCCAGGCTTTCATTTCGATGTAACCCTACTATCCAGGTTCCTTCTCATAGCCCTACTATCCAGGCTTTCATTTTGAAGTAACCCTACAATTCAGGTTCCTTCTCGCAGCCCTACTGTGATACGGTGGGAGAACTGACTATGGTTTTGCGTTTGTTTTCGCAAATGTTTCGGTTGAGCAAGAGTCGCCACCGACTTTTTATTTTATCCTAAGGAAAGGTTAAAAAGCACAACAAAAACCTTTGAGATGTTTTCTTGGGTTCGGGGAGTAGATTATAGAAAGGGAAGGTATTAACACCCTTTCTATCCATGGTTATCCATGGGCTCTTAGTTACTTGCTTAGATCAACTTTCCTTAATGTTTCAATTGTTTGAAATGGTGCTTTGTGTGTGAGTTTGAAAATGTTTTTGAAAAGAGGCCAATGTGGTGGCAACCTTTGTAATGATCCATGTTGGGATGTATACAAAGGTGTACGTCTTTTGAAAAAGGTTTTCATTTGTTTTTTGAAAGTTTGTTTTGAAAGTGTTGTGAGGTGTGGTTTAAAAATAGGCAAGTGTTTTGTTTTGCAAGTTTGATTCAAGTAACTAAGAGGTTATCTACTCCTAAATTTCTCAAAGATTTCTCCTATGTTTTTAACCCTTTTAACAATTTTGTTCCACCATTGCATTTGGTGGACAATCTTGTGTTAGGATGTGAAAGGGACAGGCGCGGGTCATCGTTTAGACCATAATTGCAATGGTGCCAAGTATCTTTGGGCAATTTTTCTTTAAGGGACTTGATCATTTTTAGGCAACTTTCGAAAGCTTCATCGAGGGACTATGATCATTTGAATTGTTTGTTTTGCCCAAAGAGACCTAACATGCAATATGGCCCAATTTTGAAAGGCAACAAGTGGAGGTAACCCTAGGGGTGTTAGTGTGCAAGTGTGTTTTATTGCATACAAGAGTTTTTTTCTTTGAATTAGGATTTTCTATTTCATTGATTTTTTCTTGCCATACACGTCCTAATTACTAGCAATAAGAAGCGGAAATATAAAATCCTACGCTATTACAACAATTAGGGGATGGGGATACACATTTGTACATGGGGGGTTCAACGAGAAAAATAGACAAAAAAGAAAATAGCCAAAAACAAGATATATAGAGAGAGAGAGAGATAGAGCCAGCGCGCTGCTGAGAGGTCATCAGAAGTTCTGACTCAGATCCGCTGCCAAATGATCAACCTCTTGGTTAAACTGTATGAGTCAGAACATTTGACTCTGGCACCTACAAAACAGAACCCTGTTAGTGGGGAAATCAGAAGTTCTGACCCCCTGCGTTGCAAGACAGAAGTTTGTTAGTGGAGAAACCAGAAGTTCTGATTCTGCTGGAAAGGCAATAACTCTCAGAGGTTCTGATATCATTGACAGCAAAACAGGCTTCAGATGTGCTAACGTCAAAGTCAACACTTGGCTTTTCCCTGTACTAATCAGAACATCTGCAATTTTGTTGTTATTCCACAAAACAGGAAACATATTTGGAACAGATCCAACAAATGTCAAAATGTTTCAGAGGGCAGAACCAACAAGGTCACAGGCAAGTCCTACACTGGCTCAGAACGTTCTGAGGTATGAAAATCCTCAGAATATAAACAGCAACAACATGATATTTACATTATGTTTATTTGAGTATGCACAGCTGATGATGCTTAGCAGCGTGATGAAGGTCAGCAGGTGCTTACCTGGCTGTTGGAAAAGTTTCTGGGTGAAAGCTAGCTTTTGGCTCTGGTGGCGTTCTGGACAGATTCCTTTTTTGGAAAAAAGGCAGGTGAAGGTGTATGCGTATGTAGGGTCAGAAGTTTGAAAAGAGGTTTTTTTTGTTCACACAGAAAACTGGGTATTGGATAAAGTTTGAAGATGAGAAATTCAAAGTTATGAAACAAACTAGAGATTTTGGCAGAGTTTCAGAACACTATTTTGCTAAGGGTTTCTGTTTCTCTCTTAGCAATTTTTATGTTTCTTGAACGCCCTTTTGCAGTGGACAATGACTCTCTATTTATAGGCAAAGTTCTTGTGGATGCCTTGAACATTAAAGCGCCAACAGAGTTTGAATTGTTCTTTGACAGAAATTCCTGGGAAGTTGTGATAACAGATAGCCTTCAGCCTAGGCTGCAGCAGCAGGCGTGGATTGGAGAGAAGTGACCTCTTAAGTGGGCGGTGGCGTGTAGACCCATGCCAGAATCTGCATAAAGGCGTTTTCCAAGCCACACGTGAAGGGATTACTTGGATGAATGTTTAGGAGTGGTTGGAAGCATTAATGAGCATTAAATGGTGATAAGACCTATCAACATCAATATTCTGGTAATGGAAACCAACGTTGAATCAACAGTTCTGTTTCAAAAAGAACAGCGTAAACCATGCTCTGGCCTTGGCTTTGTCTTAGTAAGTTCTGGGGATTCTCCTGATTTTCTGATACGTTCCTTGGATTTGCTTCTGGACCTCCTGGGCTTAGAGATTCTGCATCAGTGTAACACCCACTCTTCTGACCTTTTCATCTTCTGATTTCAGCATGTTCTGAAAGAGCCTTCAGACTTCCCTGCTTCTTTTGCATTCCTTTAGCAAATTCTGACTGAGCTTGTGTGACTGCTGAAAGAGTCATGTTCTGTCTGAGGCTTACATACTGAACCACGTTTACAACTTCTGATTGAGCTGATGTAGCTGCTGAAAAGCCAACTTCTGACTACGCTGAGCCAAGCTTGCAACTTCTGACCGTTTTTATCCGGAATTGGTCCAGAAGTTCTGAAATGCTGATTTTTTCTTAAACACTCATTTTTTTAAGAAACATTTCAAGCGTTGTCTTCAGAGCTTGTGTGATCATCTTGCTCTTGTAAATGGTCTACTTGGGCAAAAAAATGATAACTCAGGACTTGGATTTGTTTCAGAGGGACCTTGAAAATCCAAGATGATTTTCTGAAGAAAGAGAGGGCAAATTTCGGGGTACAACAGTTGCCCCTGTTCAATCTTCTTGAACCTGAAGAGTTAGATTGGCAATTTTGCCTTTCGCGACTCGAAGGTAAAAGGAGATTGGACACAAGAGTGCCCGGAAATTTGCACTCGCATAGTAGAGTATCAGCAATGTGATGGCGGGAATGGGCTTATAGATGCCATTTGGAGAGATGGTGGATAGAGAGATGGGTTTATACATGCCATCGGGGGATGTGATAGAACCTTATCGGGAATTGGCTTATAGATGCCATTTGGAAGTGTCGATCGTGTAAGAGATTCCTTAGCGAGAACTTGTGTACTTTGAGAAAGGAAGATGGTTTCCTGGCTTGTTACAGGTGTTGATCTTTAATCTCTTCATGCAGACACGCCCTGGCTAGATACAGGTACCGAATCTACAATCGGTTGCTCGCAGATGTGCCCTGGCTGGATACAGGTATCGAATCTGGAATTAGTCGTCAACAGATATGCCCTGGCTGGATACAGGAATCAAATCTTCGAACTCTTCAGACATGCCCTGGCTAGATACAGGAATCGAGTCCGGAATTGTTGTCAACAGATATGCCCTGGCTGGATACAGGAATCGAATCTGGAATGGTGGTAGTTGATAGATATGCCCTGGCTGGTTACAGGAATCGAATCGTCAAACTCTTCAGACGTGCCCTGGCTAGACACAGGAATCAAATTTGGAATTGTTGTCAACAGATACGCCCTAGATAGATACAGGAATCGAATATGGAATTGTTGTCAGTTGATAGATATGCCCTGGCTGGATACAGGAATCGAATCTGGAAACTCTTCAGACGTGCCCTGGCTAGATACAGGAATCGAGTCTGGAAACTGATCACTCACAGATGTGCCCTGGCTAGGTACAGGAATCGAATCTGGAAACTGTGACAGTTGAAGGTAGTTGTCTTTTGGGTTGTCTTTTTCCCTGAAAAGGCAAAACATCAGTTGTATGCAATGTCATGATGTATGAAATGCATGATGTCATGATGTTCAACATGAGATAGTGTTGTATGCACTTTATCATGTATGTAAGCAAGATGTATGAAACATGAAATGTTTATGAATGTATTTTCGTCTAGGAAAAGGCGACCGGCCGGGGAATCAAATCCTGGGCTGATGTTGAAGAATAGAGCTCTTTGCTTCCGCTGGGGAGGATGGTTGCAAGAATACACCGGTGGGAGAAGATGACTCCGTTGGGGAATAAACTTGTTGGAGAGATTACTCTGAGGGGAATTATTCTATGGAAGAGATAATTCGCTGAAGTTTTGATGAGAGCTCCGCTGAGGATTTCAATGATGGATTCTGCTGGGGATAATGATGATAAACTCCTCTGGGGATGACAATAAATAAACTCCGTTGGGGATTGCGTTGATAAGTTATGTTGGGGAACTTTGATGAACTCCGCTGGGGATAGGAAGAACTTCGCCGAGGATGATCTTCCGTGGTAATTAGCTGAGGATAACCCAGTTATAAGCCCTTGTGGGGAATAACTTTGAATAAAGCTCGGGAGAGACGTCCGTACTCTGCAGGGGATAAGCTTCCAGAATCTACTGGGGATAAGCTTCAAGACCTGCTGGGGAATGTTGCTATCTTGTCTTACTCTGTGGGGAGTTGAGATAACTTGATCACATTCTTCAGTTAAATCTACCTTGGTACCTCGGCGGACAAAGCAACCAGACTGCATCAGACAACTTTACATTGCCCCTATCTTTGATGTCACCTATAATTAGTCTTTTGTTTCATATGCAAGTATTTACGAATTAGCAATTTAATGTCAAATGCATATATCAAAAATGAACATTGGACGTTCTTCGCAAGACAAAACAGAAAAACGGAAAAAACAATTGGCAATTTGTTTGGAAAAGTGAACTTGTATTGATTTTGAAATTTGCCTGTGAATAAGCGTTTTTTGTACAAGAGGCTGACGTCCTAGTAAGAGAACGCCGCCGAATAACATAAATTTATACAATTTTGAAAAGGAAACAAAACAGCTATGTGCATAATATTCCCACTGGGTTCCAACTCTGCTATCGCCTTTATGTCTTCAAGCGTCTCATCACTTTGCTGCTTAGTTGAAGATGAAGCTGATTGATTGATGCCGAAGTCTGAGCCAGATAGTTGATGCCGAATTCTGGATACAAGGTGATCCAATGAGACATAGTGTTACGCTTTATCCCTAACTTTTTCCTGGACCGCCCTTTCGGGTTTTTAGTCCACCGGGATACCCATTCTTGCCCAAGCCGCCTTTTCAGGTTTTCGACTTGCCGGGTGTACAGATTTTTTTCATTTCATCCCTTATTTTTGCCCGAACCCTTTTGGTTCGCCGGGAAGCCCTTATTTTTGCCTATGTATGTCAACCTAGCGGGTTATTTATTCATGCGTAGTATCTTTTTACTATGTCTGCATTGGCGGGGTGAGGAAGGTCGTCACCATCCATGGTGGTCAGAATCATGGCTCCTCCTGAGAACACATGTTTAACCACAAATGGCCCTTCGTACGTAGGGGTCCATTTGCCCCGGGGATCACTTTGAGGAAGGATGATGCGTTTGATTACCAGGTCCCCAACTTGATACTCTTGTGGTCTGACTTTCTTGTTAAATGCCCTGATCATCCATTTTTGATACGTCTGACCATGACAGATAGCGGTGAGTCTCTTTTCGTCAATTAGGTTTAATTGATCAAGTCCAGTCTGGATCCAGTCATCTTCGTTCAAGTCTGCATCCTTCATTATCCGGAGAGAGGGTATCTGGACTTCAATCGGCAAGACTGCCTCCATGCCATAGACCAAGGAAAAAGGAGTTGCCCCGGTTGACGTCCTTGCTGAGGTACGGTACCCATGAAGAGCAAACGGTAACATTTCGTGCCAATCTTTATAGGTCACTGTCATCTTCTGCACGATTTTCTTGATGTTCTTATTAGCTGCTTCTACCGCCCCATTCATCTTCGGCCGGTAAGGAGAAGAGTTGTGGTGTTGTATTTTGAATTGCTCGCAGAGCTCAGTGATCATCTTATTATTAAGATTGGTACCATTGTCCGTAATGATTCTTTCCGGGACGCCGTACCGACAGATCAGGTTATGCCGAATGAAACGTGCAACGACACTCTTGGTTACCGTGGCGTAGGAAGCTGCCTCAACCCACTTCGTGAAGTAATCAATTGCTACCAAGATGAAGCGATGCCCATTGGATGCCGTCGGTCGGATCTCACTGATCATATCGATGCCCCACATTGCAAAAGGCCAAGGTGCCGTCAGGATGTTCAGAGGAACCGGAGGGATGTGCACCTTATCAGCATAGATCTGGCATTTGTGACAAGTTCGAGAATGTTGGTAACAGTCGGCTTCCATTATGGACCAGAAATATCCTGCCCGAAGGATTTTCTTTGCCATGGTATGTCCACTGGAATGTGTCCCGAATGTACCTTCATGCAGTTCTATCATGATCTTCTCTGCTTCAGCCTTATCCACACAACGCAGTAGAGTTGAATCATGATTCCGTTTGTAGAGAATGCCGTTGCTGAGGAAGAATTTTGCTGCAAACCTTCTCATGAACTTCTTATCGTTGACAGATGCACCCTCAGGGTATTCCTGAGCTTCCAAGTATCTCTTCACCTCATGATACCAGGGTTTTTCAGTCACCTTTTCGGCCTCAAGATCGCAGCAGTATGCAGGTTCGTCCAACTTCTAGATGATGATCTGGGGAGCCTCATTGTCCCATTTGACTTTGAACATTGAAGACATCGTAGCTAGTGCGTCCGCTAGCTGATTCTCCTCTCTTGGGAAGTGTTCAAAAGTTATCTCTTCAAAGTGGGGAAGCAAAGTCAACACATACTCCTTGTAAGGAATAAGATTTGGGTGTTTCGTATCCCACTCGCCTTTGATCTGATTGATCACGAGAGCGGAATCTCCGAAGACACTCAGAAACTTGATCCTTAAGTCGATTGCAGCTTGAAGACCCATGATACATGCCTCATATTCTGCCATGTTGTTGGTGCAGTTGAAACACAGTCAGGCGGTGAGTGGAGTATGAGTTCCTTCGGGGGATATGATCACAGCGCCGATGTCGTTACCCAAAGCGTTGGAGGCTCCGTCAAAATGCATAGACCATCGGGATCCTTCCTCAGGTCCTTCATCCGGTCCAGGCACTTCACAATCAGTTACCACCATGATATCTTCGTCCGGGAATTCAAAGTTCAATGATTGGTAATCGTCCACAGGTTGGTGTGCCAAATGATCTGCCAATACACTTCCCTTGATTGCTTTTTGAGTTGTGTACTGGATATCATATTCTGTCAAGATCATTTGCCATCTTGCTATTCTTCCAGACAGAGCAGGCTTTTCGAATATGTACTTGATGGGATCCATCTTTGAAATCAACAGAGTAGTGTGAGTCAGCATATACTGTCTCAGCCAGCGAGCAGCCCATACCAGAGCGCAACAAGTTTTCTCGAGCAGTGAGTACCGAGAGTCACAATCGGTAAACTTTTTGCTCAGGTAATAAATAGCGTGCTCTTTTCGGCCAGACTCGTCATGCTGCCCCAGCACACCCCCCATTGAATTGTCAAGTACTGTCAGGTATAGTATTAGAGGTCTCCCTTCCACTGGTGGCATAAGAATGGGTGGCTCTTGGAGGTACTCCTTTATCTTTTCAAAAGCGGCCAGACATTCATCGTTCCAACGTACTACTTGATCTTTCTTCAGCAATTTGAAGATTGGCTCACATGTAGCAGTTAGATGTGAAATGAATCGGGCAATGTAGTTCAGTCGTCCCAGAAAGCCTCTAACTTCTTTCTCTGTCTTAGGAGACGGCATCTCTTGTATGGCTTTTACCTTGGCAGGGTCCACCTGAATACCTTTATCGCTTACAATGAAACCTAGCAATTTTCCAGACCTCACCCCAAAGGTGCATTTGTTTGGATTCAACCTCAGCTTGTATAACTTCAGTCGGTCAAACAGCTTCCGCAGATGGTCAAGGTGTTCCTCCTCAGTTTGGGACCTTGCAATCATGTCATCAACATATACCTCAATCTCATGATGGATCATATCATGAAATAAAGCAACCATGGCGCGTTGGTAGGTTGCCCCAGCATTTTTCAACCAGAATGGCATGACCTTGTAGCAGAAGGTGCCCCACTGAGTCACAAAGGTAGTCTTTTCCATATCTTCCGGAGCCATCTTGATCTGATTATACCCTGAAAAACCATCCATGAAGGAGAACACCTTGTGTTGAGCAGTATTGTCAACAAGAACGTCGATGTGAGGCAGAGGGAAATCATCTTTGGGGCTGGCCCTGTTCAAATCCCTGTAGTTGACACACATTCTGACTTTACCGTCCTTCTTCGGCACCGATACCACATTGGCCACCCACTGAGGGTAAGAAGTTACTGCTAGAAACCCGGCATCTAATTGCTTCATAACCTCAGCCTTGATCTTTTCGGACATCTCTGGACGCATGCGGCGGACCTTTTGCTTTACCGGAGGGCAGTCTTCCTTGGTAGGCAGGTGATGAACTACAATGTCGGCATCCAAACCGGGCATGTCTTCGTATGACCAAGAAAAGATCTCCATGTAATCATGTAGCATCTGGATCAATCGTTTCTTCATGCTGAGCTCTAGATTGGCACCAATCTTGACTTCTTTTCTATCTGTCTCAGTACCCAGGTTCACTGTTTCCACCGGCTCTTCATGCGGTTGAATGGCCCTCTCTTCCTGGAGTAGCAGTCTTGCGAGTTCACCAGGCACTTCGCAATCATCTTCACCTTCGTCTTCGGCCAAGTTGATCGGATTCTCGAAGTCATAACTGGCGGTAGCAGAGCCGTTACCAGTGAGATCCAGAGTGGATTGAAACCTGTATAAGTGAGTGTGTGTAAATATAGCTGTTTTGCAATATATAACACAGAAAGAAAAAGAGCACAAGATTTGAAATGCAACAAACGTCCAATGTTTTGATTAATGATATATGGAAATGTCATACAAAAAGCCCTCACAAATGGAGCTACGGTGCCCCGGGTAGGACACCGAGCCAATAAAAGTTTCAACATATTGTTTGCTACAAATTGAAAATCAAAAGAGTTAATTACTGCGTGACAAATGTGATAGGTGTAAAATCCTTTGCCGTCCAGTTACTTGGTCCGTTGTTGGTGGTTGGATAGATCCAACTATCAAACTCTGCTTCCTCTACGTCCTCCTCGATAGCATTCACCCTTGGGTTGGTGATAAACACCGGAGCCTTTCTAATTCTTTCCTTGCGAACAGCCCTCTGAGCCTCTGCAGTGAAGCCCAGCCCAAACTTGTCGGTCTTTTGAGTGAAGTCAGGAAGCTGGCCCCAGTTTGCACATTTGCCTTTCTCGATCACTGCCTGGGCATCCCTCAGGGAAGCCATCTTCAAGGGAAAGTCTTCTTCAACCACTGTTTCAGCTGACGCCAACGTTGGAGGTACCTCCTCAAAATGCTGAAAGGGGGTTTCAATAAACTCCCCGTCCATCTCGATATACCGGAATGAATTCAAGTGACTAACCATGTATTCCTCCTCACCCTGCACAGTAACAATCTTCCCTTTGACAGGGTATTTGAGCTTTTGGTGTAGAGTGGATGTTACTTCCCCAGCCTTGTGAATCCAGGGTCGACCCAACAAGCAGGAATAAGATGGGCAGATATCCATTACATAGAACGTTGAGTCGAAGACTTGGGAACCCACACGAATAGGAATGTCTACCTCACCGTGCACCATCCTCTTAGAACCGTCGAAGGCTCTAACAATGATGTTACTAGGTTTCAATTTCAGGCCCTCACAATCCAAGCGATCCAATGCCTTCTTGGGCAAAACATTCAGGGAAGAACCGGTATCCACCAACACGTGTGCGAGAGTAGTGCCCCTGCACTCTATAGAGACGTGAAGGGCATCATTGTGATTTTTCCCTTTGGAGGTAAGGTCAGTGTTGTACCCCAAAATTTTCCCTCCCATATTCTTCAAGAATGGCCAAGTCAATGCTTCAAAATTCCTCAAGGGTTGCACAGTTCAAGGGCCTCCTAAGCAGTCAAAAACTAGGGTTTTGGTTCTGACAAAGAAAGTGAAGTTTCCAAGGGTCCAATCAAGTCCCACATGCCTACAAATATGGTCAAGCATCCTCATATCAAGTTTCAAGACTTACAGCACAAAATTGCACAGTCAAAAACCCTAATTACACTACAGTCAACTGTAGGGGCAAAATGGTCATTTGACAGTCAAAAGTTCAAATTTTTGGTCAACATCTCATTTTGAAGCCACAAACATCATTTGATCAATGCTTGATCATGATTCTCAAAGCTTGGCTCAAAAAGTCTCAAGATGCAAAAGTTTCCATATTTGGACAATTGAAAAAGTCAACTGTAACTTGACCAAGGCATAACTTCCACATGGATTATCAGAAAAATTCCATCCAAATCTCATTTTTAAGAGAAAGACATTTCCTACAACTCCTCTTCACACTTCAAGTCCAAGAAATGCTCTCACAAAAAGTTATCAATTTCAACATTATAGGTCATTTTCAAAAGTCAACAAAAAGGGACTTTAAGTCAAAGGCCATAACTTGAGATTGGTAAATCAAAATGACATGGGACCAAAGGCATTGGTTAGAGGACTCAAAGAACTTTCCAAAATGTCAGGGAACATGAGCAAAGCTTAAAAATTGAGAAAATTATGCCTTGTGGAAGTTGGGAAATTTTTCGATATTTTGAAAAGTCAACATTGCTTCAAAAGTCTTAAAAATGCTAATGGGCCTCTTTTTCTTCCACAATTCATCATCCAAGGCATGTGCACGACCATTTGGCCCAAAGGGAATTTTTTTATCATTTTTATTTATTTATTTGGATTTTTAATTATTAATAATTCATTTAATTAATTAAAATATATGAAAAATACTAAACTTAGGTTTTTAAATCTTTTTGTGCATGGAATAGGCTTAAGATTTCGTGCACAATCAGATATAGAAAGAATCATGGCAATTGGATATGATTGGCATCAAAAGCATGTGAAAAAGATTGGAAACATGATGCATGAAAATCAAATCTTCCATACATCAATGCATTGATTCTTTGGACCAAATTTCCAACCCTAATCGTTCACATATACATACTAATGCAAACCCTACTCCTGACAACCACCAAGCTGCGCCATACACCAAGAAAAAAACTTGAGTTTTTTGCCAAAAAGTTGAAAACTGAAAACTAGGTTTTAGGGCGACTCAAGCCAAAATAATCATTCCATTAGCTTGCCAAGGTGACCAGGAGACTATTCCAATCAAGAACATCAATTCTAACGCCCAGAATCGGTATAGGGGACTCAAACTTTTTCACATTTTTTTTTCATAATCGTGTTTTAATATTCAAGCATATTCATTGCATTTTTTTCATGGATTCTTACTAATTGGATGATTCTGAAACTAACCATATGCTTTGATTGAGTTTTCACGCGTTATATCAGGATTCACCATTAAAGGATGCTAGGGTTACCAAGCTTTCAAATTAGGCGTTTCTGGATGCTGTAAAATTGGAACATCACAATACCATGAACGAACTCAGCGTGCTTGGACGAAAACAACACAACCCTCGCGCCTAATTTATGTACCCACATGGCCTGTTCGCTATTTTGAAATCAAGCATATTTTAGGGGGGTTTAAAACCCCCGCTAACCCTTTTATATTTTCAGGAAAAAACGAAACGAAGAAGAAGATGATGAAGTGTCCAGCAATAATTGGTTGATTTGAAATTTCGCGCGAAAAAGTCACTAACGCTTTGTTTTATTTTATAATAATTGTTTGTTATATAATATACAAAGAAACCAAGTGGAGCAGTTGGCAAGGCACGTTACTGGTAATCCCTGGGACCTGGGTTCGAGCCCCAGGTCCCCATCCCTTTCCATGTTATTTTTCTAACAATGCTTCTATGAAATTTCCAAGCTAGCGTCCATCATACACTCCACATCCAGGCCTTCCACGTGCATCCTGAGATCAATCCAAGGGGCATAACTTGAAGAACATCATGTGCCTTAGTCAACCATGCATAGGGGAACGTGTAAAAGTCAACAAGGCCAAAGATCAATGGGCCTGATTACTGAATAAAACCTCCCAATTTGGGGACAGACCCCCCTAGGTTTGCAATTTCCTTTACATTTTTTTATTTGATTCAATTTTCTTTTTAATTAATTTCTTTAATTTAGTTTATTTTCATAAAAACATAAAAACAATATAAAAATCAGAAAAAAGACAAAAAATAAGTATTTTTATTTAATGTTATATTTTGTAAATAAATCTCATTAATTTAATTTAGCTTTTTTAAATCTAGGATTAATCTTAATATTTTTTCAATAAAACCTAAAAATTGGTAGAATTAGGGTTTCAAATAATTTTCCATTCTTTTCTTTTTTTTCTCACCATAATTACTTATTAAAATTTTTTTTTCATAAATCAAATTGCATGTAAATAATTAGATTAATTTTAGGCTTAATTTTAATATGTTTTTCTTAATAAATAAAAAAATTAGAATTAGGGTTAATTTCTCAATCTCATTTAATTCTCATTAAAAAACCATAAATACGAAAACCTCGAAAATAATTTCTCTTTTTATTTTAATTGAATTAATTTGTAAATAATAATTTAATTTCATAAAAAGGGTCCAACGCCCTCGTTTCCAATTTTAATTCCAATTCGCGCATTTTATTTATTTCCTTCTTTTAAATATTTATGTAATTCTCCCAAAGCCGTGTAAACTTAATTTCTCGCACTTTACTTTATTTCTTTATTTTCTGTCAAATCGGGTCCTGGATTAAATTTTGGCGATGTGGACCCGCGCCTTTGTAATAGTTTAGAACTTTTAATTTCTCGCAATTTGTAACTGCTAAATAAATGCATGCAAGAATGAATGGCCTAAAATAAAAACAAACGCATAGATCACTTTGACATGACAAGATAAATGCAAATGAACATGACACACAAATCACACACCACCCCTAGGGTACGCCTCACTGTTGCCTTGCCTCGAAAGGTGATCGTCGAGTAGAGGATGTCTTAGTAAGTCCTTATGATCCGGGAACCTGGCATGAGGGTAGCTTCTAAGGTGTCTTCCCATTGCTCTGGTGATCACCATGTCCCGAACCTCAAATTGACCCGAACACCTCCAACAGTGGTGCTACCTACCTCTCAATGGTGGGATGGCACTATCTTAATGACATTTACACAGACGAATTCCTTAGGGTAGGTAGACGACTCTAGATACTTGCTCTAATTTCAAAACAAAAGTCAAAAATACTTTTCACACCGACACCTTTTCAAAAAGCTTTCGAAAGCAATTTTTCAAACACTCTTGAGGACCGATACAAGAGTCGAACTGAAATTTTCAAAGAAACTTTTTAAAACCCACAGTTGAAAAGCAAACAAACCATTTTCGAAAACACAAGTGAGCAAGTATCTAAGAGCCCATGGATAACCATGGATAGAAAGGGTGCTAACACCTTCCCTTTCTATAATCTACCTCCCGAACCGAGAGCAACCTCTTTAAGGAATTTTTCTGTGCTTTTGTCCTTTCCATTTGGAGAAAATAAAAGACGGTGGCGACTCTTGCTTCCACAACATTTCGCGAACCAGCGTTAAACAGTCAGTTCCAGATCCACCGATCACAGAACTGGCGACTCTGCTGGGGATATCTTATAAAGTGAGGTGTACCTTAGGACTAAGATCACTGTGTTTTCAATTGCTTTGACTTGTTTGCTTTAAATTGTGGGACTGTCTTGGGAGTTCTATAGATCCTAACCCGGATCTGGGGATACCTTCTTAGAAAGTAGCAACAAGGCTGTGAGGGAACTGTGCGGGGTATATCGACATGGTTGAAACATTCTGCTATGTTGATGTGGCACTTTGGTGTGTATCGGTAACCCTTGAGTTCAGTCAAGGAGAGTACGGGGCCTCCGCGTGGTGTCATGAAGCATCAACAGACCTTAGGAACCTTAATTGAACTATCTTGGCCTCTTTAGGGTAGTGAGATAACTGACTTTGGTGCAGTCCGAGGTTGGTTGATACTCGATACTACACTCAATTGAGGGTTGCTTTCCTGGAATATTTCGGTCGCCAGTTCAGTGGCTAAATCGAAACGATGAACAATGAAAGCAATCCCGTGATATTGGGACCCTTAGAACCCGGTTACTTCTAATAGGACAGGTTGAACCCACCAACTTCAAGAGGGTACTACACAGACCCCATGCTGGCCTTAAACCCTAAGGGCTTGTCTTGTGTGCCTTGTGTGCCTTACATGTTTGTCTTTGTAAATATCTGTGGTGTGTTTAATCATAACATCATGACATCATCCAGCATCATATGCATTGACTAACCATTTCAGGGGTTCGAATCTTCATATTTGTTCTTGTTTTGTAGGACATGGAAATTGTTCGCAGAAAGACAATTCAAATCAACCTTGTAAGGATCCCTCCTCAGCTTAAAGAACTTATATCCAGGATTCCCGAGAGCTCTTCATTCAGTGAAAGACATGGGAGACTCATCAGCTTGGTCAACACCAACGTTGAGGAGGACATGATAAAGGTCCTGTTCCAGTTCTTTGACCCTCTGCATCACTGTTTCACCTTCTTGGACTATCAGCTGGTACCTACATTGGAGGAGTTCTCCCGGCTCCTGAAGATCCCTATCCTTGACCAACTACCCTACAACGGTACGGAAAAGGAACCCAAGCTTGAAGAGATTGCTAAAGCCTTGCACCTACAATCATCTGACCTCAAGGGACATTGGGAAGTTAGAAGTGGTATCAAAGGGTTCTTAGCCAGGTTTCTGTTTGAAAAGGCCCATGAGTGTTGGAACTCCCTTGACCTACAAGCTTTTGAAGAAGTTGTGGCCCTCCTTGTCTATGGTTTGGTGTTGTTCCCTAACCCAGACCAGTTTATAGATATCAGTGTTGTCCAGATCTTCATGTCCAGGAATCCTATACCTACGTTGCTGGGGGACATCCTTCACTCATGTTACACTCGAACCATGAGAAAAAGAGGTGTCCTTATGTGTTTCACTCCTCTCCTGGGAAGGTGGTTTATTTCGCACCTTCCACAATCAGTTCTGAAGAATGAGCGGGGTTTGAGATGGTCACAACGGTTGATGACTCTTACACATGCAGATATACATTGGTGCCCCCGGTCCAGAGAGGATGTCACTATCATTGATCATTGCGGGGAGTACCCTAATGTTCCTTTACTTGGAATCAGAGGAGGTATCACTTACAACCCATGTCTGGCTTGGAGACAGTTTGGTTATGCTCGAAGGGATGGTCCTCATGATATGTTAATTCCTGACATAGTTTTTGACTTCGACAACGATGCACAAGGACTTCGCCAGAGATTTATCAGAGCTTGGAGGATGCCCAGTAGGATAGACAGTAAGACACTGGGGCACAGGAATTCCATTCCATTGGAACCTTATCTCAAGTGGGTACGGGCCCGCTCCCAGAAGTTAGTAATGCCTTATCCTCATATGCTCCATGTGATCAAAGAGCCAGTCTTGGAAGGAGAAGTGTCCTACACTATTCAGCACCCTGATATGCCCACATCCTGGGAAGAAATGCAGAAGAGCTGGATCCAGCTTAAGGAAGAACGAAATTCTCTTGAGACCAGTCTACAGGCTAGTGAAAAGAAGGTCTTGGAGCTCACCCGCCTATTGCATGAGGAGAGGAATCTCAACACCTACATAGCTCCAAAGAGGATGCGTAGTGTATTTTGGGATTGATTTGCTTTTGTATTATTTTGCCCATGAGGCTTTGATGTACTGAACAATTATTTCCTTAATAATAACGTGTGTTCCTTTTTGTCTACAACAAATTTGAACTTTCGAACCCTTGAATGCATTGCATAAACACATATCATTCATCATGTGCATAGCAGGTTATCTTCTTTTCAGGTTGCTTACCGTTCTTCGCTGTTTAATTCAGCATCATGAATCCTTACTCATCATCAACTGAGATGTCCATCAAGGCTCTTCAGGCGCAGAATGCGCAATTTCAGAAATTAATCATGGGTTTGGCTCAGGGCCAAGAAGAGCTGAAGGCTCTGCTCCTGAAGAAGGAAAAGAAGAAGAAGAGAAGGACTGTTCTTTTCAACTCGGGCCGAAGGTTTGGCAACACTCTGCAGAATGAAGAGGCTGGTTCTTCCATAGGCAAGGGTACTCCTCAAGAGGGAAAAGGTCCAAGTCCGGTAGTCTCCGACAACGAGACTGATTTTGATGAGGAACAATATCCTCCTGCAGAAGACATATACAAGCAGTTGGAGGACATATTGAATGCTATGGAGATCCAACAAGTGCCTGGGCTGGATTTCGGAGATTTGGGTTTGTCTACTGGTGTGATCATTCCTCATAAGTTCAAAGCACCATCCTTTACCAAATATGACGGGGCGTCTTGTCCCAAGCTACATCTCAGATCCTACGTGCGGAAGATTCAACCGTACTCAGTGGACAAAAACTTGTGGATCCACTTCTTCCAGGAGAGTCTTTCAGGGACTCATCTCGAATGGTTCTATCAGCTGGATGGGACCAAAGTTCGTAACTGGGAGGAGTTGGCTACTGCTTTCTATAAGCAGTATCAATATAATGCCGACCTTGCCCCTACCCGTACCCAACTCCAGGGTATGTCGTTAGGTTCAAGCGAAGGTTTTAAAGAGTACGCCCAGAAGTGGAGGGATCTGGCTGGCAGAGTGCAGCCTCCGTTGACTGATCGGGAGTTGGTAGACATGTTCTTGGGGACCTTATCTGGGCCATTTTTCAACCATCTTATCGGTAACTCGTCTGCAGGGTTTACTGATCTTATTCTGACTGGAGAGAGAATTGAGGCTGGGTTGAAGTCTGGTAAGATCCCGAAGGGTGCATCTACAAGCTCAGAGAAGAAACCCTTCAAGAAGGAGGTTAGTGTTGTATATGGCTCTAGAAGACAAGAGAAACTTGAGCGCCGCCAATCTGTCAGTGCGGTAATGATTGCTAAGCCTACTGCCGCTCCTCGGCAAACCAATCCTCAGAGGGCTGAAAGACCCCGGAGAGATTTTACCCGTTTGAGTATGACCCTATCGCAGATCCTGCCGCAGTTGCTGTCCACCAACCTAGTGACTGTCAGAGATGCCCCCAAGGTTGTAAACACTGCCTCTCCAAAATACAATCCAAATGCCCGCTGTGCTTACCACTCCGATAGCCCGGGGCATTCCACTGATGACTTTTGGGCCTTAAGGAACAAGCTGCAGGACATTATTGACGCCAAGGAGGTACAGTTTGAGGCATCTGAGAAGCCTAATGTGGTGACAGCTCCCCTGCCTGCTCATGGAGTAAATGCTATTGGGGACGAAGATGAAGTGGATAAAGCTGAGTTTGATAGCTGGATTTACCCGGCAACCGACAGTGGACTTAACAATTGGAGTGCAAAGGGCAATCTACCTGTTACTTTTGTTACGCAGTAATAAACTTCTTTGTTTTGTTATTTGTAATAAACAATAAATTGAACTCTATGGCCCGGTGTCTTACCCGAGGCACCGTTGGCTTCATTTGTGAGGGCATATAAATTGTCATTTCATATATCATAAATGAAAATCTTGGACGTTTTCTCGCATTTCAAATCTTATGCTCCTTTTCTGTCTTTCCTTCCTTTATATATTTCAAAACAGCTGTATTTACACACACTCACTCATACAGGTTTCAATCCACTCTGGATCTCACTGGTAACGACTCTGCTACTGCCAGTTATGACTTCGAAAATCCGATCAACTTAGCCGAAGACGAAGGTGAAGATGATTGCGAAGTGCCTGGCGAACTTGCAAGACTGTTACTTCAGGAAGAGAGGGCAATTCAACCACACGAAGAGCCAGTGGAAACAATAAATCTGGGTACTGAGGCAGACAGGAAAGAGGTAAAGATTGGTGCCAACCTAGAGCTCACCGTGAAGCAACGGTTGACTAAGATGCTACATGATTATGTGGAGATATTTGCCTGGTCCTACGAAGACATGCCCGGGTTGGATACCGATATTGTGGTCCATCACTTGCCTACTAAGGAAGAATGCCCTCCGGTTAAGCAAAAGGTCCGTCGTATGCGTCCAGAGATGTCTGAGAAGATCAAAGCCGAGGTTATGAAACAGTTTGATGCTGGGTTCCTTGCAGTGACTTCTTACCCTCAGTGGGTTGCTAATGTGGTGCCGGTACCAAAGAAAGATGGAAAGGTCAGAATGTGTGTCGACTACAGGGATCTGAATAGGGCTAGCCCCAAAGATGACTTCCCCCTACCTCACATTGATGTCCTTGTTGATAATACAGCTCAGCATAAGGTGTTCTCTTTCATGGATGGTTTTTCAGGTTACAATCAGATCAAAATGGCACCTGAAGACATGGAAAAGACTACATTTGTTACTCAGTGGGGCACCTTCTGCTACAAGGTAATGCCTTTTGGACTAAAGAACGCTGGGGCAACCTACCAACGTGCCATGGTTGCTTTATTTCATGATATGATCCATCATGAAATAGAGGTGTATGTTGAAGACATGATCGCAAGGTCCCAGACTGAGGAAGAGCACCTAGATCATTTGCGGAAATTGTTTGACCATCTGAAACTGTACAAGCTGAGGCTGAACCCGAACAAGTGCACCTTCGGGGTGAGATCTGGGAAGTTGCTAGGCTTCGTTGTAAGTGACAAAGGTATTCAAGTGGACCCTGCCAAGGTTAAAGCTATTCAAGAGATGCCAGTTCCTAGGACAGAGAAAGAAGTCAGAGGCTTTTTAGGACGCCTGAATTACATTGCTCGGTTCATCTCGCACCTAACTGCTACCTGTGAGCCAATCTTCAAGCTGCTGAAGAAAGATCAGGTAGTACGTTGGAATGATGAATGTCAGGCCGCTTTTGACAGAATCAAAGAGTATCTCCAAGAACCACCCATCCTTATGCCACCGGTTGAGGGGAGACCTCTGATATTATATCTGACAGTGCTTGACAATTCAATGGGGTGTGTGATGGGGCAGCATGACGAGTCTGCCGAAAAGAGCATGCCATTTATTACCTTAGCAAAATGTTTACCGACTGTGAGACCCGATACTCACTGCTCGAGAAAACTTGCTGCGCTTTGGTATGGGCTGCTCGCCGGCTGAGACAGTATATGCTGACTCATACCACCTTGTTGATCTCAAAGATGGATCCGATAAAGTACATATTTGAAAAGCCTGCTCTGTCCGGGAGAATTGCAAGATGGCAAATGATCTTGACGGAATACGACATTTAGTACACAACCCAGAAAGCCATCAAAGGAAGTGTATTGGCAGACCACTTGGCACATCAGGCCGTAGACGACTGTCAGTCAATGAACTTCGAGTTTCCAGACGAGAGCATCATGATAGTGACTGATTGTGAGGTACCTGGATCGGATGAAGGACCTGAGGAAGGATCCCGATGGTCTATGCACTTTGACGGAGCCTCCAATGCTTTGGGTAATGGTATCGGCGCTATAATCATATCTCCTCAAGGCACTCATACTCCACTCACTGCCCGACTATGTTTCAACTGTACCAACAACATGGCGGAGTATGAGGCGTGCATCATGGGTCTTCAAGCTGCGATCGACTTAAGGATCAAGTTTCTGAGTGTCTTCGGAGATTCCGCTCTTGTAATCAATCAAATCAAAGGAGAATGGGATACGAAACATCCGAATCTTATTCCTTACAGAGAATGTGTGTTGACCTTGATCCCCCATTTCACGGAGATAACCTTTGAACACTTTCCAAGAGAGGAGAATCATCTGGCGGACGCGTTAGCTACAATGTCTTCTATGTTCAAGGTCAAATGGGATAATGAAGCTCCCCGGATCATCATCTGGAAACTGGACGAACCGGCATACTGTTGTGATCTCGAGACTGAATTGGTGACTGAGAAGCCTTGGTACCATGAAGTGAAGAGATATTTGGAAGCTCAGGAATACCCTGAAGGTGCCTCTGTCAATGATAAGAAGTTTCTGAGAAGGTTCGCAGCAAAGTTCTTCCTTAGCAACGGCATCTTGTACAAGCGAAACCATGATTCGACCTTACTGCGTTGTGTGGATAAGACTGAAGCAGAAAGGATCATGGAAGAGCTACATGAAGGGACCTTCGGAACACATTCCAGTGGGCACACTATGGCTAAAAAGATCCTTCGGGCAGGGTATTTCTGGTCCACTATGGAAGCTGACTGCTATCAGCACTCTCGAACATGCCATAAGTGCTAGATATATGCAGACAAGGTGCATGTCCCTCCAGTTCCTCTGAATGTTTTGACTGCGCCTTGGCCGTTTGCAATGTGGGGCATAGATATGATCGGTGAGATTAAACCTACAGCATCTAATGGGCATCGCTTCATCCTGGTAGCGATCGACTATTTCACGAAGTGGGTCGAAGCAGCTTCCTATGCTACGGTAACCAAGACTGTTGTGGCACGGTTCATTCGGCATAATCTGATATGTCGATACGGCATCCCAGAAAGGATTATTACAGACAACGGTACCAATCTCAATAATAAGATGATCACCGAGCTCTGCGAGCAGTTTAAGATACAGCACCACAACTCTTCTCCTTACAGACCGAAGATGAATGGGGCTGTAGAAGCAGCAAATAAGAACATTAAGAAAATCGTGCAGAAGATGACAGTGACCTATAAATATTGGCACGAGATGTTACCGTTCGCTCTCAATGGGTACCGTACCTCAGCCAGAACATCAACCGGGGCAACTCCTTTCTCCTTGGTTTATGGTATGGAGGCAGTCTTACCGATCGAAGTGCAAATACCCTCTCTCCGGATAATGAAGGATGCAAATTTGAACGAAGATGATTGGATCCAGACACGACTTGATCAGTTAAACCTTATTGACGAGAAGAGACTTGCTGTTATCTGTCACGGTCAGACGTACCAAAAACGAATGATCAGGGCATTTAACAAAAAGGTCAGACCACAAGAGTATCAAGTTGGGGATCTGGTGATCAAGCGAATCATCCTTCCTCAGAGTGATCAAAGGGGCAAATGGACCCCTACATACGAAGGGCCATTTGTGGTTAAACATGTGTTCTCAGGAGGAGCCATGATTCTAACCAACATGGATGGTGACGACTTTCCTCACCCCGCCAGTGCAGACATAGTAAAAAGATACTACGCATGAAAAAGGACCCGCTAGGCTGACATGCCTAGGCAAAAATTAGGGCTTCCCGGCGAACCAAAAGGGTTCAGGCAAAATGAAGGGATGAAATAAAAAAAATATGTACACCCGGCAAGTCGAAAACCTGAAAAGGCGGCTTGGGCAAAAATGGGTATCCCGGTGGACTGAAAACCCGAAAGGGCGGTCCAAGCAAAAGTTAGGGATAAAGCGTAATACTATGTCTCATTGGATCACTTTGCATCCAGAATCCGGTATCTACCTCAAGTTCAGACGACATCGATCAGTCAGCTTCATCTTCAACTAAGGTCATCAAGTGATGAGACGCTCGGAGATATAAAGGCAATAACAGAGTTGAAACCCAGTGGGATCATTCATTTCACACAGCTGTTTTATTTTATCTTGTACAAAATTTGTATAAACTCTTTTGTTCGGCGGCGTTCTCTTACTAGGACGTCAGCCTCTTGTACATAAACGCCTATTCACAGGCAAATTCCAAATCAATAAAAAAATCACTTTTCAGTTAAAATTGCCAATTATTTTTTTCCTTTTCCGTTTTGTTTTGCGAAGAACGTCCAAGGTTCAATTTGTGATATATGCATTGACAATAATTTGCTAACTCATAAATATTTGCATACGAAACAAAGGATTAATTACAGGTAACATTAGAAACAGGGGCAATAAAGAGTTGTCTAAGCAATCTAATTGTTCTATCCTCCAAGGTACCAAGGTAGGTTCAGCTGAAGAACACAACCAGTACATCTTAATTCTCCAGAGAGTGAGCCAGCAAGCCAGTACCCTCTCCCCAAGTAAAGCTACTACCAAACTTAAGGAAAGTTGGGTACCCTCCAGCAGGTCTCAACATTCCCCAGCAGTAATATACATATTCTTAACAAGCATCCCCGACAGTCTTGGTCTAAAGATTGTTCCCCGGCGATATATCAAACATCCAGTGGAGTTACTTCCAGTACAGCTCAGAACTTCCCCAGGAAAGTCCAATCCAGTTTCCCAGGAAAGTTGGAATCCATCTCCCCAAGCAGTAAGCTTATCCCCAGTAGATTCTGGAAGCTTATCCTCGCAGAACACGAACGTGTCTCCCGGCTTTATTCAAAGAGTTATTTCCTTACCAGGATATAACTGGGTTATCCTCAGCCAAAAGCCACGGAAAGATCGTCCTCGACGAAGTCTTCTTATCCCCAGCGAAGTCTATTAACACTTCCAATGCAACCAGGGTATCTCCAGCAAGTTATCATCAATAACTCAACAAAGTATCTCTTTCCCCATAGAGTATTGCTCTCCAGCAAGATCGTCAGAGTACTTTTCTCCCCGCAGAGTAATCCATTTGCCAAGTTTATTCCCCAACGGAGTTATCTTCTCCTACCGGTATTCTTGCAACTATCATCCCCGGCGGAAGCAAAATCTATTCTTCAACATCAGCCCAGGAGTGACTTCCCGGCACACGTCAAGGATTTATTTTCCTAGACAAAGATACATTCATAAACATCGCACTTCCATACATTATAGCATGCATATACGCATCATATCTTACAAATCTCATTTATGTTGAGAACATCATTGCTTGATCCATATCATGCATTGCATATGACTGACCTTTACTTTTCAGGAAGAATTCAGTTAAGTTCTCAGCTATATTCAAGACCTTGACCGGTTCAGTTAAGTCGACCCTAAGACTTTTCTGTTTCTTATCCAGTCCAAGGCCTTCTCTGGTTCAGTCAGATCGACCTTAAGATCTCCCTGTTTCTTATCCAGTTGTAGACATTCAAGACCTAGACCGGTTCAGTTAAATCGACCCTAAGATTTCTCTGTTTCTTATCCAGTCAAAGGCCTTCTCTGGTTCAGTCAGATCGACCCTAAGATCTCCCTGTTTCTTATCCAGTTGAAGACATTTCAAGACCTAGACCGGTTCAGTTAAATCGACCCTAAGATTTTTCTGTTTCTTATCCAGTCAAAGGCCTTCTCTAGTCCAGCTAAATCGACCCCTAACAGATTTCTCTGATAAAGACTCAGTAGAAGATATCCAAGATTCTCTCAATGATACTGTTGAGGTTGTAGTCGCCTATGGTTCTCTCCCCGTTACTGCGGAGGTAGTAATCATCCCCAGATTCTCTCAGCGTTACTGTTGAAGTAGAAGATATCCAAGATTCTCTCAATGATACTGTTGAGGTTGTAGTCGCCTATGGTTCTCTCCCCGTTACTGCAGAGGTAGTAATCGCCCCAAGATTCTCTCAGCGTTACTGTTGAAGTAGAAGTTATCCAAGATTCTCTCAATGATTACTGTTGAGGTTGTAGTCGCCTGTGGTTCTCTCCCCGTTACTACGGAGGTAGTAATCGCCCCAAGATTCTCTCAGCGTTACTGTTGAAGTAGAAGATATCCAAGATTCTCTCAATGATACTGTTGAGGTTGTAGTCGCCTGTGGTTCTCTCCCCGTTACTGCGGAGGTAGTAATCGCCCCAAGATTATCTCAATGATTACTGTTGAGGTTGAAGTCGTCCAAGATTCTCTCAATGATTACTGTTGAGGTTGAAGTCGTCCAAGATTCTCTCAATGATTACTGTTGAGGTAGAAGTCGCCCAAGATTCTCTCAATGATTACTGTTGAGGTTGAAGTCGTCCAAGGTTCTCTCACCGTTCCTGTTGAGGTAGTAACCACCCCTGGTTCATTCATCATCGTTTGAAGCTCCAGATTCAGCTCCTGTAACTAGTCAGGACACATCCATACAAAGAGTTTGAAGACCAGCTCCTGTAACAGGTCAGGTAATCATTTTCTTTTGCAGGTACGCAAGTTCTCGCTAAGGAATCTCTTACGCGATCAACATCCAGATGGCATCTATAAGCCCATCCACCATCCATCATTCTCTCAGCATGGCATCTATAAGCCCATCATCCTATCCATCAATCTCCAAATGGCATCTATAAGCCATTCCCATCATCACACTACTATGTGAGCGCAAATTTCTGGGCACTCTAGTGTTCAATCATCTTCCACCTTCGGATTACGAAAGGCACGTCAGCCAATCTACATCCTCAGGTCTAAGAAGATTGAACAGGGGAAACTGTTGTACCCCAAAATTTGCCCTCCCATATTCTTCAAGAATGGCCAAGTCAATGCTTCAAAATTCCTCAAGGGTTGCACAGTTCAAGGGCCTCCTAAGCAGTCAAAAACTAGGGTTTTGGTTCTGACAAAGAAAGTGAAGTTTCCAAGGGTCCAATCAAGTCCCACATTCCTACAAATATGGTCAAGCATCCTCATATCAAGTTTCAAGACTTACAACACAAAATTGCATAGTCAAAAACCCTAATTACACTACAGTCAACTGTAGGGGCAAAATGGTCATTTGACAGTCAAAAGTTCAAATTTTTGGTCAACATCTCATTTTGAAGCCACAAACATCATTTGATCAATGCTTGATCATGATTCTCAAAGCTTGGCTCAAAAAGTCTCAAGATGCAAAAGTTTCCATATTTGGACAGTTGAAAAAGTCGACTATAACTTGACCAAGGCATAACTTCCAAATGGATTATCAGAAAAATTCCATCCAAAGCTCATTTTTAAGAGAAAGACATTTCCTACAACTCCTCTTCACACTTCAAGTCCAAGAAATTCTCTCACAAAAAGTTATCAATTTCAACATTATAGGTCATTTTCAAAAGTCAACAAAAAGGACTTTAAGTCAAAGGCCATAACTTGAGATGGGTAAATCAAAATGACATGGGACCAAAGGCATTGGTTAGAGGACTCAAAGACCTTTCCAAAATGTCCAAGAACATGAGCAAAGCTTAAATATTGAGCAAATTATGCCTTGTGGAAGTTGGGAAATTTTTGGATATTTTGAAAAGTCAACATTGCTTCAAAAGTCTTAAAAATGCTAATGGGCCTCTTTTTCTTCCACAATTCATCATCCAAGGCATGTGCACGACCATTTGGCCCAAAGGGAATTTTTTTATCATTTTTATTTATTTATTTGGATTTTTAATTATTAATAATTCATTTAATTAATTAAAATATATGAAAAATACTAAACTTAGGTTTTTAAATCTTTTTGTGCATGGAATAGGCTTAAGATTTCGTGCATAATCAGATATAGAAAGAATCATGGCAATTGGATATGATTGGCATCAAAAGCATGTGAAAAAGATTGGAAACATGATGCATGAAAATCAAATCTTCCATACATCAATGCATTGATTCTTTGGACCAAATTTCCAACCCTAATCGTTCACATATACATACTAATGCAAACCCTACTCCTGACAACCACCAAGCTGCGCCATACACCAAGAAAAAAACTTGAGTTTTTTGCCAAAAAGTTGAAAACTGAAAACTAGGTTTTAGGGCGACTCAAGCCAAAATAATCATTCCATTAGCTTGCCAAGGTGACCAGGAGACTATTCTAATCAAGAACATCAATTCTAACGCCCAGAATCGGTATAGGGGACTCAAACTTTTTCACATTTTTTTTTCATAATCGTGTTTTAATATTCAAGCATATTCATTGCATTTTTTTCATGGATTCTTACTAATTGGATGATTCTGAAACTAACCATATGCTTTGATTGAGTTTTCACGCGTTATATAAGGATTCACCATTAAAGGATGCTAGGGTTACCAAGCTTTCAAATTAGGCGTTTATGGATGCTGTAAAATTGGAACATCACAATACCATGAACGAACTCAGCGTGCTTGGACGAAAACAACACAACCCTCGCGCCTAATTTATGTACCCACATGGCCTGTTCGCTATTTTGAAATCAAGCATATTTTGGGGGGGTTTAAAACCCCCGCTAACCCTTTTATATTTTCAGGAAAAAACGAAACGAAGAAGAAGATGATGAAGTGTCCAGCAATAATTGGTTGATTTGAAATTTCGCGCGAAAAAGTCACTAACGCTTTGTTTTATTTTATAATAATTGTTTGTTATATAATATACAAAGAAACCAAGTGGAGCAGTTGGCAAGGCACGTTACTGGTAATCCCTGGGACCTGGGTTCGAGCCCCAGGTCCCCATCCCTTTCCATGTTATTTTTCTAACAATGCTTCTATGAAATTTCCAAGCTAGCGTCCATCATACACTCCACATCCAGGCCTTCCACGTGCATCCTGAGATCAATCCAAGGGGCATAACTTGAAGAACATCATGTGCCTTAGTCAACCATGCATAGGGGAACGTGTAAAAGTCAACAAGGCCAAAGATCAATGGGCCTGATTACTGAATAAAACCTCCCAATTTGGGGACAGACCCCCCTAGGTTTGCAATTTCCTTTACATTTTTTTTATTTGATTCAATTTTCTTTTTAATTAATTTCTTTAATTTAGTTTATTTTCATAAAAACATAAAAACAATATAAAAATCAGAAAAAAGACAAAAAATAAGTATTTTTATTTAATGTTATATTTTGTAAATAAATCTCATTAATTTAATTTAGCTTTTTTAAATCTAGGATTAATCTTAATATTTTTTCAATAAAACCTAAAAATTGGTAGAATTAGGGTTTCAAATAATTTTCCATTCTTTTCTTTTTTTTCTCACCATAATTACTTATTAAATTTTTTTTTTTTCATAAATCAAATTGCATGTAAATAATTAGATTAATTTTAGGCTTAATTTTAATATGTTTTTCTTAATAAATAAAAAAAAATTAGAATTAGGTTTAATTTCTCAATCTCATTTAATTCTCATTAAAAAACCATAAATACGAAAACCTCGAAAATAATTTCTCTTTTTATTTTAATTGAATTAATTTGTAAATAATAATTTAATTTCATAAAAAGGGTCCAACGCCCTCGTTTCCAATTTTAATTCCAATTCGCGCATTTTATTTATTTCCTTCTTTTAAATATTTATGTAATTCTCCCAAAGCCGTGTAAACTTAATTTCTCGCACTTTACTTTATTTCTTTATTTTCTGTCAAATCGGGTCCTGGATTAAATTTTGGCGATGTGGACCCGCGCCTTTGTAATAGTTTAGAACTTTTAATTTCTCGCAATTTGTAACTGCTAAATAAATGCATGCAAGAATGAATGGCCTAAAATAAAAATGAACGCATAGATCACTTTGACATGACAAGATAAATGCAAATGAACATGACACACAAATCACACACCACCCCTAGGGTACGCCTCACTGTTGCCTTGCCTCGAAAGGTGATCGTCGAGTAGAGGATGTCTTAGTAAGTCCTCATGTTCCGGGAACCTGGCATGAGGGTAGCTTCTAAGGTGTCTTCCCATTGCTCTGGTGATCACCATGTCCCGAACCTCGAATTGACCCGAACACCTCCAATGGTGGTGCTACCTACCTCTCAATGGTGGGATGGCACTATCTTAAGGACATTTACACAGACGAATTCCTTAGGGTAGGTAGACGACTCTAGATACTTGCTCTAATTTCAAAACAAAAGTCAAAAATACTTTTCACACCGACACCTTTTCAAAAAGCTTTCGAAAGCAATTTTTCAAACACTCTTGAGGACCGATACAAGAGTCGAACTGAAATTTTCAAAGAAACTTTTTAAAACCCACAGTTGAAAAACTAACAAACCATTTTTGAAAACACAAGTGAGCAAGTATCTAAGAGCCCATGGATAACCATGGATAGAAAGGGTGCTAACACCTTCCCTTTCTATAATCTACCTCCCTAATCGAGAGATCTCTTTAAGGAATTTTTCTGTGCTTTTGTCCTTTCCATTTGGAGAAAATAAAAGACGGTGGTGACTCTTGCTTCCGCGACATTCCGTGAACCAGCGTTAAACAGTCAGTTCCAGATCCACCGATCACAGTCAGCATCCGAGAACCCCAAGCCATTGTCAGCTGTCAAATTAGCCACACAGTCAGTGAATCGATCTGCAGAGGTCTCTTGCGGCACATGGGCCGTTTTCAGAAATGAAATCAGGGCTTTTGCATGGGCCTCTGAGCATAGCAGCAATGATAGCATAGAGATTTTGGAGGGGGTATGCCCCAACTGTTCAACGACATTGAAGTCACTCTTTTTAATGATTTTAAGGATTTCCTCCATCTCTTGTTGGGAGGCTTCAACAACAGTCTTTTTTGGTGCCTCCGTCCTGGCAGGCAAATCGGTAGCAACTTCTTTGCCGCGAGCATCAGAGGACTCGGCGACAGTAGTAGACATAGGAACTTGATTTGGAGCATGCACACTTACGGGTGTGATGATAAGAGGCTTTCGGATAACTGGCGGTGCAATGTCAGGCGAGAAGAGCCTACCACTGCGAGTAATCTTGGCGGGACCAGTGATATTACTGATACTGGTACTGGTGTTGAACTCCTGCTTCACTCCAAGCATATACACATCTTCCCCATAGTGCCATGGGACAGCCTTGTCAGATTCATAGGGGAGGGGCCCCGGAACAGTAATAATAATAGGTGCAACAGACATAATTTTGACTGGCTTCCTCGGGGGAGCCTTGGTAGGATTGTTGAAAATTGTGACGACAGATACTTCTTCAGCGGGAACAAAAGGAACAACGGTCTTCTTGAACAGAATCTCCTTGCTATCCATCAGGCTTTGGATGCCTGACTTCAGCAGCGGACAACCGGTAGGGGTAACAGCACACAGGAGGCAACCCTTGCTACAACCCGGAAATAAACCGGCCAGCAACAGGTTTCTCTTAACAGTCAATAGAGGGGTAGCAACATCAATCACAGAAACTGCATACAATTCTTCATCAACAGCATTTACTCCATGCTGGGGCATAGGAGCAGTCACAACGTTAGGCCTCTCAGGCGCCTCAAACTGTATTTCCTTCGCATCAATAAGGTCTTGAACCTTATTTCTCAGGGCCCAACAATCATCAGTAGAATGCCCCCGGCTATTGGAGTGATAAGCACAGCGGGCATTTGGATTATACTTAGGAGATGCAGTATTCACAACCTTCGGAGCCTCTCTGACGGTCACCAAGTGGGTCGATAGCAGTTGCGGCAAGATTTGTGACAAGGTCATACTCAGCCGAGTGTACTGCCTTTCGGGCCTCTCGCCCCTTTGTTGATTGTACTGCTGAGGAGCAGCAACAGACTTTGAAATTATCAATGCATTGACGGCTTGACGGCTTTCTGGCTTGACTTGTCTTCTAGGACCATAGACGACACTTGCTTCTTTCTTGAAAGGCCTTTTCTCAGTACTTGCGGAGGCAGCTTTCTGTATCTTTCCTGATCTGATGCCAGCTTCAATTATTTCACCTGTCAGGATCAAATCTGTAAACCCAGCTGAGGAATTGCCAACCAGATGATTGAAAAATGGACCAGACAAGGTCCCTAGAAACATATCAACCAGCTCACGATCAGTCAATGGAGGCTGCACCCTGCCAGCTAAATCTCTCCATTTTTGTGCATATTCTTTGAACCCTTCGCCCGTTCCTAGAGACATACCCTGAAGTTGGGTACGCGTAGGAGCGAGGTCAGAATTGTATTGATATTGTCTGTAAAATGCAGTCGCCAAATCTTCCCAATGTCGGATACTAGTTCCATCTAGTTGGTAGAACCACTCAAGCTGTGACCCCGAAAGGCTATCTTGGAAGAAGTGAATCCAAAGGTTCTTATCTTCCGTGTAAGGTTGGATCTTCCTTACGTACGACCTTAGATGCAGCTTTGGACAGGAGGCCCCATCATATTTGGCAAAGGCAGTCGCCTTAAACTTGTGTGGGATTACTACCCCAGAAGATAACCCCAAATCTCCGAAATCCAGCCCCGACACATTCTGAATCTCCATGGCGCTCAAGCGGTCTTCTAATTGCTTGTACCGGTCAGCAGCAGGTGGGTATTGTTCGTCATTGTAGTCCGTCTCGTTGTCAGAGACTGCAGGACTAGGAGCTCCTCCCCCTTGGGGACTGTCTTTTTCTGCAGAGGAAGTAGTTGGATCAGCCTCATTATGGAGTGTGTTCCCAAACCTGCGTCTAGTGTTGAATAACGCAGTCCTCTTCTTCTTCTTCTTCTTCTTCTTTAGGAGCAGAGCCTTCAACTCTTGCTGACCTTGGGCCATGCTCAGGACCATTTCTTGAAACTGGGCACTTTGGGCCTGGAGGGCCTTGATTGCTTGCTCACTGGATGAGTCTGGATTCATGATGACTGTTCCAAATAAACAGCGAAGAGGATTAAGCAACCTGTAGAAAAAAAGGGTACCTGTTATGCACATGATGCATGAGATGTTATGCAATGCATTCAAGGATTTTAGAAATTCACAATTGTTGCAGACAAAAAAGAACGCACGTCATATTAATAAGAAAAGATTTGTTAGTACATAAATGCCCCGTGGGCCAAATATTACAAAAACAACTTCTCAAGGTAAAAAGACGTTGCGCATCCTCTTTGGCGCAATGTAGGTGTTGAGGGCCTCTTGCTCATGGAGTCGGCGGGTGAGCTCTAAAACCTTCTTCTCGCTGGCGTAGAAGCTGGCTTCAAAAGTGTTCTGTTCCTCCTTGAGTTGGATCCAACTCTTTTGCATCTCCTCCTACGATGTAGGCATGTCAGGATGTAGGATGGTCTAGGGAACCTCTCCTTCCTTGACGGACTCTTTAATCACAGGGAGAACATGAGGATAAGGCATCATTAGACTCTGGGCTCGGGCTCGTACCCACTTGAGATAAGGTTCAAGAGGGATGGAGTTCTTGTGTCCCAGAGTCTTGCTATCAACCTTGTTGGGCTTCCCCCAAACTCTGATGAATCTTTGGCGAAGTCCTTGCGCATCGTTGTCGAAGTCAAAAACTAGGTCAGGAATCAACATGTCGTGAGGGCCATCTCTTCGTGCATATCCAAATTGCCTCAAAGCCAGGCAAGGGTTGTAGGTGATACCTCCTCTGATTCCAAGTAAAGGAACATTAGGAAACTCTCCACAACGATCGACGATGATGACATTTTCTCTGGACCGAGAACACCAATGTACATCAGAGTGAGTAAGAGTCATCAACCGTTGGGACCACCTTGAACCTTGGTCATTCTTCAAGACAGATTGTGGAAGGTGCGAAATAAACCACCTTGCAAGGAGAGGAGTACAACACATGAGAACACCCCTCTTTCTCATTGTTCGTGTGTAAAATGAGTGAAGGATGTCCCCAAGCAATGTTGGTATTGGATTTCTGGACAAGAAGATTTTGACGGCGTTGACATCTACCAATTGGTAAGAATTTGGGAACAAGACCAACCCATAGATAAGGAGTGCCACAATCTCTTCAAAGGCTTGTAGGTCCAACGAATTCCAACATTCTTGTGACTTCTCAAACAAGAACTTTGCTAAGAAGCCTTTGACACCACTTCTAGTTTCCCAATGCCCCTTGATGTCAGAAGGCTGTAGATGTAATGCTCGAGCAACATCTTCAGGCTTTGGTTCCTTTTCCGTACCGTTGAAAGGTAGTTGATTAAGGATAGGAATTCTCAGGAGTTGAGAAAATTCCTCCAAAGTGGGTACCAACTGGTAATCAGGGAAAGTGAAACAGTGGTGAAGAGGGTCAAAGAACTGGAATAGCACTTTCATCATATCCTCTTCAATGTTGGTGTTGACTAAGCTGAGCAGTCTACCATGTCTTTCACTGAAGGATGAGCTTTCCGGAATTCTTGATGTCAGCTCCTTGAGTTGAGGAGAGATTCTCACAAGGTTAACTTGGATGGTTTTTCTGCGAGGAATTTCCATGACCTACAAAACAAGAACAAAGATGAAGATCTAAACCCTTGAAATGGTTAGTGAATGCATATGATGCTTTATGATGTTTATGATGTATGCAGAAACATATGTACAAGCAAATCACACCAAACCCTAGTTTCAGGCTTGCATGGGGTTTCATAGGTAAGTACCCTCTTGAGTGTAGTTGGCTTAAAAACCTGTCCTATAAATAGTAACCGGGTTCTAAGGAGCTCAATATCATTGGATTGTTTTCATTGTTCATTGTTTTGGTTTAGCCACTTAACTAGCGACCAAAATATTCCAAGAAAACAACACTCAATGAGTGTAGTATCGAGTATCTACCAACTTCGGACTGCACCAAAGCCGGTCATCTCACTACCCCTAATGTAAGGCCAAGATGGTCAAGTAAGGTTCTAGGTCATTAGTGCTTAGTGACATCACTCAGCGGCCCCGTACTCTCCTTGATTGAACTAAAGGGTTACCGGTACTCACAAATATGTCGCACTAATATAGCTATTGCTTCGCCCGTGTCGGTATACCCCGCACAGTTTCCACAACATATTGTTATCTATGAATGTTTCCCAAAATCCGGGTGTAGGATTGCAAACCCAAACAAGAGAGCCAATATATAAAGCAATCAATTCAAACAATTAGTCATGCAAGAGGGTGATCTAAGCCCTAAGGTTACTCCACTTTTAAAATTTTCCCCAGCAGAGTCGCCAGTTCTGTGATACGGTGGGAGAACTGACTATGGTTTTGCGTTTGTTTTCGCAAATGTTTCGGTTGAGCAAGAGTCGCCACTGACATTTTATTTTATCCTAAGGAAAGGTTAAAAAGCACAGCAAAAACCTTTGAGATGTTTTCTTGGGTTCGGGGAGTAGATTATAGAAAGGGAAGGTATTAGCACCCTTTCTATCCATGGTTATCCATGGGCTCTTAGTTACTTGCTTAGATCAACTTGCCTTAATTTTCAATTGTTTGAAATGGTGCTTTGTGTGTGGGTTTGAAAATGTTTTTGAAAAGAGGCCAATGTGGTGGCAACCTTTGTAATGATCCAAGTTGGGATGTATACAAAGGTGTACGTCTTTTGAAAAAGGTTTTCATTTGTTTTTTGAAAGTTTGTTTTGAAAGTGTTGTGAGGTGTGGTTTAAAAATAGGCAAGTGTTTTGTTTTGCAAGTTTGATTCAAGTAACTAAGAGGTTATTTACTCCTAAATTTCTCAAAGATTTCTCCTATGTTTTTAACCCTTTTAACAATTTTGTTCCACCATTGCATTTGGTGGACAATCTTGTGTTAGGATGTGAAAGGGACAGGCGTGGGTCATCGTTTAGACCATAATTGCAATGGTGCCAAGTATCTTTGGGCAATTTTTCTTTAAGGGACTTGATCATTTTTAGGCAACTTTCAAAAGCGTCATCGAGGGACTATGATCATTTGAATTGTTTGTTTTGCCCAAAGAGACCTAACATGCAATACGGCCCAATTTTGAAAGGCAACAAGTGGAGGTAACCCTAGGGGTGTTAGTGTGCAAGTGTGTTTTATTGCATACAAGAGTTTTTTTTCTTTGAATTAGGATTTTCTATTTCATTGATTTTATCTTGCCATACACATCCTAATTACTAGCAATAAGAAGCGGAAATATAAAATCCTACGCTATTACAACAATTAGGGGATGGGGATACACATTTGTACATGGGGGGTTCAACGAGAAAAATATACAAAAAAGAAAATAGCCAAAAACAAGATATATATAGAGAGAGAGAGGGAGCCAGCGCGCTGCTGAGAGGTCATCAGAAGTTCTGACTCAGATCCGCTGCCAGGTGATCAACCTCTTTGTTAAACTGTATGAGTCAGAACTTCTGACTCTGGCACCTGCAAAACAGAACCCTGTTAGTGGGGAAATCAGAAGTTCTGACCCCCCTGCGCTGCAAGACAAAAGTTTGTTGGTGGAGAAACCAGAAGTTCTGATTCTGCTGGAAAGGCAATAACTCTCAGAGGTTCTGATATCATTGACAGCAAAACAGGCTTCAGATGTGCTAACGTCAAAGTCAGCACTTGGCTTTTCCCTGTACTAATCAGAACATCTGCAATTTTGTTGTTATTCCACAAAATAGGAAACATATTTGGAACAAATCCAGCAAATGTCAAAATGTTTCAGAGGGCAGAACCAACAAGGTCACAGGAAAGTCCTACACTGGCTCAGAACATTCTGAGGTATGAAAATCCTCAGAATATAAACAGCAACAACATGATATTTACATTATGTTTATTTTAGTATGCACAGCTGATGATGCTTAGCAGCGTGATGAAGGTCAGCAGGTGCTTACCTGGCTGTTGGAAAAGTTTGTGGGTGAAAGCTAGATTTTGGCTCTGGTGGCGTTCTGGACAGATTCCTTTTTTGGAAAAAAGGCAGGTGAAGGTGTATGCGTATGTAGGGTCAGAAGTTTGAAAAGAGGTTTTTTTTGTTCACACAGAAAACTGGGTAATGGATAAAGTTTGAAGATGAGAAATTCAAAGTTATGAAACAAACTGGAGATTTTGGCAGAGTTTCAGAACACTATTTTGCTAAGGGTTTCTGTTTCTCTCTTAGCAATTTTTCTGTTTCTTGAACGCCCTTTTGCAGTGGACAATGACTTTCTATTTATAGGCAAAGTTCTTGTGGGTGCCTTAAACATTAAAGCGCCAACAGAGTTTGAATTGTTCTTTGACAGAAATTCCTGGGAAGTTGTGATAACAGATAGCCTTCAGCCTAGGCTGCAGCAGCAGGCGTGGATTGGAGAGAAGTGACCTCTTAAGTGGGCGGTGGCGTGTAGACCCATGCCAGAATCTGCATAAAGGAGTTTTCCAAGCCACACGTGAAGGGATTACTTAGATGAATGTTCAGGAGTGGTTGGAAGCATTAATGAGCATTAAATGGTGATAAGACCTATCAACATCAATATTCTGGTAATGGAAACCAACGTTGAATCAGCAGTTCTGTTTCAAAAAGAACAGCGTAAACCATGCTCTGGCCTTGGCTTTGTCTTAGTAAGTTCTGGGGATTCTCCTGATTTTCTGATACGTTCCTTGGATTTGCTTCTGGACCTCCTGGGCTTAGAGATTCTGCATCAGTGTAACACCCACTCTTCTGAACTTTTCATCTTCTGATTTCAGCATGTTCTGAAAGAGCCTTCAGACTTCCCTGCTTCTTTTGCATTCCTTTAGCAAATTCTGACTGAGCTTGTGTGACTGCTGAAAGAGTCATGTTCTGTCTGAGGCTTACATACTGAACCACGTTTACAACTTCTGATTAAGCTGATGTAGCTGCTGAAAAGCCAACTTCTGACTACGCTGAGCCAAGCTTGCAACTTCTGACCGTTTTTATCCGGAATTGGTCCAGAAGTTCCGAAACGCTGATTTTTTCTTAAACACTCATTTTTTTTAAGAAACATTTCAAGCGTTGTCTTCAGAGCTTGTGTGATCATCTTGCTCTTGTAAATGGTCTGCTTGGGCAAAAAAATGATAACTCAGGACTTGGATTTGTTTCAGAGGGACTTTGAAAATCCAAGATAATTTTCTGAAGAAAGAGAGGGCAAATTTCGGGGTACAACACCTACTATCCAGGATTTCATTTCGAAGTTACCCTACTATCCAGGTTCCTTCTCATAGCACTACTATACAAGCTTTCATTTCGAAGTAACCCTACTACCCAGGTTCCTTCTCACAACCCTACTATCCAGGCTTTCATTTCGAAGTAACCCTACTATCTAGGTTCCTTCTCACAGCCCTACTATCAAGGTTTTCATTTCGAAGTAACCCTACTGTCCAGGTTCCTTCTCATAGCCCTACTATCCAAGCTTTCATTTTGAAGTAACCCTACTATCCAGGTTCCTTCTCAGAGCCCTACTATTCAGGCTTTCATTTCAAAGTAACCCTACTATCCAGGTTCCTTCTCGCAACCCTACTATCCAAGATTTCCTTTTGAAGTAACCCTACTATCCAGGTTCCTTCTCATAGCCCTACTATCCAGGCTTTCATTTCGAAGTAACCTTACCATCCAGGTTCCTTCTCATAGCCCTACTATCGAGGCTTTCATTTCGAAGTAACCCTACTACCCAGGTTCCTTCTCATAGACCTACTATCCAGGCTTTCATTTCGAAGTAACCCTACTATCCAGGTTCCTTCTCATAGCCCTACTATCCAGGATTTCATTTCGAAGTAACCCTACTATCCATGTTCCTTCTCATAGCCCTACTATCCAGGCTTTCATTTCGAAGTAACCCTACTATCCAGGTTCCTTCTCACAACCCTACTATCCAAAGTTTCATTTCGAAGTAACCCTACTATCCAGGTTCCTTCTTATAGCCCTACTATCAAGGCTTTCATTTCGAAGTAACCCTACTACCCAGGTTCCTCCTCATAACCTTAAAATCCAGGTTTCTTCTCTCTTATCTCCAGACAACAGTTCACAATGCTGTAAGACCTGGACTCGACCAGTTTCAGTCGATTTCACCTTTCCCTGTTAAGCCATTGTGCAGCATGTACCCTAACCAGATATGCAGTTCGCTTCCGCTTCCTCAAGCAAGAGTTATTTCCCAAGTAGAGTAATGGACAACTGAAGCTCCTAAAGTTATATTTCTCCCAAGATAGATACCAACATTCCTCAGCAGATTCTTCCTCAACGACAGGAACAAAAATTCTCATCAATGGAATATCTCAAGAAATCAACATCCTCTAGATGGCATCTTTAAGCCCATCTTCGACGATTCTCCGTCACATCCTGGATGTCATCTTTAAGGCCATCCCCAACGATTCTCCGTCAACTTCCAAATGGCATCTGCAAGCCCATTCCCGATATCACCAAATCAAGTATCACTTCATACGAGTGCAAATTTCTGGGCACTCTAGTGTTCAATCATCTTCCACCTTCAGATCACGAAAGGCAGACAAGCCAATCTACATCCTCGGGTTTAAGAAAATTGAACAGGAGCAGCTGTTGTACCCCAAAATTTGCCCTCTCATTTTACTCAACACATGCCCATTGAGATCCTCAACTTGCTCAGGGATGCCCAAGAGTTGACCAGACAAACTCCCTCCTAAGGCAATGTACCTCAAACTAGGGTTTCCATTTTCATCAACATGGGTGAACTCCAAATACCTCATATGCTCTACATGGTCCTAATATGTTCTCGAGACCCTCCATGTCAAATTTCAAGCCTTGCACAAGAAGTTTGCTCAGTCAACTGCCCAGATGCTTGAGAATCGACTGTATTAGGTCAAAAGTCAATTGTGGCCCACATACAGTCAAAATTCAAGATTTTTAGTCAACATCAACATTTTGAAGTTATATCCATCATTTGACCAATGGTTGATCATGATTCCTCAAGGAATGCCCCAAATTCATCAAAACCCAAAAGTTGCTAAATTAGGGTTTCTTAGGAAAAGTCAATCAAACTTTGACCAAGCATAACTTCCTCATACTTTATAAGAAATTTTTAATACAAGGCTCATTTTGAAGAGGATGAAATTCCCTACAATTCATCTTCATCCCTCAAGTTCAAAATATGCACTCACAAAAAGATATGAATTTCCACATTATAGGTCCTTTTGAAAAGTCAACAAAAACACTTTTTAGGTCAAAGCTTCTTACATGAACATGGAAGACCCAATTGAGATGAGACCAAAAGGGTTGTTTAGGGGACATCCTAAGATTTCTAAAAAGTCAAAGAACACCTCTCTAGGGTTAAAACTGGAAGAGATGTGCCTTGTCAAAGTTGACCAGTTTTGCAAAATTGCCAAAAGTCAAATATGCTCAAAAATGCATTTTTTTGCCAAATGGGCCTAACTTTTTATGCTTGCACCTCACTCATAACATGGTCCACGACCCAAATATTCACCCACAAATTATTTGCTTCATTTTTCATTTTATTTTGATTTTTTATTAATTAAAAATTGAATTAAATCAAATAAATGACAAATAATAGCAAAAATTTGTTTTAATCTGATTTTTGGACAGGATCACAAGCTAATTATGCTGGCATATCAGAATCAAATCGTATCAAGGTTGACTGGAGAAAGAATGGCATGATTAGGCCTAATTTGGAAAGATATCATACAAGATGAAAAACAAATCAAATCTTCAAAAATTGTAAAGATACCAGTTGTTTTTATAACCCTAACTCACTTAGGGATATATAATGAACAAGGCCAGGCATGAAAACAGGAGTTAGCAGTCGTGGAAACAAAAGAACAAACTCAATTTTTTTGCAAAAAGTAGTGAATCGGTTTCAAGCTTGGGGGCCAATTCAAGCCATTCTAACATTTCCAATAGATTGCTGGACAACTTAGGAACGTAACTAGATCAATTGCGCGCCTGTTCACGCCCAGAAACAGATGCTACAGACCCACGATTTGCCTTCCCTAGCTTGAATCGTATTTTGCAATTTATACATGATTAACCATTATTGAACATAGCATTGTGTTTGTATGAGCTTTTAGAATGTTTTGGTTTATGTAATTTTGCGTTTTGATGCGTATATCCATGACTGCGATTATTAGGGTTTGTCCTTGCGTTTCGGGGTTTTTGTCCACAGGTAAAATTAGACCAAGAACAACCCACCATGAGGATCGTGGCATTAAGACCAGTTGAATTCTGGTCTTCAATTTCATTTATCATTTATTTTGTGAATTTTGAAAATTTCCAGGGTTTTAGTTACAGGTGATGTCCGTAGGTAAAAGTCCGTTATCTAAAACGACGGTTCCAGGAAGAAGATAAGGACGTGGCTGATAACCATTGGCCATTTTGAATTTTGCACGCGTTTGTGACTCAGTTACCTTGATTTATATATTATATATTAGTTATTATGTTAACAAACAAAACATGTAGCACAGCTGGCAAGGACGTGTGTTGGAAAGGGTAGAGGACTTGGGTTCTATCCTAGGTCCCAACAACTTTTCTTTATTTTAATTCCTTTGCAGATCTGGTGTTTCTCTTTACCAAACGCCTACCATATGCCATCACCATCCAACCAATGGATCATAACCTCTCCAGATCCAGCGCTCATCACTGAAGGAGCATGGTGCGCTCTCAGGTCAGCACCACGTGGGATCCAGCGTTGACTGGGCTAGCTGGCTTCATGGGCTTGGAGATTTTCAACAATACACCCCCTCCAATTGCTTAAACAGGCCCATTCTTCTTTTTTATTTATTATTTTTATTTCTTTTTAATTATTTCCTAATTATTTTTCTTTTTAAAATAACATCAATTTTTTTTATTTATTTAATCAAAATCACAAAAAACAGCAAAAATCCTTTTTTTTTTTAAATATTTTGTTTCCTTTAATTAATTAATTTAATTCAAAATTAGGGCAATTAAATCTTATTTTTTGTAAATTAAAATCAATTAGAAATTAGGGTTTGATTTTGTAAATAATTAATTTTTTCTTCAAAAATAACTTAAGTATTTTTCTCAAATTAGATTTTTAGGTTTTCTAACCGTCCTCGCATTTAATTCGTCGCGCGTATTTTATTTAATTTTTTAAATTATTTTTGTAACTGCTTCGAGGTTGTAATATATTTAATTAGGTTTTAATTCCGCATTTTATTTTCAGTCAAAAATAATTATGTATCTGCGAAAGCCCTGTAATAGTTAGGATTTCTATTTCCGCACTTTAAATTCCTGTAAATTTTAACTATCTAGATGCATGGCTAATAGTATTGTATGGAAAGAATACTTGAAAATCAAAATGGTAGAAAACCATAAATGTGCAAAGACAAATTAACTGAAAAATTACACTCGCACATATCTCTTCCAATTTTAACCCTAGAGAGGTGTTCTTGGACTTTTTTGAAAGCTTAGGGTGTCCCCTAAACAACCCTTTTAGTCTCATCTCAATAGGGTCTTCCATGTTCATGTAAGAAGCTTTGACCCAAAAAGTGTTTTTGTTGACTTTTCAAAAGGACCTATAATGTGGAAATTCATATCTTTTTGTGAGTGAATATTTTGAACTTGAGGGCTGAAGATTAATTGTAGGGAATTTCATCCTCTTCAAAATGAGCCTTGGATGAAATTTTTTTTATAAAGTATGAAGAAGTTATGCTTGGTCAAAGTTTGGTTAAATTTTCCTAAGAAACCCTAATTTAGCAACTTTTGGGTTTTGATGAATCATGATCAACCGTTGATCATGATCAACCGTTGATCAAATGATGGATATAAATCCAAAATGTTTATGTTGACCAAAAATCTTAAAGTTTGACTGTATGTGGGCCACAGTTGACTTTTGACCTAATATAGTCGATTCTCAAGCATCTGAGCAGTTTGAATGAGCAAACTTCTTGTGCAAGGCTTGAAATTTGACATGGAGGGTATTGAGAACATATTAGAACCATGGAAATAATATGAGGTCTTTGGTGTTCACCCATCTAGATGAAAATGGAAACCCTAGTTTGAGGTACATTGCCTTAGGAGGGAGTTTGTCTGGTCAACTCTTGGGCATCCCTGAGCAAGTTGATGATCTCAATAGGCATGTGTTGAGTAAAATGGGAGGGAAAATTTTGGGGTACAACAGCTGCCCCTGTTCAATCTTCTTAAACCTGAGGATGTAGATTGGCTTGTCTGCCTTTCGTGATCTGAAGGTGGAAGATGATTGAACACTAGAGTGCCCAGAAATTTGCACTCGTATGAAGTGATACTTGATTTGGTTATATCGAGAATGGGCTTGTAGATGCCATTTGGAATTTGACGGAGAATCGTCGGGGATGGGCTTAAAGATTCCATCCAGGATGTGATAGAGAATCGTCGGAGATGGGATTAAAGATGCTATCTAGAGGATGTTGATTTCCTGAGATATTCTTTTGATGAGAATTCCTATTCCTGTCGTTAAGGAGGAATCTGCTGAGGAATGTTGGTATCTGTCTTGGTAGAAATAGAATTTTAGGAGTTCAGTTGTCTGTTACTCTACTGGGGAAATAACTCAAGCTTGAGGAAGCGGAAGCGAACTACATATCTGGTCAGGGTACAGGCTGCATAGCGGCTTAATAGGGAAAGGTGAAATCGATCGAAACTAGTCGGGTCCAGGTCTTACAGTGTTGTGAACTATTGTCTGGAGATAAGAGAGAAGAAACCTGGATAATAGGGCTATGAGAAGGAACCTGGGTCGTAGGGTTACTTCGAAATGAAAGCCTGGATAGTAGGATTGTGAGAAGGAACCTGGATAGAAGGGTTACTTAGAAATGAAAGCCTGGATAATAGGGCTATGAGAAGGAACCTGGATAGTAGGGTTACTTCGAAATGAAAGCCTGGATAGTAGGGCTATGAGAAGGAACCTGGATAGTAGGGTTACTTCAAAAATGAAAGCCTGGATAGTAGAGCTATGTGAAGGAACCTGGATAGTAGGGTTACTTCGAAATGAAAGCTTGGATAATAGGGCTATGAGAAGGAACCTGGATAGTAGGGTTACTTCGAAATGAAAGCCTGGATAGTAGGGCTATGAGAAGGAACCTGGATAGTAGGGTTACTTCGATATGAAAGCCTGGATAGTAGGGCTATGAGAAGGAACCTGGATAATAGGGTTACTTCGAAATGAAATCCTGGATAATAGGGCTATGAGAAGGAACCTGGGTCGTAGGATTGCTTCGAAATGAAAGCCTGGATAGTAGGGCTGTGAGAAGGAACCTGGATAGAAGGGTTACTTAGAAATGAAAGCCTGGATAATAGGGCTATGAGAAGGAACCTGGATAGTAGGGTTACTTCGAAATGAAAGCCTGGATAGTAGGGCTATGAGAAGGAACCTGGATAGTAGGGTTACTTCAAAAATGAAAGCCTGGATAGTAGAGCTATGTGAAGGAACCTGGATAGTAGGGTTACTTCGAAATGAAAGCCTGGATAATAGGGCTATGAGAAGGAACCTGGATAGTAGGGTTACTTCGAAATGAAAGCCTGGATTGTAGGGCTATAAGAAGGAACCTGGATAGTAGGGTTACTTCGAAATGAAAGCCTGGATAGTAGGGCTATGAGAAGGAACCTGGGTCGTAGGGTTGCTTCGAAATGAAAGCCTGGATATTAGGGCTGTGAGAAGGAACTTGGATAGTAGGGTTACTTCGAAATGAAATCCTGGATAGTAGGGCTGTGAGAAGGAACCTGGATAGTAGGGTTACTTCGAAATGAAAGCCTGGATAGTAGGGCTATGAGAAGGAACCTGGATAGTAGGGTTACTTTGAAATAAAATCATGGATAGTAGGGCTATGAGAAGGAACCTGGATAGTAGGGTTACTTCGAAATGAAATCCTGGATAGTAGGGCTATGAGAAGGAACCTGGGTCATAGGGTTGCTTCGAAATGAAAGCCTGGATAAGAGGGCTAAGAGAAGGAACCTAGGTCGTAGGGTTACTTCAAAATAAAAGCCTGGATAGTAGGGCTGTGAGAAGGAACCTGGGTCGTAGGGTTACTTCGAAATGAGAGCCTGGATAGTAGGGCTATGAGAAGGAACCTAGGTCGTAGGGTTACTTCGAAATGAAAGCTTGGATAGTAGGGCTGTGAGAAGGAACCTGGGTCGTAGGGTTAATTCAAAGTGAAAGCCTGGATGGTAGGTGTGATATGGTGGCCAAAACCGGGACTATTTCTTTTAGGAATTGCTGGTTTGCGTTTGTGTTTGCAAAATGTCGCGGTAAGCAAGAGTCGCCATCGACTTTTATTTTATCCAACAAGGAAAGGAAAAAAGCACAAAAAAATTCCTTTTTTTCGAGATTTTATGAGTACAGGGTGTAGATTATAGAAAGGGAAGGTATTAGCACCCTTTTTATCCATAGTTATCTACGGGCTCTTAGGTACTTGCTCATCATTTTCAAAATTACTTCTTTTTGTGTGATTTGAAAAGTTTTTTTTTTGACTATGATTTAACTCTTGCTTCTGTCTTCAAGAGTGTTACAAAGTGTTTTCGAAAGCTTTGTTTGAAAGAGGAGTGTAAGTGTGAAAAAATTTGTTTGAGTTTGAGCAAGTACTTAAGAACTAATCTACCTACTCGAAAGAAAGAATTGTTCTATGTTCGTTTCCTTTAGACAGTGCTATCCTACTATTAGTGAGTATGTAGCACCGTCGTTGAAGTTTTGAGGGTCAATTCGAAAGGGACGTACGATCACTAAAGCAATGTTAGGACGTCTTAGTAGTAACCCTAATGTCTTAGATCAATTATTCGAGGCAACAATTCCGAGGCAACCATTCCGAGGCAACCATTTCGAGGCAACTTTCTGAACGAGACTTTGATCTTTGTTTAGACAAAAGGACGACCACTAAAATATCCTATACCTAATGACTGCTTACCGAAGGCAACCAAGTGGGAGCGTACCCTAGGAGTGCGCATGTGCGAGTGATTCAATTTCAGATTATTTATCTTTGCACATTTTAGGGTTATCTAACTGTTTTAAAGTTTACATACATTCTTGTCATGCAACCTAATATCATACATCTAGAAGTTTAATATTTTGCGGAATTTAAAGTGCGGAAATTAAACTAAGTTATTACAAGGCTTCAGGTATTTACATAGCTAAAAACAAACCCTTAAGAAATAAAGCGATAAATGAAAATAAAAGTCCTAATTAAGCTATTACAACTTGTGGGCAGTTACATCAATATGGTAAAAAATAAAATAATAAAACGCGCGCGAGGAAAATTAGATCGACAAGAAATTAGGGTTTTGACCCTTCTAACCTAATTAAAAGAAAAAAAATGTTTTCGTTGTTTTTTAATTATTATTTTTTTTTAAGAAAAGAATTAAGTTTTTAAATTAAATATACAATTAATTAGTTAATTAAATTAATTAAAGAAAAATAATTACATGGCCTATTTTTGGGTTTTTTGGTTATTTTTAGGAAAAGAAAATATAATTAAGTTATAAACAAAACCCTAATTGTTCTAACTATTTTTAATTTATTTAGAAAAAGAATTAAAGTTTTCTAAAATTAACAACCTAATTAAATTAATTTAATTTTTGTATAAAAAATAAATATCCTAAATTTAATTGGATGAAAAATATTTCTTGTGATTTTTTGATAAAAAGAAAATAATTAATTTGTTAGTAAAATAAATAAATAAAATTAAATAAAACAAATATAAAAAAGAATAGAGAAAGAGAATTGTGCCTGAGCAAAGCAGTTTGGGGGAGTGCAGATAGTAATTCTGGGCCCAAGAAGATAAAGTCCACGTTGACCTTTTGAGATCCCATGTTATGTGTTTGACTAGGCGTTTGGTGCTCCCTCATTGATGGCCCTTGGATTTGGCCATCTGGCCACTTGGCAGATTGGATGAGGAGGTCCCATGGTGGACCTTGGTCGTTGGTGTGCGCTGGATTCTGAAAAGGAAAATTATATGCAAGAATGGGGGGACCTGGGATTCGAACCCAGGTCCTGAAGCAATGTACACTCGCCTGGCTACCAACTGCGCCAGTTGTGTTAGTTGTTATAATAATACAAAACAATAATTAAATATTAAAAAGGCAATATATATATATATATATATATATATATATATATATATATATATATATATATATATATATATATATATATATATATATATATATATATATATATATATATATATATATATATATATATATATATATATATATATATATATATATATATCAATTCAACGCGCATTTTTTCAAATAGGCGAATGGTTATTCGCCACGTCTTCATCTTTTCCAAGGATCTGTTGGTAAAAGTTGAACACTTTTACCTACGGACGTATGTCCGTAGCTACAGCCCCTGTCATTCTCAAAATTAAATACAAACGTGATAAATAAAAACCAAGGCCATGGATGGATCTATCTAGACCTACTGAGTTTAATGGTGGCCCTTTCATGGCCCAATTTTGCCTGTAAACAAAAATCCCAAATCGAGGCTCCAAACCCTAACAATGGTGAAATCTCATACAGTCCATATAAATGCAATTAAACATTATAGAAAGTTTGCAAATGTTCTAAGGATCTAGAATATATGATTAATTTATGCTATCAATGTCTAAATCATGGAATACGAATTCAAGAAAAGCCCAAGGTCGTGGCTGACTTACAGTGCGTTGTAGGGCCTGGGAATGCTTGCTCTCAATTGGTTTTGCTTGTTGGGGATCCCAGGGAGCGATTGGGATGGGCAGGAAGCTTTGAAATTGCTTGCAACAAAGAATTTGACTCAGCACTTTTGTTATGATTTTTCAAGTTTTGTTCTTGTTGATGCGCCTCCCTCTAGCCTTGTTTTAGATCTGCATATGTTCTTTATGTAATGAGGAATGAATTAGGGTTGTCAATGTGATCACAATCTTCCTCCATCATTGCATTTGATTTTGATTTTATACACTTGAATATCATTCCAAAAATAGTCCAAATCCAATCTTTTTTGCACTCCATGCCTTTACACGAATTTGATCTCATGCTAGCTGGAATTTAAGACTTGAAACAAGTACAAAATCTTGTGTTTTCAATATTTTGGATTTTCTATGATTTGTTTTGATTTAAAATGATTTAATTAAAATAAAAATCAAAATAAATAATAAAAATAAGATAATGACAAGTGGAAAAGGCTAGGGCTCGTGGACCATGTTGCAAACTTAAAACAAGTGAAAAAGATTGGGCCCATTTGGCCAAAACTGCATTTTTAGGCATAGTTGACTTTTGATAATTTTGCAAAAAGGGTCAACTTCTCCAATGCATAACTTCGCCAATTTTGACTATTTGAAGGTGTTATTGGACTTTTTAGAAATCTTTATATGTCCTCTAAGCAACCCTTTTGGTCCCATCTCAATTTGATATTCCATGCTCATGTATTAAGCTTTTTAAAAAAAGGTGTTTTGTTGACTTTTCAAAATGACCTATAATGTCCAAATTCATAACTTCTTGTGAATGTATATTTTGAACTTGGGAGATGAATATGGATTGTAGAGCATGGCATCCTCTTCAAAATGAGCTTTGGATGGGTCATTTCTCATAAATTATGAGAAAGTTATGCTTGGTCAAAGTTGAGTTGACTTTTCTTATAAAACCCTAATTTAGCAACTTTTGGTTCTTGATGAATTATAGGCAATATTTGATGAATCATGATCAACCCTTGATCAAATGATGAAATATACTTCAAAATGAGGATGTTTGACCTAAAATCTTGAAGTTTGACTATATGTAGGCCACAATTGACTTTTGCCCTAGCACAATCAATTTTCAGGCCTTTGAGCAATTGACTGAGAAAATTTTCTCTATAGGGCTTGAAACTTGACATGGATGATCTTGAGAACATATTAGGCATTAGTGAGAATTTGGGATCCCTTGGACTCAAGTATCTTGATGCAACATGAAACCCTAATTTGAGATAGACTGCCTTAAGAGAGGGCTTGTTTGGTCAACCCTTGGACTTCCTTGGGCAACTTGGGGATCTTTCTTAAAATGTTTTGAGAAATATGGGAGGGCAAATTTTGGGGTACAACATCTGCCACTGTTCAATCTTCTTAAACCTGAGGATGTAGATTGGCTTTCGTGCCTTTCGTGATCCGAAGGTGGAAGATGATTGAACACTAGAGTGCCCAGAAATTTGCACTCGCATGAAGTGGTATCCATGTTACGATGCCGGGAATGGGCTTACAGGTACCCTTTGGAAATTTCTGACGGGGAATGGGCTTAAAGATGCCATCCGAAGGAGTGTCGATCGCATAAGAGATTCCTTAGCGAGATCTTGTATACCTGTTGTTGAGGAAGATTCCGCTGGGGAACGCTGGTCTCTGTCTTGAGAGAAGTAGAATTTTAGGAGCTTCGGTCGTCCGTTATTCTACCGGGAAGTCGTCTCTGTTTTGAGAAAGGTTGAATTTTAGGAACTTCGGTCGTCCGTTATTCTTGTTGAGGAATCGTCTCTTCGTCGAAGAGGTGAAAGTGAACTAATATCTGGTCGTGATCCAGACTTCATAGTGATAAGACCGACTGCTATTTGGTCGCAATCCAGGCTTTATAGTGACTTACTGGGGAGATGAGATAAACTTGCTATTTGGTCGTAATCTGGGCTTCTCAATTTCTCGATTCTTATCTGGTCATAATCCAGGCTTCATAAGGAAATGAGTTGTTATCCGGTTGCATCCGGGCTTCAACTTGAACTTAGGGCACACTAATATCCGATCGACTCTAGGCTTCTTAGTAATTGTCCAGGTGAAATTGCTATTTGGTCGAAATCCAAGCTTCACAATGTCTTGTACTGTTATCTGGTCGTAATCCAGGCTTCAGTGCTTTTATCGTTATCTGGTCGTAATCCAGGCTTCATGATGCTTTATACCATTATCTGGTCGAATCCAGGCTTCATGGTGTTCTGTACTGCTATCCGGTCGTAATCCAGGCTTCACAATACCTTACTTCTTATCTGGTCGTAATCCAGGCTTCATAAGAGATCAAATGGTTATCCAGTCGAAATCTGGGCTTCGCTTTGGCTTTGGGTCTACTAATATTCGATTGTAATCCGGGCTTCATAGTATTTGGCCGGGTGAACTGCTATTTGGTCGTAATCCAAGCTTCACAGTGTCCCTTACTGTTATCTGGTCGTAATCCAGGTTTCACAGTGTCTTTTACCGCTATCTGGTCATAATCCAGGCTTCGCGATGTCTCATACCACTATCTGGTCGAATCCAGGCTTCATGGTGTCTTTGGATGCTATCTGGTCGTAATCCAGGCTTCATAGAACTTTGTATTGCTATATGGTCGTAATCCAGGCTTCACAATAACTTGCTGAGCTGTTATCCGGTCGTAATCCGGGCTTCACGGCTTGCTGGGGATTAAACTATTATCCGGTCGTTCTCCGGGCTTCATAGCTTAAAGGTAAACCACTATATGGTCGAATCTAGGCTTCGCGGTGTTTGATACTATTATCTGGTTGTTCTCCGGGCTTCACAATATGCTGTAGAAATCAAGATATTATCCGGTCGAATCTGAGCTTCATAGCTTGAAATTTGTGAGAATCTGATTGTATCTTTCCTGAAAGATAAAGGGTTAATTGGATATAATGCATGATATGTATCAAATAATGATGTTCTCAAAATAAATGAGATTGTGTTGTATGATGCGTATGCGTATGTCATGATGTATGGACATGTAATGTTTTTTATGACATTCTCTAGATGGGAAAAATAAATCTCGGGTTGCTGCTGGAGAAAAGAGTTGAATTCTTCGTTTTCGCTGGGGATATTGAACGAAGATGACTGTGAGAATAATCCTGCAGGAGAGAAAAACTTCGCTGGGGAATAGACTGACGAGGAAATAACTCTGTGCGGAAGAGATACTCTGCTAGAAGCTCTGTTGATTTGGAGAAATAAACTCAGCTGGGGATGAGTTACTGTTGCTGGTGATGATACACTCTGTTGGGAATTGAGTTTCTGTTTATGAAAGGAATGAACTCCGTCCGGGATGATTTTCCAGTTGAAACATCACTGGGGATAATCTTTTAGACTCTACTGGGGACAATCCTCCAGAATCTACTAGGATAACTCTCCAAACTCCACTGGGGATAATTTTCTAGTGTTGATGATAGATAAACTCTGCTTGGGGGGGAATCTTGCCGACTCATTCGCGGTTGCGAGCCTCATCTGGGGAGAGTGGTGTCCTGTTCGGGACCGCTAATATCACTGTCTTTTCTTACTCTGCGGGGAGTGAATGTACCTTCAATCGTTTTCTCTAACTAGGTCTATCCCTATACCTGGTGGATAGAGCAGCTGTACGGTTTGTACATTTCTTCTTTGCCCCTGTTCTTGATATTACGAGTAATCGTCTTTTGTTTCGCATGTGAATATTTATGAGAAGCAATTATTGTCAAATGCATATATCAAAATGAAACATTGGATGTTCTTGCAAAACAAAACAGAAAAAAGAAAACAATTTGTAATTTCTTTGTGAAAATGAATTGTAATGATTTTGAAGCCGATCTGTAAATAGGCGTTTTTGTACAAGAGGCTGACATCCTAGTAAGAGAACACCGCCGAACAATAGAGTTTATACAATTTGTGTAAAATAAAGAAAAACAACTATGTGAACAATCCCATTGGGTTCTAACTCTGCTATTGCCTTTATATCCTCGAGCATCTCATCACTTTGCTACTTGGTTGAAGGTAGATCAGATTGATTAGCGTCGTCCGAGCTTGTTAGTCAATACCGAAGTATGATCGCAAGATGATCCAATGAAACATAGTGTTACGCTTTAATCCCTAATTTTTGCCTGGACCGCCCTTTCGGGTTTTCAGTCCACCAGGATACCATTTTTTGCCCAAGCCGCCTTTTCAGGTTTTCAACTTGCCGGGTGTACAATTTTTTCATTTTCATCCCTTATTTTTTCCCGAACCCTTTTGGTTCGTCGGGAAGCCCTTATTTTTGCCTAGGCCAGTCAACCTAGCGGGTCTTTGATTATACATAGTATTTTTTCACTATGTATGTATTGACGGGGTGAGGAAGGTCGTCACCATCCATGGTGGTTAGAATCATAGCTCCTCCTGAGAAAATGTTCTTAACCACAAATGGCCCTTCCTATGTAGGGGTCCACTTGCCCCTAGGATCACCTTGTGGCAGTATGATGCGTTTGATCACCAAACCCACAACCTGATATTCTTGTCGTCTAACTTTCTTGTTAAAAATGACTTGATCATTCGCTTTTGATACGTCTGACCATGACAAATAGCAGTAAGTCGTTTTTCGTCGATTAAGTTCAGTTGATCAAGCCGGGTCTGGATCCAGTCGTCCTCGCTCAAACCTGCATCTTTCATAATCCTAAGAGAGGGTATCTGGACCTCAATGGGTAAGACTGCCTCCATACCATACACCAAAGAGTAGGGTGTTGCCCCTGTTGAAGTCCGTGTTGAGGTTCGGTACCCATGAAGAGAAAATGGTAACATCTCGTGCCAATCTTTGTATGTCACTGTCATCTTCTGCACAATCTTTTTGATGTTCTTATTAGCCGCTTCAACAGCCCCATTCATCTTCGGCCGGTAAGGAGAAGAGTTGTGATGCTGTATTTTGAACTGCTTGCAGAGCTCGGTGATCATAGTATTATTGAGATTTGTACCATTGTCCGTAATGATCCTCTCTGGTACACCGTATTGACAGATTAGATTGTGCCGAATAAACCATGCCACAACGTTCTTGGTTACTGTAGCAAAAGAAGCTGCCCCAACCCACTTCATAAAATAATTAATTGCTACCAGGATGAAACGATGCCTGTTGGACGCAGTAGGTCTAATCTCACAAATCATATCGATGCCCCACATTGCAAAAGGCCAAGGTGCCGTCAAAACATTCAGAGGAATTAGAGGTATGTGCACCTTATCATCATAGACTTGTCACTTATGACAGGTATGAGAATGCTGATAACAGTCGGCTTCCATAGTAGACCAATAATATCCTTCCCATAGGATCTTTTTCGCCATGGTATGTCCACTGGAATGAGTTCCGAAGGTTCCTTCATGTAACTCTGCCATAATCTTTTCTGCCTCGTTCTTATCCATACATAACAACAAGGTTGAGTCATGGTTACGCTTGTAAAGGATACCATTGCTGATGAAGAACTTCGCAGCGAACCTCCTTAGAAGCTTCTTATCATTAACAGATGCACCCTCAGGATACTCTTGAGCCTCAAGATACCTCTTTACCTCATGAAACCAGGGTTTATCTGCTACCTCTTCAGTCTCAATGTCACAACAATATGGAGGTTCTTCCAACCTCTCAATGGTAATCTGGGGAGCCTCATTGTCCCACGTGACCTTGAACATAGAATACATGGTAGCTAGCGCGTCCGCCAACTGATTCTCTTCTCTGGGGAAGTGTTCAAAGGTTATCTCCTCGAAGTGTGGAAGCAACATCAATACATACTCTTTGTAAGGAATAAGATTTGGGTGCTTTGTATCCCACTCGCCTTTAATCTGACTGATCACGAGAGCAGAATCTCTGAATATACTTAAGAACTTAATCCTTAGGTCAATTGCCACTCGAAGGCCCATGATGCATGCTTCATACTCGGCCATATTGTTGGTGCAGATAAAACATAATCGGACGGTGAAAGGAGTATGACAGCCTTCAGGAGATATGATCACGGTTCCAATGCCATTACCCAATGCGTTTGAAGCTCCGTCAAAATACATAGACTATCGGGATCCCTCCTCAGGTCCTTCATCCGGTCCAGGTGTTTCACAGTCAGTCACCAACATGATGCTCTCATCCGGAAACTCGAAGTTCATAGACTGGTAATCATCCACGGCTTGATGTGCCAAATGATCTACCAACACACTTCCCTTGATTGCTTTTTGGGTTGTGTATTGGATGTCATACTCAGTCAAGATCATCTGCCATCTTGCTATTCTTCCGGACAAGGCAGGCTTTTCGAAGATATACTTGATTGGGTCCATCTTTGATATCAATAGAGTAGTGTGAGTCAGCATATATTGTCTCAGCCGGCGAGCAGCCCATGCCAAAGCGCATCAAGTTTTCTCAAGCAGTGAGTATCGGGTCTCACAGTCGGTAAACATTTTGCTAAGGTAGTAAATAGCATGCTCTTTTCGGCCAGACTCGTCATGCTGCCCCATCACGCACCCCATTGAATTATCGAGTACTGTCAAGTATAAGATTAAAGGTCTCCCTTCTACTGGAGGCATCAGAATAGGTGGCTCTTGGAGATATTCTTTGATCCTTTCGAAAGTGGCCTGACATTCATCATTCCATCTTACCACTTGATCTTTCTTCAGTAGCTTGAAGATTGGCTCACAAGTAGCAGTCAGGTGTGAAATGAAAAGGGCAATTTAATTCAGTCGTCCCAAAAAGCCTCTGACTTCTTTTTCTGTTCGGGGAGCGGGCATCTCCTGTATAGCCTTCTCCATTGCAGGATCCACTTGAATTCCTTTATCACTAACAACGAATCCTAGCAGCTTACCTGACCTCACCCGAAGGTGCACTTGTTCGGGTTTAACCTCAGCTTGTACATCTTTAACATGTCAAATAGCTTCTGGAGATGGTCAAGATGTTCCTCTTCAGTTTGGGATCTTGCGATCATGTCGTCAACGTATACCTTAATCTCATGATGAATCATGTCGTGGAACAAAGCGACCATGGTGCACTGATACGTTGCCCCAACATTCTTCAATCCGAACGGCATGACTTTGTAGCAAAAGGTACCCCACTGCGTACCAAAGGTTGTCTTTTCCATATCCTCGGGAGCCATTTTAATCTGATTGTAACCAGAGAAACCATCCATAAAAGAGAAGATCTTATGTTGTGCGGTGTTTTCGACCAAAACATCGATATGAGGCAGAGGGAAATCATCTTTGGGGCTTGCCCTATTCAGATCCCTATAGTCAACACACATCCGTACCTTACCATCTTTCTTCGGCACTGGAACCACGTTGGCAACCCACTGCGGGTAAGAAGTAACTGCTAGAAAACCGGCATCAAACTGTTTCATAACCTCCGCTTTGATTTTCTCAGACATCTCTGGGCGCATTCGGCGAACTTTCTGCTTCACTGGAGGACAGTCTTCTTTAGTTGGCAAGCGGTGAACCACAATATTGGTATCTAACCCAGGCATATCTTCATAAGACCAGGCAAAGATCTCAACATAGTCACGCAACATCTGTATTAACCGTTGCTTGACACCAGACTCCAGATTTTCACCAATCTTAACCTCTTTCTTGTCTTCTTTTGTACCCAGATTTACTGATTCCACTGGCTCCTCATGGGGCTGTATGGCCCTCTCTTCCTGTAGTAACAGTCTAGCAAGTTCCCCCGGCACTTCGCAATCATCCTCTCCTTCGTCCTCGTCTTGGTTGATCGGGCTTTCGAAGTAATAATTGGCAGTAGCAGAGTCGTTATCAGTGGGATCCAGAGTGGATGTGGACCTGTATTATGATATGTGAGTGTGTGTAAGACAAATAGTTGTTTTAATAAAGTGCAAGATAGAAAAGAAAAACAAGGAGCGCATAATTTGTAATGCAAAAAAAAAGTCCAATGCTTTATTAATGATATATGGAAATGACAAATATTAAGCCCTCACAAACAGAGCCACGGTGTCTCGGGCAAGGCACCAGGCCGTAAAGTTTTAAATTGTCTGTTACAAACTCAAAACAAAAGTCTATTACTGTGTAATAAAAGAAACGAGTACGAAGTCCTTTGTCGTCCAATTGCTCAATCCACCATCGGTAGTCAGGTAAATCCAGCTGTCAAAGTCTGATTCTTCTTCATCGTCCACAATTGCATTCACTCCCTGATCATGTTTAGGCATGGGAGCCGTTATGACGTTGGGCTTTTCCGGAGCATCAAATTCAATTTCTTTAGCTTCAATTAAATCTTGCCCCTTATTCCTCAAGGCCTAACAGTTGTTTGTATCATGCCCTGGGCTATCGGAGTGATAAGCACAACGGGCGTTTGGATTATACAGCAGAGATGTAGTGCTGGGATTCTTCGGGGCTTCCCTCAGAGTGATCAAGTTGGTCTTCAACAACTGCGGTAAAATTTGAGATAGGGTCATACTGAGCCGAGTATACTGACTTTGCGGTCTCTCTACTCTTTGTTGATTATTGCGTTGTGGGGAAACCGTGGGTCTTGATATTACTACTGCATTAACTACTTGGCGGTGTTCAGGACGTTTTTGGCTCCTCGAGCTGTAAACGGCACTAGCTTCCTTTCTGAAAGGCTTCTTTTCTGTACTTGATGAAGCACCTTTTATCATCTTGCCACTCTTGATACCGGCTTCAAATCTCTCCCTAGTCAAAATCAGTTCAATAAACCCAGATGACGAACTTCCGATCAAATGATTGAAATATAGACCAGACAAAGTCCCAAGAAACATATCCACCAACTCCCTATCAGACAGAGGGGGTTGGACTCTTCCAGCAAGATCTCTCCATTTCTGAGCGTAATCCTTAAAACCTTCGCTCGCACCCATAGACATACCCTGAAGTTGAGTACGCGTGGGAGCAAGGTCGGCATTATACTGGTATTGCTTATAAAAAGCAGCAGCAAGGTCCTCCCAGTTGCAGATATTAGCTCCTTCTAATTGATAGAACCATTCAAGTTGAGTCCCTGACAGACTATCTTGAAAGAAATGAACCCACGGGTTCCTATCAGCTGTGTATGGTTGAATCTTTCTGACATACGAGCGGAGGTGTAGCTTCGGGCAGGATACCCTATCGTACTTAGCAAAGACAGGAGCTTTAAACTTGTGTGGGATCACCACCCCAGGTGCCAAACCCAAATCTCTGAAGTCCAACCCAGGTATCTTCTGGATCTCCATTGAACTCAACCGGTCTTCAAGTTGCTTATATCTATCCTCAGCAGGAGGATACTGGTCTTCATCAAAATCAGTGTCATTATCAGAGACCATAGGACTAGGCCCCTTCCTTTCCTCTTGATTCTCTCCCCCTCCAGATGAATGAGAAAAATCAGTTTCCTGTTGCAAATTGTTCCTGAATCTGTGACCCATATTCAGGAGGACCACTTTCTTCTTCTTCTTCTTTTCCTTCAAGATGAGAGACTTCAAATCTTGCTGCCCTTTGGCCAGGTTCAGGAACAGCTCTTGGAATTGTGCATTCTGAGCCTGAAGAGCCTTGATGGCTTGATCAGTAGGTGTTTCAGAAGACATGATTGCTGAAATAAACAACGAAGAAGATGAGAAACCTGTAATGGTACCTGTGATGAGGTGCATGGAAATGGAATGTGTATGAAATTATTTCAAAGACTTTGGGAGTTTCAAATTTGTAAACCAAAATAAAACACACTTTATTAGATTAAACTGGTAACAATGTTTAACAATGCCTTTAAGGCGTTACAAAAATAAATAACTGAAAAGCAAATTTAAACTAGAAACAATAAAAGACATCAGAAATCCCATGGTCATTTTCCCTTCGTGCTGACATAATCGTTGATTGTCCTTTCATTCTCAAGCTGCCTTGTAAGCCTCAAGATCTTCCTCTCCTGCTCATGATACTTTTCTCTGTAGGTATCCCTTTCTTCCTTTAGCTGGATCTAAGATCTCTTCAGTGCCCCAAGATCAGTAGGCATGTATGGACGGAGGACCGTATAAGGAACACCTTCTTGATTAGTATGCTCTATGATCACTGGCAAAACAACTTCATAAGGCATCCCCAGCTTTTGAGCACGGGCTCGAACCCATTGGAGATAAGGCTGCATCGGGAGGGAAGTCTTCAATCCTAGCTCATGTGGGTCAGACCTATTCACCATGCCCCAAGCTTGTATAAACCTGTGACGATGTCCCTCAACATCCCCCTTGTAGTAAAAGATAATGCCTGTAAGCAGCAGCTCATGGGGACCATCTCTCCGAGCGCGTCCAAACTGTCGTAAAGCCAAACAAGGATTGTAGGTTATTGTTGTACCCCAATATTTTCCCTCCCATATTCTTCAAGATTTGCCAAGATCAATCTTCAGATGGTTCAAAGTCTCTCAGGGGTTGCACAGTCCAATGGCCTCCTAACACAATCAAAATTAGGGTTTTGGTTCTTGAAAAGAAATTGAGGTTTTCAAGGGTCCAACAAGTCCCACATGCCTACATACATTGTCAAGCATTCATATGTCAAGTTTCAAGACTCACAGCATCAAATTGCACAGTCAAAAACCCTAAATGCTCCACAGTCAACTGTAGGGGCAAAATGGTCATTTGACAGTCAAAAGTCAAAAAATTTGGTCAACATATTATTTTGAAGCCACAAACATCATTTGATCAATTCTTGATCATGATTCCACAAGCATGGCTCAAAAAGTCTCAAGATGCAAAAGTTTCTATTTTTGGACAGTTGGAAAAGTCAACTACAAATTGACCAAAGCATAACTTCTTCATGGTTTATCAGAAAAATTCCATCCAAAGCTCATTGTGAAGAGAATGAAATTTCCTACAATTCATCTTCACACTTCAAGTCCAAGAATTGCTCTCACAAAAAGTTATCAATTTCAACATTATAGGTCATTTTCAAAAGTCAACAAAAAGGCACTTTAAGTCAAAGACCATAACTTTAGATTGGTAAATAAAAATAACATGGGACCAAAGACATTGGTTAGAGGACTTCAAGACCTTTCCAAAATGTCCAAGAACATGATCATAGCTTCAAAATTGAGCAAGATATGCCCTAGAGAAGTTGGGAAATTTTTGGGAATTTTGAAAAGTCAACTTTGCTTCAAAAGCTTCAAAAATGCTAATGGGCCACAAATTCTTCCATGAATCATTACCCAAAGGCTATGCACGACCCATTAAGCTCAAAGGGATTTAATTTCTTATTTTTAATTAATTAATTGAATTTTTATTCATATTAATTCATTTAATTAGTTTTAAATATGAGAAAAATATCAAATCATGCCTTTTAAATTTTTTTTGTGCAGCAAATCAAACTAGGGCAAAGTGGCAAATCGTGCATCAATCAACAAGACCAAATCTTCCATAATTGGCATGGTTTTCATGGCAAAAAAGATTGAAAAAAGATATGGAAAAATCAAATATTGAAAACATTAATACATGGACTTTGGGCTTGTTTTCTTGACCTAATTTGCTTCATGTACAAAGGCACAACCTAACCTAATGCACAAGGACACGAAAAACTACTCAGGAGGCCAGAACCAAATTGCAACTTTTCATCAAAATTTTGGAAACTGAACTCATAGTTACAGGACGATTCAAGGCTTGAAAATCATCCTAATACGTTCCTGACATTGCTAGGAATCGATTGCAACCATTTTCCAGTCTCCATACTCCAAGAATTGGTAGAACAGAATCGTCTTCTTCATGAATATGTCCATGATCGTTTTTTAATTTACATGCATTATTCCTGAGTTTTAATTGTTGATTCTTGCTACTAATGATCTTCTGAAACTTTTGGCATAGTTTAATTGTCCTAATATTGCCTAAATCAGAATCCACCATTGTTGAAACCTAGGGTTTCAGAAGCTCTAAATTGGGGCTTTCCTCATATGGAAAAATCAGATCACCAAACCTGTATGAACACGTTCGTGACAACAAGACGAATCCAACCAATACCTCGCGCCCTTTTTATATTAATCCAGATCCTATTCGCTATTTTTGCAGGCTTCACTTAGTGGGGGTTTAAAACCCCCACTAATTGTTTACATTGCAGGTACAAAGATGAAGAAGACGCTGAGGTGTCTGAGCGTGGTTGGACAATACAAAAGTTAGCGCGTTTTTTTCATTATTTCAGCATACTTGGCATGTTACACATATTATGCTCCTTTATCATTATGTTAACAAACGAATGCAATGGTTCAGTTGGTAGAAGACGTGGCTGGTGAGCATTGGGACCTGGGTTCGATTCCCAGGTCCCCCATATTATTCATGATTTTTGTTATAACATATTCCCATGCAGTTTCCATACAGTGGTTCACCGTACACGCATATGCTAAGGCTTGCCAAGTGGCCAGGAGATCTCATCCAAAGGCCAGAACGTGAAGACCATCATACACCTGGGTCAACCATCAAGCATGTAATTCCTGAAAGTCAAAAAGGGCTTTATTCTGATGGGCCAAAATGCTTTAATAAACCTCCCAAATGGGCCTGATACCCCCCATGGTTTGCATCATTTTTATTTTTATTTGATTTTCTTTTAATTCTTTTTAGTGTTTTAATTATTTCTTTTAATACCATAAAATAACTTTTCATAATATAAAATACAGAAAAATCAAAAATATTTAATTTTATTAATATTAATTTCACCATTATTATTTTGTAAATAAACTCTAACCATTAATTTAGTAAATTAGGTTTTAAAACTTTAATATTTTTCTTAATAAATTAAAATAGGTAGAATTAGGGTTTTTTAACATTCTCATCTTTTTCTTAAACAAATAATTTTCTCTCATTATTATTATTATTAATTATTAAATATTTTTGTAAATAAACATGTAATTTAATTAATTAGTGTAAATTAGGTCAACTTTAATATTTTTCATTTAATAATTAAAAATAACTTAGAATTAGGGTTTCTCTTGATTTTTAATTTTCTTTATTTCACAAATACCAAAAAAACATAAAAAACAATTTCTTTTCTTTTAATAAAATAATTAATTAACTTTTAATTCAATTTAATTTCAAAAGGGTCCAACGCCCTCGAACGTGCAACTTTAATTCTTTCGCGCATTTATTCTTATTTTTCTTTTTGAATATTATGTAACTGCTCAAGGCTTGTAATAGTAATTAGGTCTTTTTACTTTCCGCATTTTTATCAAAACGGGTCTTTGTACTTTGGCGATGTATAGACCCGCGCCTTGTAATAGCGTAGCTTTATCTTTCCGCTTTTAATTTTCCGCACTCTTAAATTCTAACTTGTATGAAAGAATGTATGCTAATTAAAAACAAGCGTAGCTCACAAATGCCATGATCAAAGATAATTGTTAAACTGAAAACAACACACAAATACACACACCACTTCTAGGGTACGCCTCACCTGTTGCCTTCGAAACGTGGTCGTCAAGTATAGGACGTTTTAATAAGTCCTTATGTCCATGATCCAGTTGCCTCGAAACAGTTGCCTCAGAACAGTTGCCTCGAAATAGTTTCCTCGAAACGGTTGCCTCGGATTAAAAAAGGATCAAGGACATAAGGGTAGCTTCTAAGGTGTCCTAACTGTTGCTTCGGTGACCACACTGCCCCTACAATTGAATTGACCCGAACACCTCCAATGGTGGTGCTACCTACCTCTCAATGGTGGGATGGCACTACCTTAAGGACATTTACACAGCCTAATTCCTTAGGGTAGGTAAATGACTCATAGATACTTGCTCTCTCTAAAAAAAACAAAACAAAAATCTTTTCACACCGACACTTTCAAAAAGCTTTCAAAATAATTTTTCAAACACTCTTGAGGACTGATACAAGAGTTATTCAGAAATCTTTAAACGAAACTTTTTCAAACCCACTCACAATTAAAAAGAAAACACTTTTGAAAACACAATGAGCAAGTATCTAAGAGCCCATGGATAACCATGGATAGAAAGGGTGCTAACACCTTCCCTCTCTATAAATCTACCTCCCGAACCGAGAGACAATCTCATAAGGAATTTTGTTGTGCTTTTGTCCTGTCCATGTTGGAGAAAATAAAAAACGTTGGCGACTCTTGCTTCCGCGACATTTCGTGAACCAGCGTTAAACAGTCAGTTCTAAATCCACCGATCACAGAACTGGCGACTCTGCTGGGGAGATACTATTAAAGTGAGGTGTACCTTAGGATAGCTCATACTTGTGTTTTCAATTGTTGTGTTTGTTTGCTTTATTATTGTGGGATGTTTCGGAGTTACATAGATCCTAACCCGGATCTGGGGATACCCTGTTAGGTAGCATAAGCTGTGAGGGACCTGTCCGGCGTAGACCGACATGGGTGAAGCAGTGGCTACGTTGGTGTGGCGCCTTGGTCTGTACCGATATCCCTTGTGTCGCAACGAGGAGAATATGGGTCTTCTGAGGAGTCATTAAGCACCAACTGACCTTAGAACCTTAAATGACCCAACTTGGCCAATAGAACAGTAGCAGTATGCTACACCCATTGAGGCTAAACTCTCGTGATGGTTCTGGCCGCAAGAAAAGATTGTGATGCTGGAGTTATGACCGATTGAGGGTAGTCAGTGATATTGGGATCCTCTAGAACCCGGTTACTTTTGATAGGACAGGTTTTAACCAACAAACTGAAAGAGGGTAATACCTAAACTTCATGCTGGCCTAAACTCTAAGGGCTCTCTGTGTGACTTGTGTGCCTTCTAACTTGAACTACTTGCATACTTGTTATCTAACAACACGAGTTCCTTGCAGGTTTTGTTTACAGTCCTTAATTGGGATTCATTACAGGATCTACTTACATTACTCCATGCATAGCATGACATCATACCATCATACCATTGCATACATCCTATCCTACATAAGGACTAACCCATTTCAAGGATCTCAAGGGTCTGTGATGCAGGTCATGATGAATCAAAATATCTAGAAAGGGACAAAGGGGATTTATTTTCCTCTAGCCAAGGTTGTCAGGGGCTATGACCCACTGGATATGGTGAGCCTTTGACCCTTGAAGAAGGACTCTCAACAATATGTAGTTCCTTCAATCAAGCTACAAATTCAAATGCTAACAATTTTCTTGGTTACCCCGCGAGATCCTTGAAAACATTGCATGCATACATATACATCATTGCATTACAGGTATCCTTGTTACAGGTCACTTACCTTCTTCGCTGTTTATTTCAGCAATGGCTTCCCAACAAGATAACCAGGGTCTTCAGGCTCAAGAGACTCAGTTTAGGGAGATCTTCTTAAGCCTATCCAAGGGGCAAGAAGAGTTAAGGACACTTCTCATGGGGAATCTGGCCAAGCAAAGTCCCGAAGATGACAAGGACGAACGACTGAAACGTCTGCAAGATGAGGTAGATACAATGAAAACCCAGATGCTGGGGCATAAGGCTCTCATCCAAGGTTTAGCTCAGGAGCAAGAAGAGTTGAGGACCACAATCAGTCAGCTTCATCAAGACATGAAGCAACTAGCCCAGTCAGGGACCAGGTCATTGATCAACTTCCAAGAGGACAAGAGTCTGGCATGGTGAAGAATAGACCTCTCCAAATTGCCACCACTTCACAAGCTCAGCATCAACCTCGCCCAGGGCAACCGGTTGATCAAAGTAAGCCAAGCAGGGCCAGGAGGCAGTTCACCCAGCTCAACATGCCGTTGTTTCAAGCTCTACAACACCTGTTGATGTTGAATCTGATTACCCTAAGGGCTCCTCCCCAGAACCCCAACATCTCTGCTCCTAACTATCATCCCAACAAAAGGTGTGCATACCACTCCGATAGTCCTGGACACAACACTGCCGACTGCTGGGCTCTGAAGAACAAGGTCCAGGATCTGATCAATGAAGGAGTAGTGGATTTCACCCAAATGGGTCAGGCTGAATGCTTCTACCATCCCTACAGGATTCACCATGTGAAGTAACAAGTCCCGAGATGAGAGGACTTTTTGTCCATTAGAATTTTCAAGTTGTAATTTTCTTTGGTTCAAACATTTATTCATGTTAAACGTTGTTATTTCATTAATGCATCGCATATGTCTGTTTTGAATCAATATATCCGCATTCGCTATATTCAAACTGCTTTCATTTTTTGATGTCAACTCTCGATTGATAATTCTAAGCCTCTTAGGGGAGGATGACGAAAACGATACCACGATTTACAGTATGCTTTTGAACAGACCCCGCTGATGAGGTACAGGCATTGTTTCAATTCCTAAACACTGGAGTAATAAGGAAGATAATCCCTCGTCAACCCCTTCGAGCCGAAGAAGTAGGAGTTTTTTTCTGTTCGAAAATTAAAACCCTTAATCATAACCTGGGGGCAGGGTAGTTTTCTCAGTTGATCCAGGTGCACCACGAATGGCACCCGAGAGGTCCTTACAAAACAAACAACAACAAAAAAAGACAGTGATGGTTCCGAATAATTAAAGACAGGCAGTCATTACTTCTCAAAATAAAAGCCCATTAAGTCAAAACCTACGAAGGAGACTTACAAAACTGGGGCATCCCGCTGACTGTAATTCCAAAAAGAAGCAGTTCAGGCAAAAAACAGGGATGACAAAACCAAAAAAAAAAGAAAGAGGTCCTACAAACCCTCAACACAAAAGGAAATGACTGCCTATTCAAAATAAACCGTCAGTATCCGAACTATCACTGGTATATCAAAGCAACGACTCAAACAAGGTCTAACGCACGATCAACTGAGTTTAGGTTTGAAGAACATCACGAAGAGCGGGTGGGTACAAATAAAATTTGAGCCTTTATCCTTTGTTTCTTAAACCGTGAACCAGGCCACGTTATAACCCTCAAAAGTCCTAGCTGAAGCATGAGTTAGTTCGAAAGCATACTGTTACGAAAGGTATCCTGACTCCTTAAGGCTTGCGGTAAAATAACGAGTTGACATCACAGTTTACAAAATTCACTTGTTTTTACTAAAAAAAAATGCATTTACAAAAACTTCGAGACAGACATAAGCTTTGCATTTTTAACATAACTTTGTTTGCATATGACTTTTTGTTCAAACAGCAAAGAAATTCGCACGAAGAATATCTAGTGAACAAAAGCACTTCCAATCAAAGGGCAGGGCATGATCATTGTCCATCATCTGGGGCAGTTAAGTCAAGATTCGGAGAATCTCTCAAAAGGCCAACCAGCTTGGGGCAAATCTCCAGTCTGGATCACTTGGGGCATTGGACGATCAAACGAAGATCCTCTGGTCACATGGAAACACAACAACAGGGGCATCTCCCTACATTCTGAGAGCAGGGACATAGTCAGAAAAAAACTACGCACAATCAAAGACCCGCTAGGTTGACACACCTAGGAAAAAGTAAGGGCTTCCCGGCGAACCAAAAGGGTTCGGACAAAACTAAGGGATGAAAATAAAAAATCTATACACCCGGCAAGTCGAAAACCTGAAAAGGCGGCTTGGGCAAAAATGGGTATCCCGGTGGACTGAAAACCCGAAAGGGCGGTCCGGGCAAAAAGTTAGGGATCAAAACGTACGACTATGTCCCAACATCTCGTCACTTGCCTACCAGAAGAGGATTTGTCAATCGGCAGTCATCAAGCACCTCCAGATCAACACTGGTAACAAGCCAGGAAAATTCTATGGACGACTGATCATGGGTTACTATCTGAAACCAGACAGGATAATTATCTACTTGATCATCATGAAGCAACCCCACACCGGTTCCTTCTCAACTTCAGATGTAGTTTTACACGAACTCGTCATCAGGCAACCCCACACCGGTTCCTTCTCAATTTTCAGACGAAGTCTTACAAGGACCCATCACAAAGTAACCCTACACCGATTCCTTTTCTTTCAGAAAAAGTCTTACACGGACTTATCCCGAAGTAACCTTACCCCGGTTCATCTAGAAGTTTTACACGAACTTATCCTACAGTAACCTTACCCTGGTTCCTCCAGAAGTCTTACACGGACTTATCTCAAGATAACCTTACCCCAGTTCATCAAGAAGTTTTACACAAACTTATCTCGAAGAAACCCTACACAGGTTCTCTCCCTCCAGACTAGTTTTACACGGGCTCGTCATCAAAGTAACCCTACATAGGTTCCTTCTCCCTTTCAAATGAGGTTTTACACGGACTCGTCATCAGTAACCCTACACAGGTTTCCTCCCTCCAAAGATGCAGTTTTACATGAGCTCATCATCAGGCCTCCACCAGTATCTTCTCCCACAGAAACAGGGGAAATAATAAGTTGTCTAAAGCGACCTAATTGCTCTGTCCACCAAGGTACCACTGTAAGTTCGACTGAAGAATGCAACCAAGATACCTTAATTCCCCAGAGAGTGAGCCAAGATTCAACAATTCTCCCCGAGCAGTTGGTCTCCCAATCAGCCCTACAAGGAACAGCATCTCCAGCAAGTTAGCAATACTCTCCCCAAGCAGAGTTAGCCTATGTCAGCCTCAAGGAAGTTGGATTATCCCCCGAAGATCTCAACATTCCCCAACGCAGTATACAAACATTCTTAACAAGCATCCCCGGCAGTCTTGATCTAAGATTGTTCCCCGGCGGTATACCAGACATCCAATGGAGCCATTCCTCAGGAGAGTCCAGTTCCAAAAGTCTCCCCAGGAGAGTTGGATCCATCTCCCCAGCAAGTCTTGAAGCTTATCCCCAGTAGATTCTGGAAGCTTGTCACCCGCATAGTATGAACGCGCGCCCCCGACTTTATTCAAAGGTTATTTCCCCACCAGGATATAACTGGGTTATCCTCATCCAATTACAGCGGAAAGATCGTCCCCGGTGAAGTCTTCCTATCCCCAGCGGAGTTCATCAAATCTTCCAACATAGCTCAACAATGTTATCCCCAGCGGAGTTATCATCAACCTCAGCGAAGTACCTCTCTTTCCCCACAAAGTTCACTTCCCCGCAGAGTAATCTATTCGAAAGGTTGGTTCCCCAACGGAGTCATCTTCTCCTACCGGTATTCTTGCAACCATCATCCCCAGCGGAAACGAAGAAAGCTCCACTCTTCCACATCAGCCCAGGATTCAACTTCTCGGCACCCGTTAAGGATTTATTTTCCTAGACAAAAACATACATTCATAAACATCACATCTTCATACATTATAGCATGCATATACGCATCATGAACATACAATCTCATTTATTCTTGAGAACATCACACATGTCATGCAGCATGACATTGCATACAACTAACGTTTTGTCCTTTCAGGATAAAGATCAATACAAAGATGATTACTATCAACGGTCGCAACTAAAGATCTGATTCCTGTATCTTGCCAGGGTGTATCTGTTGACGACTATACCAGACTCGATTCCTGTATCTTGCCAGGGCACGTCTGAAGAGTTCGAAGATCCGATTCCTGTATCTCGCCAGGGTGTATCTGTTGACGACTATACCAGACTCGATTCCTGTATCTTGCCAGGGCACATCTGAAGAGTTCGAAGATCCGATTCCTGTATCTCGCCAGGGTGTATCTGTTGACGACTATACCAGACTCGATTCCTGTATCTTGCCAGGGCACGTCTGAAGAGTTCGAAGATCCGATTCCTGTATCTTGCCAGGGTGTATCTGTTGACGACTAATTCCAGACTCGATTCATGTATCTTGCCAGGGCACGTCTGAAGAGTTCGAAGATCCGATTCATGTATCTCGCCAGGGTGTATCTGTTGACGACTACATTACCAGACTCGATTCCTGTATCTTGCTAGGGAACGTCTGAAGAGTTTGAAGATCCGATTCCTGTATCTTGCCAGGGTGTATCTGTTGACGACTAATTCCAGACTCGATTCTTGTATCTTGCCAGGGCACGTCTGAAGAGTTCGAAGATCCGATTCCTGTATCTTGCCAGGGTGTATCTGTTGACGACTATTCCAGAATCGATTCCTGTATCCTGCCAGGGCACGTCTGAAGAGTTCGAAGATCCAATTCCTGTATCTTGCCAGGGTGTATCTGTTGACGACTAACATTACCAGACTCGATTCCTGTATCCGGCCAGGGCACGTCTGAAGAGTTCGAAGATCCGATTCCTGTATCTTGCCAGGGTGTATCTGTTGATGACTATTCCAGACTCGATTCCTGTATCCTGCCAGGGCACGTCTGAAGAGTTCGAAGATCTGATTCCTGTATCTTGCCAGGGTGTATCTGTTGACGACTATTCCAGACTCGATTCTTGTATCTTGCCAGGGCATGTCTGAAGAGTTCGAAGATCCGATTCCTGTATCTTGCCAGGGTGTATCTGTTGACGACTAACATTACCAGACTCGATTCCTGTATCCGGCGAGGGCACGTCTGAAGAGTTCGAAGATCCGATTCCTGTATCTTTCCAGGGTGTATCTGTTGACAACTAAAATTACCAGACTCGATTCCTGTATCCTGCCAGGGCACGTCTGAAGAGTTCAAAGATCCGATTCATGTATCTTGCCAGGGTGTATCTGTTGACGACTAACATTACCAGACTCGATTCCTGTATCCGGCCAGGGCACGTCTGAAGAGTTCGAAGATCCAATTCCTGTATCTTGCCAGGGTGTATCTGTTGACGACTAACATTACCAGACTCGATTCCTGTATCCGTCCAGGGCACGTCTGAAGAGTTCGAAGATCCGATTCCTGTATCTTGCCAGGGTGTATCTGTTGACGACTAACATTACCAGACTCGATTCCTGTATCCTGCCAGGGCACGTCTGAAGAGTTCGAAGATCCAATTCCTGTATCTTGCCAGGGTGTATCTGTTGACGACTAACATTACCAGACTCGATTCCTGTATCCGGCCAGGGCACGTCTGAAGAGTTCGAAGATCCGATTCCTGTATCTTGCCAGGGTGTATCTGTTGACGACTAACATTACCAGACTCGATTCCTGTATCCTGCCAGGGAACGTCTGAAGAGTTCGAAAATCCGATTCCTGTATCCTGCCAGGGTGTATCTGTTGACGATTATATTCTCCGGACTCGATTCCTGTACCTTGCCAGAGCACGTCTGAAGAGCTTAGAGATTCGATTCCTGTATCCAGCCAGGGCACATCTACATAAAGAGTTTGAAGATCAACTCCTGTAACAGGCCAGGTAATTATTTTCTTTCTCAGGTACGCAAGTTCTCGCTAAGGAATCTCTTACGCGATCGACACCCAGATGGCATCTATAAGCCCATCCACTTACCAACAGTTCCAAATGGCATCTATAAGCCCATTCCCGACGAGGTTCTGTCACATCTCCAGATGGCATCTATAAGCCCATCCTCCTATCCATCATCTCTCCAAATGGAATCTATAAGCCCATTCCCTACATCACACTGCTGACATTCTACTATGTGAGTGCAAATTTCTTGGCACTCTAGTGTTCAATCATCTTCCACCTTCGGATTACGAAAGGCACACCAACCAATCTACATCCTCAGGTCTAAGAAGATTGAATAGGGGCAACTGTTGTACCCCAAAATTTGCCCTCCCATATTCTTCAAGATTTTCCAAGATCAATCTTCAGATGGTTCAAAGTCTCTCAGGGGTTGCACAGTCCAATGGCCTCCTAACACAGTCAAAATTAGGGTTTTGGTTCTTGCAAAGAAATTGAGGTTTTCAAGGGTCCAACAAGTCCCACATGCCTACATACATTGTCAAGCATTCATATGTCAAGTTTCAAGACTCACAACATCAAATTGCACAGTCAAAAACCCTAAATGCTCCACAGTCAACTGTAGGGGCAAAATGGTCATTTGACAGTCAAAAGTCAAAATTTTTGGTCAACATCTTATTTTGAAGCCACAAACATCATTTGATCAATTCTTGATCATGATTCCACAAGCATGGCTCAAAAAGTCTCAAGATGCAAAAGTTTCTATTTTTTGACAGTTGGAAAAGTCAACTGCAAATTGACCAAAGCATAACTTCTTTATGGTTTATCAGAAAAATTACATCCAAAGCTCATTTTGCAGAGAATAACATTTCCTACAATTCATCTTCACACTTCAAGTCCAAGAATTGCTCTCACAAAAGTTATCAATTTCAACATTATAGGTCATTTTCAAAAGTCAACAAAAAGGCACTTTAAGTCAAAGACCATAACTTGAGATTGGTAAATCAAAATGACATGGGACCAAAGACATTGGTTAGAGGACTTCAAGACCTTTCCAAAATGTCCAAGAACATGATCATAGCTTCAAAATTGAGCAAGATATGCCCTAGAGAAGTTGGGAAATTTTTGGGAATTTTGAAAAGTCAACTTTGCTTCAAAAGCTTCAAAAATGCTAATGGGCCACAAATTCTTCCATGAATCATTACCCAAAGGCTATGCACGACCCATTAAGCTCAAAGGGATTTAATTTCTTATTTTTAATTAATTAATTGAATTTTTATTCATATTAATTCATTTAATTAGTTTTAAATATGAGAAAAATATCAAATCATGCCTTTTAAATTTTTTTTGTGCAGCAAATCAAACTAGGGCAAAGTGGCAAATCGTGCATCAATCAACAAGACCAAATCTTCCATAATTGGCATGGTTTTCATGGCAAAAAAGATTGAAAAAAGATATGGAAAAATCAAATATTGAAAACATTAATACATGGACTTTGGGCTTGTTTTCTTGACCTAATTTGCTTCATGTACAAAGGCACAACCTAACCTAATGCACAAGGACACGAAAAACTGCTCAGGAGGCCATAACCAAATTGCAACTTTTCATCAAAATTTTGGAAACTGAACTCATAGTTACAGGACGATTCAAGGCTTGAAAAGCATCCTAATACGTTCCTGACATTGCTAGGAATCGATTGCAACCATTTTCCAGTCTCCATACTCCAAGAATTGGTAGAACAGAATCGTCTTCTTCATGAATATGTCCATGATCGTTTTTTAATTTACATGCATTATTCCTGAGTTTTAATTGTTGATTCTTGCTACTAATGATCTTCTGAAACTTTTGGCATAGTTTAATTGTCCTAATATTGCCTAAATCAGAATCCACCATTGTTGAAACCTAGGGTTTCAGAAGCTCTAAATTGGGGCTTTCCTCATATGGAAAAATCAGATCACCAAACCTGTATGAACACGTTCGTGACAACAAGACGAATCCAACCAATACCTCATGCCCTTTTTATATTAATCCAGATCCTATTCGCTATTTTTGCAGGCTTCACTTAGTGGGGGTTTAAAACCCCCGCTAATTGTTTACATTGCAGGTACAAAGATGAAGAAGACGCTGAGGTGTCTGAGCGTGGTTGAACAATACAAAAGTTAGCGCGTTTTTTTCATTATTTCAGCATACTTGGCATGTTACACATATTATGCTCCTTTATCATTATGTTAACAAACGAATGCAATGGTTCAGTTGGTAGAAGACGTGGCTGGTGAGCATTGGGACCTGGGTTCGATTCCCAGGTCCCCCATATTATTCATGATTTTTGTTATAACATATTCCCATGAAGTTTCCATCCAGTGGTTCACCGTACACGCATATGCTAAGGCTTGCCAAGTGGCCAGGAGATCTCATCCAAAGGCCAAAACGTGAAGACCATCATACACCTGGGTCAACCATCAAGCATGTAATTCCTGAAAGTCAAAAAGGGCTTTGTTCTGATGGGCCAAAATGCTTCAATAAACCTCCCAAATGGGCCTGATACCCCCCATGGTTTGCATCATTTTTATTTTTGTTTCTTTTAATTCTTTTTAGTGTTTTAATTATTTCTTTTAATTCCATAAAATAACTTTTCATAATATAAAATACAGAAAAATCAAAAATGTTTACTTTTATTAATATTAATTTCACCATTATTATTTTGTAAATAAACTCTAACCATTAATTTAGTAAATTAAGTTTTAAAACTTTAATATTTTTCTTAATAAATTAAAATAGGTAGAATTAGGGTTTTTTAACATTCTCATCTTTTTCTTAAACAAATAATTTTCTCTCATTATTATTATTATTATTAATTATTAAATATTTTTGTAAATAAACATGTAATTTAATTAATTAGTGTAAATTAGGTCAACTTTAATATTTTTCATTTAATAATTAAAAATAACTTAGAATTAGGGTTTCTCTTGATTTTTAATTTTCTTTATTTCACAAATACCAAAAAAACATAAAAAACAATTTCTTTTCTTTTAATAAAATAATTAATTAACTTTTAATTCAATTTAATTTCAAAAGGGTCCAACGCCCTCGAACGTGCAACTTTAATTCTTTCGCGCATTTATTCTTATTTTTCTTTTTGAATATTATGTAACTGCTCAAGGCTTGTAATAGTAATTAGGTCTTTTTACTTTCCGCATTTTTATCAAAACGGGTCTTTGTACTTTGGCGATGTATAGACCCGCGCCTTGTAATAGCGTAGCTTTATCTTTCCGCTTTTAATTTTCCGCACTCTTAAATTCTAACTTGTATGAAAGAATGTATGCTAATTAAAAACAAGTGTAGCTCACAAATGCCATGATCAAAGATAATTGTTAAACTGAAAACAACACACAAATACACACACCACTTCTAGGGTACGCCTCACCTGTTGCCTTCGAAACGTGGTCGTCAAGTATAGGACGTTTTAATAAGTCCTTATGTCCATGATCCAGTTGCCTCGAAACAGTTGCCTCGGAACAGTTGCCTCGAAATAGTTGCCTCGAAACGGTTGCCTCGGATTAAAAAAGGATCAAGGACATAAGGGTAGCTTCTAAGGTGTCCTAACTGTTGCTTCGGTGACCACACTGTCCCTACAATCGAATTGACCCGAACACCTCCAATGGTGGTGCTACCTACCTCTCAATGGTGGGATGGCACTACCTTAAGGACATTTACACAGCCTAATTCCTTAGGGTAGGTAAATGACTCATAGATACTTGCTCTCTCTAAAAAAAACAAAACAAAAATCTTTTCACACTGACACTTTCAAAAAGCTTTCAAAACAATTTTTCAAACACTCTTGAGGACTGATACAAGAGTTATTCAGAAATCTTTAAACGAAACTTTTTCAAACCCACTCACAATTAAAAAGAAAACACTTTTGAAAACACAATGAGCAAGTATCTAAGAGCCCATGGATAACCATGGATAGAAAGGGTGCTAACACCTTCCCTCTCTATAAATCTACCTCCCGAACCGAGAGACAATCTCATAAGGAATTTTGTTGTGCTTTTGTCCTGTCCATGTTGGAGAAAATAAAAGACGCTGGCGACTCTTGCTTCCGCGACATTTCGTGAACCAGCGTTAAACAGTCAGTTCTAAATCCACCGATCACAGAACTGGAGACTCTGCTGGGGAGATACTATTAAAGTGAGGTGTACCTTAGGATAGCTCATACTTGTGTTTTCAATTGTTGTGTTTGTTTGCTTTATTATTGTGGGCTGTTTCGGAGTTACATAGATCCTAACCTGGATCTGGGGATACCCTGTTAGGTAGCATAAGCTGTGAGGGACCTGTCCGGCGTAGACCGACATGGGTGAAGCAGTGGCTACATTGGTGTGGCGCCTTGGTCTATACCGATATCCCTTGTGTCGCAACGATGAGAATATGGGTCTTCTGAGGAGTCATTAAGCACCAACCGACCTTAGAACCTTAAATGTCCCAACTTGGCCAATAGAACAGTAGCAGTATGCTACACCCATTGAGGCTAAACTCTCGTGATGGTTCTGGCCGCAAGAAAAGATTGTGATGCTGGAGTTATGACCGATTGAGGGTAGTCAGTGATATTGGGATCCTCTAGAACCCGGTTACTTTTGATAGGACAGGTCTTAACCAACAAACTGAAAGAGGGTAATACCTAAAAGAGGGTAAACTGAAAGACGGTGGCGACTCTTGCTTCCACGACATTTCGCGAACCAGCGTTAAACAGTCAGTTCTAAATCCACCGATCACAGTTATACCCCCTCGAATTCCAAGCAATGGAACATTAGGGTATTCCCCACATCGATCAATGACAGCTACTCTTTCCATATCTTTAGAACTTCAAAGGATGTCCGTATGAGCAAGGGACATGATTCTATAAGCCCAACCTACACCTTCCTCATTCTTCAATACAGACTTGAGGAGGTGCGAAATAAACCACCTCGCCAGCAGCGGTGTACAACACATGAGAGTTCCCCTTCTCCATATAGTACGGGTATAGAGAGCATGTAGAATATCACCTAGAAGAGTAGGCACTGGGTTACGAGACATGAAGATCTTGACCGTGTTCACGTCTATGAAAGAGTCTAGATTTGGGAAAAGAACCAAGCCGTAGATGAGGAGAGCCAAGATGTCTTCAAATGCTTGAAAATCCAAGTTATCCCAGAACAGTTGAGCTTGATCGATCAAAAAATTAGCCAAGAAATCTTTAACCCCACTCTGAGTCTCCCAGTTAGACACTATATCAGCCTTTGTCAAATGTAAAGCTAAGGCAATGTCCTCAGGTCGAGGAATCTCCTCTAAACCGGTGAAGGGTGTCTGCTCGAGAATGGATATACCCAATAAATCAGAAAACTCCTCCAAAGTAGGAACTAGATGATAATCCGGGAAGGTGAAACAATAATGTAATGGATCAAAGAACTGGAATAACACACTCATCATTTTCTCATCCAACTTTGAAGTGACCAAGATAAGGAGGTTACCATGTCTTCTAACAAATGAAGAAGTATCAGGAACCTTTGAGACTAACTCTCTGAGCTGAGCAGGGATTTGCACGAAGTTGACTCGAATGGTATTTCTGCGCATAGAAGCCATGATCTGCAAAACAGAACAAAGATGAATCCCCTCGGTCTTTGAAATGGTTAGTCTAATGAAATATGCATGCTATGTCATGATGCATGATGTCATGATAAAAATACACAACAGGTATCACCGATAGCAAACATGGTAAAGGCAAACAAGTCACACAGTAGCCCTTATGTTTCAGGCTTGCATGGAGCCTAGGTACTACCCTCTTGCAGTTTAGTTGGTTCAACCTGTCCTAATAATAGTAACCGGGTTCTGGAGGTTCTCAATATCACTGACCATCCTCTATTGGTCATAGTTTCAGCTCACGCAATCTTTTCTTGCGGACGGAACCATCTCGAGAGTATGGTCTCAATGAGTGTAGCATCTCGCTACTTCCTATGGCCAAGTTGGTCAATTATAGGTTCTAAGGTCAGTTGATGCTTAATGACCCATATAGCAGCCTCATACTCTCCTTGTTACTCCATAAGGGATATCGGTACCAACTAATGTGCCACATCAACGTAGCTACTGCTTCGACCGTATCGGTCTATGTTGTACAGTTCTGTCACAGTCTATTGCTACTTACCTAAAAGGTGTCCCCCAGATCCGGGTTAGGATCTATAGTAACTCTGATACAAAGCCCACAAAGATAAAGCAATCAAATCAAACAATAGAAAACAATATGATGAACTAATCCTAAGGTATACCCCACTTATTAAGTCCCCAACAAAGTCGCCAATTCTGTGATACGGAGGCCAGAACCGGGACTATTTCTTTTAGGAATTGCTGGTTTGCGTTTTGCGTTTGTGTTTGCAAAATGTCGCGATAAGCAAGAGTCGCCACCGACTTTTATTTTATCCAACAAGGAAAGGAAAAAAGCACAGAAAAATTCCTTTTTTCGAGATTTTCTGAGTACGTGGGGTAGATTATAGAAAGGGAAGGTATTAACACCCTTTCTATCTATAATTATATACGGGCTCTTAGGTACTTGCTCATCATTTTCAAAATTGCTTCTTTTTGTGTGATTTGAAAAGTTTTTGTTTTGACTTCGATTTAACTCTTGCTTCTGTCTTCAAGAGTGTTACGAAGTGTTTTCGAAAGCTTTGTTTGAAAGAGGAGTGTAAGTGTGAAAAAGTTTGTTTGAGTTTGAGCAAGTACTTAAGAACTAATCTACCTACTCGAAAAAAAGAATTGTTCTATGTTTGTTTCCTTTAGACAGTGCTATCCTACTATTAGTGAGTAGGTAGAACCGTCGTTGGAGTTTTGAGGGTCAATTCGAAAGGGACGTACGGTCACTAAAGCAATGTTAGGACGTCTTAGTAGTAACCCTAATGTCTTAGATCAATTATTCGAGACAACAATTCCGAGGCAACCATTCCGAGGCAACTTTCCTTACGGGACTTTGATCTTTGTTTAGACAAAAGGACGACCACTAAAATATCCTATACCTAATGACCATTTACCGAAGGCAACCAAGTGGGAGCGTACCCTAGGAGTGCGCATGTGCGAGTGATTCAATTTCAGATTATTTATCTTTGCACATTTTAGGGTTATCTAACTGTTTTAAAGTTTACATACATTCTTGTCATGCAACCTAATATCATACATCTAGCAGTTTAATATTTTGCGGAATTTAAAGTGCGGAAATTAAACTAAGCTATTACAAGGCTTCGGGTATTTACATAGCCAAAAACAAACCCTTAAGAAATAAAGCGATAAATGAAAATAAAAGTCCTAATTAAGCTATTACAACTTGTGGGCAGTTACATCAATATGGTAAAAAATAAAATAATAAAACACGCACGAGGAAAATTAGATCGACAAGAAATTAGGGTTTTGACCCTTCTAACCTAATTAAAAGAAAAAAATGTTTTCGTTGTTTTTTAATTATTTTTTTTAAAGAAAAGAATTAAGTTTTTAAATTAAATATATAATTAATTAGTTAATTAAATTAATTAAAGAAAATAATTACATGGCCTATTTTTGGGTTTTTTGGTTATTTTTAGGAAAAGAAAATATAATTAAGTTATAAACAAAACCCTAATTGTTCTAACTATTTTTAATTTATTTAGAAAAAGAATTAAAGTTTTCTAAAATTAACAACCTAATTAAATTAATTTAATTTTTGTATAAAAAATAAATATCCTAAATTTAATTGGATGAAAAATATTTCTTGTGATTTTTTGATAAAAAGAAAATAATTAATTTGTTAGTAAAATAAATAAATAAAATTAAATAAAACAAATATAAAAAAGAATAGAGAAAGAGAATTGGGCCTGAGAAAAGCAGTTTGGGGGAGTGCAGATAGTAATTCTGGGCCCAAGAAGATAAAGTCTACGTTGACCTTCTGAGATCCCATGCTATGCGTTTGACTAGGTGTTTGGTGCTCCCTCATTGATGGCCCTTGGATCTGGCCATATGGCCACTTGGCAGATTGGATAAGGAGGTCCTATGGTGGACCTTGGTCCTTGGTGTGTGCTAGATTCTGAAAAGGAAAATAATATGCAAGAATGGGGGGACCTGGGATTTGAACCCAAGTCCTGAAGCAATGTACACTCGCCTGGCTACCAACTGCGCCACGTGTGTTAGTTGTTATAATAATACAAAACAATAATTAAATATTAAAAAGGAAATATATATCAATTTAGCGCGCATTTTTTCAAATAGGCGAATGGTTATTCGCCACGTCTTCATCTTCTCCAAGGATCTGTTGGTAAAAGTTGAACACTTTTACCTACTGACGTATGTCCGTAGCTACAACCCATGTCATTCTCAAAATCAAATACAAACGTGATAAATAAAAACCAAGGCCATGGATGGATCCGTTTGGACCTGCTGAGTTTAATGGTGGCCCTTTCATGGCCCAATTTTGCCTGTAAACAAAAATCCCAAATCGAGGCTCCAAACCCTTACAATGGTGAAATCTCATACAATCCATATAAATGCAATTAAACATTATAGAAAGTTTGAGAATGTTCTAAGGATCTAGAATATATGATTAATTCATGCTATCAATGTCTAAATCATGGAATACAAATTCAAGAAAAGCCCAAGGTCGTGGCTGTCTTACAGTGCGTTACAAGGCCTGGGAATGCTTGCTCTCAATTGGTTTTGCTTGCTGGGGATCCCAGGAAGCGATTGGGATGGGCAGGAAGCTTTGAAATTGCTTGCAACAAAGAATTCGACTCATCACTTTTGTTATGATTTTTCAAGTTTTGTTCTTGTTGCTGCGCCTCCCTCTAGCCTTGTTTTAGGTCTGCATATGTTCTTTATGTACTGAGGAATGAATTAGGGTTGTCAATGTGTTCACAATCTTCCTCCATCATTGCATTTGATTTTGATACACTTGAATATAATTCCAAAAATAGTCCAAATCCAATCTTTTTGTGCACCCCATGCCTTTACACGAATTTGATCTCATGCTAGCTGGAATTTAAGACCTGAAACAAGTACAAAATCTTGTGTTTTCAATATTTTGGATTTTCTATGATTTGTTTTGATTTAAAATGATTTAATTCATATAAAAATCAAAATAAATAATAAAAACAATATAATGCAAAGTAGAAAAGGCTAGGGCTCGTGGACCATGTTGCCAACTTAAAACAAGTGAAAAAGATTGGGCCCATTTGGTAAAAATTGCATTTTTAAGCATAATTGACTTTTGACAATTTTGCAAAAAGGGTCAACTTCTCCAATGCATAACTTCCTCAATTTTGACTCTTTGAAGGTGTTCTTTGACTTTTTAGAAAGCTTGAGATGTTCTCTAAGCAACCCTTTTATTCGCATCTCAATTTGATATTCCATGCTCCTGTATGAAGCTTTGACAAAAAAGGTGTTTTTGTTAACTTTTCAAAATGACCTATAATGTCCAAATTCATAACTTCTTGTGAATGCATATTTTGAACTTGGGAGCTGAATATGGATTGTATATCATGGCATCCTCTTCAAAATGAGCTTTGGATGGGTCATTTCTCATAAAGTATGAGAAAGTTATGCTTGGTCAAAGTTGAGTTGACTTTTCTTACAAAACCCTAATTTAGCAACTTTTGGTTATTGATGAATTATGAGAAATCTTTGATGAATCATGATAAACCCTTGATCAAATGATGAAATATACTTCAAAATGAGGATGTTTGACCAAAAATCGTGAAGTTTGACTGTATGTAGGCCACAATTGACTTTTGCCCTAGCACAGTCGATTTTCAGGCCTTTGAGCAATTGACTGAGCAAATTTTCACTGTAGGGCTTTAAAATTGACATGGATGATCTTGAGAACATATTAGGATAATTGTGAGAATTTGGGATCCCTTGGACTCAAGTATCTTGATGCAACATGAAACCCTAATTTGAGATAGACTGCCTTAGGAGAGGGCTTGTTTGGTCAACCCTTGGACTTCCTTGGGCAACTTGGGGATCTTTCTTGAAATGTTTTGAGAAATATGGGAGGGAAAATTTTGGGGTACAACAATATGGCTTGTGGGAAGAAAAATGGATAGTAGGGTTACTTTAAAGAGATAGTGTAGATTAGTTAACCAGTTTGGTTTAGGGAACTGAGTTTCCATTAGTCGTCTGTAGATGTGACCTGCATAACTGTTGGATTTGTTGAAGCTAATCATCTTTCCTGAAAAGATAACAGGGTTAATTATATGCGATGCATGAAATGTGGGGTGAGATGATGTTCTAAAAATAAATGAGATTATGCTGTATATGATATGTATGTGTATGTCATGATGTATGTTCATGAAATGCTATCGGAGTATGTCCGCGTATGGGAAAATAAATCACTGACTGTTGCTGGAGATTTATAAATATTCTGTCAGGAAGAGATTCTGCTTGAGAATAAACTCTGCGGGGAACAAACTTAGAAAATGAATTTTTGTAGCTGAAGTGATGAACTCTGTCAGGGATTGAGCCTCTGTATCCAGAGAAATAAACTCTGCTTGGGGGATGAAATTTACTGACTCGCCCGTGATTATGAAATTCGACTGTAGGATATAGCTCTCAGGTTTCAGAATGACCCTGGCTGGGGAGGTTAAGTCCTATCTCGGGAAAGATGACATCAATGCTTTTGAATACTTTTACTATGTGGGGAGTGTATGTACCAATGATTATGTTCCAAAGCTGGCTCTATCCCGGTACCTGCTGGGCGGAGTAACTGTCGGGTTTGGCACTTCTTGTTTTTTGCCCATGTTTCTGGAATTACGAGTAATTGTCCTTGTTTCTTATGTAAATATTTATGAGCAGCAATCATTTTCAAATGCATATATAAAAAATAAGTCATTGGACGTTCTTGAAAAATAAAACAGAAAAAGAAAAAACAGACTCGAAGTTTCTTATGAAAATGATTTGTATTGATTTTTTTGAAGTTGGCCTGTGTTGTACCCCAAAATTTGCCCTCCCATATTCTTCAAGAAATTGCCAAGCCAAGTCACAAAATTCCCCAAGAGTTATGCAGTTCAACTGTCTCCTATACAGTCAAAACTAGGGTTTGGATTCTGATCAAGAAAATGAAGTTTTCAAAGGCCCAATCAAGTCCCATATGCCTACAAAGATGGTCAAGCATCCTCATATCAAGTTTCAAGGCATTCAGCTCAAAATTGCACAGTCAAAACCCTATATTGCACTACAGTCAGCTGTAGGGGCAAAATGGTCATTTGACAGTCAAAAGTTCAAATTTTTGGTCAACATATCATTTTGAAGCCACAAACATCATTTGATCAATGCTTGATCATGATTCTCAAAATTTGGCTCAGAAATCATCAAAGATACAAAAGTTGCTATATTTGGACAGCTGAAAAAGTCAACTGAAATTGACCAGGGCATAACTTTCACATGGATTATCAGAAAAATTCCATCCAAAGCTCATTTTGAAGACAAATACATTTCCTACAACTCATCTTCATACTTCAAGTCCAAGAAATGCTCTCACAAAAAGTTATCAATTTCAACATTATAGGTCATTTTCAAAAGTCAACAAAAAGGGACTTTGAGTCAAAGGCCATAACTTGAGATTGGTAAATCAAAATGACATGGGACCAAAGGCATTGGTTAGAGGACTCAAAGAACTTTCCAAAATGTCCAAGAACATGTGAAAAGCTTAAAAATTGAGCAAGTTATGCCTTGTGGAAGTTGGGAAAGTTTTGGGAATTTTGAAAAGTCAACTTTGATTCAAATGACCTAAATTTGCTAATGGGCCCATTTTTCTTCCATGATTCATCATTCCAAGCCTATGCACGACCACTTGGCCCAAAGGGAAGCATTTTCTCATTTTTTATTTATTTATTTGAATTTTTATTTATATTAATTCAATTAAATTAATTAAATGTGTGAAAAATATCTAAATGAACCAAACAAATCTTTTTGTACACATTTCAAGGTCAATATTTCGTGCACATGCTGATTAGGAAGAATTGGATTGAATTGATCATAATTTGCACAAAAACCATGTGAAAAAGATTGAAAATATAATGGAAAAAAATCAAATCTTCAATCCATAATTACAAGAGATTTTGTTGAATTTTGTTAACCTAATATGCTCATTACATAACCAGGAACAAAAACCTAATTGCATTAGACTAAAAGCTGCGCATAAGAGGCTAGGAAAAACTTGAAAAATTGCTTAAAAAACTCAAAAGCTGAAATCAACTTTAGGAGTCGATTCAAAGCACCATTCTTGTCTCAATAGTTTCCTGGAACCTCACTGAACGTGCTCCAATCAAAAACAACCACAAAAGCTCCAGGAATTGGTACCTGTAACTCAAACTGTAAAGCCAAAAATTTATAATCGTATATCATCTTTTAAGCATTTTTACATCATTCTATTCATGGCATCATGTTTGTTTTGAGCTTCTGAAACTAACCATCGTGTTTGATTGGATTTTTACACGCCATACGCGATTATGCCATAACTGCTTTCTAGGGTTACAGGTTTTCAAAATTGGGGTTTTCTACCCAAGGCAAAATTAGGGTTCCAGACCCACACCATTACACTCAGCTCATCTAGACGAAGAAGACCAGACCATCGCGCCAAATTTATTGGCCCTATAGCGCTAGTCGCTATTTTCTGGAAACTAGCCTAAGAGAACGGCTTCAAAACCGTGGCCTATGAGTCTTTGTTTCAGAAAAATAAAAAGCTGGGCGAAGAAGATAATATGTTGGCGAAGCATGATTCGCTAGTTTGAAATTTCGCGCGTTTAACCACTACGCGTTGTTTTTTCTTTTTGTTATTTATTTACTATAATATGTTAATTGAAACGTTGTAGCTCAGCTGGCAGGTGTATGTGCGTGTGACCTTCATGACCTGGGTTCAAGTCCCAGGTCTGCACACTTTCTATATTATTTTTCCATAGTGTTTCCCATGCAGCTTCAGGGACGTAGATGTACCATGCATTCTCAGCAATCAAACATACACGCGTCCATCCAATCCAGATCAATGGCCAAGAATCAAAGAGCACCCTACACCCCAGTCAACATGCCACATAATGCTTGGAAAAGTCAACGAAGCTGAATCTTAATGGGCCAGGCTTTACCATCAAAACCTCCATATTGGGGCTACCCCCCCCCCCCCCCCCTGGTTTGCCATTCTTTTTATTTTTCTTATGTTTTATTTAATTTATTATTTTATTTTCTTGATTGTTTAATTTAATTAATTATTGCCATAAAATATAAAAACATCACAAAAAAATCAGAAAAAAGATAAAAACATAATAAAATATTTATTTATTTATTTTTTTGTAAATAATTAACATGTAAATAAATTTAGTAAAATAGGTTTTAACTTTAATTCTTTTAATAACTAAAAATCCAAAAAATATAGAATTTAGGTTTAATTGTTAATTTTGATTCCTTTTAATTTCCCTTTTTTACAATAATAATGTTTATTTTATTTATTTTCTATAATTAAATTTTGCATGTAAATTAACTTAGATTTAAATTAGGTTAAAACTTAATATTTTCACAATAAACTTAAAAACCATTAGAATTAGGGTTTGACGCTTCATTTCATTCTAATAAATTCTTTTTCTATTAAATCTTAAAAAATACAAAAAATACTAAAAAAAACATTTTCTTTTCAATTCTAATTTCAACCCTTCATTAACTTTAAATTTTTTTGCAAAAAGGGTCCACGCCCATATTTTTAATTGTTAATTTCGCACATTTATTTTATGTCGTTTATTATAATTATGTAATTCTCCCAAAGCGTTGTAATGATTTTATTTCTCGCACTTCTATTTTAATTTGCTTTATTTATTTTCCGTCAAATCGGGTCCGGTTTAATTTTGGCGATGTGGACCCGCGCCGTTTGTAATAGTTTAGATTTATCTTCCCGCAAATTTTAACTGTTAAATAAGCATGCAAGAATGAATGGACTTAAAATAAAATCAAGCGTAGATCACAACAATCATGATAAGACAAAATAACTGAACATGACACACAAATCACACACCACCCCTAGGGTACGCCTCACTGTTGCCTTGCCCCGAAAGGTGATCGTCGAGTAGAGGATGTCTTAGTAAGTCCTCATGATCCGGGAACCTGGCATGAGGGTAGCTTCTAAGGTGTCTTCCCATTGCTCTGGTGATCACCACGTCCCGAAACTCGAATTGACCCGAACACCTCCAACGGTGGTGCTACCTACCTCTCAATGGTGGGATGGCACTACTTTTAAGGACATTTACACAGACGAATTCCTTAGGGTAGATAGGTTCTCAAGGATACTTGCTCTAATCTCAAAACAAACTCAAAAAGACTTTTCACACCAACACATTTTCAAAAGCTTTCAAAGCAAATTTTTCAAACACTCTGACGTACGAGTCGAACTGAAATTTTTCAAAGAAACTTTTTTAAACCCACATTGAAAAGCAAACAAACCAATTTTGAAAACACAAATGAGCAAGTATCTAAGAGCCCATGGATAACCATGGATAGAAAGGGTGCTAACACCTTCCCTTTCTATAACCCACCTCCCGAACCGAGAGCAATCTCTATAAGGAATTTTTCTGTGCTTTTGTCCTTTCCATTTGGAGAAAATAAAAGACGGTGGCGACTCTTGCTTCCGCGACATTTCGCGAACCAGCGTTAAACAGTCAGTTCCAGATCCACCGATCACAGAACTGGCGTCTCTGCTGGGGACTAAAACTTAAAGTGAGGTGTACCTTAGGGCTAGGTCATAACTGTGTTTTCACTTGTATTGATTTGCTTGCTTTACTATTGTGGGTTGCATCGGAGATACATAGATCCTAACCCGGATCTGGGGATACCCTGTTTAGGTAGCATAAGCTGTGAGGGACCTGTCCGGCGTAGACCGACACAGGTGAAGCAGTGGCTACGTTGGTGTGGCGCCTTAGTCTGTACCGATATCCCTTGTGTCGCAACGAGGAGAATATGGGTCTTCTAAGGAGTCATTAAGCACCAACAACCTTAGAACCTTAATTGACACAACTTGGCCTTTAGAATTGTAGCAGTATGCTACGCCCATTGAGGCTAAACTCTCGTGATGGTTCTGGCTGCAAGAAAAGATTGCGATGCTGGAGTTATGACCGATTGAGGGTAGTCAATGATATTGGGATCCTCTAAGAACCCGGTTACTTTTGATTAGGACAGGTATGAACCAACAAACTGAAAGAGGGTAGTACCTAGACCTCATGCTGGCCTAAACTTTAGGGGCTTGCCTTGTGTGACTTGTGTGCCTTACTATGTTTGCCTTTGTATTTGTATGTGGTGTGCTTCATCATAACATCATAGCATCATGAGCATTGCATGCATCCTGCATAAGGACTGACCATTTCAAAGACAAGAGGGTTTCATCTTTGCTCTGTTTTGTAGGACATTATGATGCCTGTGCGAAGGAATACTATCCGGTTCAACTTTGTTCGTTCACCTGAGTTGCTTGATGAATTGGTTAGCAGAATTCCAAACACCACTTCCTTCATCCAGAGGCATGGTTCTCTTCTCAGTTTAGTCACTGCAAAGCGGGATCAACAGTTGATGAGTGTTCTGACCCAGTTCTATGACCCTCAGTACCAGTGCTTCACCTTTCAAGACTTCCAGTTGGTCCCTACCCTGGAAGAGTTCTCTAATCTGCTTGGTATCCCTATCTTGGATCAGACTCCCTTTACTGGTTGGGAAAAGACCCTCAGGCTTGAGGATGTGGCTGCAGCTCTTCCTTTGACCCATCAAGAGGTAACAGACAACTGGGTAACTAGAAGCGGAGTTAAGGGTTTCTTGGCCAAGTTTCTGATTGGTAAGGCTAATAATTTCTGGAATGACCTGGACTTTAGGGCATATGAAGACATCTTGGCTCTCCTAATCTATGGGTTAGTCCTGTTTCCTAATCCTGACAACTTCATCAATGTCACTGCCATAAGGATCTTTATGTCCCAGAATCCAGTGCCCACTCTCTTGGGTGACATCTTGCAACAACTTCATGCCCGTACTACCCGAAGACGAGGAACCCTATGGTGTTATATCCCTTTGTTGGTGAGGTGGTTTATTTCGCACCTCCCTAAGTTCGTACTGAAGAACCAAGAAGGAAAAGGCTGGGCTCACAGGTTAATGTCTCTCACCGATAAAGACATCATTTGGACTTGCAGAGGTTTGGATGAGATAGCTATTATTGATCGATGCGGGGAGTATCCTAATGTTCCTCTGATTGGTACTCAAGGAGGGATCTCTTACAATCCATGTCTAGCACTCCGTCAGTTTGGAAGAGCAAGAAGAGCAGGCCCCCATGAGATGTTGGTGCCTCACATCAGTTTCGAGTTCCAGGTGGATAGTGACGAGCTGCGTCGTAGGTTCATCAAGGCTTGGGACAAGGTTCATAAAGCTGACCCACAAGAGCTAGGGCCAAAGACTTCTTTACCTATGGAAGCCTACTACAAATGGGTCCGCATCCGTGCTCAGAAGTTAGGTATGCCATATGAAGCTGTCAGACCCGTCATTCTTGAGTGTCCTGACAAAGATGGTGTTCCTCCAACAGTCCTTCCTCCTCAGATACCTACTGATTATGAGACATTGAAGAGATCTTGGTCGCAACTACAAGAAGAGCGGGATTCTTATCGGGAAAAGTTCAATGAGCAGGAATTAAAGATCCAGAAGTTGACAAAGCAGTTGGAGAATGAGAGAGCTCTGAATGCCTACATACGTACTGAGAAGAGGAGACCATGGGATCAATAAGGAGTTCCAGATGTGTTCTTACAGTTTTATTTCCTTTCCAGTATTTCCTTTCATGTAACGCCTAAGGGCAACCTTGTTGAATAATTTCAGTTGCAAAGTTGAATCTAATGAAGTGTGTTCTCTTTTTGTTTACGAAGTTGATTCCCGATTGTCTTTGAAAACATAATCCATACGCATTTCATACATCATGTGCATAGCAGGTTTTTCCACTTTTCAGGTTGCTTACAGTTCTTCGCTGTTTATTTCAGCATCATGAATCCCGAATCTGCATCAACTGAGACATCAATCAAGGCTCTCCAGGTGCAGAATGCACAATTCCAAGAACTAATCAAGGGTCTGGCTAAAGGCCAAGAAGAACTGAAGGCTATGCTCCTGAAGAAGGAGGAGAAGAAGAAGAGAAGAACTGTTCTGTTCAACTCGGGCCGAAGGTTTGGCAATACTCTGCAACATGAAGAGGCTGGTTCTTCTGTTGGCAAGAGTCCTTCTCAGGCAGAAGTAAAGGTTCCTAGTCCGGTCGTCTCCGACAACGAGACAGATTTTGATGAAGAGCAGTACCCTCCTGCAGATGACAGATATAAGCAACTGGAGGACAGGTTGAAGGCTATGGAGGTGCAACAGGCACCTGGGCTGGATTTCGGAGATCTGGGTTTGTCGACTGGTGTGATTATCCCGCATAAGTTCAAAGCACCATCCTTCTCCAAATATGACGGGGCGTCTTGTCCCAAGCTGCATTTAAGGTCCTATGTTCGGAAAATTCAGCCGTACTCTGCGGATAAGAATTTATGGATCCACTTCTTCCAGGAGAGTCTTTCAAGGACTCATCTCGAATGGTTCTATCAGCTGGATGGGACCAAAGTTCGTAACTGGGAGGAGTTGGCTACTGCTTTCTATAAGCAGTATCAATATAATGCCGACCTTGCCCCCACACGTACCCAACTCCAGGGTATGGCGTTAGGTGCAAGCGAAGGTTTTAAGGAGTACGCTCAGAAGTGGAGAGACCTGGCTGGCAGGGTGCAGCCACCATTGACTGACCGGGAGCTGGTAGACATGTTCTTGGGGACCCTATCTGGGCCGTTTTTCAACCATCTCATTGGGAATTCTTCTGCTGGTTTCACTGATTTGATCTTGACTGGAGAAAGGATTGAAGCTGGGTTGAAGTCTGGGAAGATTGCAAAGGGTGCATCGTCTAGTGCGGAAAAGAAACCTTTCAAGAAGGAGTCTAGTGCCGTGTATGGTTCTAGGAAATCAGAAAGACCTGAGCACCGCCAATCTGTCAGCGCGGTGATGATTGCTAAGCCTGCTGCCGCTCCTCGGCCAAACAATTCTCAAAGGGCTGAAAGACCCCGGCGAGAGTTCACCCGGTTAAGCATGACCCTATCACAGATCCTGCCACAGTTACTCGCAACCAATTTGGTGACTGTCAGGGAGGCTCCAAAGTTCCCCAATACTACATCTCCCAAGTACAACCCGAATGCTCGTTGTGCCTACCATTCAGATAGCCCGGGGCACTCTACCGATGACTGTTGGGCACTAAAGAACAAGCTGCAGGACCTCATTGACGCTAAGGAGGTACAGTTTGAGGCATCTGACAAGCCTAACGTAGTGACAGCTCCCCTGCCTGCTCATGGAGTGAATGCTATTGGGGACGAGGACGAAGTTGATGAAGCTGAGTTTGATAGCTGGATCTACCCGGCTACTGACGGTGGACTTAACAATTGGAGCGCAAAGGACAATCTCCCTGTTTCTTTTGTCACTAAGTAATGAATTCCTATGTTTTGTTATTTTGTAATAAACAATGATAAACTCTATGGCCCGGTGTCTTATCCGAGGCACCGTGGTTCTATTTGTGAGGGCATACAAACTGTCATTTCATATATCATGAATGAAAATCTTGGACGTTTTTCGCATTGCAAATATTGTGTTCCTTTTCTGTCTTTCTTTTCCTTTACATAATTTTCAAAAAAATAGCTGTATTTACACACACACTCACTCATACAGGTTCCAATCCACTCTGGATCTTACTGATAACAACTCTGCTACTGCCAATTATGACTTCGAAAATCCGATCAACTTAGCCGAAGATGAAGGTGAAGATGATTGCGAAGTGCCTGGCGAGCTTGCTAGACTGTTGCTTCAGGAAGAGAGGGCAATTCAACCCCACGAAGAGCCAGTGGAAACCATAAACCTGGGTACTGAAGCAGACAGGAGAGAGGTAAAGATTGGTGCCAACCTAGAGCTCAGCGTGAAGCAACGGTTAACCAAGATGTTACATGACTACATGGAGATCTTTGCCTGGTCCTACGAAGACATGCCCGGGTTGGATACCGACATTGTGGTCCATCACTTGCCAACTAAGGAAGACTGCCCTCCAGTTAAGCAAAAGGTCCGTCGGATGCGTCCAGAGATGTCTGAGAAGATTAAAGCCGAGGTCATGAAACAGTTTGATGCCGGGTTCCTTGCGGTGACTTCTTATCCTCAGTGGGTTGCTAATGTGGTGCCGGTACCTAAAAAGGACGGTAAGGTCAGAATGTGTGTCGACTACAGGGATCTGAACAGGGCCAGCCCCAAGGATGATTTCCCCTTGCCTCACATTGATGTCCTTGTTGATAATACAGCTCAGCATAAGGTGTTCTCTTTCATGGATGGCTTTTCAGGTTACAATCAGATCAAGATGGCACCTGAAGACATGGAAAAGACTACATTTGTCACTCAGTGGGGCACCTTCTGTTACAAGGTCATGCCGTTCGGATTAAAGAATGCTGGGGCAACCTACCAACGTGCCATGGTTGCCTTATTTCATGATATGATCCATCATGAGATAGAAGTGTATGTGGACGACATGATCGCTAGGTCCCAGACTGAGGAAGAGCATCTAGATCATCTGCAGAAGTTGTTTGACCGGTTGAAACTATACAAGTTGAGATTGAACCCGAACAAGTGCACCTTCGGGGTAAGATCTGGGAAGTTGTTAGGCTTCGTGGTCAGTGACAAGGGTATTCAAGTGGACCCTGCTAAGGTCAAAGCTATTCAAGAGATGCCAATTCCCAAGACAGAGAAGGAGGTCAGAGGCTTTTTAGGACGCCTGAATTATATTGCTCGGTTCATCTCTCATCTGACTGCTACCTGTGAGCCAATCTTTAAGCTGCTGAAGAAAGATCAGGTAGTACGTTGGAACGATGAATGTCAGGCTGCTTTTGACAAAATCAAAGAGTATCTCCAAGAACCACCTATCCTTATGCCACCGGTTGAAGGGAGACCTCTGATACTATACCTGACAGTGCTCGACAACTCAATGGGGTGTGTGCTGGGGCAGCATGACGAGTCTGGCCGAAAAGAGCATGCCATTTATTACCTTAGCAAAAAGTTTACTGACTGTGAGACCCGATACTCACTGCTTGAGAAAACTTGCTGCGCTTTGGTATGGGCTGCTCGCCGGCTGAGACAGTATATGCTAACTCACACTACCTTATTGATCTCAAAAATGGATCCTATAAAGTACATATTCGAAAAGCCTGCTCTGTCCGGGAGAATTGCAAGATGGCAAATGATCTTGACGGAATACGACATTCAGTACACAACCCAGAAAGCCATCAAGGGGAGTGTATTGGCAGACCACTTAGCTCATCAAGCTGTAGATGACTACCAATCAATGAACTTCGAGTTTCCGGATGAAAGCATCATGATAGTAACAGACTGTGAAGTACCTGGACCGGACGAAGGACCTGAGCCAGGATCCCGATGGTCTATGCACTTTGACGGAGCTTCCAATGCTTTGGGAAATGGTATCGGCGCCATCATCATATCCCCTCAAGGTACTCATACTCCACTCACTGCCCGGCTGTGTTTCAACTGTACCAACAACATGGCGGAGTATGAGGCGTGTATCATGGGTCTTCAAGCTGCGATCGACCTAAGGATCAAATTTCTAAGTGTCTTCGGAGATTACGCTCTTGTGATCAATCAGATCAAAGGAGAGTGGGATACGAAACATCCAAACTTGATTCCTTATAGAGAATGTGTGTTGACCCTGATTCCCCACTTTACGGAGATAACCTTTGAGCACTTTCCAAGAGAAGAGAATCAGTTAGCGGACGCGTTAGCTACAATGTCTTCAATGTTCAAGGTTAAATGGGATAATGAGGCTCCCCGGATCATCATCTGGAAACTGGACGAACCGGCATACTGTTGTGATCTCGAAACTGAATTGGTAACTGAGAAGCCTTGGTACCACGAAGTGAAGAGATATCTGGAAGATCAGGAATACCCGGAAGGTGCATCCATCAACGATAAGAAATTCCTGAGGAGGTTTGCAGCCAAGTTCTTCCTTAGCAATGGCATCTTGTACAAGCGAAACCATGATTCAACCTTACTGCGTTGTGTGGATAAGACTGAAGCGGAAAGAATCATGGAAGAGCTACATGAAGGGACCTTTGGTACGCATTCCAGTGGGCACACTATGGCTAAGAAAATCCTACGGGCAGGATATTACTGGTCCACAATGGAAGCTGACTGTTACCAACACTCCAGGACATGCCACAAGTGCCAGATCTATGCAGATAAGGTGCATGTTCCTCCGGTTCCCCTGAATGTTCTGACTGCGCCTTGGCCGTTTGCAATGTGGGGCATAGACATGATCGGCGAGATAAAACCTACGGCATCCAATGGACATCGCTTCATCCTAGTGGCGATTGACTATTTTACGAAGTGGGTTGAAGCAGCATCCTATGCTACGGTAACCAAGACTGTCGTGGCACGGTTCATTCGGCACAACCTGATCTGTCGGTACGGCGTCCCTGAGCAGATTATTACAGACAACGGTACCAATCTGAACAATAAGATGATCGCTGAGCTCTGCGAACAGTTCAAGATACAGCACCACAATTCTTCTCCTTACAGACCGAAGATGAATGGGGCTGTAGAAGCAGCTAATAAGAACATCAAGAAAATCGTGCAGAAGATGACAGTAACGTATAAAGATTGGCACGAGATGTTACCGTTCGCTCTACATGGGTACCGTACCTCAGCTAGGACGCCAACCGGGGCAACTCCTTTCTCTCTGGTTTATGGCATGGAGGCAGTCTTGCCGATCGAAGTCCAAATTCCCTCTCTCCGGATAATGAAGGATGCAAATCTGAACGAAGATGATTGGATCCAAACACGACTTGATCAGCTCAACCTCATTGATGAAAAGAGACTTGCTGCTATCTGTCATGGTCAGACGTATCAGAAACGGATGATCAGGGCATTTAACAAAAAGGTCAGACCACAGGAATATCAAGTCGGGGATCTGGTGATCAAGCGAATCATCCTTCCTCAGAGTGATCCAAGGGGCAAATGGACCCCTACATACGAAGGGCCATTTGTGGTTAAACATGTGTTCTCAGGAGGAGCAATGATATTAACCAACATGGATGGTGACGACCTTCCTCACCCCGCCAATGCAGACATAGTTAAAAAGTACTACGCATAAAAAAGACCCGCTAGGCTGACATGCCTAGGAAAAAATTAGGGCTTCCCGTCGAACCAAAAGGGTTCGGGCAAAATGAAGGGATGAAAATGAAAAAATCTGTACACCCGGCAAGTCGAAAACCTGAAAAGGCGGCTTGGGCAAAAATGGGTATCCCGGTGGAATGAAAACCCGAAAGGGCGGTCCAGGCAAAAATTAGGGATAAAAGCGTAATACTATGTCTCATTGATCACGTTGCATCCAGAATCCGGTATCTACATCAAGTTCAGACGGCATCGATCAGTCAGCTTCACCTTCAACCAAGGTCATCAAGTGATGAGACGCTCAAAGTTATAAAGGCAATAGCAGAGTTGAAACCCAGTGGATCACTCATTTCACACAGCTGTTTTATGTTCTTTTGTACAAAACTTGTATAAACTCTTTTGATCGGCGGCGTCCTCTTACTAGGGTGCCAGCCTCTTGTACATAAAACGCCTATTCACAGGCCATTCAAAAATCAATACAAATATATTTTCAGTTAAACGTGCCAAGTGTTTTTCTTTTTCTGTTTTGTTTTGCGAAGAACGTCCAAGGTTCAATTTGTGATATATGCATTGACAATAATTTGCTAACTCATAAATATTTGCATACGAAACAAAGGAATTAATTGCAGGTGACACTAGAAACAGGGGCAATAAAAGAGTTGTCTGAGCAGTCTAATTGTTCTATCTTCTAAGGTACCAAGATAGGTTCAGCTAAAGAACACAGCCAAGTATACCTTAATTCCCCAGAGAGTGGTTCAGTAAAACAGTACATTCCTCTCCAAGCAAAGCTATCAAATCTCCAGGAAGTTGAGTATCCTCCGTAGATCTCGACACTTCCCCAGCAGCAATACATATATCCTTAAACAAGCATCCCCGGCAGTCTTGGTCTAAAGATTGTTCCCCGGCGGTATACCAACGTTCAAAGGAATCACTTTCCCCAGCATATCAAAACTCCCCAGAAGAGTCTAATCCAGGAAAGATGGAGTCCGTATCCCCAAGCAATAAGCTTATCCCCAGTAGTTTCTGGAAGCTTATCCCCTCGCAGAGCACGAACGCGTCGTCCGGCTTTATTTAAAGAGTTATTTCCTTAACAGGATATAACTGGGTTATCCTCAGCCAAAAGCCACGGAAAGAGCGTCCTCGACAAAGCCTTCTTACCCCAGCGAAGTTTACCAACACTTCCAACAACAAGACATCCTCAGCAAGTTATTATCAACATTCAGCAAAGCATCACTATCCCCACAGAGTATGGCTTCCCAGCATGGTCGCTAGAATATCTCGTCTCCCCGCAGGATCCTCTATTTGCCAAGTTTATTCCGCAACGGAGTCATCTTCTCCTACCGGTATTCTTGCAACTATCATCCCCAGCGGAAGCAAAAATCTATCCTCCAACATCAGCCCAGGATATGACTTCCCGGCACCCGTCAAGGAGTTACTTTCCTAGACGAAAACATTCATAAAACATCACATACATACATCATTATAGCATGCATAACGCATCATATCATACAAATCTCATTTATGTTGAGAACATCATTGCTTGATCCATATCATGCATTGCATATGACTGACCTTTACCTTTCAGGAAAGACGCGGTTAAAATGCTCAAACATATTTCAAAGCCTTCTCTAGTCCAGCTAAATCGACTCCCAACAGATTTTTCTGATAAAGACTCAGTAGAAGTTATCCTTATGGTCCCCTCTCCGACAAGTGCGTGAGGTGGTAATTCCTTCTTCAGATGTTTCCCTCTCCGACGATGAGCGTGAGGTGATAATCTCTTATGGTCCCCTCTCCGGCAAGTGCGTGAGGTGGTAATTCCTTCTTCAGATGTTTCCCTCTCCGACGATGAGTGTGAGGTGATAGTCTCCCATGGTCCCCTCTCCGGCAAGTGCGTGAGGTGGTAATTCCTTTTTCAAGATGTTTCCCTCTCTGACGATGAGTGTGAGGTGATAGTCTCCCATGGTCCCCTCTCCGGCAAGTGCGTGAGGTGGTAATTCCTTTTTCAAGATGTTTCCCTCTCCGACGATGAGTGTGAGGTGATAGTCTCCTATGGTCCCCCCTCCGACAAGTGCGTGAGGTGGTAATTCCTTTTTCAGATGTTTCCCTCTCCGACGATGAGTGTGAGGTGATAGTCTCTTATGTTTCCCTCTCCGACGGTGTGTGAGGTGACAATTCCTTTTCTTATGATTCCCTCTCCAACGGCGAGTGAGGTGATTCCCTTTCAGATTATAATAGCCTATGGTTTTCTTCCCGATATTGCAAAGATGGTATTTCCCACCATGATTTTCTCAACGAGCGTTGTTGAAGTTAAAATCACCAAAAGTTTCTCTTACCATTCATGCTAAGGCAGTAACCATACCTGGTTCATTCATCATCTTTCGAAGCTCCAGATCCAGCTCCTGTAACCAGTCAGGACACATCTATACCAAGCATCTTAAATCAGCTCCTGCAACGTGTCAGGTACTCATTTTTCTGTTTTGCAGGTATGCAGGTTCTCGCTAAGGAACCTCTTACGCGATCAACATCCAGATGGCATCTATAAGCCCATCACCCTATCCAGCAATCTCTAAATGGCATCTATAAGCCCATTCCACCATCACTGCTAACATGTGAGCGCAAATTTCTGGGCACTCTAGTGTTCAATCATCTTCTACCCTCGGATTACGAAAGGCACGTCAGCCTATCTGCGTCCTCAGGTCTAAGAAGATTGAACAGGGGCAACTGTTGTACCCCAAAATTTGCCCTCCCATATTCTTCAAGAAATTGCCAAGCCAAGTCACAAAATTCCCCAAGAGTTATGCAGTTCAACTGTCTCCTATACAGTCAAAACTAGGGTTTGGATTCTGATCAAGAAAATGAAGTTTTCAAAGGCCCAATCAAGTCCCATATGCCTACAAAGATGGTCAAGCATCCTCATATCAAGTTTCAAGGCATTCAGCTCAAAATTGCACAGTCAAAACCCTAGATTGCACTACAGTCAACTGTAGGGGCAAAATGGTCATTTGACAGTCAAAAGTTCAAATTTTTGGTCAACATATCATTTTGAAGCCACAAACATCATTTGATCAATGCTTGATCATGATTCTCAAAATTTGGCTCAGAAATCATCAAAGATACAAAAGTTGCTATATTTGGACAGCTGAAAAAGTCAACTGAAATTGACCAGGGCATAACTTTCACATGGATTATCAGAAAAATTCCATCCAAAGCTCATTTTGAAGAGAAATACATTTCCTACAACTCATCTTCATACTTCAAGTCCAAGAAATGCTCTCACAAAAAGTTATCAATTTCAACATTATAGGTCATTTTCAAAAGTCAACAAAAAGGGACTTTAAGTAAAAGGCCATCACTTGAGATTGGTAAATCAAAATGACATGGGACCAAAGGCATTGGTTAGAGGACTCAAAGAACTTTCCAAAATGTCCAAGAACATGTGAAAAGCTTAAAAATTGAGCAAGTTATGCCTTGTGGAAGTTGGGAAATTTTTGGGAATTTTGAAAAGTCAACTTTGATTCAAATGACCTAAATTTGCTAATGGGCCCATTTTTCTTCCATGATTCATCATTCCAAGCCTATGCACGACCACTTGGCCCAAAGGGAAGCATTTTCTCATTTTTTATTTATTTATTTGAATTTTTATTTATATTAATTCAATTAAATTAATTAAATGTGTGAAAAATATCTAAATGAACCAAACAAATCTTTTTGTACACATTTCAAGGTCAATATTTCGTGCACATGCTGATTAGGAAGAATTGGATTGAATTGATCATAATTTGCACAAAAACCATGTGAAAAAGATTGAAAATATAATGGAAAAAAATCAAATCTTCAATCCATAATTACAAGAGATTTTGTTGAATTTTGTTAACCTAATATGCTCATTACATAACCAGGAACAAAAACCTAATTGCATTAGACTAAAAGCTGCGCATAAGAGGCTAGGAAAAACTTGAAAAATTGCTTTAAAAACTCAAAAGCTGAAATCAACTTTAGGAGTCGATTCAAAGCACCATTCTTGTCTCAATAGTTTCCTGGAACCTCACTGAACGTGCTCTAATCAAAAACAACCACAAAAGCTCCAGGAATTGGTACCTGTAACTCAAACTGTAAAGCCAAAAATTTATAATCGTATATCATCTTTTAAGCATTTTTACATCATTCTATTCATGGCATCATGTTTGTTTTGAGCTTCTGAAACTAACCATCGTGTTTGATTGGATTTTTACACGCCATACGCGATTATGCCATAACTGCTTTCTAGGGTTACAGGTTTTCAAAATTGGGGTTTTCTACCCAAGGCAAAATTAGGGTTCCAGACCCACACCATTACACTCAGCTCATCTAGACGAAGAAGACCAGACCATCGCGCCAAATTTATTGGCCCTATAGCGCTAGTCGCTATTTTCTGGAAACTAGCCTAAGAGAACGGCTTCAAAACCGTGGCCTATGAGTCTTTGTTTCAGAAAAATAAAAAGCTGGGCGAAGAAGATAATGTGTTGGCGAAGCATGATTCGCTAGTTTGAAATTTCGCGCGTTTAACCACTACGCGTTGTTTTTTCTTTTTGTTATTTATTTACTATAATATGTTAATTGAAACGTTGTAGCTCAGCTGGCAGGTGTATGTGCGTGTGACCTTCATGACCTGGGTTCAAGTCCCAGGTCTGCACACTTTCTATATTATTTTTCCATAGTGCTTCCCATGCAGCTTCAGGGACGTAGATGTACCATGCATTCTCAGCAATCAAACATACACGCGTCCATCCAATCCAGATCAATGGCCAAGAATCAAAGAGCACCCTACACCCCAGTCAACATGCCACATAATGCTTGGAAAAGTCAACGAAGCTGAATCTTAATGGGCCAGGCTTTACCATCAAAACCTCCATATTTGGGCTACCCCCCCCTGGTTTGCCATTCTTTTTATTTTTCTTATGTTTTATTTAATTTATTATTTTATTTTCTTGATTGTTTAATTTAATTAATTATTGCCATAAAATATAAAAACATCACAAAAAAATCAGAAAAAAGATAAAAACATAATAAAATATTTATTTATTTATTTTTTTGTAAATAATTAACATGTAAATAAATTTAGTAAAATAGGTTTTAACTTTAATTCTTTTAATAACTAAAAATCCAAAAAATATAGAATTTAGGTTTAATTGTTAATTTTGATTCCTTTTAATTTCCCTTTTTTACAATAATAATGTTTATTTTATTTATTTTCTATAATTAAATTTTGCATGTAAATTAACTTAGATTTAAATTAGGTTAAAACTTAATATTTTCACAATAAACTTAAAAACCATTAGAATTAGGGTTTGACGCTTCATTTCATTCTAATAAATTCTTTTTCTATTAAATCTTAAAAAATACAAAAAATACTAAAAAAAACATTTTCTTTTCAATTCTAATTTCAACCCTTCATTAACTTTAAATTTTTTTGCAAAAAGGGTCCACGCCCATATTTTTAATTGTTAATTTCGCACATTTATTTTATGTCGTTTATTATAATTATGTAATTCTCCCAAAGCGTTGTAATGATTTTATTTCTCGCACTTCTATTTTAATTTGCTTTATTTATTTTCCGTCAAATCGGGTCCGGTTTAATTTTGGCGATGTGGACCCGCGCCGTTTGTAATAGTTTAGATTTATCTTCCCGCAAATTTTAACTGTTAAATAAGCATGCAAGAATGAATGGACTTAAAATAAAATCAAGCGTAGATCACAACAATCATGATAAGACAAAATAACTGAACATGACACACAAATCACACACCACCCCTAGGGTACGCCTCACTGTTGCCTTGCCCCGAAAGGTGATCGTCGAGTAGAGGATGTCTTAGTAAGTCCTCATGATCCGGGAACCTGGCATGAGGGTAGCTTCTAAGGTGTCTTCCCATTGCTCTGGTGATCACCACGTCCCGAAACTCGAATTGACCCGAACACCTCCAACGGTGGTGCTACCTACCTCTCAATGGTGGGATGGCACTACTTTTAAGGACATTTACACAGACGAATTCCTTAGGGTAGGTAGGTTCTCAAGGATACTTGCTCTAATCTCAAAACAAACTCAAAAAGACTTTTCACACCAACACATTTTCAAAAGCTTTCAAAGCAAATTTTTCAAACACTCTGACGTACGAGTCGAACTGAAATTTTTCAAAGAAACTTTTTTAAACCCACATTGAAAAGCAAACAAACCAATTTTGAAAACACAAATGAGCAAGTATCTAAGAGCCCATGGATAACCATGGATAGAAAGGGTGCTAACACCTTCCCTTTCTATAACCCACCTCCCGAACCGAGAGCAATCTCTATAAGGAATTTTTCTGTGCTTTTGTCCTTTCCATTTGGAGAAAATAAAAGACGGTGGCGACTCTTGCTTCCGCGACATTTCGCGAACCAGCGTTAAACAGTCAGTTCCAGATCCACCGATCACAGCCTATAATAGTCGTTTTTGTACAAAGAGGCTGACGCTCTAGTAAGAGAACGCCGCCGAAAAAATGGAAGCTATACAAATTTATGTAAAAGAAAAAACAGCTATGTGAAACAACCCCATTGGGTTCCAACTCTGCAATTGCCTTTATATCTTCAAGCATCTCATCACTTTGCTTCTAGGCCAAAAGTTGATCAGATTGATTGGCGTCGTCCGAGCTTGATAACGATACCGAAGTCTGGTTGTAAGATGATCCAATGAGACATAGTGGTATGCTTTATATCCCTAAATTTTTCCTGGACCACCCTTTCGGGTTTTCAGTCCACCGGGATACCCTTTTTTGCCCAAGCCGCCCTTTCAAGTTTTCGACTTGTCGGGTGTACAGATTTTTCATTTTCATCCCTTATTTTTGCCCGAACCCTTTTGGTTCGCCGGGAAGCCCTTATATTTTCCTAGGCCAGTCAACCTAGCGGGTCTTTTGATTAGGCGTAGTATCTTTTCACTATGTCTGCATTGACACGGTGAGGAAGGTCGTCACTGTCCATGGTGGTTAGAATCATAGCTGCACCCAAGAAAATTTTCTTAACCATAAATGGTCCTTCGTACATGGGGGTCCATTTACCCCAAGGATCACCTTGTGGTAGTATGATGCATTTGATCACTAGATCCCCAACTTGATATTCTTGACGCTTGGCTTTCTTGTTAAAAGCCTTGATCATTCGCTTTTGATACGTCTGACCATGGCTGATAACAGTAAGTCTCTTTTCATCGATTAGATTTAACTGATCAAGTCAGGTTCAGATCCAGTCGTCTTCGTTTAAACCCGCATCCTTTATAATCCTGAGAGAAGGTATTTGGACTTCGATGGGTAGGACTGCCTCCATACCATATACCAGAGAGTAGGGTGTTGCCTCTGTCGATGTCAGTGCTGAGGTACGGTACCCATGAAGAGCAAATGGTAACATCTCATGCCAGTCTTTGTATGTCACTGTCATCTTCTGTATAATCTTCTTGATTTTCTTGTTAGCTGCTTCAACATCACCATTCATCTTTGGCCGGTAGGGAGAAGAATTATGATGTTGTATCTTGAATTGTTTACAGAGCTCGGTAATCATTGTGTTGTTGAGATTCATACCATTGTCAATAATAATTATCTCTGGCACACCATATCGACAAATCAGATTATGTCGGATAAACCGCGCCACGACATTCTTGGTTACTGTAGCAAAAAAGGCTGCCTCAACCCACTTCGTGAAGTAATCAATGGCTACTAGGATAAAGCGATGTCCATTAGAAGCGGTGGGCCTGATTTCTCCAATCATGTCGATGCCCCACATTGCAAAGGGCCACGGAGCTGTCAAGACGTTTAAGGGGACCGGAGGTACATGCACCTTATCAGCGTAGATTTGGCACTTATGACAAGTTCGAGAGTGCTGATAACAATCGGCTACCATAGTGGACCAGTAGTATCCTACCCGTAGGATCTTCTTAGCCATGGTATATCCACTAGAATGGGTTCTGAAGGTGCCTTCATGTAGATCTGTCATGATCCTCACTTCTTCGCCCTTGTCTACACACCGTAGTAGCGTGGAGTCATGGTTGCGTTTATAGAGGATTCCATTACTGAGGAAGAACTTTGCAGCGAACCTTCTCAGAAACTTCTTATCATTGACAGATGCCGCTTCAGGATACTCTTGAGCCTCAAGATACCTTTTCACCTCATGAAACCAAGGTTTGTCTGCAACTTCTTCGGTATTGATTTCACAGCACTGTGTTGGTTCATCCAGCCTCTCAATGGTGATTTGGGGAGCTTCATTATCCCACCTAGCGCGTCCGTTAATTGGTTCTCCTCTCGTGGGAAATATTCAAAAGTTACCTCCTCAAAGTGTGGGAGCAATGTCAACACATACTCTTTATATGGGATGAGATTTGGATGCTTCGTATCCCATTCGCCTTTGATCTGACTTATCACCAAAGCAGAATCCGTGAATACACTCAAGAACTTGATCCTTAGGTCAATAGCAGCCCTAAGACCCATGATACATGCTTCATACTCCGCCATGTTGTTGGTACAGTTGAAACATAATCGGGCAGTGAACGGAGTATGACAGCCCTCAGGAGATATGATTACGGCGCCAATACCATTACCCAGTGCGTTTGAGGCTCCATCAAAATACATAGACCATCGGGATCCCTCCTCGGGTCCTTCATCCGGTCCAGGTTCTTCATAGTCGGTCACCAGCATAATATTCTCATTCGGGAACTCAAAATTCATGGACTGGTAGTCATCCACGGCCTGATGAGCCAAATGATCAGCCAATACACTCCCCTTTATTGCTTTCTGGGTTGTATATTTCATGTCGTACTCAGTTAAGATCATCTTCCATCTTGCTATTCTTCTAGAGAGTGCAGGCTTCTCAAAAATGTACTTGATCGGATCCATCTTTGATATCAACAAGGTATTGTGAGTCAGCATATACCGTCTCAGTCGAAGAGCAGCCCATGCCAAAGCGCAACAAGTTTTCTCGAGCAGTGAGTATCTTGTCTCACAGTCGGTAAACCTTTTGCTAAGGTAGTATATTGCATGCTCTTTTTGACAAGACTCGTCATGCTGCCCCAACACACACCCCATTGAATTGTCTAACACTGCCAAGTACAATATCAAAGGTCTTCCTTCAACTGGAGGCATTAGAATTGGTGGTTATTGAAGGTATTCTTTGATTCTTTCGAAAGCGGTCTGACATTCATCATTCCACCTTACCACTTGATCTTTCTTCAGAAGCTTGAAGATGGGCTCACAAGTAGCAGTCAGATGCGAAATGAACCTGGCGATATAATTCAAGCATCCCAAGAAACCTATAACTTCCTTCTCTGTACGGGGACCTGAAATTTCTTGTATAGCCTTTACCTCTGCATGATCTACTTGGATGCCTTTGTCACTGACAATGAAACCCAGAAGTTTACCGGACCTTACCCCGAAGGTGCACTTGTTCGGATTCAACCTCAACTTGTATATCTTCAACCTGACGAACAACTTTTATAGATGATCAAGGTGCTTTTCCTCAGTTTGAGACCTGGCTATCATGTCATCAACATAGACTTCGATCTCGTGGTGAATCATATCATGGAACAAAGCAACCATGGCGCGCTGATAAGTTTCCCCAGCATTCTTCAACCCAAAAGGCATCACTTTGTAACAGAAAGTGCCCCACTGTGTGACGAAGGTCGTCTTCTCCATGTCTTCAAGAGCCATCTTGATCTGGTTGTAGCCAGAGAAACATCCATGAAGGAGAATATTTTGTGTTGCACGGTGTTGTCGACTCGAACATCAATGTGAGGAAGAGGGAAGTCATCCTTGGGGCTTGCCCTGTCCAGATCTATGTAATCCACACACATTCGTACCTTAACATCCTTCTTAGGTACCAGAATGACGTTAGCAACCCATTGTGGATAAGAAGTGACAACTAAGAATCATGCGTCGAACTGTTTCATGACCTCTACCTTGATCTTCTCTGACATTTCAGGGCGCGTATGACAGACCTTCTGTTTAATTGGAGGACAGTCTTCTTTGGTCGGCAGACAATGAACCACAATATCAGTGTCTAAACCTAGCATGTCTTCATATGACCACGCGAAGATCTCAACAAAGTCTTGCAACATTTGTATCAACCACAGTTTGACCTTAACTTCCAAATTTGCACCAATCTTAACCTCTTTTCTGTCTTCCTCTGTACCCAAGTTCACTGTCTCAACCGGCTCTTCATGAGGCTGTATGGCCCTTTCTTCCTGCTGTAATAGTCTAGCAAGTTCTCCAGGCACCTCACAATCATCCTCACCTTCGTCTTCAGCTTAGTTGATCGAATTTTCAAAGTCATAACTGGAAATAGCAGAGCTGTTATCAATGGGATCCAGAGTGGATATGGATCTGCAGTATGATACGTGAGTGTGTGTAAGAGAATAGCTGTTTTGATAAAGTGACAACAGAAAAGTAAAGAAAAAACAGAGAGCGCAAAATTTGTATGCAAGAAACGTCCAATGCTTTATTAATGATATATGAAATGACAAATAATATCCCATACAAGCAAAGCCAATGTTCCTCGGGTAAGGCACAAGGCCATAAAGTTGTAAATTGTTTATTACAAATCTCAAAACAAGTAGGACAATTACTGCAGAATAAAAGAAACTGGTATAAAGTCCCTAGCCATCCAGTTACTCGGTCCACCGTTGGTAGTTGGGTAGATCCAGCTGTCAATGTCTGAGTCTTCCTCGTTGTCTTCAATGGCATTAATTCCCTGATTACTGATGTGTAGGGGAGGTCCTCCAGCCCGAGCACGTCAAACAGCCCTTTGAGCCCCTATAGTAAAGCCCAAACCAAAATTTTCAATTTTGTGAGTGAAATCAGGGAGCTGACCCCAATTGGTACACCCACCTTCTTCAACCACGACCCTGGCGTCCTTGAGATAAGCCATCTTCATAGGAGGTTTGTTGCTGGTAGTAGTTTCAGTCAATGCCAAGATCTGAGGGACCTCTTCGAAGTTCAGACAAGGAGTTTCTATGAAATCCCCATCCATCTCTATGTACCGGAAGGAATTGAGGTGGCTCACCATATACTCCTCTTCACCCCGCACAGTGACAATCTTCCCTTTTACCGGATACTTCAGCATTTGGTGTAGTGTGCAAGTAACTGCCCCAGCCTCATGGATCCAAGGACGACCCAACAAACAAGAATACGACGGCCTGATTTCCATCACATAGAAGGTGGACCCAAAGGTCTGAGAACCCACTTTGACAGGGATGTCCACCTCCCCGTGCACCATTCTTTTTGACCCATCAAAAGCCCTTACCACAATGTTACTAGGCTTTAAAGTCAAACCCTCGCAATCCAACCGGTCCAACGCCTTCTTAGGCAAGGAATTCAGCGAAGACCCAGTATCTACCAGCACATGAGCCATAGTGGTGCCCCTGCACTCAATCGAGACATGCAGAGCATCATTATGATTTCTCCCCTTTGGTGTCAAGTCTGCATCTGAAAAACTCAACCCATTGTCAGCAGTCAGACTGGCCACGCAATCTTTAAATTGATCAGCTGAAGTCTCTTGCAGAACATGCGCAGTTTTGAGGAATGCAATCAAAGCCTTCGCATGGGCCTCGGAGCACAACAACAGGGATAACATGGATATCTTTGAGGGGGTCTGCCCCAGCTGCTCGACCACATTATAGTTGCTCTTTTTAATTATTTTCAATATTTCCTCTATCTCTTGCTTAGAGGCTTCTACAACATTTTTTCTAGGCGTCTCCATTTGGGCAGGCTCACCTATAACTTCTTTGCCGCGGATATCAGACGATTCTCCGATAGGGGTAATAATTGGAGTAAGAACAAGAGTCGTAGTTGATGTACCAACAGGAATAGCAGATGGAATGACAATAGGCTTGTTGACAGTCTCAGGGGAAATCTCGGGAGAGAAGACCCTTCCACTTCGGGTAACCTTGTTGGTTCCGACAATGTTACCAATATAAGGATCATCCTATTCATTTTTCAAATCTTGTTTGATGCCACGATAGTACACATCGGCACCACAATGCTAGGGGGCAGCTTTGTCCGAGACATACGGAACAGGACCAGGAACAGTGATTATTAGCGGAGCGATTCTTGGAGCAGATGTAATCCTAACAAGTCTTCTCGAGGAGACCTTGGAAGGATTGGTGGAAATGGTTATAATGGCAATATCTTCAGATGGAACAATGGGAACCAAAGTTTTCTCGAACAAAATTTCTTTGCTGTCCATCAGGTGTTGAACACCTAACTTCAGCAAATGGTAACCAGAAGGTAGAAATGAACCAATGTGGAAACCTTCACCACAAACCGGAAATAAACTGGCCAACAGCAAATTTTTCTTCACAGTCATGAGAGGAGTAGAAACTTCATCCACCAAGGTCACAAACAAGTCAGTATTAACAACATTAACTCCACGACCGTGCTTAGGCATGGGAGCAGTTATGACATTGGGCTTCTCCGGAGCATCAAACTCAATTTCCTTGGCTTCAAATAGATCTTGTACCTTATTCCTTAGAGCCTAACAGTTATTGGTATCGTGGCCAGGACTCTCAGAATGATAGGCACGCCGAGCATTTGGATTATATCGGGGAGATGTGGTATTTGGATTCTTGGGAGCCTCTTTCAAGGATGCCAAGTTGGATCTCAGAAGATGAGGTAGAACTTCAGCCAATGTCATATTGATTCGGGTAAACTTCCGTTGTGGTCTTTCCACCCTTTGTTGATTGTTGTGTTGTGGAGCAACTATAGGCCTAGGTATCATTACAACACTTACTGTCTGACAATATTCAGCTTTGTTTTAGCCCCTCGGGCTATAGATGGCAATGGCTTCCTTCTTACCAGCAAAAGGCTTCTTTACCGAACTCGAAGAGGCGTCCTTTTGTATCTTGCCGCTCCAAATCCCAACTTCTAATCTCTCTCCAGTCAGAATCAACTCGGTGAAACCAGCTGATGAGCTGCCGATCAAATGATTAAAGAATGGACCAGATAGCGTCCCCAGAAACATATCAACCGACTCCCTACCAGACAACGGGGGTTGGACTCTTCCATCCAAGTCTCTCCACTTCTGTGCATAGTCCTTAAAGCCTTCACTTGCACCCATGGACATACTCTGGAGTTGAGTATGAGTAGGAGCAAGGTCGGCGTTGTATTGATACTGCTTATAGAAAGCAACAGCCAGATCTTCCCAATTTTGGACATTGGATCTCTCCAGTTGGTAGAACCATTCAAGCTGAGTCCCCTACAGAGGAAGTAGTCAGATCAACCTCATTTTGTAGTCCATTCCCAAATCTGCGTCCAGTGTTGAACAATACAATCCTCTTCTTTTTCTTCTTCAGAATCAGAGTCTTCAACTCCTGCTGACCCTGGGCTAGGCTCATAACCAACTCTTGGAACTGGGCATTCTGGGCCTGGAGGGCCTTGATAGCTTGCCCAGTAGTAGGTTCAGAAGACATGATGATTATTGAAATAAACAACGAAGAAGATAAGTGACCTGTAAAAAGTGTACCTGTAATGCAATGATATGTATGATATGCATGCAATGTTTTCAAGGATCTCGGGGTAAACCAAGAAACTTGTTAGAATTTGAATTTGGGTAGCTTGATTGAAGGAACTTCATGTTGTTGAGAGTCCTTCTTCAAGAGTCAGGCTCACCATATCTAGTGGGTCATAACCCCTGACTCAAGTCGTCATGTTTTGATCTTCAAACAACCTTGGCTAGAGGAAAATAAATTCCCTTTGCCCCTTGCTAGACATTTGGTTCATCATGACCTGCATCACAAACCCTTGAGATCCTTGAAAGGTGTTAGTATTTATGCAAGATGTATACAATGGTATGATGTGATGATGTTATGATGTCATGGTAAAGGCACACCACAAGTATTCACAAAAGGCAAACATGGTAAAAGCACACAAGTCACACAAAAGAGCCCTTAGATTTCAGGCCAGCATGAAGTTTAGGTACTACCCTCTTTCAGTTTCAGTTGGTTAAGACATGTCCTAAAAATAGTAACCGGGTTCTAGAGGATCTCAATATCACTGACTACCCTCAATCGGTCATAACTCCAGCTTCACAACCTTTTCTTGCGGCCGGAACCATCGCGATAGTTTAGCCTTAATGAGTGTAGCATACTGCTACTGTTCTATGGCCAAGTTGGTCAATTTAAGGTGCTAAGGTCAGTTGGTGCTTAATGACTCCTCAGAAGACCCATATTCTCCTCGTTCCGACACAAGGGATATCGGTACAGACCAAGGTGTCACACCAACGTAGCTACTGCTTCACCCGTGTCGGTCTATGCCGGACAGGTCCCTCACAGTTTATTGCTACCTAAAGGGTATTCCCCAGATCCGGGTTAGGATCTATGAAACTCCAATACAAGCCCACAATATTAGAGCAAACAAGGCATACAATTGAAAACATATAATGATCTAATCATAAGGTACACCTCACTTATTAATATGTCCCCAGCAGAGTCGCCAGTTCCGTGATCGATGGAAATAGAACTGACTGTTTTGAAATGCTGGTTCGCGAAATGTTGCGGTAAGCAAGATTCGCCACCGTCTTTTATTTTCTCCAACATGGAAAGGACAAAAGCACAGCAAAATTCCTTTTCGAGATGTTTCTTGGTTCGGGAGGTAGATTATAGAAAGGGAAGGTGTTAGCACTCTTTCTATCCGTGGTTATCCACGGGCTCTTAGGTACTTGCTCACTATGTTTTCAAAAGAGTTTGCTTTTCTTGTGTTTGTGGGTTTTGAAAAAAGTGTGTTTGAAAAACTTCGTTTTGACTCTTGTATCAGTCCTCAAGAGTGTATGAATTATTGTTTGAAAACTTTTGTCAGAAAAGTGTAAGTGCGAAAAAGTTGTTTCGTTTTGAAAGAGCAAGTATCTAAAAACCTCTACCTACTCAAAAGAAATTAAGCTGTGTAAATGTCCTTTAGACAGTACTATCCCACTATTGAGAAGTAGGTAGCACCGTCGTTGGAGTTTTTTGGGTCTTTTCGATTATAGGGACATGTGGTCACCAAAGCAATAGTAGGACGCCTTAGCGGTAACCCTAATGTCCTAGATCCATTTATCCGAGGCAACCGTTTCGAGGCAACTTGGATCTTTAGACAAGAGGGCGACCTCTAAAACACCCTATACTCAATGACCACGTCGAGGCAACCAAGTGAGGCGTACCCTAAGAGTGGCATGTGCGAGTGTGTCAGGATTCAGTTAAGATTATCTTTGCACATGTTATTGTGAGCTACAATTGATTTTAATTTTCAGGAAAGTCTTGTCATGCATAGTTTAGTTAACATACATCTAGCAATTTATATTTGCGGAAAGTAAATTGCGGAAAGTAAAGCTACGCTATTACAAGGCGTCGGGTATTTACATCGCCAAAAAACAACCCTTGAAAAGTAAATGCGAGAAAATAAAGAAAGAGATAAAAAGTCCTAATTAAATTCTATTACATCCTCGGAGCAATTACATAAATATGATCAAAACAATAATATGCGCGAAAAGAAATTGAATCGGAAAAGTCCTTAGGGTTTTGACCCTTTTTGAGAAAAGAATGAACTTTTGGTCCTTTTTGCATTTAATTAAACCTAATTCTAATTAATTAAATAAAAGAAATATTTTTTAAGTTTTTTTTTGTTTTAATGGAATAAAAGAAAAGAAATTAAAGTTGTCAAGAAAATCCTAATTCTAATTTATTTTATTTGTTATGAAAATAATTAAAGTTAACCTAATTAAAACAACTAAATTAATTAATTACATTTATTTACAAAAATAATAAATTAAAGGTGAAATTAATAATAATAAAAATATTTTAGATTTCTAATTTTATCATGAAAATAGTTAATTATGTTAATTAAGTAATAATAATAATTAATAATTAATAAAATAGTTAAATAAATAAAATAGAAAATATAAAGAGAAAAAAGAAACCAGGGGGGTGCTGGCCCATTATGGAGGTGAAGAAGCAATTTCTGGCCCATTAACAATCCCAATCCCTAAATTTTTCCTGGACCGCCCTTTCGGGTTTTCAGTCCACCGGGATACCCTTTTTTGCCCAAGCCGCCATTTCGGGTTTTCGACTTGTCGGGTGTACAGATTTTTCATTTTCATCCCTTATTTTTGCCCGAACCCTTTTGGTTCGCCGGGAAGCCCTTATATTTTCCTAGGCCAGTCAACCTAGCGGGTCTTTTGATTAGGCGTAGTATCTTTTCACTATGTCTGCATTGACACGGTGAGGAAGGTCGTCACTGTCCATGGTGGTTAGAATCATAGCTCCACCCGAGAAAATTTTCTTAACCATAAATGGTCCTTCGTACATGGGGGTCCATTTACCCCAAGGATCACCTTGCGGTAGTATGATGCATTTGATCACTAGATCCCCAACTTGATATTCTTGACGCTTGGATTTCTTGTTAAAAGCCTTGATCATTCGCTTTTGATACGTCTGACCATGGCTGATAACAGTAAGTCTCTTTTCATCGATTAGATTTAACTGATCAAGTCGGGTTCAGATCCAGTCGTCTTCGTTTAAACCCGCATCCTTTATAATCCTGAGAGAAGGTATCTGGACTTCGATGGGTAGGACTGCCTCCATACCATATACCAGAGAGTAGGGTGTTGCCCCTGTCGATGTCCGTGCTGAGGTACGGTACCCATGAAGAGCAAATGGTAACATCTCATGCCAGTCTTTGTATGTCACTGTCATCTTCTGTATAATCTTCTTGATTTTCTTGTTAGCTGCTTCAACATCACCATTCATCTTTGGCCGGTAGGGAGAAGAATTATGATGTTGTATCTTGAATTGTTTACAGAGCTCGGTGATCATTGTGTTGTTGAGATTCATACCATTGTCAATAATAATTATCTCTGGCGCACCATATCGACAAATCAGATTATGTCGGATAAACCGCGCCACGACATTCTTGGTTATTGTAGCAAAAAAGGCTGCCTCAACCCACTTCGTGAAGTAATCAATGGCTACTAGGATGAAGCGATGTCCATTAGAAGCGGTGGGCCTGATTTCTCCAATCATGTCGATGCCCCACATTGCAAAGGGCCACGGAGCTGTCAAGGTCTTTAAGGGGGCCGGAGGTACATGCACCTTATCAGCGTAGATTTGGCACTTATGACAAGTTCGAGAGTGCTGATAACAATCGGCTACCATAGTGGACCAGTAGTATCCTACCCGTAGGATCTTCTTAGCCATGGTATATCCACTAGAATGGGTTCTGAAGGTGCCTTCATGTAGATCTGTCATGATCCTCTCTTCTTCGCCCTTGTCTACACACCGTAGTAGCGTGGAGTCATGGTTGCGTTTATAGAGGATTCCATTACTGAGGAAGAACTTTGCAGCGAACCTTCTCAGAAACTTCTTATCATTGACAGATGCCGCTTCAGGATACTCTTGAGCCTCAAGATACCTTTTCACCTCATGAAACCAAGGTTTGTCTGCCGCTTCAGGATACTCTTGAGCCTCAAGATACCTTTTCACCTCATGAAACCAAGGTTTGTCTGCAACTTCTTCGGTATCGATTTCACAGCCCTGTGTTGGTTCATCCAGCCTCTCAATGGTGATTTGGGGAGCTTCATTGTCCCACCTAGCGCGTCCGTTAATTGGTTCTCCTCTCGTGGGAAATATTCAAAAGTTACCTCCTCAAAGTGTGGGAGCAATGTCAACACATACTCTTTATATGGGATGAGATTCGGATGCTTCGTATCCCATTCGCCTTTGATCTGACTTATCACCAAAGCAGAATCCGTGAATACACTCAAGAACTTGATCCTTAGGTCAATAGCAGCCCTAAGACCCATGATACATGCTTCATACTCCGCCATGTTGTTGGTACAGTTGAAACATAATCGGGCAGTGAACGGAGTATGACAGCCCTCAGGAGATATGATTACGGCGCCAATACCATTACCCAGTGCGTTTGAGGCTCCATCAAAATACATAGACCATTGGGATCCCTCCTCGGGTCCTTCATCCGGTCCAGGTTCTTCATAGTCGGTCACCAGCATAATATTCTCATTCGGGAACTCAAAATTCATGGACTGGTAGTCATCCACGGCCTGATGAGCCAAATGATCAGCCAATACACTCCCCTTTATTGCTTTCTGGGTTGTATATTTTATGTCGTACTCAGTTAAGATCATCTTCCATCTTGCTATTCTTCTAGAGAGTGCAGGCTTCTCAAAAATGTACTTGATCGGATCCATCTTTGATATCAACAAGGTATTGTGAGTCAGCATATACCGTCTCAGTCGAAGAGCAGCCCATGCCAAAGCGCAACAAGTTTTCTCGATCAGTGAGTATCTTGTCTCACAGTCGGTAAACTTTTTGCTAAGGTAGTATATTGCATGCTCTTTTTGACAAGACTCGTCATTCTGCCCCAACACACACCCCATTGAATTGTCTAGCACTGCCAAGTACAATATCAAAGGTCTTCCTTCAACTGGAGGCATTAGAATTGGTGGTTATTGAAGGTATTCTTTGATTCTTTCTAAAGCGGTCTGACATTCATCATTCCACCTTACCACTTGATCTTTCTTCAGAAGCTTGAAGATGGGCTCACAAGTAGCAGTCAGATGCAAAATGAACCTGGCGATATAATTCAAGCATCCCAAGAAACCTATAACTTCCTTCTCTGTACGGGGACCTGAAATTTCTTGTATAGCCTTTACCTTTGCATGATCTACTTGGATGCCTTTGTCGCTGACAATGAAACCCAGAAGTTTACCGGACCTTACCCCGAAGGTGCACTTGTTCGGATTCAACCTCAACTTGTATATCTTCAACCTGACGAACAAATTTTATAGATGATCAAGGTGCTTTTCCTCAGTTTGAGACCTGGCTATCATGTCATCAACATAGACTTCGATCTCGTGGTGAATCATATCATGGAACAAAGCAACCATGGCGCGCTGATAAGTTTCCCCAGCATTCTTCAACCCAAAAGGCATCACTTTGTAACAGAAAGTGCCCCACTGTGTGACGAAGGTCGTCTTCTCCATGTCTTCAAGAGCCATCTTGATCTGGTTGTAGCCAGAGAAACCATCCATGAAGGAGAATATTTTGTGTTGCACGGTGTTGTCGACTCGAACATCAATGTGAGGAAGAGGGAAGTCATCCTTGGGGCTTGCCCTGTCCAGATCTATGTAATCCACACACATTCGTACCTTAACGTCCTTCTTAGGTACCAGAATGACGTTAGCAACCCACTGTGGATAAGAAGTGACAACTAAGAATCATGCGTCGAACTGTTTCATGACCTCTACCTTGATCTTCTCTGACATTTCAGGGCGCGTATGACAGACCTTCTGTTTAATTGGAGGACAGTCTTCTTTGGTCGGCAGACAATTAACCACAATATCAGTGTCTAAACCTGGCATGTCTTCATATGACCACGCGAAGATCTCAACATAGTCGTGCAACATTTGTATCAACCAATGTTTGACCTTAACTTCCAAATTTGCACCAATCTTAACCTCTTTTCTGTCTTCCTCTGTACCCAAGTTCACTGTCTCAACCGGCTCTTCATGAGGCTGTATGGCCCTTTCTTCCTGCTGTAATAGTCTAGCAAGTTCTCCAGGCACCTCACAATCATCCTCACCTTCGTCTTCAGCTTAGTTGATCGGATTTTCAAAGTCATAACTGGCAATAGCAGAGCTGTTATCAATGGGATCCAGAGTGGATATGGATCTGCAGTATGATACGTGAGTGTGTGTAAGAGAATAGCTGTTTTGATAAAGTGACAACAGAAAAGAAAAGAAAAAACAGAGAGCGCAAAATTTGTATGCAAGAAACGTCCAATGCTTTATTAATGATATATGAAATGACAAATAATATCCCATACAAGCAAAGCCAATGTACCTCGGGTAAGGCACAAGGCCATAAAGTTGTAAATTGTTTATTACAAATCTCAAAACAAGTAGGACAATTACTGCAGAATAAAAGAAACTGGTATAAAGTCCCTAGCCGTCCAGTTACTCGGTCCACCGTTGGTAGTTGGGTAGATCCAGCTGTCAATGTCTGAGTCTTCCTCGTTGTCTTCAATGGCATTAATTCCCCGATTACTGATGTGTAGGGGAGGTCCTCCAGCCCGAGCACGTCGAACAGCCCTTTGAGCCCCTGTAGTAAAGCCCAAACCAAAATTTTCAATTTTGTGAGTGAAATCAGGGAGCTGACCCCAATTGGTACACCCACCTTCTTCAACCACGGCCCTGGCGTCCTTGAGATAAGCCATCTTCATAGGAGGTTTGTTGCTGGTAGTAGTTTCAGTCAATGCCAAGATCTGAGGGACCTCTTCGAAGTTCAGACAAGGAGTTTCTATGAAATCCCCGTCCATCTCTATGTACCGGAAGGAATTGAGGTGGCTCACCATATACTCCTCTTCACCCCGCACAGTGACAATCTTCCCTTTTACCGGATACTTCAGCATTTGGTGTAGTGTGGAAGTAACTGCCCCAGCCTCATGGATCCAAGGACGACCCAACAAACAAGAATACGACGGCCTGATTTCCATCACATAGAAGGTGGACCCAAAGGTCTGGGAACCCACTTTGACAGGGATGTCCACCTCCCCGTGCACCATTCTTTTTGACCCATCAAAAGCCCTTACCACAATGTTACTAGGCTTTAAAGTCAAACCCTCGCAATCCAACCGGTCCAACGCCTTCTTAGGCAAGGAATTCAGTGAAGACCCAGTATCTATCAACACATGAGCCATAGTGGTGCCCCTGCACTCAATTGAGACATGCAGAGCATCATTATGATTTCTCCCCTTCGGTGTCAAGTCTGCATCTGAAAAACTCAGCCCATTGTCAGCAGTCAGACTGGCCACGCAATCTTTAAATTGATCAGCTGAAGTCTCTTGCAGAACATGCGCAGTTTTGAGGAATGCAATCAAAGCCTTCGCATGGGCCTCGGAGCACAACAACAGGGATAACATGGATATCTTTGAGGGGGTCTGCCCCAGCTGCTCGACCACATTATAGTTGCTCTTTTTAATTATTTTCAATATTTCCTCTATCTCTTGCTTAGAGGCTTCTACAACATTTTTTCTAGGCGTCTCCATTTGGGCAGGCTCACCTATAACTTCTTTGCCGCGGATATCAGACGATTCTCCGATAGGGGTAATAATTGGAGTAAGAACAAGAGCCGTAGTTGATGTACCAACAGGAATAGCAGATGGAATGACAATAGGCTTGTTGACAGTCTTAGGGGAAATCTCGGGAGAGAAGACCCTTCCACTTCGGGTAACCTTGTTGGTTCCGACAATGTTACAAATATAAGGATCATCCTATTCATTTTTCAAATCTTGTTTGATGCCACGATAGTACACATCGGCACCACAATGCTAGGGGGCAGCTTTGTCCGAGACATACGGAACAGGACCAGGAACAGTGATTATTAGCGGAGCGATTCTTGGAGCAGATGTAATCCTAACAAGTCTTCTCGAGGAGACCTTGGAAAGATTGGTGGAAATGGTTATAATGGAAATATCTCCAGATGGAACAATGGGAACCAAAGTTTTCTCGAACAAAATTTCTTTGCTGTCCATCAGGTGTTGAACACCTAACTTTAGCAAATGGTAACCAGAAGGTAGAAATGAACCAATGTGGCAACCTTCACCACAAATCGGAAATAAACTGGCCAACAGCAAATTCTTCTTCACAGTCATGAGAGGAGTAGAAACTTCATCCACCAAGGTCACAAAGAAGTCAGTATTAACAACATTAACTCCACGACCATGCTTAGGCATGTGAGCAGTTATGACATTGGGCTTCTCCGGAGCATTAAACTCAATTTCCTTGGCTTCAATCAGATCTTGTACCTTATTCCTTAGAGCCTAACAGTTATTGGTATCGTGGCCAGGACTCTCAATGATAGGCACGCCGAGCATTTGGATTATATCGGGGAGATGTGGTATTTGGATTCTTGGGAGCCTCTTTCAAGGATGCCAAGTTGGATCTAAGCAGATGAGGTAGAACTTCAGCCAATGTCATATTGATTCGGGTAAACTTCCGTTATGGTCTTTCCACCCTTTGTTGATTGTTGTGTTGTGGAGCAACTGTAGGCCTAGGTATCATTACAACACTTACTGTCTGACAATATTCAGCTTTGTTTTGGCCCCTCGGGCTATAGATGGCAATGGCTTCCTTCTTACCAGCAAAAGGCTTCTTTACCGAACTCGAAGAGGCGTCCTTTTGTATCTTGCCGCTCCAAATCCCAACTTCTAATCTCTCTCCAGTCAGAATCAACTCGATGAAACCAGCTGACGAGCTGCCGATCAAATGATTAAAGAATGGACCAGATAGCGTCCCCAGAAACATATCAACCAACTCCCTACCAGACAACGGGGGTTGGACTCTTCCATCCGTCTCTCCACTTCTGTGCATAGTCCTTAAAGCCTTCACTTGCACCCATGGACATACTCTGGAGTTGAGTATGAGTAGGAGCAAGGTCGGCGTTGTATTGATACTGCTTATAGAAAGCAGCAGCCAGATCTTCCCAATTTTGGACATTGGCTCTCTCCAGTTGGTAGAACCATTCAAGCTGAGTCCCCTACAGAGGAAGTAGTCAGATCAACCTCATTTTGTAGTCCATTCCCAAATCTGCGTCCAGTGTTGAACAATACAGTCCTCTTCTTTTTCTTCTTCAGAATCAGAGTCTTCAACTCCTGCTGACCCTGGGCTAGGCTCATAACCAACTCTTGGAACTGGGCGTTCTGGGCCTGGAGGGCCTTGATAGCTTGCCCAGTAGTAGGTTCAGAAGACATGATGATTATTGAAATAAACAGCGAAGAAGATAAGTGACCTGTAAAAAGTGTACCTGTAATGCAATGATATGTATGATATGCATGCAATGTTTTCAAGGATCTCGCGGGGTAAACCAAGAAACTTGTAAGAATTTGAATTTGGGTAGCTTGATTGAAGGAACTTCATGTTGTTGAGAGTCCTTCTTCAAGAGTCAGGCTCACCATATCTAGTGGGTCATAACCCCTGACTCAAGTCGTCATGTTTTGATCTTCAAACAACCTTGGCTAGAGGAAAATGAATCCCCTTTGCCCCTTGCTAGACATTTGGTTCATCATGACCTGCATTACAAACCCTTGAGATCCTTGAAAGGTGTTAGTATTTATGCAAGATGTATGCAATGGTATGATGTGATGATGTTATGATGTTATGGTAAAGGCACACCACAAGTATTCACAAAAGGCAAACATGGTAAAAGCACACAAGTCACACAAAAGAGCCCTTAGATTTCAGGCAAGCATGAAGTTTAGGTACTACCCTCTTTCAGTTTCAGTTGGTTAAGACATGTCCTAAAAATAGTAACCGGGTTCTAGAGGATCTCAATATCACTGACTACCCTCAATCGGTCATAACTCCAGCTTCGCAACCTTTTCTTGTGGCCGGAACCATCGCGATAGTTTAGCCTTAATGAGTGTAGCATACTGCTACTGTTCTATGGCCAAGTTGGTCAATTTAAGGTGCTAAGGTCAGTTGGTGCTTAATGACTCCTCAGAAGACCCATATTCTCCTCGTTCCAACACAAGGGATATCGGTACAGACCAAGGTGTCACACCAACGTAGCTACTGCTTCACCCGTGTCGGTCTATGCCGGACAGGTCCCTCACAGTTTATTGCTACCTAAAGGGTATTCCCCAGATCCGGGTTAGGATCTATGAAACTCCAATACAAGCCCACAATATTAAAGTAAACAAGGCATACAATTGAAAACATATAATGATCTAATCCTAAGGTACACCTCACTTATTAATATGTCCCCAGCAGAGTCGCCAGTTCCGTGATCGGTGGAAATAGAACTGACTGTTTTGAAATGCTGGTTCGCGAAATGTCGCGGTAAGCAAGAGTTGCCACCGTCTTTTATTTTCTCCAACATGGAAAGGACAAAAGCACAGCAAAATTCCTTTTCGAGATGTTTCTCGGTTCGGGAGGTAGATTATAGAAAGGGAAGGTGTTAGCACCCTTTCTATCCGTGGTTATCCACGGGCTCTTAGGTACTTGCTCACTATGTTTTCAAAAGAGTTTGCTTTTCTTGTGTTTGTGGGTTTTGAAAAAAGTGTGTTTGAAAAACTTCGTTTTGACTCTTGTATTAGTCCTCAAGAGTGTATGAAGTATTGTTTGAAAACTTTTGTCAGAAAAGTGTAAGTGCGAAAAAGTTGTTTCGTTTTGAAAGAGCAAGTATCTAAGAACCTCTACCTACTCAAAAGAAATTAAGCTGTGTAAATGTCCTTTAGACAGTACTATCCCACTATTGAGAAGTAGGTAGCACCGTCGTTGGAGTTTTTCGGGTCAATTCGATTATAGGGACATGTGGTCACCAAAGCAATAGTAGGACGCCTTAGCGGTAACCCTAATGTCCTAGATCCATTTATCCGAGGCAACCGTTTCGAGGCAACTTGGATCTTTAGACAACAGGGCGACCTCTAAAATACCCTATACTCAATGACCACGTCGAGGCAACCAAGTGAGGCGTACCCTAAGAGTGGCATGTGCGAGTGTGTCAGGATTCAGTTAAGATTATCTTTGCACATGTTATTGTGAGCTACAATTGATTTTAATTTTCAGGAAAGTCTTGTCATGCATAGTTTAGTTAACATACATCTAGCAATTTATATTTGCGGAAAGTAAATTACGGAAAGTAAAGCTACGCTATTACAAGGCGTCGGGTATTTACATCGCCAAAAAACAATCCTTGAAAAGTAAATGCGAGAAAATAAAGAAAGAGATAAAAATCCTAATTAAATGCTATTACATCGTCGGAGCAATTACATAAATATGATCAAAACAATAATATGCGCGAAAAGAAATTGAATCGGAAAAGTCCTTAGGGTTTTGACCCTTTTTGAGAAAAGAATGAACTTTTGGTCCTTTTTGCATTTAATTAAACCTAATTCTAATTAATTAAATAAAAGAAATATTTTTTAAGTTTTTTTTTGTTTTAATGGAATAAAAGAAAAGAAATTAAAGTTGTCAAGAAAACCCTAATTCTAATTTATTTTATTTGTTATGAAAATAATTAAAGTTAACCTAATTAAAACAACTAAATTAATTAATTACATTTATTTACAAAAATAATAAATTAAAGGTGAAATTAATAATAATAAAAATATTTTAGATTTCTGATTTTATCATGAAAATAGTTAATTATGTTAATTAAGTAATAATAATAATAATTAATAATTAATAAAATAGTTAAATAAATAAAATGGAAAATATAAAGAGAAAAAAGAAACCAGGGGAGTGCTGGCCCATTATGGAGGTGAAGAAGCAATTTCTGGCCCATTAACTATCCCAATCCCTAAATTTTTCCTGGACCGCCCTTTCGGGTTTTCAGTCCACCGGGATACCCTTTTTTGCCCAAGCCGCCCTTTCGGGTTTTCGACTTGTCGGGTGTACAGATTTTTCATTTTCATCCCTTATTTTTGCCCGAACCCTTTTGGTTCGCCGGGAAGCCCTTATATTTTCCTAGGCCAGTCAACCTAGCGGGTCTTTTGATTAGGCGTAGTATCTTTTCACTATGTCTGCATTGACACGGTGAGGAAGGTCGTCACTGTCCATGGTGGTTAGAATCATAGCTCCACCCGAGAAAATTTTCTTAACCATAAAGGGTCCTTCGTACATGGGGGTCCAATTACCCCAAGGATCACCTTGCGGTAGTATGATGCATTTGATCACTAGATCCCCAACTTGATATTCTTGACGCTTGGCTTTCTTGTTAAAAGCCTTGATCATTCGCTTTTGATACGTCTGACCATGGCTGATAACAGTAAGTCTCTTTTCATCGATTAGATTTAACTGATCAAGTCGGGTTCAGATCCAGTCGTCTTCGTTTAAACCCGCATCCTTTATAATCCTGAGAGAAGGTATCTGGACTTCGATGGGTAGGACTGCCTCCATACCATATACCAGAGAGTAGGGTGTTTCCCCTGTCGATGTCCGTGCTGAGGTACGGTACCCATGAAGAGCAAATGGTAACATCTCATGCCAGTCTTTGTATGTCACTGTCATCTTCTGTATAATCTTCTTGATTTTCTTGTTAGCTGCTTCAACATCACCATTCATCTTTGGCCGGTAGGGAGAAGAATTATGATGTTGTATCTTGAATTGTTTACAGAGCTCGGTGATCATTGTGTTGTTGAGATTCATACCATTGTCAATAATAATTATCTCTGGCACACCATATCGACAAATCAGATTATGTCGGATAAACCGCGCCACGACATTCTTGGTTACTGTAGCAAAAAAGGCTGCCTCAACCCACTTCGTGAAGTAATCAATGGCTACTAGGATGAAGCGATGTCCATTAGAAGCGGTGGGCCTGATTTCTCCAATCATGTCGATGCCCCACATTGCAAAGGGCCACGGAGCTGTCAAGACGTTTAAGGGGACCGGAGGTACATGCACCTTATCAGCGTAGATTTGGCACTTATGACAAGTTCGAGAGTGCTGATAACAATCGGCTACCATAGTGGACCAGTAGTATCCTACCCGTAGGATCTTCTTAGCCATGGTATATCCACTAGAATGGGTTCTGAAGGTGCCTTCATGTAGATCTGTCATGATCCTCTCTTCTTCGCCCTTGTCTACACACCGTATTAGCGTGGAGTCATGGTTGCGTTTATAGAGGATTCCATTACTGAGGAATAACTTTGCAGCGAACCTTCTCAGAAACTTCTTATCATTGACAGATGCCGCTTCAGGATACTCTTGAGCCTCAAGATACCTTTTCACCTCATGAAACCAAGGTTTGTCTGCCGCTTCAGGATACTCTTGAGCCTCAAGATACCTTTTCACCTCATGAAACCAAGGTTTGTCTGCAACTTCTTCGGTATCGATTTCACAGCCCTGTGTTGGTTCATCCAGCCTCTCAATGGTGATTTGGGGAGCTTCATTGTCCCACCTAGTGCGTCCGTTAATTGGTTCTCCTCTCGTGGGAAATATTCAAAAGTTACCTCCTCAAAGTGTGGGAGCAATGTCAACACATACTCTTTATATGGGATGAGATTCGGATGCTTCGTATCCCATTCGCCTTTGATCTGACTTATCACCAAAGCAGAATCCGTGAATACACTCAAGAACTTGATCCTTAGGTCAATAGCAGCCCTAAGACCCATGATACATGCTTCATACTCCGCCATGTTGTTGGTACAGTTGAAACATAATCGGGCAGTGAACGGAGTATGACAGCCCTCGGGAGATATGATTACGGCGCCAATACCATTACCCAGTGCGTTTGAGGCTCCATCAAAATACATAGACCATCGGGATCCCTCCTCGGGTCCTTCATCCGGTCCAGGTTCTTCATAGTCGGTCACCAGTATAATATTCTCATTCGGGAACTCAAAATTCATGGACTGGTAGTCATCCACGGCCTGATGAGCCAAATGATCAGCCAATACACTCCCCTTTATTGCTTTCTGGGTTGTATATTTTATGTCGTACTCAGTTAAGATCATCTTCCAACTTGCTATTCTTCTAGAGAGTGCAGGCTTCTCAAAAATGTACTTGATCGGATCCATCTTTGATATCAACAAGGTATTGTGAGTCAGCATATACCGTCTCAGTCGAAGAGCAGCCCATGCCAAAGCACAACAAGTTTTCTCGAGCAGTGAGTATCTTGTCTCACAGTCGGTAAACTTTTTGCTAAGGTAGTATATTGCATGCTCTTTTTGACAAGACTCGTCATGCTGCCCCAACACACACCCCATTGAATTGTCTAGCACTGCCAAGTACAATATCAAAGGTCTTCCTTCAACTGGAGGCATTAGAATTGGTGGTTATTGAAGGTATTCTTTGATTCTTTCGAAAGCGGTCTGACATTCATCATTCCACCTTACCACTTGATCTTTCTTCATAAGCTTGAAGATGGGCTCACAAGTAGCAGTCAGATGCGAAATGAACCTGGCGATATAATTCAAGCATCCCAAGAAACCTATAACTTCCTTCTCTGTACGGGGACCTGAAATTTCTTTTATAGCCTTTACCTCTGCATGATCTACTTGGATGCCTTTGTCGCTGACAATGAAACCCAGAAGTTTACCGGACCTTACCCCGAAGGTGCACTTGTTCGGATTCAACCTCAACTTGTATATCTTCAACCTGACGAACAACTTTTATAGATGATCAAGGTGCTTTTCCTCAGTTCGAGACCTGGCTATCATGTCATCAACATAGACTTCGATCTCGTGGTGAATCATATCATGGAACAAAGCAACCATGGCGCGCTGATAAGTTTCCCCAGCATTCTTCAACCCAAAAGGCATCACTTTGTAACAGAAAGTGCCCCACTGTGTGACGAAGGTCGTCTTCTCCATGTCTTCAAGAGCCATCTTGATCTGGTTGTAGCCAGAGAAACCATCCATGAAGGAGAATATTTTGTGTTGCACGGTGTTGTCGACTCGAACATCAATGTGAGGAAGAGGGAAGTCATCCTTGGGGCTTGCCCTGTCCAGATCTATGTAATCCACACACATTCGTACCTTAACGTCCTTCTTAGGTACCAGAATGACGTTAGCAACCCACTGTGGATAAGAAGTGACAACTAAGAATCATGCGTCGAACTGTTTCATGACCTCTACCTTGATCTTCTCTGACATTTCAGGGCGCGTATGACAGACCTTCTGTTTAATTGGAGGACAGTCTTCTTTGGTCGGCAGACAATGAACCACAATATCAGTGTCTAAACCTGGCATGTCTTCATATGACCACGCGAAGATCTCAACATAGTCGTGCAACATTTGTATCAACCACTGTTTGACCTTAACTTCCAAATTTGCACCAATCTTAACCACTTTTCTGTCTTCCTCTGTACCCAAGTTCACTGTCTCAACCGGCTCTTCATGAGGCTGTATGGCCCTTTCTTCCTGCTGTAATAGTCTAGCAAGTTCTCCAGGCACCTCACAATCATCCTCACCTTCGTCTTCAGCTTAGTTGATCGGATTTTCAAAGTCATAACTGGAAATAGCAGAGCTGTTATCAATGGGATCCAGAGTGGATATGGATCTGCAGTATGATACGTGAGTGTGTGTAAGAGAATAGCTGTTTTGATAAAGTGACAACAGAAAAGAAAAGAAAAAACAGAGAGCGCAAAATTTGTATGCAAGAAACGTCCAATGCTTTATTAATGATATATGAAATGACAAATAATATCCCATACAAGCAAAGCCAATGTACCTCGGGTAAGGCACAAGGCCATAAAGTTGTAAATTGTTTATTACAAATCTCAAAACAAGTAGGACAATTACTGCAGAATAAAAGAAACTGGTATAAAGTCCCTAGCCGTCCAGTTACTCGGTCCACCGTTGGTAGTTGGGTAGATCCAGCTGTCAATGTCTGAGTCTTCCTCGTTGTCTTCAATGGCATTAATTCCCCGATTACTGATGTGTAGGGGAGGTCCTCCAGCCCGAGCACGTCGAACAGCCCTTTGAGCCCCTGTAGTAAAGCCCAAACCAAAATTTTCAATTTTGTGAGTGAAATCAGGGAGCTGACCCCAATTGGTACACCCACCTTCTTCAACCACGACCCTGGCGTCCTTCAGATAAGCCATCTTCATAGGAGGTTTGTTGCTGGTAGTAGTTTCAGTCAATGCCAAGATCTGAGGGACCTCTTCGAAGTTCAAACAATGAGTTTCTATGAAATCCCCGTCCATCTCTATGTACCGGAAGGAATTGAGGTGGCTCACCATATACTCCTCTTCACCCCGCACAGTGACAATCTTCCCTTTTACCGGATACTTCAGCATTTGGTGTAGTGTGGAAGTAACTGCCCCAGCCTCATGGATCCAAGGACGACCCAACAAACAAGAATACGACGGCCTGATTTCCATCACATAGAAGGTGGACCCAAAGGTCTGAGAACCCACTTTGACAGGGATGTCCACCTCCCCGTGCACCATTCTTTTTGACCCATCAAAAGCCCTTACCACAATGTTACTAGGCTTTAAAGTCAAAACCTCGCAATCCAACCGGTCCAACGCCTTCTTAGGCAAGGAATTCAGTGAAGACCCAGTATCTACCAGCACATGAGCCATAGTGGTGCCCCTGCACTCAATCGAGACATGCAGAGCATCATTATGATTTCTCCCCTTCGGTGTCAAGTCTGCATCTGAAAAACTCAGCCCATTGTCAGCAGTCAGACTGGCCACGCAATCTTTAAATTGATCAGCTGAAGTCTCTTGCAGAACATGCACAGTTTTGAGGAATGCAATCAAAGCCTTCGCATGGGCCTCGGAGCATAACAACAGGGATAACATGGATATCTTTGAGGGGGTCTGCCCCAGCTGCTCGACCACATTATAGTTGCTCTTTTTAATTATTTTCAATATTTCCTGTATCTCTTGCTTAGAGGCTTCTACAACATTTTTTCTAGGCGTCTTCGTTTGGGCAGGCTCACCTATAACTTCTTTGCCGCGGGTATCAGACGATTCTTCGATAGGGGTAATAATTGGAGTAAGAACAAGAGCCGTAGTTGATGTACCAACAGGAATAGCAGATGGAATGACAATAGGCTTGTTGACAGTCTCAGGGGAAATCTCGGGAGAGAAGACCCTTCCACTTCGGGTAACCTTGTTGGTTCCGACAATGTTACCAATATAAGGATCATCCTATTCATTTTTCAAATCTTGTTTGATGCCACGATATTACACATCGGCACCACAATGCTAGGGGGCAGCTTTGTCCGAGACATACGGAACAGGACCAGGAACAATGATTATTAGTGGAGCGATTCTTGGAGCAGATGTAATCCTAACAAGTCTTCTCGAGGAGACCTTGGAAGGATTGGTGGAAATGGTTATAATGGCAATATCTTCAGATGGAACAATGGGAACCAAAGTTTTCTCGAACAAAATTTCTTTGCTGTCCATCAGGTGTTGAACACCTAACTTCAGCAAATGGTAACCAGAAGGTAGAAATGAACCAATGTGGCAACCTTCACCACAAACCGGAAATAAACTGGCCAACAACAAATTCTTCTTCACAGTCATGAGAGGAGTAGAAACTTCATCCACCAAGGTCACAAACAAGTCAGTATTAACAACATTAACTCCACGACCGTGCTTAGGCATGGGAGCAGTTATGACATTGGGCTTCTCCGGAGCATCAAACTCAATTTCCTTGGCTTCAATCAGATCTTGTACCTTATTCCTTAGAGCCTAACAGTTATTGGTATCGTGGCCAGGACTCTCAGAATGATAGGCACGCCGAACATTTGGATTATATCGGGGAGATATGGTATTTGGATTCTTGGGAGCCTCTTTCAAGGATGCCAAGTTGGATCTCAGCAGATGAGGTAGAACTTTAGCCAATGTCATATTGATTCGGGTAAACTTTCGTTGTGGTCTTTCCACCCTTTGTTGATTGTTGTGTTGTGGAGCAACTGTAGGCCTAGGTATCATTACAGCACTTACTGTCTGACAACATTACAGCACTTACCAGCAAAAGGCTTCTTTACCGAACTCGAAGAGGCGTCCTTTTGTATCTTGCCGCTCCAAATCCCAACTTCTAATCTCTCTCCAGTCAGAATCAACTCGGTGAAACCAGCTGACGAGCTGCCGATCAAATGATTAAAGAATGGACCAGATAGCATCCCCAGAAACATATCAACCAACTCCCTACCAGACAACGGGGGTTGGACTCTTCCATCCTAGTCTCTCCACTTATGTGCATAGTCCTTAAAGCCTTCACTTGCACCCATGGACATACTCTGGAGTTGAGTATGAGTAGGAGCAAGGTCGGCGTTGTATTGATACTGCTTATAGAAAGCAACAGCCAGATCTTCCCAATTTTAGACATTGGCTCTCTCCAGCTGGTAGAACCATTCAAGCTGAGTCCCCTACAGAGGAAGTAGTCAGATCAACCTCATTTTGTAGTCCATTCCCAAATCTGCATCCAGTGTTGAACAATACAATCCTCTTCTTTTTCTTCTTCAGAATCAGAGTCTTCAACTCCTGCTGACCCTGGGCTAGGCTCATAACCAACTCTTGGAACTAGGCGTTCTGGGCCTGGAGGGCCTTGATAGCTTGCCCAGTAGTAGGTTCAGAAGACATGATGATTATTGAAATAAACAGCGAAGAAGATAAGTGACCTGTAAAAAGTGTACCTGTAATGCAATGATATGTATGATATGCATGCAATGTTTTCAAGGATCTCGCGGGGTAAACCAAGAAACTTGTTAGAATTTGAATTTGGGTAGCTTAATTGAAGGAACTTCATGTTGTTGAGAGTCCTTATTCAAGAGTCAGGCTCACCATATCTAGTGGGTCATAACCCCTGACTCAAGTCGTCATGTTTTGATCTTCAAACAACCTTGGCTAGAGGAAAATAAATCCCCTTTGCCCCTTGCTAGACATTTGGTTCATCATGACCTGCATCACAAACCCTTGAGATCCTTGAAAGGTGTTAGTATTTATGCAAGATGTATGCAATGGTATGATGTGATGATGTTATGATGTTATGGTAAAGGCACACCATAAGTATTCACAAAAGGCAAACATGGTAAAAGCACACAAGTCACACAAAAGAGCCCTTAGATTTCAGGCCAGCATGAAGTTTAGGTACTACCCTCTTTCAGTTTCAGTTGGTTAAGACATGTCCTAAAAATAGTAACCGGGTTCTAGAGGATCTCAATATCACTGACTACCCTCAATCGGTCATAACTCCAGCTTCGCAACCTTTTCTTGCGGCCGGAACCATCACGAGAGTTTAGCCTTAATGAGTGTAGCATACTGCTACTGTTCTATGGCCAAGTTGGTCAATTTAAGGTGCTAAGGTCAGTTGGTGCTTAATGACTCCTCAGAAGACCCATATTCTCCTCGTTCCAACACAAGGGATATCGGTACAGACCAAGGTGTCACACCAACGTAGCTACTGCTTCACCCATGTCGGTCTATGCCGGACAGGTCCCTCATAGTTTATTGCTACCTAAAGGGTATTCCCCAGATCCGGGTTAGGATCTATGAAACTCCAATACAAGCCCACAATATTAAAGTAAACAAGGCATACAATTGAAAACATATAATGATCTAATCCTAAGGTACACCTCACTTATTAATATGTCCCCAGCAGAGTCTCCAGTTCCGTGATCGGTGGAAATAGAACTGACTGTTTTGAAATGCTGGTTCGCGAAATGTCGCGGTAAGCAAGAGTCGCCACCGTCTTTTATTTTCTCCAACATGGAAAGGAAAAAAGCACAGCAAAATTCCTTTTCGAGATGTTTCTCGGTTCGGGAGGTAGATTATAGAAAGGGAAGGTGTTAGCACCCTTTCTATCCGTGGTTATCCACGGGCTCTTAGGTACTTGCTCACTATGTTTTCAAAAGAGTTTGCTTTTCTTGTGTTTGTGGGTTTTGAAAAAAGTGTGTTTGAAAAACTTCGTTTTGACTCTTGTATCAGTCCTCAAGAGTGTATGAAGTATTGTTTGAAAACTTTTGTCAGAAAAGTGTAAGTGCGAAAAAGTTGTTTCGTTTTGAAAGAGAAAGTATCTAAGAACCTCTACCTACTCAAAAGAAATTAAGCTGTGTAAATGTCCTTTAGATAGTACTATCCCACTATTGAGAAGTAGGTAGCACCGTCGTTGGAGTTTTTCGGGTCAATTCGATTATAGGGACATGTGGTCACCAAAGCAATAGTAGGACGCCTTAGCGGTAACCCTAATGTCCTAGATCCATTTATCCGAGGCAACCGTTTCGAGGCAACTTGGATCTTTAGACAAGAGGGCAACCTCTAAAACACCCTATACTCAATGACCACGTCGAGGCAACCAAGTGAGGCGTACCCTAAGAGTGGCATGTGCGAGTGTGTCAGGATTCAGTTAAGATTATCTTTGCACATGTTATTGTGAGCTACGATTGATTTTAATTTTCAAGAAAGTATTGTCATGCATAGTTTAGTTAACATACATCTAGCAATTTATATTTGCGGGAAGTAAATTGCGGAAAGTAAAGCTACGCTATTACAAGGCGTCGGGTATTTACATCGCCAAAAAACAACCCTTGAAAAGTAAATGCGAGAAAATAAAGAAAGCGATAAAAAGTCCTAATTAAATGCTATTACATCCTCGGAGCAATTACATAAATATGATCAAAACAATAATATGCGCGAAAACAAATTGAATCGGAAAAGTCCTTAGGGTTTTGACCCTTTTTGAGAAAAGAATGAACTTTTAGTCCTTTTTGCATTTAATTAAACCTAATTCTAATTAATTAAATAAAAGAAATATTTTTTAAGTTTTTTTTTGTTTTAATGGAATAAAAGAAAAGAAATTAAAGTTGTCAAGAAAACCCTAATTCTAATTTATTTTATTTGTTATGAAAATAATTAAAGTTAACCTAATTAAAACAACTAAATTAATTAATTACATTTATTTACAAAAATAATTAATTAAAGGTGAAATTAATAATAATAAAAATATTTTAGATTTCTGATTTTATCATGAAAATAGTTAATTATGTTAATTAAGTAATAATAATAATTAATAATTAATAAAATAGTTAAATAAATAAAATAGAAAATATAAAGAGAAAAAAGAAACCAGGGGGGTGCTGGCCCATTATGGAGGTGAAGAAGCAATTTCTGGCCCATTAACAATCCCAATCCATTGACTTTTTGAGATCCTCCAGGGCGCGTGTTGACTGGGAGTATGGTGTTCCTTCTCTCGTGGCCATTAGATCTGTGCCCGTAGCCACATGGCGTTTGGATGATTGGAGGCATATGGTAGACACCTCCTGGAACGCTGCATGTAATTATGTGAAGAAAAAATAGAAATAAGTATTTTGGGGGACCTGGGATTCGAACCCAAGTCCCAATGATTCCCAGCCAGCACATCAACCACCAAGCCATTTGCCTGCTTTTGATAATATAATAACAATCAATTATAATATTAAGAAACAAAACGCTAAGCTGTCAAACCAATAAAACGCGCGCTTATTTGAATTATCCAACCATGAATCAACACCTCATCATCGTCCTCGCTATGCCTGTAAAAAAACAAAGTTAGATAGCGGGGGTTTTTAACCCCCACAATATGCAATGACCAAAAATAGCGATTAGCCCTGTGTTGTATATAAATATTTCGCGAGGGTGGCTTTGGATTCGTCTTGACCTAACGAATTCAGTCATGGGTCTTATGAGGCTCAATTTTTCTTATATTAAGAATCCCCAAATTCCAAGCTCAGGAACCCTAGAATTCATCCATGGCAATTTATGATTCTGTGCATTATAATTCAATTAAACTATGCCATTAGTTTCATATGGATTCAAGCAATACAAAACAATCAAAAAATCACGTTAAATGCTCATGAATTTAGAGTTACGATTCTGAAAATAATGTGCAAACCGTGGGTCTGTTCTTGATGATTTCTTGAGCTTTAGCGTTTTGTTTTGATGGCTACACGTTCCTCACACTCCCTGCAATGTGTTAGAATCCACAAAAGCCTTTGAATCGTGCTAGAATATGGAAATAAGTTTTCAAGTTTCTTGAGTTTTTTTTCCAATATTGCTATGGCTTTGTCTGCAGTGCTTTCACGTGTGCATGATTAGGGTTGGCTTGTATATATATAGGAGACTGAAATTAGGTCAAATCTTTGAGCAAAAATCCATGGAATGATGATTTGAATATTTGATTGGAAACCATATATTTTTGAATCTTCATGATTGGAAAAAGTTGCAAAACTTGGAGATTTTTGCATATTTGATTTGTGCAAGAATTTTCCAGCATATCTTGACCATATTTGCTTCACAAATTGATTGAAAAATCAAATCTTGCATTTTCCTACAATTTAAATTAATTAAATGAATTAATATTGATTAAAAATCCAATTAATTAATAAAAAATAAGAAAATAAATTCCATTAAGCTTGATGGGTCGTGCATAGGCCATGGATGAAGTTTCAAGAAGAAATTTGAGGCCCATTAGCAAAAATAAGGTGTTTTGAGCAAAGTTGACTTTTGCAAATTCATGAAAATTTCCCAACTTCTCCAATGCATATCTTGCTCAATTTTGATCATATGAACATGTTCTTGGACATTTTGGAAAGGTCTTGAAGTCCTCTAACCAATGCCTTTAGTCCCATGTCATTTGGATTTACCAATCTCAAGTTATGGTCTTTGACTTGAAGTGCACTTTTGTTGACTTTTGAATTTGACCTATAATGTAGAAATTGATAAATTTTGTGAGAGCATTTCTTGGACTTGGAATGTGAAGATGTATTGTAGGAAATCACATCCCCTTCAAAATGAGCATTGGATGGGATTTTTCTGATGAACCATGAAAAAGTTATGCCCTGGTCAAGATACAGTTGACTTTTCTGCTGTCCAAAAATAGTAACCTTTTGCATCTTGATGATTTTTGAGCCATCCTTGTGGAATCATGACCAAGACTTGATCAAATGATGATTGTGGACTCAAAATAAGATGTTGACCAAAAATTCTGACTTTTGACTGTAAAATGACCATTTTACCCCTGTAGTTGACTGTGGATCAAATGAAGCTTTTGACTATGCAAATTGGCACTGTGAGTTTTGAAACTTGGCATGTAGATGCTTGAGAATGCATATAGGCCTATGAGACTTGATTGAACCATTGAAAATCCCAAATTCCTTGAAAGAACCAAAACCCTAATTTCAGCTGGCTTAGGAGGTGGTTTGAACTGTACAACTCTTGAACAATCTTGAATCATTGGAAGATGATTCTTGACAAATCTTGAGGAATATGGGAGGGCAAATTTTGGGGTACAACAGTTGCCCCTGTTCAATCTTCTTAGACCTGAGGATGTAGATTGGCTTTCGGGCCTTTCGTGATCCGAAGGTGGAAGATGATTGAACACTAGAGTGCCCAGAAATTTGCACTCGCATAGCATAGTATCAACAATGTGATGTCGGGAATGGGCTTACAGATGCCATTTGGAGAGATGATGGATAGGAGGATGGGCTTATAGATGCCATCTGGAGATTGTTGGTAGAATTGTGATCTTGTAAGTTGAACGAGGGAACCTGTGTAGGGTTGCCTGATGATGAGCTCGTGTAAAACTGCATCTTGGAAAGAAGGAAACCTGTGTAGGGTTGACTGATGATGAGCCTGTGTGAAAATTCATCTTTGAAGGAAGGAAACCTGTGTAGGGTTGACTGATGATGAGCCTGTGTGAAACTGCATCTTTGAAGGAAGGAAACCCGTGTAGGGTTGCCTGATGATGAGTCCGTGTGAAACTGCATCTTTGAAGGAAGGAAACCTGTGTAGGGTTGACTGATGACGAGTCTGTGTGAAACTGCATCTTGGAAGGAAGGAAACCTGTGTAGGGTTTCTTGATGACGAGTCCGTGTAAAAATTCATCTTTGGAAAGAGAGAACCTGTGTAGGGTTTCTTGATGACGAGTCCGTGTAAAACTACTTCTGGAGTTGAGAAGGAACCGGTGTAAGGTTACTTCGGGATAAGTTCGTGTAAAACTTCTGGATGAACCGGGGTAAGGTTATTTTGAGATATGTTCGTGTGAAACTTCAGGAGGAACCGGGGTAAGGTTACTGTGAGATAAGTTCGTGTAAAACTTCAGGAGGAACCGGGGTGAGGTTATCTTGACGATGAGTTCGTGTAAAACTTCGTCTCGGAACCGAGGAGGAACCGGTGTAGGGTTGCCTGAGGACGAGTCCGTGTAAAACTTCGTCTTGGAAGGGAGGAGGAACCTGTGTAGGGTTACTTTGATGACGAGTCCGTGTAAAAACTTCATCTTGGAAATGAGAAGGAACCGGTGTAGGGTTGTTTTATGATGAGTCAGTGTAAAACTTCATCTTGGAAGGAAGAAACCTGTGTAGGGTTGCCCGACGATGAGTCCGTGTAAAACTTTATCTGAAATCGAAGGAACTGGTGTAGGGTTGCCTGATGATGAGTCTGTGTGAAACTTCATCTGAAAGAGAGAAGGAACCGATGCAGGGTTGCCTGAGGATGAGTCCGTGTGAAACTTCATCTGAGATTGAGAAGGAACCGGTGTAGGGTTTCTTGATGATGAGTCCGTGTAAAACTTCATCTTGGAATTGAGAAGGAACCGGTGTATGGTTGCCTCGTGATGATCAAGTAGATAGTTGTCCTGTCTTGTTTCAGGTATTAACCCATGATCAGTCGTCCACAAAATTTTCCTGGCTTGTTACAGGTGTTGATCTGGAACTGCAAAGGTAGATGGTAATCATCTTTTGATTGACCTTTTCCTGAAAAGGCAAAAACGTTAGCTATATGCAATGTCATGATGCATGAACTGCATGATATTAAGATGTTCTTAAGAATAAATGAGATTTGTGGTGTATGATGCGTATGCATGTCATAATGTATGAAGATGTGATGTTTTTGAATGTATTTTCGTCTGGGAAAATAAATCCTTGACGAATGACGGGAGCTTGTTTAAATCCTGGGCTGATGTTAAAGAGTAGAGTTCTTCGTTTCCGCTGGGGATGATGAACGAAAATGATTGCAAGAATAAACCGGTAGGAGAAGATGACTCCGTTGGGGAATAAACTTGATGAAGAGATTACTCTGTGGGGAATTACTCTGTGGGAAGAGATGATTTGCTGAGAACTTAATGATAACTCCGCTGGGGATTCCGTTGATAAGTTTTGTTGGGGATAGAAGATGAACTCCGCTGGGGGATAGGAAGAACTTCACTGAGGAAGATCTTTCCGTTGCAATTTGCTGAGGATAACCCAGTTAGACTCTGGTGGGGGATAACCTTCTGAATATGGCTGGGGAAATGCATTTGTACTCTGCAGGGGACAAGCTTCCAGAATCTACTGGGTAAGATGATTCAACTCTCCTAGGGAAACTTTTGGACTGTACTGGGGAAATGGCTCCACTGGGATGTCCGTATTCCTCCGAGGAACAAATCTTATATTTCTGTCAAGGAATATTAAGATTGTCGGGGATGCTTGCTGTGATACGGTGGGAGAACTGACTTGGGTTTTGCGTTTGTATTCGCACTTGTTCGGTTTAGCAAGAGTCGCCACCGACTTTTTATTTTATCCTAAAGGAAAGGTTAAAAAAGCACAGGAAAAACCTTTTTGAGATGTTTCGTGGGTTCGGGGGGTAGATTATGACAAGGGAAGGTATTAACACCCTTTTCATCCATGGTTATCCATGGGCTCTTAGTTACTTGGTTTTTAGATCACTTGCCTTGATTTTTGATTGCTTGAAATTGGGGTATGTGTGTGTGTTTTGAAAATGTTTTTGAAATAGACGCCTTTGTTTTGGCAACCATTGTAATGACTCGTGTTTGAGTATATACAATGGTGTGAATCTTTTCGAAAAGATGTTTCAAAATGTTTTTGGAAGTTTGTTTGAAAGTGTGTATGAAGTGTGGTTTTTGAAAAGGAGGCAAGTGTTTTTGCAAGTTGGTTTCAAGTAACTAAGAGTTTTGTCTACCCCTATTGTACTCAAAGGTTTTCTCTATGTTTTCAACCCTTTTTAACAATTTTGTTCCACCATTGAATTTGGTGGACAATCTTGCGTTTAGGATGTGATCGGGACAGGCGTGGGTCATCGTATGGACCATGAATGCAATGGTGCCAAGTGTCTTTGGCAATTTGCTTGAAGGGACTATGATCATTCCATTTAGGAAACTTTCGAAAGCGTCATCGAGGGACTTATGATCATTTTGAATTGTTTTGCCAAAGAAACTCGACGTGCAAGCATGGCCCATTTTGGAAGGCAACATGTGGGATTATCCTAGGGGGTGTGTGATCGGTGGATCTGGAACTGACTGTTTAACGCTGGTTCGCGAAATGTCGCGGAAGCAAGAGTCGCCACCGTCTTTTATTTTCTCCAAATGGAAAGGACAAAAGCACAGAAAAATTCCTTAAAGAGATTGCTCTCGGTTCAGGAGGTAGATTATAGAAAGGGAAGGTGTTAGCACCCTTACTATCCATGGTTATCCATGGGCTCTTAGATACTTGCTCACTTGTGTTTTCAAAAATGGTTTGTTTGCTTTTCAACTATGGGTTTTAAAAAGTTTCTTTGAAAATTTCAGTTCGACTCTTGTATCGGTCCTCAAGAGTGTTTGAAAAATTGCTTTCGAAAGCTTTTTGAAAAGGTGTCGGTGTGAAAAGTATTTTTGACTTTTGTTTTGAAATTAGAGCAAGTATCTAGAGTCATCTACCTACCCTAAGGAATTCGTCTGTGTAAATGTCCTTAAGATAGTGCCATCCCACCATTGAGATGTAGGTAGCACCACCGTTGGAGGTGTTCGGGTCAATTCGAGGTTCGGGACATGGTGATCACCAGAGCAATGGGAAGACACCTTAGAAGCTACCCTCATGCCAGGTTCCCGGATCATGAGGACTTACTAAGACATCCTCTACTCGACGATCACCTTTCGAGGCAAGGCAACAGTGAGGCGTACCCTAGGGGTGGTGTGTGATTTGTGTGTCATGTTCATTTGCATTTATCTTGTCATGTCAAAGTGATCTATGCGTTTGTTTTTATTTTAGGCCATTCATTCTTGCATGCATTTATTTAGCAGTTAAAAAGATACGAAAATTAAAAGTTCTAAACTATTACAAAGGCGCGGGTCCACATCGCCAAAATTTAATCCAGGACCCGATTTGACAGAAAATAAAGAAATAAAGTAAAGTGCGAGAAATTAAGTTTACACGGCTTTGGGAGAATTACATAAATATTTAAAAGAAGGAAATAAATAAAATGCGCGAATTAGAATTAAAATTGGAAACGAGGGCGTTGGACCCTTTTTATGAAATTAAATTATTATTTACAAATTAATTCAATTAAAATAAAAAGAGAAATTATTTTCGAGGTTTTCGTATTTATGGTTTTTTAATGAGAATTAAATGAGATTGAGAAATTAACCCTAATTCTAATTTTTTTATTTATTAAGAAAAACATATTAAAATTAAGCCTAAAATTAATCTAATTATTTACATGCAATTTGATTTATGAAAAAAAAAATTTAATAAGTAATTATGGTGAGAAAAAAAAGAAAAGAATGGAAAATTATTTGAAACCCTAATTCTACCAATTTTTAGGTTTTATTGAAAAAATATTAAGATTAATCCTAGATTTAAAAAAGCTAAATTAAATTAATGAGATTTATTTACAAAATATAACATTAAATAAAAATACTTATTTTTTGTCTTTTTTCTGATTTTTATATTGTTTTTATGTTTTTATGAAAATAAACTAAATTAAAGAAATTAATTAAAAAGAAAATTGAATCAAATAAAAAAATGTAAAGGAAATTGCAAACCTAGGGGGGTCTGTCCCCAAATTGGGAGGTTTTATTCAGTAATCAGGCCCATTGATCTTTGGCCTTGTTGACTTTTACACGTTCCCCTATGCATGGTTGACTAAGGCACATGATGTTCTTCAAGTTATGCCCCTTGGATTGATCTCAGGATGCACGTGGAAGGCCTGGATGTGGAGTGTATGATGGACGCTAGCTTGGAAATTTCATAGAAGCATTGTTAGAAAAATAACATGGAAAGGGATGGGGACCTGGGGCTCGAACCCAGGTCCTAGAGATTACGAGTGATACACTTTGCCAACTGCTCCACACACGCGTTTGATTATATAGTAATAAACAAATAATATGAAATAGAACAAGACTTAGTGGACAAATTAGCGCGAAATTTCAAATCCTCCAATCGTTGCCTTACACCTCACTGTCTTCTTCTTTGTTTCGTTCTTTCCCTGAAAATATAAAAAGGTTAGCGGGGGTTTTTAACCCCCCCAAAACATGCTTGTTTCCAAAATAGTGAATAGCACATGGTAGCTCATAAATTGAGCGCGAGGATTGCTTTAGAATCGTCCAAGCACGCTGAGTCCATTCATGGTATTATGGTGTCTCAATTTTACAGTAGTGAGAAACACCCAATTTCAAGTTCAAAGAACCCTAGCATCCTTTAATGGTGAATCCTTATATAACGCGTAAAAACTCAATCAAAGCATATGGTTAGTTTCAGAATCATCCAATTAGTACAAATCCATGAAAAAAATGCAATGAACATGCTTGAATATTAAAACACGATTATGCATTTTATATGAAGAATTTTGATTTCTGTATACCGATTCAAGGCGTTAGAGTTGATGTTCTTGATTGGAATAGCCTCCTGGTCACCTTGGCAAGCTAATGGAATGGTTATTTGATCTTGAAAAGCCCTAAAACCTAGTTTTCAGTTTTCAAATTTTTTGCAAAAAACTCAAGTTTGATTCTTTGTGTATGGCGCAGCTTTTTGTGTTTTGGGCACGAGGGTTAGCATATGTATATATGTGTGAGTGATTAGGGTTGAGAAATTGATCAAAAAAATCCATGAATTGATGAAGAGATATTTGATTTTTATGGCATAAGTTTTCAAATCTTTTTCATGCAAACTTGGTTCAAATCATGTTCAATCACCAAGATTCTTTCCAAATCTGATTATACACAAAATCTTGAGACTATTTCATGCACAAAAAGATTTAAAAAGTTAGGCTTAGTATTTTCCACATATTTATTTTAATTAAATGAATTATTAATAATTAAAAATCCAAATAAATAAATAAAAATGATAAAAAACTTCCCTTTGGGCCAAATGGTCGTGCACATGTCTTGGATGATGAATTGTGGAAAAAAAAGAGGCCCATTAGCATTTTTAAGACATTTGAAGCAATGTTGACTTTTCAAAATATCCAAAACTTTCCCAACTTCCACAAGGCATAACTTGCTCAATTTTTAAGCTTTGCTCATGTTCTTGGACATTTTGGAAAGTTCTTTGAGTCCTCTAACCAATGACTTTAGTCCCATGTCATTTTGATTTACCAATCTCAAGTTATGGCCTTTGACTTAAAGTCCCTTTTTGTTGTCTTTTGAAAATGACCTATAATGTTGAAATTGATAACTTTTTGTGAGAGCATTTCTTGGACTTGAAGTGTGAAGAGGAGTTGTAGGAAATGTCTTTCGCTTCCAAATGAGCTTTGAATGGAATTTTTCTGATAAACCATGTGAAAGTTATGCCTTGGTCAAGTTACAGTTGACTTTTTCAACTGTCCAAATATGGAAACTTTTGCATCTTGAGACTTTTTGAGCCAAGCTTTGGGAATCATGATCAAGCATTGATCAAATTATGTTTGTGGCTTCAAAATTGACCAAAAATTTGAACTTTTGACTGTCAAATGACCATTTTGCCCCTACAGTTGACTGTAGTGCAATTAGGGTTTTTGACTGTGCAATTTTGTGCTGTAAGTCTTGAAACTTGGTAGGAGGATGCTTGACCATGTTTGTAAGCATGTGGGACTTGATTGGACCCTTGGAAACTTCATTTTCTTTTTCAGAACCAAAACCCTAGTTTTTGACTGTTAGGAGGCCCTTGAACTGTGCAACCCTTGGGGAGATTTTGAAGCTTTGACTTGGCAAATTTTAAAGAATATGGGAGGGCAAATTTTGGGGTACAACAGGGTGCAAGTGTGATTGTGTATCGATTTCATGCATTTGTTTTTGTATTAGGTTATCTAGCGTTTGATTTTATGTACATACAAACCCTAAGTCTAACCATGGTATATTTCGAAAGCGATAAATTGCGGGAATTTAAAGTCTATGCTATTACAAAATAAGTATCCGAGAGTGGGGGTACGAATTTACAAATGGGGATGAGACTTAAATAATTACAACCAAATCGAATTGCGATCTCAAATGTAAATGTATCGAATATACAAAAATAAGCAAATGTATAATGTATCAATGGAAAATGTATTGTGTAGGTGTAAGTGTAATTTATTTACAAGTTAAGAAATGTAAATTTAATGAGACAATTAAATATTGTTTATTCGTAAAGTATCATTATCTATGTTTGATTTAAATTTGTATTTTTATATCTTTTTGTAAAGTATGTACAAATAAGAAAATTTTGATAAAAGAAAAGAAAAGGTTTTAAGTTCCATTTTTTATGTATTTATGTACAAATTTTAATAAAGGAAAAGAAAATGTTTATGTATTTTATTGTGTTTATGTAAAAATGTTTAGTCAAAAAGAAATAATAAAAATCTATTTTTTAATGTATTTATTAATATGTATTTTTTTTTAATTTATGCTAACAAAAGAATAATTTGAGAAAAGAAAAAGAAATAAAAGAGTTATATATATATAAAAGGTTAAGTGTATCATTTTGTTTTGTAAAATTTGATTGTGTTATATATAAAAAAAAGAAATAAAAAAAGTTAATAAAATTTAGTGTAAAAAAAGAGAAAGAATTTATTGTGTTAGTTTATATAAACAAATGTGATATGTAAAAAAGGTATTAAATTTAGGAAGTTGAATGGGCCAAAAGGGCATTAGGCCCAAACTAAATAAACAGAATGAATGGAAAAGAAGGGGGTGTTAACTGGAACGGGCTTCAGCATTGATTAGGAAAAGGGCAAGGCCCAAGTGGTCTCACAGCGTTTTTGTTTAGGGTTAACTGGATTTGTTCTCAATTGGGATTTTAGGGTTTGAGCAAAGGATACAGAGGCGCCGTCGTTCGCTTTCGTTCGTCTTTCGTCTTTTTCATCCTTTTCGCCATGGATTCAGAACACCCTCGCTCATGGCCACCGGGCTTCACCCTCTATCTCTCCTTCCTCCATAATCGAACGCGGTGACCTTTACGAAAAAGGTTTGGTTTTGAAGCTTTATACGTTTTTACACTTTGCATGTTTATTTTTTCGTTTTGGATTCTGACCTTAACCTTCATTATTATTGTTTATTGAGGTGTACGAAATGAAAAAGGGAAGAGGCCATACTACCTTCGTCTTTTGGATATGGAGGAGAGATGGAGTTTGGAGGTGCTCTAGGCGGCTTTAACGGCGAGGGTTTGATGATGCAGCTAGCTTGCTCGGATTCCTGGTATTCTGTATTGCTTTGCTTGTTGGTTTGATGATGATACTTGAAAACCCTTTGTTGTACCCCAAAATTTGCCCTCCCATATTCATCAAGAAATTGCCAAATCAAGGTCACAAAATTCCCCAAGGACTATGCAGCTCAACTGTCTCCTAGACAGTCAAAACTAGGGTTTGAGTTCTGGTCAAGCAAATGAACTTTTCAAAGGCCCAACCAAGTCTCATATGCCTACAAAGAGGGTCAAACATCCTCATGTCAAGTTTCAAGGCATTCAGCTCAAAATTGCACAGTCAAAACCCTAGATTGCACTACAGTCAACTGTAGGGGCAAAATGGTCATTTGACAGTCAAAAGTTCAAATTTTTGGTCAACATATCATTTTTAAGCCACAAACATCATTTGATCAATGCTTGATCATGATTCTCAAAATTTGGCTCAGAAATCATCCAAGATGCAAAAGTTGCTATATTTGGACAGCTGAAAAAGTCAACTGAAATTGACCAGGGCATAACTTTCACATGGATTGTCAGAAAAATTCCATCCAAAGCTCATTTTGAAGAGAAAGACATTTCCTACAACTCATCTTCATGTTCCAAGTCCAAGAAATGCTCTCACAAAAAGTTATCAATTTCAACATTATAGGTCATTTTCAAAAGTCAACAAAAAGGGACTTTAAGTCAAAGGCCATAACTTGAGATTGGTAAATCCAAATGACATGGGACCAAAGGCATTGGTTAAAGGACTCAAAGACCTTTCCAAAATGTCCAAGAACATGTGAAAAGCTTAAAAATTGACCAAGTTATGCCTTGTGGAAGTTGGGAAATTTTTAGGAATTTTGAAAAGTCAACATTGATGCAAAAGGCCTAAAAATGCAAATGGGCCCATTTTTCTTCCAAGTCTCTTCATGCCAAGCCTATGCACGACCACTAGGCCCAAAGGGAAGTATTTTCATATTTTTTAATTATTTATTTGAATTTATATTAATTTATATTCATTTAAATCATTTTAATACATGGAAAATATCAAACTTAACCTAAAAAAATCTTTTCATGCATGTTTATCCTTAATATTTCGTGCATATCCCAATTAGGCAAATTTGGATGAGATTTGAGCATGATTGATACAAAAAATATGAGAAAAAGATTGGAAAAGATCCATGAAATCAAATATCCAAAAATCATCAAAGCAATGGATTTTATTCAATCTTTTTAACCTAATTGCTTCCATACAAGTATGAGATCACAACCCTAAGCAAAAGAGACTGGAGGCTGCGCAGAAAATCAACAAACAAACTTGAAAAATTGGTTGAAAAACTCAAATCTGATTTCAAGGTTATAGGGCGATTCAAGGCTCCATTCTTGTCTCAATAGATTCCTTGGCATTTCCTGGACATATTCCAACCATTAGCATCAACTCAGGCCCCAAGAATTGGTAGTGAGACCTTTGACTGCACAGCAAGAAATTCTTAAATGCATATCATGTTCTAAGCATCTTCTTTGAAGTTTAATCATATATTCATGTTTATTATAAGTCTCTGATGCTAACCCTGCAGTTGGATTGCATTTTTATGCCCTATACGCGATATTGCCATGAACGCCTTCTAGGGTTTCTTGAGCTCCCAATTGGGGATTTTCTTGTCCTGTAAAATTGAAGCACGAAACTTAGACCATTCAAACCAGCTCCTCAAGACGAAGCAATCTGGACCCTCGCGATCAATTTATCAATGCCATAGCGCTAATCGCTATTTTTCCAAAGGCCCTCTAAAGCCACGTTCTGAAAACCGTTGCCCAATGCTTTGATTTACAGGGACGATGAAGGAGATGGAATCGTGTCAATCAATGATTCGTTGTTTTAAAAATTGGCGCGCTGATTTCCATTAACTCTGCTTTTCTCTTATATTGTTTAATTGATATTATATGTTAACAACGCGCTAAATGGCATAGTGGTCCAGGTGTTGGCTGGTGAAGTGCAAGACCTGGGTTCGATCCCCAGGTCTGTATAATGCTTCATATTATTTTTCAAACCAAATTCCCATGCAGGCATAATTCTGAGACGCACCGTGCACACTCCAAGTTCACCATACACGCGTCCATCAGTAGCAATCCAAGGGCCATGATCAAAGGAGTACAATAAACTCCAGCCAGCGCGTCATACACAATCCAAAAAGTCAGCAAATACCAAAGCTTAATGGGCCTGAAATGCTAAGGCCTGACCTCACAAATTGGGACTACACCCCACCTTGGTTTGCATTTTTTATATTTTTCTTCTTACTTTTATTTTTGTTATTTTATTTATCTTATTGTTTTAACATAATTAATTTATTTTTCTACAAAATATAAAAACACTCAAAAATCAGTAAAGGCAAAAAAAAATTAATAAATATTTATGTATTAATTATTTTCATAATGAATGCTTATAATTATTTAGTTTAATTAGGTTTTCAACTTTAATTCCTTTTTAATAAAAATCCAAAAAATGTAGAATTAGGTTAATTGATAGTTTTTATATCTTTTTAATGTTTTCCCTTTTTTCACAATATTATTTATTTATTATTTTATTTTTATAATTAAATTGCACATAAATAAATTAGGTTTAATTTAGATCTTAATTTAATTCTTTCATAATAAATAAACATTAGAATTAGGGTTTGCCTTATAATTTAATTTCAATTAACTCCCTTTTCTCATTAAATCTAAAAAACACAAAAAATAACAAAAACATTTAATCATTTAATTTTTAATTCTCATTAATTTTAATTGTTTGCAAAAGGGTCCAACGCCCTAGTTTTGTTTTGATTATTTTCTTTTGCGCATTTACTTTATTGCTTATTATAATTCTGTATCTTTCCCAAGGCCATGTACACTTATTTTTCGCACCTTTATTTCTTCGCATTATTTATTTTCCGCTAAATCGGGTCCGGTTTAATTTTGGCGATGTGGACCCGCGCCTTTGTAATAGTTTAGATTTATTTCCTCGCAAAATATTTAACTGTTAACCAAGCATGAAAGAATGAACGTCTAATTAAAATCAAGCGTAGAACACGACAAACATGACAAGACAAATAACTGAAACACGACACACAAATCGCACACACCACCCCTAGGGTACGCCTCACTGTTGCCTTGCCTCGAAAGGTGATCGTCGAGTAGAGGATGTCTTAGTAAGTCCTCATGATCTGGGAACCTGGCATGAGGGTAGCTTCTAAGGTGTCTTCCCATTGCTCTGGTGATCACCACGTCCCGAACCTCGAATTGACCCGAACACCTCCAACGGTGGTGCTACCTACCTCTCAATGGTGGAATGGCACTACTTTAAAGGACATCTACACAGACGAATTCCTTAGGGTAGGTAGGTTCTCAAGGATACTTGCTCTAATTTCAAACAAATCAAAACATCTTTTCACCAACACATTTTCAAAAGCTTTCAAAAGCAAATTTTTTCAAACACTCTGACGTATGAGTCAATCTGAAATTTTTCAAAGAAACTTTTTTAAACCCACATTAAAAAGCAAACAAACCATTTTGAAAACACAATGAGCAAGTATCTAAGAGCCCATGGATAACCATGGATAGAAAGGGTGCTAACACCTTCCCTTTCTATAACCTACCTCCCGAACCGAGAGCAATCTCTTTAAGGAATTTTTCTGTGCTTTTGTCCTTTCCATTTGGAGAAAATAAAAGACGGTGGCGACTCTTGCTTACCGCGACATTTCGCGAACCAGCGTTAAACAGTCAGTTCCAGATCCACCGATCACAGAACTGGCGACTCTGCTGGGGAATATATTTATAAAGTGAGGTGTACCTTAGGATTAAGATCACTGTGTTTTCAATTGTCTTCTTTGCTTGCTTTACTATTGTGGGTTGTATCGGAGTTACATAGATCCTAACCCGGATCTGGGGATACCCTGTTAGGTAGCATAAGCTGTGAGGGACCTGTCCGGCGTAGACCGACACATGTGAAGCAGTGGCTACGTTGGTGTGACACCTTAGTCTGTACCGATATCCCTTGTGTCGCAACGAGGAGAATATGGGTCTTCTAAGGAGTCATTAAGCACCAACAACCTTAGAACCTTAATTGACACAACTTGGCCTTTAGAACAGTAGCAGTATGCTACGCCCATTGAGGCTAAACTCTCGTGATGGTTCTGGCCGCAAGAAAAGATTGCGATGCTGGAGTTATGACCGATTGAGGGTAGTCAATGATATTGGGATCCTCTAAGAACCCGGTTACTTCTGATAGGACAGGTCTTAACCAACAAACTGAAAGAGGGTAATACCCAGACCTCATGCTGGCCTAAACTCTAAGGGTTCTTTTGTGTGACTTGTGTGCCTTCGTACTTGACTACTTGCATGCTTGTTATCTGACCCTTGATGTCTTGCAGGTTTTGTTCATAGTCCTTAATTGGGACTTATAACAGGGTGTACTAACCAAATTTCTTGCAGGTCTTGTTTATAGTCCTTAATTGGGATTCATAACAGGGTACTAAGTTTCTTGCAGGTCTTGTTTATAGTCCTTAACTAGGACTCATGACAGGGTTTACCAAATTACTTGCAGGTCTTGTTTATAGTCCTTAACTAGGACTCATGACAAGGTTTACCAAATCTCTTGCAGGTGTTGTTTATAGTCCTTAACTGGGACTCATAATAGGGTTTACTAGATCTCTTGCAGGTTTTGTTTATAGTCCTTAATTGGGACTCATAACAAAGTATACTTAATTTCTTGCAGGGTCTGTTTATAGTCCTTAGTTGGGGGCTCATAACAGAGTTTACCTACATCACCCCATGCATAGCATGACATCATACCATTGCGTACATCCTAACCCATTTCAAGGATCTCAAGGGCTTGTGATGCAGGTCATGATGAACAACTATCCCAGCAAGGGGCAAAGAGGATTTATTTTCCTCTAGCCAAGGTTGTCAGGGGCTATGACCCACTGGATATGGTGAGCCTTTGACCCTTGATGAAGGACTCTCAACAATATGCAGTGCCTTCAGTCAAGCTACCGGTTCCAAATGCTAACAAAGCCTCTCTGTTTACCCCGAGAGGTCCTTGAAAACATTGCATGCATACCATACATCTCATTGCATTGCAGGTATCCCTTTGACAGGTTGCTTACCCTTCTCCGCTGTTTATTTCAGCCGATCGTCATGAATCCTGAATCATCAGCCGAGCAGACTATTAAGGACCTTCAAGCTCAGAACGCCCAGTTCCAAGAGCTGATAATGAATTTGACCCAAGGGCAGCAAGATCTGAAGACTCTGCTCTTGAAGAAGGACAAGAAAAAGAAGAGGACTGTTCTGTTCAGCCCTAGACGCAGATCTGGGAATACACCGCAAGTTGAAACTGAGAGGACAACCCCATCTGTGGGAAAAAGCAGTCATCATGAGAGAGAGGTTCTCAGTCCAGTGGTCTCCGACAACGAGACAGATTTTGATGAAGAGCAGTACCCTCCTGCTGATGACAGATATAAGCAACTGGAGGACAGAATGAAAGCTATGGAGGTTCAACAGGTACCTGGGCTGGATTTCGGAGATCTGGGTTTGTCGACTGGTGTGGTTATCCCTCGCAAGTTCAAAGTACCACCCTTCTCTAAGTATGACGGGGCGTCTTGTCCCAGGCTGCATCTAAGGTCCTATGTTCGGAAGATCCAACCATATACAGTGGACAAGAATTTGTGGATCCACTTCTTCCAGGAGAGTCTTTCAGGGACTCATCTCGAATGGTTCTATCAGCTGGATGGGACCAAAGTTCGTAACTGGGAGGAGTTGGCTACTGCTTTCTACAAGCAGTATCAATATAATGCCGACCTTGCCCCTACGCGTACCCAACTCCAGGGTATGTCGTTAGGATCAAGTGAAGGTTTTAAAGAATATGCGCAGAAATGGAGGGATCTTGCTGGAAGGGTACAACCACCTCTGACTGACCGGGAACTTGTGGATATGTTCTTGGGGACCTTGTCTGGTCCATTTTATAACCACCTGATTGGGAATTCGTCTGCTGGATTCACAGATCTTATCTTGACTGGAGAGCGAATTGAAGCTGGTATCCGGTCTGGGAAAATTCAAGAGACTGCACCTTCGGACAAAAAGCCTCATCATGGAAAGAAAGAATCCAATGCTGTGCACGGTAAAAAGAGCCGTCACGAGGCAGGGGCAATCCAAATCTCCAATCCCGAACCCGCTCAACAAGGACATGGGCAGCAACGCAAAGAGAAACGACAGTACACCAAACTCGACATGTCGTTAGATCAAGCACTGCAACAACTGTTGAAGACAGGGCTGATCACTTTAAGGGCTCCTCTCCGGAATCCGAACACTTCTGCACCCAACTATCATCCCAACGATAGGTGCGCATATCATTCAGATAGCCCGGGGCATACTACAGACAACTGCTGGCCTCTCAAGAACAAAATCCAAGACATGATCGACGCCGGGGAGATTCAGTTTGAAGTATCTGAGACTCCAAACACAATCACTGCTCCGTTGCCCAATCATTGAAGACCTTTTGTTTATTTGAATTTTTGAGTTGTATTTTTCCCTGCTTATACAAACAATTAATGTCATAGCAAACTCTTTTATTCGATTAATGCATCGCATATGTCTGTTTTGGAAATTAATACAATTATTTTCATTATGTTCAAATATCTTTTCATATTTTTTCTGATGTCAACTCTTAGTTAATAATTCTGAGCCTCTTGAGGGAGGATGACGAAAACGATACCACTATCTTTACAGTATGCTTTTGAACAGACCCCGCTGATGAGGTACAGGCATTGTTTCAAATCCTAAACACTGGAGTTATAAGGAAGATAATCCCTCGTCAACCCCTTCGAGCCAAAGAAGTAGGAGTTTTATTTTCGAAAATCAAAACCCTTAATCATAACCCGGGGCAGGGTAGTTTCTCAGTTGATCCAAGTGCATAACAAATGGCACCGAAGAGATCTTTACAAGACGAACAAAGACAGTGATGGTTCAGAACAATCAAAAGGACAGGCAGTCATCATCAAAATTCATAAATGAAAAGCCCAAAAAATCTAAACCTACAAAGGGGACTTATGAAACTGGGGCATCCCGCTGACTGTAATTCCAAAAAAGGAGACAGTTCAGGCAAAAAAAAAAAAGAAAAAGAAAGGGATAACAAAATCAAGAAAGAGGTCTCATAAACCCTCAACCAAAGCAAAGATGACTGCCCATTCAAAATAAGTTATCAACATCTGAACCATTATTGGAACCTCAAAGCAAAGACTCAAGCAAGGTCTAACGCACGATCAACTGAGTTTAGGTTTGGAGAACATCACGAAGAGCGGGTGGGTACAAATACTTTGAGCCTTTATCCTTTGTTTCTTAAAACCGTGAACCAGGCCACGTTATAACCCTTAAAAGTCCTAGCTGAAGCATGGGTTAGTTCGAAAGCATACTGTTACGAAAGGTATCCTGACTCCTGAAGGCCTACGGTAAATACGGAGTTGACATCACGTTTTACAAACATTTGCTTGTTTTATGAAAAGAATGCATTTTCAAAATCTTCGAGACAGACATAAGCTTTGCATTTTTAACATAACTTTGTTTGCATATGACTTTTTGTTTGAACAGCATAGAAATTCGCATGACGAAAGTCTAATGAACAAGAGTATCTCCAATCAAGGGGCACGGCATGATCATGGTCTACCATCTGGGGCAGTTAAGTCAAGATCCAGAGAATCTCTCAAAAGGCCAACCAGCCTGGGGCAAATCTCCACCTGAGTCGCTTGGGGCATTCTAATAACGAATCTCGCCTGATCAAACACCTTCTGGTGGCATGACAAAACGCTTCTAACAGGGGCAACTCCCTACATTCTGAGAGCGTGGATATAGTCGAAAAAGAGTACTACGCAAAATCAAAGACCCGCTAGGTTGACACACCTAGGCAAAAATAAGGGCTTCCCGGCGAACCAAAAGGGTTCGGGCAAAATGAAGGATGAAATAATAAATAAATAAAAACCTGTACACCCGGCAAGTCGAAAACCTGAAAAGGCGGCTTGGGCAAAAATGGGTATCCCGGTGGACTGAAAACCCGAAAGGGCGGTCCAGGCAAAAGTTAGGGATCAAAGCGTACGACTATGTCCTGCCATCTGTCTACCAGAAGAAGGTTTGTCCATCAACAACTATCAGCACCCCACAAGTGCCTCCCCCATAGAAACAGGGGCAATAAAGAGTTGTCTAAACAATCCAATTGCTCTATCCTCCAAGGTACCAAGGTAGGTTCAGCTAAAGAACATAACCAGTACATCTTAAATCCCCAGAGAGTGGTTCAGCCAAACAGTACATTCTCCTCCAAGCAGAGTTGATAAATATCAAGGAAATTGAGTATCCTCCCGTAGATCTCAATACTTCCCCAGCAGCAATACATATATTCTTAACAAGCATCCCTGGCAGTCTTGGCCTAAAGATTGTTCCCCGGCGGCAGACCAACATTCAAAGGAACCGCTTCCCCGACATAGTTCAAAACTCCCCAGGAGAGTCCAATCCAAGTTCCCCAGGAAAGTTGGAACTCATACCCCCAAGCAGTAAGCTTATCCCCAGTAAATTCTGGAAGCTTACCCCTCGCAGAGCACGAACGCGTCGTCCGGCTTGATTTAAAGAGTTATTCCCTTAACAGGATATAACTGGGTTATCCTCAGCCAAAAGCCACGGAAAAAATCGTCGTTGACACAGTCTTCCTATCCCCAGCAAAGTCCAGCAAGGTATCCTCAGTGAGTCCTACTCAACAAAATCAGCAACAGCATCTCCCCACAAAGTATTTCTTCCCAGCATGGTCGCTAGAATATCTTTTTCTCCCCGCAGAATCCTCCATTCGCCAAGTTTATTCCCCCAACGGAGTTATCTTCTCCTATCGGTATACTTGCAACTATCATCCCCAGCGGAAGCAAAAGCTATTCTTCCACATCAGCCCAGGATGCGACTCCCCGGCACCCGTCAAGGATTTATTTTCCTACGACGAAAACATACATTCATAAAACGTCACATACATCATTATGGCATGCATATGCATCATATTACACGAATCTCATTGATCTTGAAAACATACAGTTCATGCATCATGATTTTGCATACAATTATGTTCTACCTTTTCAGGAAAAAGATCAATACAAAAATGACTACTATCAACTAACCGCAATTCATTCTTGATATAGTTTCAGATATAAACCCAGCGATGGTGACGTTCTGATACTGCTTCCAGATTTCCTTCTAGATATAGTTTCAGATGTAAACCCAGCGATGGTGACGTTCTGATACTGCTTCCAGAAGTCTTCTTCAGATGTTCCCCTCTCCGGCATGAGCGTGAGGTGATATTCTCTTATGGTCCCCTCTCCAACGGCGTGTGAGGTGGTAATTCCTTCTTCAGATGTTCCCCTCTCCGGCATGAGCGTGAGGTGATATTCTCTTATGGTCCCCTCTCCAATGGCGTGTGAGGTGGTAATTCCTTCTTCAGATGTTCCCCTCTCCGGCATGAGCGTGAGGTGATATTCTCTTATGGTCCCCTCTCCAACGGCGTGTGAGGTGGTAATTCCTTTTTTAGATGTTCCCCTCTCCGGCATGAGCGTGAGGTGATATTCTCTTATGGTCCCCTCTCCAACGGCGTGTGAGGTGGTAATTCCTTCTTCAGATGTTCCCCTCTCCGGCATGAGCGTGAGGTGATATTCTCTTATGGTCCCCTCTCCAACGGCGTGTGAGGTGGTAATTCCTTCTTCAGATGTTTCCCTCTCCGGCATGAGCGTGAGGTAATATTCTCTTATGGTCCCCTCTCCAACGGCGAGTGAGGTGATACTTCCTTCCAGATTATAATTTCCTATAGTTCCCTCTCCAACGGTGAGTGAGGTGACTCCCTTTGAGATTATAATGTCCTTTGGTTTTCTTCCTGACACTACGAAGATGGTAATTCTCACCAAGATTTTCTCAACGAGCGTTGTTGAGGTTGAAGTCATTCAGGATTCTCTTACCATTCATGCTAAGGCAGTAACCATCCCTGGTTCATTCATCAGCGTTTGAAACTCCAGACCCAGCTCCTGTAACCAGTCAGGACATATCTATATCAAGCATCTAAAAATCAGCTCCTGCGACGTGTCAGGTACTCATTTTTCTGTTTTGCAGGTATGCAGGTTCTCGCTAAGGGATCTTCTACGCGATCAACGTCCAGATGGCATCTATAAGCCCATCATCCTATCCAAGCAACATCCAAATGGCATCTATAAGCCCATTCCCTCATCATCATTGCTACTATGTGAGCGCAAATTTCTGGGCACTCTAGTGTCCAATCATCTTCTACCCTCGGATTACGAAAGGCACGTCAGCCAATCTGCATCCTCAGGTCTAAGAAGATTGAACAGGGGCAACTGTTGTACCCCAAAATTTGCCCTCCCATATTCATCAAGAAATTGCCAAATCAAGGTCACAAAATTCCCCAAGGACTATGCAGCTCAACTGTCTCCTAGACAGTCAAAACTAGGGTTTGAGTTCTGGTCAAGCAAATGAACTTTTCAAAGGCCCAACCAAGTCTCATATGCCTACAAAGAGGGTCAAACATCCTCATGTCAAGTTTCAAGGCATTCAGCTCAAAATTGCACAGTCAAAACCCTAGATTGCACTACAGTCAACTGTAGGGGCAAAATGGTCATTTGATAGTCAAAAGTTCAAATTTTTGGTCAACATATCATTTTTAAGCCACAAACATCATTTGATCAATGCTTGATCATGATTCTCAAAATTTGGCTCAGAAATCATCCAAGATGCAAAAGTTGCTATATTTGGACAGCTGAAAAAGTCAACTGAAATTGACCAGGGCATAACTTTCACATGGATTGTCAGAAAAATTCCATCCAAAGCTCATTTTGAAGAGAAAGACATTTCCTACAATTCATCTTCATGTTCCAAGTCCAAGAAATGCTCTCACAAAAAGTTATCAATTTCAACATTATAGGTCATTTTCAAAAGTCAACAAAAAGGGACTTTAAGTCAAAGGCCATAACTTGAGATTGGTAAATCAAAATGACATGGGACCAAAGGCATTGGTTAACGGACTCAAAGACCTTTCCAAAATGTCCAAGAACATGTGAAAAGCTTAAAAATTGACCAAGTTATGCCTTGTGGAAGTTGGGAAATTTTTAGGAATTTTGAAAAGTCAACATTGATGCAAAAGGCCTAAAAATGCAAATGGGCCCATTTTTCTTCCAAGTCTCTTCATGCCAAGCCTATGCACGACCACTAGGCCCAAAGGGAAGTATTTTCATATTTTTTAATTATTTATTTGAATTTATATTAATTTATATTCATTTAAATCATTTTAATACATGGAAAATATCAAACTTAACCTAAAAAAATCTTTTCATGCATGTTTATCCTTAATATTTCGTGCATATCCCAATTAGGCAAATTTGGATGATATTTGAGCATGATTGATACAAAAACTATGAGAAAAAGATTGGAAAAGATCCATGAAATCAAATATCCAAAAATCATCAAAGCAATGGATTTTATTCAATCTTTTTAACCTAATTGCTTCCATACAAGTATGAGATCACAACCCTAAGCAAAAGAGACTGGAGGCTGCGCAGAAAATCAACAAACAAACTTGAAAAATTGGTTGAAAAACTCAAATCTGATTTCAAGGTTATAGGGCGATTCAAGGCTCCATTCTTGTCTCAATAGATTCCTTGGCATTTCCTGGACATATTCCAACCATTAGCATCAACTCAGGCCCCAAGAATTGGTAGTGAGACCTTTGACTGCACAGCAAGAAATTCTTAAATGCATATCATGTTCTAAGCATCTTCTTTGAAGTTTAATCATATATTCATGTTTATTATAAGTCTCTGATGCTAACCCTGCAGTTGGATTGCATTTTTATGCCCTATACGCGATATTGCCATGAACGCCTTCTAGGGTTTCTTGAGCTCCCAATTGGGGATTTTCTTGTCCTGTAAAATTGAAGCACGAAACTTAGACCATTCAAACCAGCTCCTCAAGACGAAGCAATCTGGACCCTCGCGATCAATTTATCAATGCCATAGCGCTAATCGCTATTTTTCCAAAGGCCCTCTAAAGCCACGTTCTGAAAACCGTTGCCCAATGCTTTGATTTACAGGGACGATGAAGGAGATGGAATCGTGTCAATCAATGATTCGTTGTTTTAAAAATTGGCGCGCTGATTTCCATTAACTCTGCTTTTCTCTTATATTGTTTAATTGATATTATATGTTAACAACGCGCTAAATGGCATAGTGGTCCAGGTGTTGGCTGGTGAAGTGCAAGACCTGGGTTCGATCCCCAGGTCTGTATAATGCTTCATATTATTTTTCAAACCAAATTCCCATGCAGGCATAATTCTGAGACGCACCGTGCACACTCCAAGTTCACCATACACGCGTCCATCAGTAGCAATCCAAGGGCCATGATCAAAGGAGTACAATAAACTCCAGCCAGCGCGTCATACACAATCCAAAAAGTCAGCAAATACCAAAGCTTAATGGGCCTGAAATGCTAAGGCCTGACCTCACAAATTGGGACTACACCCCACCTTGGTTTGCATTTTTTATATTTTTCTTCTTACTTTTATTTTTGTTATTTTATTTATCTTATTGTTTTAACATAATTAATTTATTTTTCTACAAAATATAAAAACACTCAAAAATCAGTAAAGGCAAAAAAAAATTAATAAATATTTATGTATTAATTATTTTCATAATAAATGCTTATAATTATTTAGTTTAATTAGGTTTTCAACTTTAATTCCTTTTTAATAAAAATCCAAAAAATGTAGAATTAGGTTAATTGATAGTTTTTATATCTTTTTAATGTTTTCCCTTTTTTCACAATATTATTTATTTATTATTTTATTTTTATAATTAAATTGCACATAAATAAATTAGGTTTAATTTAGATCTTAATTTAATTCTTTCATAATAAATAAACATTAGAATTAGGGTTTGCCTTATAATTTAATTTCAATTAACTCCCTTTTCTCATTAAATCTAAAAAACACAAAAAATAACAAAAACATTTAATCATTTAATTTTTAATTCTCATTAATTTTAATTGTTTGCAAAAGGGTCCAACGCCCTAGTTTTGTTTTGATTATTTTCTTTTGCGCATTTACTTTATTGCTTATTATAATTCTGTATCTTTCCCAAGGCCATGTACACTTATTTTTCGCACCTTTATTTCTTCGCATTATTTATTTTCCGCTAAATCGGGTCCGGTTTAATTTTGGCGATGTGGACCCGCGCCTTTGTAATAGTTTAGATTTATTTCCTCGCAAAATATTTAACTGTTAACCAAGCATGAAAGAATGAACGTCTAATTAAAATCAAGCGTAGAACACGACAAACATGACAAGACAAATAACTGAAACACGACACACAAATCGCACACACCACCCCTAGGGTACGCCTCACTGTTGCCTTGCCTCGAAAGGTGATCGTCGAGTAGAGGATGTCTTAGTAAGTCCTCATGATCCGGGAACCTGGCATGAGGGTAGCTTCTAAGGTGTCTTCCCATTGCTCTGGTGATCACCACGTCCCGAACCTCGAATTGACCCGAACACCTCCAACGGTGGTGCTACCTACCTCTCAATGGTGGAATGGCACTACTTTAAAGGACATCTACACAGACGAATTCCTTAGGGTAGGTAGGTTCTCAAGGATACTTGCTCTAATTTCAAACAAATCAAAACATCTTTTCACCAACACATTTTCAAAAGCTTTCAAAAGCAAATTTTTTCAAACACTCTGACGTATGAGTCAATCTGAAATTTTTCAAAGAAACTTTTTTAAACCCACATTAAAAAGCAAACAAACCATTTTGAAAACACAATGAGCAAGTATCTAAGAGCCCATGGATAACCATGGATAGAAAGGGTGCTAACACCTTCCCTTTCTATAACCTACCTCCCGAACCGAGAGCAATCTCTTTAAGGAATTTTTCTGTGCTTTTGTCCTTTCCATTTGGAGAAAATAAAAGACGGTGGCGACTCTTGCTTACCGCGACATTTCGCGAACCAGCGTTAAACAGTCAGTTCCAGATCCACCGATCACACCCTTGTATGATATTTTTTCTTCTTCTCTGTTTGCCTCGTATGCCTGCTTCTGTGCTTTTGAGTGCTTTGAGATATTGACTTGAATCTTTCTCTTCCTCGTTTCTGTATGCTAAATATGCTTGATGCCTTGTACCTGTATGATAGCCCAGTGATGAGGAAACTCTGAGGGCTTGTAGCCTTACCCTGTATTGCCTTGAGTGCGTGATCTTGGGTATGCTTGCCCTGTTGCCTTGAAATGCTTCTTTTTTTTTGGTTGTCTTGATGCCTGGATGTGTTGGTTGTCTGTTGATATGTTTGAGATTGATTTGAATGTTTGCCCGATGATGAAGTTTTTTTGAGGGTTGGATGGGTTGAAAACTGGTTTAGGCTAGACAGTTTGAGCTTGGTGTGAGGCTATGGCTTTGTAGGCTGGCCATTTTTTGAAGGATTTGGAACGAGTTGGAGGCTTGATAGGTTCACTGGTTCATGGCTTAGGCTTGACAAGCTTGTTTTGATGTTTGAATATTTTCAGCAGGCTTATTGATGGTTAAAGCTTGATGCAGGTTATTGAGGCTTGACAGGGTTTGCTGATTGTTTTTGAACTTGTTTGAAAGCTTCAAGCAGGTTTGTGCTTTTTGACAAGGGTTAATGAGTTTTTGGCTTCAACAGGTTGTGAGTTATTACAGGTTTGTATGGCTTGTGAACTTTATGCAGGTTTAGTGCTTAAAGGCTAGAGGCTTTCTTTTGGTGGAAGGCAGTTTTGTTCTTCTTCCTACAGTTTGTAGGGTTTTTTTATCTTTTATATCTTTTTCTCCTCCCCCGTCACTGTTTTATTGCAGTCTCTTTTATATATTTTCCTTTCTCTAGCCTCAAGCCAGTAAGCCCATATTCCTTTCTCTCTTTTTCTCTCTCTAGTACAGTTAAAACATTTAAATAATGTTTATGTTTGTACTTTTTTCTGAAAAGTCAACTGCTGGGAAATGATGAAATGAAACCTTGCTTGCACATGTAGTTCTCTGCATACTTTATGTCTTCTTGATATCTTTCCAAATCTTCTTTTGACAGCATCTTGTACTTGCATCTGAATAGCCTTTTGGACAGTTTGACATTGGACTTTGTTTGGCAAATTTGAGCTTTTATGGTTGTACATGCTGTTTGCTTTGAACTATGCAGTTGGTTGGCCAATTTGAAATGTGCAATTTTAACTTTTGTGCATTTTCAATATTTTTGTTGCAAGTATTTTTCATCCCTCTCTGTGAACCGGGAGAAATCTCGTGATTTGCAGAGAGGGCGAACTGATTCCAGCCAGTTGCCTTTAATGATGAACCCAATTTTTATCCGTCTGCTTTTAATTATTTATCTGCTTTTGACTTTTTCTTCTTTTCTTTGCAGATAAAATCAAATGGAAAGAAATAGCAACAAATGGAGGATGAAGAATTGAAGACTTAGGAATTTATGATAGTTTATTTCACTTTTAATTATTGTAACTATTATTATTGTAAATACTTTGTAAATAAATACTTGTATTTAAATAACAATTGTAACAAATATTTAAAGATGAATAAAAATTCCTTTTAACCAATTAATTCTTTTTATTATTTCCAATTGTTTATTTATTATTTATAATTCTTTAAATTATAATAATTGAAAATAAATTCCAACCATTTAACTCAGAATAATAAATAATCCATAAACGTACGGTATCTTGAATAATCAAAGTAATGCACCGTCAAATCATACATGCCCAAATGTCTTTTCTTCTCACTGATTTAGTCAAACATTGCAAACTCAGCCCAAATGCCTCAGTCCATATCTCGGAATAACTTGAAAAGCACTGTAGAATTTAAATCTTTCTGAGAGATCTGCACATAAACCCTAGTTCCTGATCAAATGACAAAGAAGCGTTCGCCTGATCAAAATTGAGCAAAATCAACCAAAACCCTAAACCAACTGTTTGAATTGTTCCAGAGCCATGAAAATCAATGAAAACCCTAATTTTGTCTGACTGACGAGAAAAGTCTGTTTGACCGATTCTTGAGCCAATCTGAAAAAATTAGGAAAAGCCTGAAGATGTGATTTCTCGTGGAAAAATGCGAGGGAAAATTTTGGGGTACAACAGTTGCCCCTGTTCAATCTTCTTGAACTTGAAGAGTTAGATGGGCAAGTTTGCCTTTCGCGACTCGAGGGTAAAAAGGAGATTGGAAACTTGAGTGCCCAGAAATTTGCACTCGCATGCTGGAGTATCAGCAATGTGATGGCGGGAATGGGCTTATAGATGCCATTTGGAGATAGGATGGATAGGAGGATAGGCTTATAGATGCCATCTGGAAGTGTGACAGAACCTTGTCGGGAATGGGCTTATAGATGCCATTTGGAAGTGTTGATCGCGTAAGAGATTCCTTAGCGAGACTTGCGTACTTTGAGAAAGGAAGATGTTTCCTGGCTTGTTACAGGTGTTGATCTTCAGTCCCTTCATGCAGATATGCCCTGGCTGGATACAGGTATCGAATCTGGAAAATCTTGCTCACAGATGTGCCCTGGCTGGATACAGGAATCGAATCTGGAATTGTTGTCTTCAGATGTGCCTTGGCTGGATATAGGTATCGAATCTGGAATTGTTGTCTTCAGATTTGCCCTGGCTGGATACAGGTATCGAATCTGGAATTGTAAAAGGTTGGTGGAGATGGCTTTCCTGGCTGGATACAGGGGTAAACCTCTGACCTGAGAATGGAAGATAATTTCCTGGCTTGTTACAGGGGTTGACCTTCAAACTCTTTATGCAGATATGCCCTGGCTAGATACAGGTATCGAATCTACAATCAATCACTCACAGATGTACCCTGGCTAGATACAGGAATCGAATCTGGATTCGTGATATTTGATAGTAATCATCTTTTGGATTGATCTTTTTCCTGAAAAGGCAAAATATCAATGGTATGCAATGTCATGATGTATAAGATGCATGATGTCATGATGCTCAAAATGAGTTAGTGTTGTATGCACTTTGTCATGTATGTAAATAGGATGTATGAAATATGAAACGTCTATGAATGTATTTTCGTCTAGGAAAATAAATCCTTGACGACTGGCCGGGGAATCAAATTTTGGGCTGATGTTGAAGAGAAGAGTTCTTCGTTTCCGCTGGGGATTATGGTTGCAAGATAAACCGATAGGAGAAGATGACTCTGTTGGGGCATACACTTGTTGGAGAGATCACTCTGAGGGGAATTACTCCGTGGGAAGAGATAGTTCGCTGAGGCTTTGATGAGAGCTCCGCTGGGGATTCTGCTGATAAATTATGTCGGAGAATTTGATGAACTCTGCTGGGGGTAGGAAGAACTTCGCCGAGGACAGACTTTCCGTGGTAATCAGCCGAGGATAACCCAGTTATAAGCCCTGATGGGAAATAACTTCTGAATAAAGTCAGGGAGAGTCGCTCGTACTCTGCAGGGGATAAGCTTCCAGAAGCTACTGGGGATAAGGATTCCACTCTCTTGGAAAAAAAATTTTGAGACTGTACTGGGGACGCTTGTTGAGGGATATCTATACTCGCTGGGGATTGTTGAGGTAGCTTGGTCATGTTCTTCAGCTGAACCTACCTTGGTACCTTTGCGGACAAAGCAACTAGACCGCTTGGTCACTTCAAAATTGCCCCCTGTTTCTGATGTCACCTGTTATTAATCCTTTGTTTCGTATGTAAACATTTATGATCTAGCCATTTAATGTCAAATGCATATATCAAGAATGACCATTGGACGTTCTTTGCAAAACAAAACATAAAAAAGGAAAAACAATGGATAAATTGTCTGAAAAATTGAATTTGTATTGATTTTGAATTTTGCCTGTAAAATAGGCGTTTATGTACAGGAGGCTGACGTCCTAGTAAGAGAACGCCGCCGAATAACATAGAGCTTATACAATTTTGGAAAGGGAACAAAACAGCTACGTGAAAACTAATCCCACTGGGTTCCAACTCTGCTATCGCCTTTATGTCTTCAAGCGTCTCATCATTTTGCCGCTTTAGTTGAAGGTGAAGCTGATTGATCGATGTCGAAGTCTGAGCCCTGATAGTTGATGCCGAATTATGGATGCAAGGTGATCTAATGAGATATAGTATTACGCTTCATCCCTAACTTTTGCCTGGACCGCCCTTTCGGGTTTTCAGTCCACCGGGATACCCATTTTTGCCCAAGCCGCCTTTTCAGGTTTTCGACTTGCCGGGTGTATAGATTTTTTTTGATTTCATCCCTTATTTTTGCCCGAACCCTTTTGGTTCACCGGGAAGCCCTTATTTTTGCCTAGGTGTGTCAACCTAGCGGGTCCTTAGTTCACGCGTAGTATCTTTTTACTATGTCTGCATTGGCGGGGTGAGGAAGGTCGTCACCATACATGGTAGTTAGAATCATAGCTCCTCCTGAGAAGATATGCTTAACCACAAATGGCCCTTCGTAGGTAGGGGTCCATTTGCCCCTGGGATCACTTTGAGGAAGAATGATGCGCTTGATTACCAGGTCTCCGACTTGATACTCTTGTCGTCTGACTTTCTTGTTAAATGCCCTGATCATCCGTTTTTGGTACGTCTGACCATGACAAATAGCAGTGAGCCTCTTTTCATTAATTATATTTAATTGATCAAGTCGAGTCTGGATCCAGTCATCTTCGCTCAAGTCTGCATCCTTCATTATCCGGAGAGAGGGTATTTGTACTTCAACAGGCAAGACTGCCTCCATGCCATAGACCAAGGAAAAGGGAGTTGCCCCTGTTGACGTCCGTGCTGAGGTGTGGTACCCATGGAGAGCAAACGGTAACATCTCGTGCCAATCCTTATAGGTCACTGTCATCTTCTGCACAATCTTCTTTATATTCTTATTTGCCGCTTCGACAGCCCCATTCATCTTCGGCCGGTGAGGAGAAGAGTTGTGGTGCTGTATCTTGAATTGCTCACAGAGCTCAGTGATCATCTTGTTGTTAAGATTGGTACCATTATCCGTAATGATCCTTTCCTGGACGCCGTATCGATAGATCAGGTTATGCCGAATGAACCGTGCCACGACGTTCTTGGTTACAGTAGCATAGGAAGCTGCTTCAACCCATTTCGTGAAGTAATCAATTGCTACCAAGATGAAGCGGTGCCCATTGGATGCGTAGGTCGGATCTCGCCGATCATATCGATGCCCCACATTGAAAAAGGCCAAGGTGCTGTCAAGATGTTCAGAGGTACCGGAGGAATGTGCACCTTATCCGCATAGATCTGGCATTTATGACAAGTTCGCGAATGCTGATAACAGTCGGCTTCCATTGTGGACCAGAAATAACCCGCCTGAAGGATTTTCTTCGCCATGGTATGTCCACTGGAATGTGTTCCGAATGTACCTTCATGTAGTTCTACCATGATCTTTTCTGCTTCAGTCTTATCCACACAACGCAGTAAAGTTGAATCATGGTTTCGCTTGTAGAGAATGCCATTACTGAGAAAGAACTTTGCTGCAAACCTTCTCAAGAATTCATTGTCATTAACAGATGCACCTTTGGGGTATTCTTGAGCTTCCAAGTACCTCTTTACTTCATGATACCAGGGTTTCTCTGTTACCTCTTCAGCCTCAAGATCACAACAATATGCAGGTTCATCCAATTTCCAGATAATGATCCGGGGCGCTTCATTGTCCCACTTGACTTTGAACATTGAAGACATCGTAGCTAACGGGTCCGCCAACTGATTCTCCTCTCTTGGAAAGTGTTCAAAAGTTATCTCTTCGAAGTGGGGAAGCAATGTCAGCACATACTCCTTGTAAGGAATAAGATTTGGGTGTTTCGTATCCCACTCGCCTTTGACCTGATTGATCACGAGAGCGGAATCTCCGAATACACTCAGAAACTTGATCCTTAAGTCGATTGCAGCTTGAAGACCCATGATACATGCCTCATACTCCTCCATGTTGTTGGTGCAGTTAAAACATAGTCGGGCAGTGAGTGGAGTATGTGTGCCTTTGGGGGATATGATCACAGCGCCAATACCATTACCCAAAGCATTCGAGGCTCCGTCAAAATGCATAGACCATCGGGATCCTTCTTCAGGTCCTTCATCTGGTCCAGGTACTTCACAATCAGTTACTACCATGATATCTTCGTCTGGAAATTCAAAGTTCAACGACTGGTAATCGTCCACAGGTTGGTGTGCCAAATGGTCTGCCAATACACTTCCTTTGATTGCTTTTTGAGTTGTGTACTGGATGTCATATTCCGTCAAGATCATTTTCCATCTTGCTATTCTTCCGGACAGAGCAGGCTTTTCGAATATGTACTTGATTGGATCCATTTTTGAAATCAACAGAGTAGTGTGAGTCAACATATACTGTCTCAGCCGGCGAGCAGCCCATACCAGAGCGCAACAAGTTTTCTCGAGCAGTGAGTACCGAGTCTCACAGTCGGTAAACTTTTTGCTCAGGTAATAAATAGCGTGCTCTTTTCGGCCAGACTCGTCATGCTGCCCCAACACACACCCCATTTAGTTGTCAAGCACTGTCAAGTATAGTATTAGAGGTCTCCCTTCCACTGGTGGCATGAGGATGGGTGGTTCCTGGAGATACTCTTTTATCTTTTCAAAAGCGGCCTGACATTCATCGTTCCAACGTACTACTTGATCTTTCTTTAGCAGCTTGAAGATTGGCTCACAGGTAGCAGTTAGATGCGAGATGAATCGGGCAATGTAGTTCAGACGTCCTAGAAAGCCTCTGACTTCTTTCTCTGTCTTGGGAGTCGGCATTTCTTGTATGGCTTTCACCTTGGCAGGGTCTACTTGAATACCTTTGTCGCTCACAATGAAACCTAGCAATTTTCCAGATCTCACCCCAAAGGTGCATTTGTTTGGGTTCAACCTCAGCTTGTACAACTTCAGACGGTCAAACAGCTTCCGTAGATGGTCAAGGTGCTCCTCCTCAGTTTTAGACCTTGCAATCATATCGTCGACGTACACTTCTATCTCGTGATGGATCATATCATGAAATAAAGCAACCATGGCACGTTTGTAGGTTGCCCCAAACTTTTTCAACCCAAATGGCATGACCTTATAGCAAAAGGTGCCCCACTGAGTAACGAAAGTGGTCTTCTCCATGTCTTCAGGAGCCATCTTGATCTGATTATAATCGGAGAAGCCGTCCATGAAGGAGAAAACTTTATGCTGAGCAGTATTATCAACCAGAACGTCGATATGAGGTAGAGGGAAATCATCCTTAGGGCTGGCCCTGTTCAAATCCCTGTAATCAACACACATTCAGACTTTACCATCTTTCTTTGGCACTGGAACCACGTTGGCAACCCACTGAGGGTAAGAAGTCACTGCTAGAAACCCGGCATCAAATTGTTTCATAACCTCAGCTTTGATTTTCTCGGACATCTCTGGACGCATGCGGCGGACCTTCTGTTTTACCGGAGGGCAATCTTCCTTGGTAGGCAGGTGATGAACCACAATGTCGGCGTCCAAACCAGGCATGTCTTCGTAAGACCAAGCAAAGATCTCCATGTAGTCATGCAACATCTGAATCAACCGTTGTTTCACAATGAGCTCCAGATTGGCACCAATCTTGACTTGCTTTTTATCTGTCTCAGTACCCAGATTTACCGTTTCCACTGGCTCTTCATGCGGCTGAATGACCCTCTCTTCCTGGAGTAGAAATCTTGCAAGTTCACCAGGCACTTCGCAATCATCTTCACCCTCGTCTTCGGCTAAATTGATCGGATTTTCGAAGTCATAACTGGCAGTAGTAGAGTCGTTACCAGTGAGATCCAGAGTGGATTGGAACCTGTATAAGTGAGTGTGTGTAAATATAGATGTTTTGCAATATATGATAAAGAAAGAAATGGAACACAAGATTTGAAATGCAACAAACGTCCAATGTTTTGATTAATGATATATGAAAATGTCATACAAAAGCCCTCACAAATGGAGCCACGGTGCCCCGGGTAGGACACCGAGCCATAAAAGTTTCAACATATTGTTTGTTACAAATTGAAGACAAAAGAGTTCATTACTGAGTGACAAAAGTAATAGGTGTAAAGTCCTTGGTAGTCCAGTTGCTTGGTCCATTGTCGGTTGTTGGGTAGATCCAGCTGTCAAATTCCGGTTCCTCTACATCGTCCTCAATAGCATTCACTCCTGGGTTGGTGATGAACACCAGAGGTTTTCCGATCCTTGCTTTGCGAACAGCCCTCTGAGCCTCTGCAGTGAAGCCCAGCCCAAACTTGTCAGTCTTTGGAGTGAAGTCAGGAAGTCGACCCCAGTTTGCGCACTCGCCTTTCTCAATCACAGCCCGGGCATCCTTCAAGGAAGCCATCTTCAAAGGAGGGTCTTCAATCACAGTTTCAGCCGATGCCAATGTCTGAGGCACCTCTTCAAAGTGTTGAAAAGGGGTTTCAATGAATTCCCCATCCATTTCTATGTATCGAAACGAGTTCAAGTGGCTGACCATATACTCTTCTTCCCCTTGGACCGTAACAATCTTTCCTCTGACTGGGTACTTAAGCTTTTGATGTAGTGTGGAGGTCACCACTCCAGCCTTATGGATCCATGGACGACCCAATAAACAGGAATAGGATGGACGGATATCCATCACATAGAAAGTAGAATCAAAAACTTGGGAACTAACCCGGATTTGAATGTCAACCTCACCATGTACCATCCTCTTCGAACCGTCAAAGGCTTGGACAACAATGTTACTGGGCTTGAGTTCCAGACCCTCACAATCTAATCTGTCTAGGGCCTTCTTGGGCAATACATTCAATGAAGAACCGGTATCCACCAACACATGGGCCAGAGTAGTGCCCCTGCATTCAATAGAGACATGCAGGGCATCATTATGGTTCTTTCCTTTTGCAGTCAGATCGGCGTCAGAAAAGCCCAACCCGTTATCAGCAGTCAAGTTAGCCATACAATCAGTAAATTGATCAGCACATGTTTCTTGTGGCACATGAGTTGTTTTCAGAAAGGAGATCAGGGCTTTGGCGTGGGCCTCTGAACATAACAACAATGATAGCATGGAAATTTTTTATGGGGTGTGCCCCAGCTGCTCAACAACATTGAAATCACTTTTCTTGATAATCTTGAGGATCTCCTCCATCTCTTGCTGGGAGGCTTCAACAGCGGTCGTCTTCGGTGCCTCCATCCGGGCAGGAAAATCGGTAGCAACTCCTTTGCCCCGAGCATTAGAGGACTCGGCGGCAGGGGTAGACACAGGAACTTGATTTGGAAGGGAAACATGCACACTTGCGGGTGTGATGATAAGAGGTTTCTGAATAACTGGTGGTGAAATATCTGGTGAAAACATCCTACCACTGCGAGTAATCTTGGCAGGCCCGGTGATGTTGCTAACACCAGTACGTGTATCAAACTCTTGCTTCACTCCAAGCACATAAACATCTGCCCCATAGTGCCATGGGACAACTTTGTCGGATGTATAAGGGAGAGGCCCCGGAACTGTAATGATGATGGGAGCAACTTTCTGAGTGGACATAATTTTGACAGGCTTCTTTGAAGTAGCCTTGGGAGGTTTGTTGAAAATAGTGACAATAGAAACTTCTTCGGTAGGGACAGCCGGAACGGCAATCTTCTCAAATAAGATTTCCTTGCTATCCATCTGGCTTTGGATACCTGATTTCAGCGAAGGACAACCAAAAGGCGAAACAGCACACAGAAGGCAATCTTCATCACATCCCGGAAATAAACCGGCTAGCAACAGATTCCTTTTAACAGTCGATAATGGAGTAACGATCTTTTCCACGGAGGCTACATATCGGTCCTCTTCCACAGCACTCACTCCATGCCGGGCATGGGAGCAGTCACAACATTGGGCCTTTCAGACGCCTCAAACTGTATTTCCTAAGCATCAATAAGGTCTTGAACCTTATTCCTCAGGGCCCAGCAATTGTCTGTAGTATTCCCGGGGCTATCAGAGTGATAAGCGCAACGGGCGTTGGGGTTGTATTTTGGAGAAGCTGTATTCACCACCTTCGGAGCTTCTTTGACAGTTACCAGGTTGGTTGACAGTAGTTGCGGCAAAATCTGAGACAGGGTCATGTTAAGCCGAGTGTACTGCCTTTTGGGCCTCTCACCCCTTTGTTGATTATACTGCGGAGGAGCAGCAACAGGCTTTGAAATGACCAATGCATTGACAGCTTGGCGGCGTTCCGGCTTAGCTTGTCTTCTAGGACCATAAACAACACTAGCTTCCTTCTTGAAAGGCTTATTCTCAGTACTCACGAAGGCACCTTTCTGTATCTTCCCTGACTTGATACCAGCTTCTATCCTTTCACCAGTCAAGATCAAATCTGTAAACCCAGCGGAAGAATTACCAATCAGATGATTGAAGAATGGACCAGACAGGGTCCCTAGAAACATGTCAACAAGTTCACGGTCAGTCAAAGGAGGCTGCACCCTGCCAGCCAAGTCTCTCCACTTTTGTGCATACTCCTTGAATCCTTCGCCCGTTCCTAGTGACATACCCTGAAGTTGGGTACGCGTGGGAGCGAGGTCAGAATTATACTGATACTGTCTATAAAACGCAGCAGCCAAGTCCTCCTAGTTTCGGATACTGGCTCCATCTAACTGATAGAACCATTCGAGTTGAGACCCCGAAAGGCTATCCTGAAAGAAATGGATCCATAGGTTTTTGTCTGCAGTGTAAGGTTGGATCTTCCTTACATATGATCTGAGATGCAGCTTAGGACAGGAAGCCCCGTCGTACTTCGCAAAGGCAGGCGCCTTGAACTTGTGTGGGATCACCACCCCAGAAGATAAACCTAAATCTCCGAAATCCAACCCCGACACATTTTGAATCTCCATGGAACTTAAACGGTCCTCTAGTTGTTTGTATCTGTCAGCAGCAGGAGGGTACTGTTCGTCATTGTAATCCGTCTCGTTGTCGGAGACTGCAGGACTAGGAGCCCTTCCCCCTTGGGGACTGTCCTTCTCTGCAGAGGAAGTAGCTTGATCAGCCTTATTATGGAGTGTATTCCCAAACCTGCGTCCAGTGTTGAACAACGCAATCCTCTTCTTCTTCTTCTTCAGGAGCAGAGCCTTCAACTCTTGTTGACCTTGGGCTAAGCTCATGACCATCTCTTGAAACTGGGCGTTCTGGGCCTGGAGGGCCTTGATAGCTTATTCGTTGGATGATTCAGGATTCATGATGACTGTTCAAATAAATAGCGAAGAAGATTAAGCAACCTGTGGAAAAAGGGTACCTGTTATGCATATGATGCAATGAGATGCGTATGATTTATGTTTTCAAAGACAAACGAGATTCAACTTTGTAGACAAAAGGGAAACACACTTCATTAGATTCAAACTTTAAATTGTTCAACAACTTGCCCTTAGGCATTACAGGAATGAAAAATACTGAAAAGGAAATAAAAGCTGTAAAAGGAAACATTCAAAGCCCATCAGTGCTCCCATGGCCTCCTCTTCTCAGTATGGATATAGTCATTCAGGATCCTCTCTTCCTCCAATTGCTTAGTCAGCTTCTGGATCTTCCGTTCCTGTTCGTTGAACTTTTCCCGATAAAAATCCCTTTCTTCCTTTAGCTGCGCCCAAGATCTCTTCAGTGTATCAACATCAGTGGGTATCTGAGGAGGGAGGACAGTTGGAGGAACCCCGTCTTCATCAAGAGATTCAAGAATGACAGGTCTGACAGCTTCGTATGGCATACCTAACTTCTGAGCACGGATGCGGACCCATCTGCAATAGGGTTCCATTGGTAGAGAAGTCTTTGGTCCCAACTCATGTGGGTCAGCTTTGTGAATTCTGCCCCAAGCCTTAATGAATCCATGGTGTAGTTTGTCACTGTCTACCTGAAATTCAAAATGGAAGTGAGGAACCAACATCTCATGAGGCCCTACTCTTCTGGCTCTTCCAAACTGATGGAGAGCTAAACATGGATTATAAGAGATTCCTCCCTGGATGCCGATCAATGGAGCATTAGGGTATTCTCCGCAACGATCAATAACAACTACCTCATCCAAACCTCTGAGAGTCCAAGTGATGTCATTATCAGTGAGAGACATTAACCTATGAGCCCAACCCTTTCCTTCTTCATTCTTCAGCACGAGCTTAGGAAGGTGCGAAATAAACCACCTCACTAGTAAAGGAGCACAACACCACGGAGTTCCCCGTCTTCGGGCAGTACGAGCATAGAGTTGTTGCAGGATATCACCTAAAAGAGTGGGTACAGGATTCCGAGACATGAAGATCCTTATGGCATAGATACTGATAAAGGTGTCAGGATTTGGAAACAACACCAGACCATAGATTAAAAGAGCTAGAATGTCTTCGTACGCCTTGAAGTCTAAGTCATTCCAGAAATCATTAGCTTTGCCAACCAGAAACTTAACAGAAAACCCCTTAACTCCACTTCTAGTTTCCCAGTTAGCCAATACCTCTTCTTTGGTCAAGGGAAGGGCTGCAGCAACCTCTTCAGGCCTAAGAGTCTTCTCCCAACCAGTGAATGGAGTGTGCTCCAAAACAGGGATACCAAGCAAGTCAGAGAATTATTCCAGGGTAGGGACCAGCTGGAAGTCTTGAAAGGTGAAGCAATGATACAGGGGGTCATAAAATTGGGTCAGGACACTTATCAGTTGTTGGTCCTACTTTGAAGTGATCAAACCAAGGAGAGAACCATGCCTCTTGATGAAGGAAGTAGTGTTTGGAATCCTACCAACCAATTCCTTGAGCAAAGTTGGTGGTTGAACAAAGTTGAGCCGAATAGTATTCCTACGCACGGGCATCATGATGTCCTACAAAACAGAGCAAAGATGAAACCCTCTTGTCTTTGAAATGGGTCAGTCCTTATACAGGATGCATGCAATGGTATGATGGTATGATGCTATGATGAAGCACACCACAAGTATTCACAAAGGCAAGCATGATAAGGCACACAAGTCACACAAGACAACCCTTAGATTTTAGGCCAGCATGTAGTTTATGTATTACCCTCTTTTAGTTTCGTTGGTTAAAACCTGTCCTATCACAAGTAACCGGGTTCTAGAGGATCTCAATATCATTGACTACCCTCAATCAGTCATAACTCCAGCATCGCAATCTTTTCTTGCGGCCAGAACCATCGCGAGAGTTTAGCCTCAATGAGTGTAGCATACTGCTACTGTTCTATGGCCAAGTTAGGTCGATTTAGGGTTCTAAGGTCGGTTGGTGTTTGCTGACTCCTTAGAAGACCCATATTCTCCTCGTTGCAACACAAGGGATATTGGTACAGACTAAGGTGCCACACCAACGTAGCCACTGCTTCACCCATGTCGGTCTACGCTGGACAGGTCCCTCACAGATTATGCTACCTAAAAGGGGATTCCCCAGATCCGGGTTAGGATCTACGAAACTCCGATGCAAAGCCCACAAATATAAAAGCAAACAAAGCAAGCAATTGACAACAAAGGTGATCTAAACCCTAAGGTAACCCCACATTCAAAAGTATCCCCAGCAGAGTCGCCAGTTCTGTGATACGGTGGGAGAACTGACTTGGGTTTTGCGTTTGTATTCGCACTTGTTCGGTTTAGCAAGAGTCACCATCGACTTTTTATTTTATCCTAAAGGAAAGGTTAAAAAAGCACAGGAAAAACCTTTTTGAGATATTTCGTGGGTTCGGGAGGTAGATTATGAAAAGGGAAGGTATTAGCACCCTTTTCATCCATGGTTATCCATGGGCTCTTAGTTACTTGGTTTTTAGATCACTTGCCTTGATTTTTGATTGCTTGAAATTGGGGTATGTGTGTGTGTTTTGAAAATGTTTTTGAAATAGACGCCTTTGTTTCGGCAACCGTTGTAATGACTCGTGTTTGAGTATATACAATGGTGTGTATCTTTTCGAAAAGATGTTTCAAAATGTTTTTGGAAGTTTGTTTGAAAGTGTGTATGAAGTGTGGTTTTTGAAAAGGAGGCAAGTGTTTTTGCAAGTTGGTTTCAAGTAACTAAGAGTTTTGTCTACCCCTATTGTACTCAAAGGTTTTCTCTATGTTTTCAACCCTTTTTAACAATTTTGTTCCACCATTGAATTTGGTGGACAATCTTGCGTTTAGGATGTGATTGGGACAGGCGTGGGTCATCGTATGGACCATGAATGCAATGGTGCCAAGTGTCTTTGGCAATTTTCTTGAAGGGACTATGATCATTCCGTTTAGGCAACTTTCGAAAGCGTCATCGAGGGACTTATGATCATTTTGAATTGTTTTTCCAAAGAAACTCGACGTGCAAGCATGGCCCATTTTGGAAGGCAGCATGTGGGATTACCCTAGGGGGTGCAAGTGTGGTTGTGTATCGATTTCATGCATTTGTTTTTGTATTAGGTTATCTAGCGTTTGATTTTATGTACATACAAACCCTAGGTCTAACCATGGTATATTTCGAAAGCGATAAATTGCGAGAATTTAAAGTCTACGCTATTACAAAATAAGTATCCGGGAGTGGGGGTACGAATTTACAAATGGGGATGAGACTTAAATAATTACAACCAAATCGAATTGCGATCTCAAATGTAAATGTATCGAATATACAAAAATAAGCAAATGTATAATGTATCAATGGAAAATGTATTGTGTAGGTGTAAGTGTAATTTATTTACAAGTTAAGAAATGTGAATTTAATGAGACAATTAAATATTGTTTATTCGTCAAGTATCATTATCTATGTTTGATTTAAATTTGTATTTTTATATCTTTTTGTAAAGTATGTACAAATAAGAAAATTTTGATAAAACAAAAGAAAAGGTTTTAAGTTCCATTTTTTATGTATTTATGTACAAATTTTAATAAAGGAAAAGAAAATATTTATGTATTTTATTGTGTTTATGTAAAAATGTTTAGTCAAAAAGAAATAATAAAAATCTATTTTTTAATGTATTTATTAATATGTATTTTTTTTAATTTATGCTAACAAAAGAATAATTTGAGAAAAGAAAAAGAAATAAAAGAGTTATATATATATATAAAAGGTTAAGTGTATCATTTTGTTTTGTAAAATTTGATTGTGTTATATATAAAAAAAAGAAATAAAAAAAGTTAATAAAATTTAGTGTAAAAAAAGAGAAATAATTTATTGTGTTAGTTTATATAAACAAATGTGATATGTAAAAAAGGTATTAAATTTAGGAAGTTGAATGGGCCAAAAGGGCATTAGGCCCAAACTAAATAAACAGAATGAATGGAAAAGAAGGGGGAGTGTTAACTGGAACAGGCTTTAGCATTGATTAGGAAAAGGGCAAGGCCCAAGTGGTCTCACAGCTTTTTTGTTTAGGGTTAACTGGATTTGTTCTCAATTGGGATTTTAGGGTTTGAGCAAAGGATACAGAGGCGCCGTCGTTCGCTTTCGTTCATCTTTCGTCTTTTTCATCCTTTTCTCCATGGATTCAGAACACCCTCGCTCATGGCCACCAGGCTTCACCCTCTATCTCTCCTTCCTCCATAATCGAACGCGGTGACCTTTACGAAAAATGTTTGGTTTTGAAGCTTTATACGTTTTTACACTTTGCATGTTTATTTTTTCGTTTTGGATTCTGACCTTAAGCTTCATTATTATTGTTTATTGAGGTGTACGAAATGAAAAGGGAAGAGGCCATACTACCTTCGTCTTCTGGAGATGGAGGAGAGATGGAGTTTGGAGGTTCTCTAGGCGGCTTTGACAGCGAGGGTTTGATGATGCAGCTAGCTTGCTCGGATTCCTGGTATTCTGTATTGCTTTGCTTGTTGGTTTGATGATGATACTTAAAAACCCTTGTATGATATTTTTTCTTCTTCTCTGTTTGCCTCGTATGCCTGCTTCTGTGCTTTTGAGTGCTTTGAGATATTGACTTGAATATTTCTCTTCCTCGTTTCTGTATGCTGAATATGCTTGATGCCTTGTACCTGTATGATAACCCAGTGATGAGGAAACTCTGAGGGCTTGTAGCCTTACCCTGTATTTTCTTGAGTGCGTGATCTTGGGTATGCTTGCCCTGTTGCCTTGAAATGCTTCTTTGTGTTTGGTTGTCTTGATGCCTGGATGTGTTGGTTGTCTGTTGATATGTTTGAGATTGATTTGAATGTTTGCCCGATGATGAAGTTTTTCTGAGGGTTGGATGGGTTGAAAACTGGTTTAGGCTAGACAGTTTGAGCTTAGTGTGAGGCTATGGCTTTGTAGGCTGGCCATTTTTTGAAGGGTTTGGAACGAGTTGGAGGCTTGACAGGTTCACTGGTTCATGGCTTAGGCTTGACAAGCTTGTTTTGATGTTTGAATATTTTCAGCAGGCTTATTGATGGTTAAGGCTTGATGCAGGTTATTGAGGCTTGACAGGGTTTGCTGGTTGTTTTTGAACTTGTTTGAAAGCTTCAAGCAGGTTTGTGCTTTTTGACAAGGGTTAATGAGTTTTTGGCTTCAACAGGTTGTGAGTTATTACAGGTTTGTATGGCTTGTGAACTTTATGCAGGTTTAGTGCTTAAAGGCTAGAGGCTTTCTTTTGGTGGAAGGCAGTTCTGTTCTTCTTCCTACAGTTTATAGGGTTTTTTTATCTTTTATATCTTTTTCTCCTCCCCCGTCACTGTTTTATTGCAGTCTCTTTTATATATTTTCCTTTCTCTAGCCTCAAGCCAGTAAGCCCGTCTTCCTTTCTCTCTTTTTCTCTCTCTAGTACATTTAAAACATTTAAATAATGTTTATGTTTGTACTTTTTTCTGAAAAGTCAACTGCTGGGAAATGATGAAATGAAACCTTGCTTGCACATGTAGTTCTCTGCATACTTTATATCTTCTTGATATCTTTCTAAATCTTCTTTTGACAGCATCTTGTACTTGCATCTGAATAGCCTTTTGGACAGTTTGACATTGGACTTTGTTTGGCAAATTTGAGCTTTTGTTGTACATGCTGTTTGCTTTGAACTATGCAGTTGGTTGGCCAATTTGAAATGTGCAATTTTAACTTTTGTGCATTTTCAATATTTTTGTTGCAAGTATTTTTCATCCCTCTCTGTGAACCGGGAGAAATCTCGTGATTTGCAGAGAGGGCGAACTGATTCCAGCCAGTTGCCTTTAATGATGAACCCAATTTTTATCCGTCTGCTTTTAATTATTTATCTGCTTCTGACTTTTTCTTCTTTTCTTTGCAGATAAAATCAAATGGAAAGAAATAGCAACAAATGGAGGATGAAGAATTGAAGACTTAGGAATTTAAGATAGTTTATTTCACTTTTAATTATTGTAACTATTATTATTGTAAATACTTTGTAAATAAATACTTGTATTTAAATAACAATTGTAACAAATATTTAAAGATGAATAAAAATTCCTTTTAACCAATTAATTCTTTTTATTCTTTCCAATTGTTTATTTATTATTTATAATTCTTTAAATTATAATAATTGAAAATAAATTCCAACCATTTAACTCAGAATAATAAATAATCCATAAACGTCCGGTATCTTGAATAATCAAAGTAATGCACCGTCAAATCATACATGCCCAAATGTCTTTTCTTCTCACTGATTTAGTCAAACATTGCAAACTCAACCCAAATGCCTCAGTCCATATCTCGGAATAACTTGAAAAGCACTGTAGAATTTAAATCTTTCTGAGAGATCTGCGCACAAACCCTAGTTTCTGATCAAATGCCAAAGAAGCATTCGCCTGATCAAAATTGAGCCAAAATCAACCAAAACCCTAAACCAACTGTTTGAATTGTTCCAGAGCCATGAAAATTAATGAAAACCCTAATTTTGTATGACTGACGAGAAAAGTCTGTTTGACCGATTCTTGAGCCAATCTGAAAAAATCAGGAAAAGCCTGAAGATGTGATTTCTCGTGGAAAAATGCGAGGGAAAATTTTGGGGTACAACACTTGCTGAGGAATATTTGTATACTCTGCTGGGGAATATTAAGATCTTCTGGGGATACCCAACTTTTCAGGACTGATGGTAGACCAACTTTGCTTGGGGGAGAGTGTTGCTGACTTGCTGGAGATACTGTGCCTTTTTAGGGCTGATGGGAGACCAACTCTGCTTGGGGAGAGTATTGCTGAATCCTCCATGGCTGCAAGTCTCAGTGGGGAGAGCTACCGTTATTGTCTTACTCTGCAGGGAGTGAAGGTATCTTAGCCATATTCTTCAGCTGAATATATACCTTGGTACCTGGTGGACAGGGCAACTTGTACAGTTCGGACAATTCTTATTTGCCCCTGTTTTTGCGGGAGAAGGTGCATGCGGAGGCCCTATGGATCGAGTATTATCCCCACCTATGAGGTGCTTGGTATATTTCGGTCAAAATGACAAGTCTTCTTCTGGTAGGCCAGTGACGAGATGACGAGACATAGTCGTACGCTTTGATCCCTAATTTTTTCCTGGACCGCCCTTTCGGGTTTTCAGTTCACCGGGATACCCATTTTTGCCCAAGCCGCCTTTTCAGGTTTTCGACTTGCCGGGTGTACAGATTTTTTATTTTCATCCCTTATTTTTGCCCGAACCTTTTTGGTTCGCCGGGAAGCCCTTACTTTTGCCTAGGCCAGTCGACCTAGCGGGTCTTTGATTATGCATAGTATTTTTTTCGACTATGTCCATGCTCTCAGAGTGCAGGGAGTTGTCACTGTCGGTAGTATTGTGTTGCCATATGTGATACGGTGGGAGAACTGACTTGAGGTTTTACGTTTGTATTCGCACTTGTTCGGTTTAGCAAGAGTCGCCACCGACTTTTTATTTTATCCTAAAGGAAAGGTTAAAAAGCACAGGAAAAACCTTTTGAGATGTTTCGTGGGTTCGGGGGGTAGATTATGAAAATGGAAGGTATTAGCACCCTTTTCATCCATGGTTATCCATGGGCTCTTAGTTACTTGGTTTTAGATCACTTGCCTTTGATTTTCAATTGCTTGAAATGGTGGTGTGTGTGTGTGTGTTTTGAAAATGTTTTGAAAAAGATGCCTTGTCTAGGCAACCGTTGTAACAATTCTTTACTCGAATGTTTTACAAAGGTGTGTGTCTTTTCGAAAAGATGTTTCAAATGTTTTTGGAAGTTATTTTGAAAGTGTTTGTGGAGTGGGTTTTGAAAAGTAGGCAAGTGTGTTTTGCAATTTTGATCAAGTAACTAAGAGTTGTCTACCCCTAAATTTACTCAAAGATTTTGCTCATGTTTTAACCCTTTTAACAGTATTGTTCCACCATTGTATTTGGTGGACAATCTTGTGTTAGGATGTTAACGGGACGGGCGCGGGTCATCGTATGGACCATGAATGCAATGGTGCCAAGTGTCTTTGGCAATTTTGCTTGAAGGGACTATGATCATTTTGTTTAGGCAACTTCGAAAGCGTCATCGAGGGACTATGATCATTTGAATTGTTTTGCCAAAGAAACTCAACGTGCAAGCATGGCCCATTTTGGAAGGCAACAAGCGGGGTTACCCTAGGGGTGCAAGTGTGAATTGTGTATTGATTATCATGCATTTATCTTGTATTTAGGTTATCTAGCGATTGATTTTGAATCTTCGCACACAAACCCTAATTACTATACAGTATATAGAAAGCGATAAATTGCGGGAATTTATAGTCTAAGCTATTACAAATAAGTGTCCAGGAATGGGGGTACAAATATTTACAGATGGGGATGAGACTTATTAGGAGAGTAGTGTCCAAATATATTTACAACCAAATCGAATCAATCTCAATGTCAATGTAGCAATGTATAAGCAATGTATCAAAAGTATTTGTGTAAGTGTATGTGAATATTTACAAGTGATAAAAATGTTAACTTGATGCAAAATTAAGTATTTTATTTATTCTTTTTGATTTTTGTTAATTATGTACAAAACAAAAGTTTCAAAGGAAAGCAAAATGTTTTAAGTTTAAAGAAAATTATTATTTGTACTTTAGTTTCTAGACAAGATTTCAATGAAATAATAAAAGTTTCTAAAAGAGAAAATTGTTCAACTTAAAAATGTATTTTTTTTATGTATTTTAAGTGTAATAAAATAAAAAAGAAGTGATTTAAGCAAATTTTGTAAAAAAGGAGTTAATGTATTATTTGTTTACAAACAAAGGTAAAATATACTAGTTTAAATTATAAAAGGAAAATAAAATAATAAGTAAAAAAAAGATATTAGTTTATGAAAAAAAAAGAAAGAAAAGGTTAAGTGGGCTTAGGGGACTTATAGCCCAAACAAAACAAATAAACAAAAGAAAGAAACGGGGGGGTGCACGCCTAGTTTGCAATGGGCTTAGGCAGTTTCTGTGGGGCAAGGCCCAGTGGCGTTTCACAATGTTTGTCTTAGGGTTGAAATTGTTTTATGTCATTTTGGTATCAGATTAGGGTTTACAGAGCGGAGCCGTTCCTCACTTTGCTTCATTCGTTCTCTTCATCTCCTTGAGCCAAACCTCTGACCTAACTCTTTCGCCCATGGCCACCAGGCGTCACCATCCGTCCCCTCTTCCCTCCTTGGTCAAGCGAAGCGATATTGTAAGGTGACGATTTTTGTTTTTAACGCATTTAGGGTTTCAAGTTTTTATATGTTATTGATTTCCCTTCCTTGCATGTCTTGATTCTTTGTATGATTATTTGTTTCTTGTGAGGTATTTAAAGAAAGGAAAGAGTTTTATACCTTTGTTGGAGACGGAGGCTTTTGGAGATGGAGGAGGAGCTGGAGGCGTCCTAGGGCGGCCAGGGCGGAGAGGTGTGATGCTGTGAGCTGGAAATCTGGTATTTAGTATTTCGCTTCTTAGGGTTTTATGATGATATCCCTGAAAACCTTTGTATAACTTTCTTTTCCTCTTCTGTCTGCTTGAATGCTTGCCCCTGATTATGATATCTGAGCTTGCTTGAATGATTTGCTTCTGTTGCTTCTCTTTTGATTGCTTCTGTATGATTTTTGACAATGTTCTTGCTTCTGAATAATGGTTGTTGGATTTGTTATTGTTAGCCCAATGATGAGGTTGCTCTGAGGGTTGTGTTGGTTATTTGGATGCTTTAGTGTTTGATTTCTTTTCCTCTTCTTCTGCTTGCCCCTGAGATGCTTGTGGATGTTGATGTTTATTATGAGTATGGGATTTGTGTGGCCTATGAGGAAATTAGTTCTGAGGCTGGCATGTGGTTTGAAACAGGTTGTATGGCTTTGAGAGCTTGTGAGCTTATTGTTTGACTGGTTTGGTGGTTGGGACAGGCAGGTTTTAGTTTGTGGCTTGCTGCAGATTTAGGCTTGAGGCAAGAGGTTTATGCAGGTTTTGTCTTGAAAGGCTGGAGGCTTGGGCTTCAGCAGGCTTTAGGCTTGTAGTTTTCTGCAAGGCTTAAGGCTTGGCTACAGGCTCAGAGTTTGAAACAGGTCTTAATGGTTTTGTTGACATGTTTCTTTGTTATGTGTTTTTAGTTGAGCACAGGTTGCCATGCAGGCTTGTAAGCTTAGCAGGTTTTGTATGGTTTGCTTCAAGGCTTGAAGCTTGATGTGCTTCTGGTTTGTGCTTGACAGGCTTTGTATGGCTTGAAGCTGTTAGCTTGTGTTTGACACAGGTTTGAGGTTTGGAGCTTAGGCTTCTTGTTTGGAACAGGTTAGAGGCTTTTGTTGCTTCAAACAGGCTAGAGGAAACTCTGGTTTGTGCTTAGGTTTGATATGCTTCTGATTTGAAAAGCTTGAAAACAGGTTTGGCTTTGGCTTCAAGCAAGTTTGAGGCCGACCTGTATGTTTTTTTTATACAGTTTTGTGGTATTTTGGCTTTATGTTAATTCTTCCTTTTTCTATTGTGTTCTGATAACTTTGTTATATCTTTGTCTTCAAGCCTGCTGTAAGCCTTTCTTTTTTCTCTTTTCCTCTCTCTCTACAGTTTAAAAAGCATTTTTTATTGCTTTAGATGTACTATTCTGAAAAAGTATTGGCCTTGGAAAGTGATGTATCTTGAACATGGCTTGCATTGTTTCTTTCCTCTGTGTACTTTCCATATTTCCTGCATATTGTTGACAGCTTTTTGTACTTGTTTATAGCTTGATATCTTTCTATATCTCTTGGACAGCTTTGGAGAGTTTCCTTTGACATTCAGTTTGCCTTTTGAACTTGGTTAGGCATTTTGGACTTTATAGTTTGTACATGCTGTTTGTTTTGAACTGTACAACTTGTTGACAATTTGAATTTATGCAATATGTTTGACAATTTGAATTTGTGCAATATTGTAGCTTTGTGCATTTCATATTTTATTGCAAGCATATTTCTATCCCTCTTTGTGAACCAAGAGTAATCTTGTGATTTGCGGAGAGGGCAAACAAACTGATTTCGACCAGTTACTTTTAATGATGAATTTTAAAATATCTGTCTGCCTTTTAATTCATCTGCATTTGACTTTTTCCTTTTCTTTGTTTTTTGCAGATGAAAATCAATTGAGCAATGGGGAGCAACAAATAGAAGATGAAGACTTAGGAACTTAGAACGCAATTTTATTTTACTTTTAATCATTGTAACATTATTAATGTAAACATCTGTAAATAAATTTACAGTGTACAAATAATAATTGTAACAAATAATTAAAGATGAATAAAATCCTCTTTTGTCAGATATTTCTTTTATCTCAGCTGTCTATTTAATTATTTAAGCTTTCTTGAATTAAAATAACTAGAAGTAAATCCAATTATTCTAACTTAGATAAAATAAATAATTAACAATCACTGTAGCCTTGCACTCAATAATAACCTGGCGTCCCAATTAAACATAAGCAATGCACAGTCAAATCCAACAAACATCCATATGCCTATCTCTTTACTGATTAAATCAAACACTGCAAGTTCTCAATTCAAATACCTCAGCTCATATCCCAGAGTAAATTGAAAATAACTGTAGAATTAATTCTTTCTGAGAAATGTGCGCACAAACCCTAGTTCTTGATTAAATGTCAAAGAAGCGCCTGCCTGATCAAAACCTGAGCCAACTCAACCAAACCCTAGCAATCTGCTTGAACTGTTCCAGAGCCATGAAAACCCTAATTTTGTCTGACTGGTGAGAAAAGTATGTTTTGACCGATTCTTAGGCCAATCTGAAAAATCAGGAGAAAAGCCCGAAGCTGTGATTTCTTGTGGAAAAATAGGAGGGCAAATTTTGGGGTACAACACCATACTACCGGAAGATGTTTGATCGTACCAGATTTGTCGCTGGAATTCACGCCCAATGCCCCAGTTGATTCAGATGGAGATCTGCCCCTGGCTATTTGGCATTTTTTGAGAGATTCCTTGAATCTTGACTGGACTGCCCCAGATGACGGACCATGATCATGTCTGCCCCTTGGTTGGAAGTGTTTTTTTTTCCACTTGAGGCGACTCTTTTTGTTGAGAAGGTTTTTGTTCACTAGATATTCGTCGTGCGAATTTCTCTGCTGTTGAACAAATAGTCATATGCAAAAAATGTTATTTTAAGAATGCAAAGCTTATGTCTGTCTTGAAGTTTTTTGAAAATGCATTTTCAGTAAAACAAGCAATTTTTGTAAAATGTGATGTCAACTCAGGATTTTACAGCAAGCCCTACAGGAGTCAGGATACCTTTTGTAACAATAAGCTTTCGAACTAACCCATGCTTCAGCTAGGACTTTTTAAGGGTTATAACGTGGCCTGGTTCACGGTTTAAGAAACAAAGGATAAAGGCTCAAATTTTATTTGTACCCACCCGTTCTTCGTGATGTTCTTCGATCCTAAACTCAGCTAATCGTGCATTTAGATCCTGTTTGAATCTTTGCTCTGATATTTCGGTGATGGTTCGGATACTGAAAGTTTATTTTGAATAGGCAGTCATTTATTTTTATTGAGGGTTTGTAGGACCTCTTTCTTTTCGATTTTATTATCCCTGTCTTTTTTCCTGAACTGTTTCTTTTGTGATTACAGTCAGCAGGATTCCCCAGTTTTATAAGTCTCCTTCATAGGTTTTGACTTATTGGGCTTTTATTTTGAGAAGTAATGACTGCCTGTCTTTATGATTATACGGAACCATCACTGTCTTTTGTTTTGGAAGGACTCCTTTGAGGTCATTCATCATGCACCTGGATCAACTGAGAAAACTACCCTGCCCCAGGTTATAATTAAGGGTTTCAATTTTTGAAAAGAAAAACTCCAACTTCTTTGGCTCAAAGGGGTTGACGATGGATTATCTTCCTTATAACTCCAGTGTTTAAGATTTGAAACAATGCCTGTACCTTATCAGCGGGGTCTGTTCAAAAGCATACTGTAAAGATCGCGGTATCATTTTCGTCATCCTCCCTCAAAAGGCTTAGAATTTTCTAATTGAGAGTTGAACATCAAAAAAATGAAAGCAATTTTAAGCATAGTGAACACAATTACTTCAAAAAAGACACGTGTAATGCATTAATGAAATAAGAGAGTTTGACATGATAATTGTTTGAATAAGCAAAGAAAAATACAATATCAGAATTTAAATGAACAAAAGTCTCTCAATCCTAGCCATGTTTTGGCAAGGGAGCAGTGATCACTTTGGGAGTCTCAGAAGGCTCGAATTCGATCTCCTTAGCGTCAATCATATTCTGAATCTTGTATTTCAGCGCCCAACAATCATCAGTATCGTGCCCCGGGCTACCGGAATGGTAAGCGCACCTTGCATCTGGATTGTAGTTTGGAGAAGAAGTCTTAGGGTTCGCAGGAGGGTTTATCACCGCAATCAGATTCATCTTCAACATGTGCTGCAGTGCTTGCGACAATGGCATGTTGATGTTGGTGAACTGTCTTTTAGGCTCGTCTAGCCTTCACTGATTTCCCTTTTGCGGTTGTCGGTGTGACGTCGAACCAGAGATCAAGACTGCCCTTGCATGTTGGTCACGAAGAATCTTTTGACGGTACACAGCATTGGACTCTTTCTTCCCACTGTAAGGCTTTTTCTGAGCATCGGAAGGTGTAGCCTCTTGAATCTTCCCAACCTTGATACCAGCTTCAATTCTCTCACCAGTCAAGATAAGGTCTGTAAACCCGGCTGAAGAGTTTCCAATCAAATGGTTAAAGAACGGGCCAGACAGGGTCCCCGGGAACATATCCACAAGCTCACGGTCAGTTAAAGGTGGCTGCACCCTTCCAGCAAGGTCTCTCCATGTTTGAGCATATTCTTTAAATCCTTCATCCGTCCCTAGTGATATACCCTAGAGTTGGGTACGCGTAGGAGCGAGGTCAGAATTATACTGATACTGCTTATAAAAGGCAGCAACAAGTCCTCCCAGTTACGAATACTGGCTCCATCCAGCTGATAGAACCATTCGAGTTGAGTCCCTGAAAGACTATCCTGGAAGAAATGGATCCATAAATTCTTGTCAGCTGTATAAGGTTGGATCTTCCTTACATACGATCAGAGGTGCAGCTTAGGACAGGAAGCTCCGTCGTACTTTGCAAAGGCAGGTGCCTTGAATTTATGGGGAATCACCACCCCAGAGGATAAGCCTAGGTCTCCAAAGTCCAACCCGGGCACCTGTTGAATCTCCATAGCACTTAGGCGGTCTTCCAGCTGTTTGTACCTATCCTCAGCAAGAGGGTACTGTTCATCATTATAATTCGTCTCGTTGTCGGAGACCAAGGGACTAGGAACCCTTCTCTCTTGGGGACTGTCTTTCCCTACAGAGGAAGTAGTCAGATCAACCTCATTTTGTAGTCCATTCCCAAATCTGCGTCCAGTGTTGAACAATACAGTCCTCTTCTTTTTCTTCTTCAGAATCAGAGTCTTCAACTCCTGCTGACCCTGGGCTAGGCTCATAACCAACTCTTGGAACTGGGCGTTCTGGGCCTGGAGGGCCTTGATAGCTTGCTCAGTAGTAGGTTCAGAAGACATGATGATTATTGAAATAAACAGCGAAGAAGATAAGTGACCTGTAAAAAATGTACCTGTAATGCAATGATATGTATGATATGCATGCAATGTTTTCAAGGATCTCGCGGGGTAAACCAAGAAACTTGTTAGAATTTGAATTTGGGTAGCTTGATTGAAGGAACTTCATGTTGTTGAGAGTCCTTCTTCAAGAGTCAGGCTCACCATATCTAGTGGGTCATAGCCCCTGACTCAAGTCGTAATGTTTTGATCTTCAAACAACCTTGGCTAGAGGAAAATAAATCCCCTTTGCCCCTTGCTAGACATTTGGTTCATCATGACCTGCATCACAAACCCTTGAGATCCTTGAAAGGGGTTAGTCTTTATGCAAGATGTATGCAATGGTATGATGTGATGATGTTATGATGTTATGGTAAAGGCAAACATGGTAAAAGCACACAAGTCATACAAAAGAGCCCTTAGATTTCAGGCCAGCATGAAGTTTAGGTACTACCCTCTTTCAGTTTCAGTTGGTTAAGACCTGTCCTAAAAATAGTAACCGGGTTCTAGAGGATCTCAATATCACTCACTACCCTCAATCGGTCATAACTCCAGCTTCGCAACCTTTTCTTGCGTCCGGAACCATCGCGGGAGTTTAGCCTCAATGAGTGTAGCATACTGCTACTGTTCTATGGCCAAGTTGGTCAATTTAAGGTGCTAAGGTCAGTTGGTGCTTAATGACTCCTCAGAAGACCCATATTCTCCTCGTTCCAACACAAGGGATATCGGTACAGACCAAGGTGTCACACCAACGTAGCTACTGCTTCACCCGTGTCGGTCTATGCCGGACAGGTCCCTCACAGTTTATTGCTACCTAAAGGGTATTCCCCAGATCCAGGTTAGGATCTATGAAACTCCAATACAAGCCCACAATATTAAAGCAAACAAGGCATACAATTGAAAACATATAATGATCTAATCCTAAGGTACACCTCACTTATTAATATGTCCCTAGCAGAGTCGCCAGTTCCATGATCGGTGGAAATAGAACTAACTGTTTTGAAATGCTGGTTCGCGAAATGTCGCGGTAAGCAAGAGTCGCCACCGTCTTTTATTTTCTCCAACATGGAAAGGACAAAAGCACAGCAAAATTCCTTTTCGAGATGTTTCTCGGTTCGGGAGGTAGATTATAGAAAGGGAAGGTGTTAGCACCCTTTCTATCCGTGGTTATCCACGGGCTCTTAGGTACTTGCTCACTATGTTTTCAAAAGAGTTTGCTTTTCTTGTGTTTGTGGGTTTTGAAAAAAGTTTGTTTGAAAAACTTCGTTTTGACTCTTGTATCAGTCCTCAAGAGTGTATGAAGTATTGTTTGAAAACTTTTGTCAGAAAAGTGTAAGTGCGAAAAAGTTGTTTCATTTTGAAAGAGCAAGTATCTAAGAACCTCTACCTACTCAAAAGAAATTAAGCTGTGTAAATGTCCTTTAGACAGTACTATCCCACTATTGAGAAGTAGGTAGCACCGTCGTTGGAGTTTTCTGGGTCAATTCGATTATAGGGACATGTGGTCACCAAAGCAATAGTAGGACGCCTTAGCGGTAACCCTAATGTCCTAGATCCATTTATCCGAGGCAACCGTTTCGAGGCAACTTGGATCTTTAGACAAGAGCGCGACCTCTAAAACACCCTATACTCAATGACCACGTCGAGGCAACCAAGTGAGGCGTACCCTAAGAGTGACATGTGCGAGTGTGTCAGGATTCAATTAAGATTATCTTTGCACATGTTATTGTGAGCTACGATTGATTTTAATTTTCAGGCAAGTCTTGTCATGCATAGTTTAGTTAACATACATCTAGCAGTTTATATTTGCGGAAAGTAAATTACGGAAAGTAAAGCTACGCTATTACAAGGCGTCGGGTATTTACATCGCCAAAAAACAACCCTTGAAAAGTAAATGCGAGAAAATAAAGAAAGCGATAAAAAGTCCTAATTAAACTCTATTACATCCTCGGAGCAATTACATAAATATGATCAAAACAATAATATGCGCGAAAAGAAATTGAATCGGAAAAGTCCTTAGGGTTTTGACCCTTTTTGAGAAAAGAATGAACTTTTGGTCCTTTTTGCATTTAATTAAACCTAATTCTAATTAATTAAATAAAAGAAATATTTTTTAAGTTTTTTTATGTTTTAATGGAATAAAAGAAAAGAAATTAAAGTTGTCAAGAAAACCCTAATTTTCTAATTTATTTTATTTGTTATGAAAATAATTAAAGTTAACCTAATTAAAACAACTAAATTAATTAATTACATTTATTTACAAAAATAATAAATTAAAGGTGAAATTAATAATAATAAAAATATTTTAGATTTCTGATTTTATCATGAAAATAGTTAATTATGTTAATTAAGTAATAATAATAATTAATAATTAATAAAATAGTTAAATAAATAAAATAGAAAATATAAAGAGAAAAAAGAAACCAGGGGGTGCTGGCCCATTATGGAGGTGAAGAAGCAATTTTTGGCCCATTAACAATCCCAGTCCATTGACTTTTTGAGATCCTCCAGGGCGCATGTTGACTGGGAGTATGGTGTTCCTTCTCTCGTGGCCATTAGATCTGTGCCCGTAGCCACATGGCGTTTGGATGATTGGAGGCATATGGTAGACACCTCCTGGAACGCTGCATGTAATTATGTGAAGAAAAAATAGAAATAAGTATTTTGGGGGACCTGGGATTCGAACCCAGGTCCCAATGATTCCCATCCAGCACATCAACCACCAAGCCATTTGCCTGCTTTTGATAATATAATAACAATCAATTATAATATTAAGAAACAAAACGCTGAGCTGTCAAACCAATAAAATGCGCGCTTATTTGAATTATCCAACCATGAATCAACACCTCATCATCGTCCTCGCTGTGCCTGTAAAAAAACAAAGTTAGATAGCGGGGGTTTTTAACCCCCACAATATGCAATGACCAAAAATAGGGATTACCCCTGTGTTGTATATAAATATTTCGCGAGGGTGGCTTTGGACTCGTCTTGACCTAATGAATTCAGTCATGGGTCTTATGAGGCTCAATTTTTCTTGTATTAAGAATCCCCAAATTCCAAGCTCAGGAACCCTAGAATTCATCCATGGCAATTTATGATTCTGTGCATTATAATTCAATTAAACTATGCCATTAGTTTCATATGGATTCAAGCAATACAAAACAATCAAAAAATCACGTTAAATGCTCTTGAATTTAGAGTTACGATTCTGAAAATAATGTGCAAACCGTGGGTCTGTTCTTGATGATTTCTTGAGCTTTAGCGTTTGGTTTTGATGGCTACACATTCCTCACACTCCCTGCAATGTGTTAGAATCCACAAAAGCCTTTGAATCGTGCTAGAATATGGAAATCAGTTTTCAAGTTTCTTGAGTTTCTTTTTCAATATTGCTATGGCTTTGTCTGCAGTGCTTTCACGTGTGCATGATTAGGGTTGGCTTGTATATATATAGGAGACTGAAATTAGGTCAAATCTTTGAGCAAAAATCCATGGAATGATGATTTGAATATTTGATTGGAAATCATATATTTTTGAATCTTCATGATTGGAAAAAGTTGCCAAACTTGGAGATTTTGGCATATTTGATTTGTGCACGAATTTTCCAGCATATCTTGACCATATTTGCTTCACAAATTGATTGAAAAATCAAATCTTGCATTTTCCTACAATTTAAATTAATTAAATGAATTAATATTGATTAAAAATCCAATTAATTAATAAAAAATAAGAAAATAAATTCCATTAAGCTTGATGGGTCGTGCATAGGACATGGATGAAGTTTCAAGAAGAAATTTGAGGCCCATTAGCAAAAATAAGGTGTTTTGAGCAAAGTTGACTTTTGCAAATTCATGAAAATTTCCCAACTTCTCCAATGCATATCTTGCTCTATTTTGATCATATGAACATGTTCTTGGACATTTTGGAAAGGTCTTGAAGTCCTTTAACCAATTCCTTTGGTCCCATGTAATTTGGATTTACCAATCTCAAGTTATGGTCTTTGACTTGAAGTGCACTTTTGTTGACTTTTGAATTTGACCTATAATGTAGAAATTGATAACTTTTTGTGAGAGCATTTCTTGGACTTGGAATGTGAAGATGTATTGTAGGAAATCACATCCCCTTCAAAATGAGCATTGGATGGGATTTTTCTGATGAACCATGAAAAAGTTATGCCCTGGTCAAGATACAGTTGACTTTTCTACTGTCCAAAAATAGTAACCTTTTGCATCTTGATGATTTTTGAGCCATCCTTATGGAATCATGATCAAGACTTAATCAATGATGATTGTGGACTCAAAATAAGATGTTGACCAAAAATTCTGACTTTTGACTGTAAAATGACCATTTTACCCTTGCAGTTGATTGTGGATCAAATGAAGCTTTTGACTGTGCAAATTGGCACTGTGAGTCTTGAAACTTGGCATGTAGATGCTTGAGAATGCATATAGTCCTATGAGACTTGATTGAACCATTGAAAATCCCAAATTCCTTGAAAGAACCAAAACCCTAATTTCAGCTGGTTTAGGAGGTGGTTTGAACTGTACAACTCTTGAACAATCTTGAATCATTGGAAGATGATTCTTGACAAATCTTGAGGAATATGGGAGGGAAAATTTTGGGGTACAACACGTTACAATTAAAAACAAATCTAAAACTAGGAAATAAATCAAAATTCCCATGGATGCTTCCTATTCGTGCCGAGATAGACATTGAGTCCTCTTTCCTCATGAAGCTACTTTGTGAGCTCTAAAACCTTCCTCTCCTGGGCATAGAACTGATACCTGTAAGTATCCCGCTCTTTCTTCAACTGAATCCAAGACTTCTGTAATTCTCCAAGATCAGTGGGCATATCAGGATAGAGAACCGTGTAAGGAATACCCCCTTCAGTAGTGGGTTCCACAATCACTGGTAAAACGGCCATATAGGGCATCATAAGTTTCTGGGCGCGAGCTCATACCCATTGGAGGTAAGGTTCCATAGGAATGGAAGCCTTTGGCCCCAAAGCCTTGGCGCCAGACCTGTTTACCATGCCCTAAGCTCGTATGAACCTTCGGCGATACTTTTGAACATCATCCTCATAGTTGAATACAATGCCCTCGATAAGTAACTCATGGGGACCATCTCTTCGAGAGTAACCAAATTGTCGCAGAGCTAAACAAGAATTATATGTTATACCCCATCTGATGCCAAGTAACGGGACATTAGGATACTCCCTGCAGCGGTCAATAATAGCAGTGTTTTCCATAGCTCGGGAACACCAGATAATATCCATGTGGGCGAGTGAAATTATCCTTTGCGACCAACCCAAACCTTCTTCATTCTTCAGTACAGACTTAGGGAGGTGAGAAATAAACCACCTCGACAGCAATGGCATGCAGCACATAAGGACCCCTCTTCTCTTCATGGTACGAGTATGGAGAGTGTGCAAAACATCTCTGAGCAAGGTAGGCACAAGGTTGCGAGAGAGGAAAATATTGATAGCGTTCACATCTATGAATGAGTCTGGATTAGGGAATAGTACCAACCCATAGATTAGAAGAGCCAAGACCTTCTCAAAATCCTGAAAATCCATATCATCCAAAAACAGCTGGGCCTTGTCTATCAGGAACTTGGCTAGAAAACCCTTGACTCCGCTTCTTATTTCCCAATTGGATACCACATCGAACCATTTCAGATACAAAGCTGCAGCATTGACTTCTGGCTTAGGAACTTCTTCCAGACCTGTGAAGGGCAACTGTTCAAGAATGAGTATATCCAATAGTTGAGAGAATTCTTCCATGGTAGGCACCAACTGATAGTATGGGAAGGTGAAGCAATGGTGCTTGGGATCAAAGAACTGAAAGAGTACACTCATCATCTTTTCATCAAAGTTTGAAGTAACCAGGTTGAGAAGTCGACCATGTCTCTTAGTGAACGCATAAGTTTCGGAAACCTTTGATACTAGCTCTTTGAGTTGGGAAGGTATCTTCACAAAGCTGATTCGGATAGTGTTTCTACTATCAGGGGCCATGATCTGCAAAATAGAACAAAGATAAATTCCCTTGGTCCTTGAAATGGTTAGTGCAATAAGAATGGATGTTATGCTATGATGCATGATGTCATGATAAACCACAGGTATAGCAAACACAAACAAATCACACCAAGTCCTTAGGTTTAAGGCCTGCTTGAGGTTAAAGTTCATACCCTCTTGAAGTTTAGTTGGTTTCAAACCTGTCTTAAAAAGTAACCGGGTTCTAAAGATTCTCAATATCACTGACCATCCTTTATCAGGCATTATCTCAGCTCAAGCAATCTTTTCTTGCGGCCGAAATATCCCGAAAGTCTAATCTCAATGAGTGTAGCATCGAGTATCAACCAATCCTCAGCTCTATACCGAGGTCGACTATCTCACTACTTTATAATGGCCAAGTTTGTTCAACTAAGGTTCTAAGGTCCGTTAGTGCTTCACGACACCACGCGGCGGCTCCGCATTATCCTTGTTTACCCACAAAGGATACCGGTACCAACCAAAGTGCCACACCAACATAGCCATCGCTTAAATTATATCGGTCTACGCCGTACAATCTCCATGATCTATTGTTGTTTACCTAAAAAGTACCCCCAGATCCGGGTGTAGGATCTTTAATAATACCCAAACAAAACCCTTGAATTTAAAGCAGGCAAGGCAAAATAAGAAATCAATTTTTAAAATGACCTAGATCCTAAGTTAAACCCCACTTTATTTATTTCCCCAGCAGATTCGCCAGTTCTGTGATACGGTGGCAAATACAACTATTATACTGGTTTGTGTTTTTTTTTTTTGCAAAATGTCGCGGTAAGAAAGAGTTGCCACCGACTTTTATTTTATCCAATCAGGAAAAGGAAAAAGAACAGAAAAAACCTTTTTTGAGAATATTTCTGAGTACGGGGGGTAGATTATAGAAAGGAAAGGTGTTAGCACCCTTTCTATCCATGGTTTTCCATGAGCTCTTAGGTACTTGCTCATTTTAAAATTGCTTGTGTGTGTGTGCTTGTTTTGAAAAGTTTTGTTTTACTTCGTTTTAACCCTTATTTCTGTCCTCAAGGGTGTTACGAGGTTGTTTTGAAAATTGTTTTGAAAAAGTGTTTGTGTGAAAAGGTTTGTTTGTTTGAGCAAGTACTTAAGAGTTTTCTACCTACTCGAAAAAGACTGTTCGTTTTCCTTTTGACAGCGCTATCCCATTATTAAGGAACAGGTAGCATCGTCGTTGGAGTTTTAAGGGATGTTTGAAGGGACATATGCGGTTACAAAAGCAATGTTTAGGAGGTGTTAGTAATCATCATAAAGCCTTAAAGATCTTTTCCGCGGCAACATCTGAATGGGTCATTTGAGATCTTTCAGGGCTAGAGGACGACCACTAACAAACCATATACTTCATTACCGTTTAACCGAAGGCAACCGAAGTGGAGTAAACCCTAGGAGTGAGCATGTGCGAGTGTAATTTTTTCAGTAAATTTGGCTTTGCACATATAGGGGTTTCTACCGTTTTAATTTTCAAGTATTCTTTCCATACAATCCTATTAGCCATGCATCTAGACAATTAAAATTTACAGGAATTTAAAGTGCGGAAATAGATATCTTAACTATTACAGGGCTTTCGCAGATACAAAATTATTTTTGACTAAAAATAAAATGCGGAATTAAAACCTAATTAAATCTATTACAACCTCGAAGCAGTTACAAAAATAATTAAAAAAAGTAAATAAAATACGCGCGACGAATTTAATGCGAGGACGGTTAGGAAACCTAAAAATCTAATTTGAGAAAAATATTTAAGTTATTTTTGAAGAAAAAAATTAATTATTTACAAAATCAAACCCTAATTTCTAATTGATTTTAACTTACAAAAAATAAGATTTAATTTCCCTAATTTTGAATTAAATTAATTAACTAAAGGAAACAAAATATTTATAAAAAAAAAAAAGATTTTTCGTGTTTTTTGTGATTTTGATTAAATAAACAAATAAAAAATTGATGTTATTTTAAAAAGAAAAATAATTAGTAAATAATTAAAAAGAAATAAAAATAAAAAATAAAAAAGAAGAATGGGCCTGTTTAAGCAATTGGAGGGGGTGTATTGTTGAAAATCTCCAGGCCCATGAAGCCAGCCAGCCCAGTCAACACTGGATCCCATGTGGTGCTGACCTGAGAGCGCACCATGCTCCTTCAGTGATGAGCGCTGAATCTGGAGAGGTTGTGATCCATTGGTTGGATGGTGATGGCATATGGTAGGCGTTTGGTCAAGAGAAACACCAGATCTGCAAAGGAATTAAAATAAAGAAAAGTTAAAATAGAGAAACACCAGGTCCTCTACCCTTTCCAACATACGTCCTTGCCAGCTGCGCTACATGTTTTGTTTGTTAATATAATAACAATAATATATAATATATAAATCAAGGTAACTGAGTCACAAATGCACGCGAAATTTAAAATGGCCAATGGTTATCAGCCACGTCCTTATCTTCTTCCTAGAACTGTCGTTTTAGATAACGACCTTTTACCTATGGACAACACCTGTGACTAAAACCCTGCAAATTTCCAAAATTTACAAAACAAATGATAAATGAAATTGAAGACCAAAATTCAACTGGTCTTGATGCCACGATCCTCATGGTGGGTAGTTCTTGGTCTAATTTTACATGTGGACAAAAACCCCAAAACGCAAGGACAAACCCTAATAATGGCAGTCATGGATATACGCATCAAAACACAAAATTACATAAACCAAAACGTTCTAAAAGCTCACACAAACACAATGATATATTCAATAATGGTTAATTATGTATAAATTGCAAAATACGATTCAAGCTAGGGAACGCAAACTGTGGGTCTGTAGCATGTGTTTCTGGGCGTGAACATGCGTGCAATTGATCCAGTTACGTTCCTGAGAAGTCCAACAATCTATTGGCAACATTAGAATGGCTTGAATTGGCCCCCAAGCTTGAGACCGATTCACTACTTTTTGCAAAAAAATTGAGTTTGTTCTTGTGCTTTCCACGACTGCGAACCCCTGTTTTCGTGCCTGGCCTTGTTCATTATATATCCCTAAGTGAATTAGGGTTATAAAAATAGCTGGTATCTTTGCAATTTTTGAAGATTTGATTTGGTTTTCATCTTGTATGATATATTTCCAAATTAGGCCTAATCATGCCATTCTTGCTCCAATCAACCTTGATACAATTTGATTCTAATATGCCAGCATAATTAGCTTGTGATTCTGTCCAAAAATCATATCAAAACAAATCTTTGCTATTATTGTCATTTATTTGATTTAATTAAATTTTTAATTAATAAAAAATCAAAATCAAATGAAAAATGAAGAAAATAATGTGTGGGTGAATATTTGGGTCGTGGACCATGTTATGAGTGACGTGCAAGCATAAAAAGTTAGGCCCATTTGGCAAAAAATGCATTTTTGAGCATATTTGACTTTTGGCAATTTTGCAAAAATGGTCAACTTTGACAAGGCATATCTCTTCCAATTTTAACCCTAGAGAGGTGTTCCTGGACTTTTTAGAAAGCTTAGGATGTCCCCTAAACAAACCTTTTGGTATCATCTCAATTGGGTCTTCCATGTTCATGTAAGAAGCTTTAACCCAAAAAGTGTTTTTGTTGACTTTTCAAAAGGACCTATAATGTGGAAATTCATATATTTTTGTGAGTGAATATTTTGAACTTGAGGGATGAAGATGAATTGTAGGGAATTGCATCCTCTTCAAAATTAGCATTGGATGAAATTTTTTTGATAAAGTATGAGGAAGTTATGTTTGGTCAAAGTTTGGTTGACTTTTCCTAAGAAACCATAATTTAGCAACTTTTGGGTTTTGATGAATTTGGGGAATTCCTTGAGAAATCATGATCAACCCTTGATCAAATGATGGATATAACTTCAAAATGTTTATGTTGACCAAAAATCTTGAAGTTTGACTGTATGTGGGCCATGGTTGACTTTTGACCTAATACAGTCGATTCTCAAGCATCTGAGCAGTTGACTGAGCAAACTTCTTGTGGAAGGCTTGAAATTTGATATGGAGGGTCTTGAGAACATATTAGGACCATGGAGAGCATATGAGGTCTTTATAGTTCACCCATCTTGATGAAAATGGAAACCCTAGTTTGAGGTACATTGCCTTAGGAGGGAGTTTGTCTGATCAACTCTTGGGCATCCCTGAGCAAGTTAAGGATCTCAATGGGCATGTGTTGAGTAAAATGAGAGGGAAAATTTTTGGGTACAACAGCGTGAATATGTAATTTTGGTTTCAAGAAACCTTACCAACCGGTTATGCGTGGATTCAGTGATCTAAGATGTTGCAAGCCTTGGGAATGGATGGAATAAGTTCCTAGGAAACTTAGGAATATGACTGAGCAGTTGGTATGGATGGATGATGGCCGAAAAATTCAGTTTCGAATTTCACAACTTTTATTCTTTTTTTTTTGTGAAATTTGGGGGAACTCTCTAGCAATGATTTTCGTGTCCTTTGCTCATGCCTTGGTCTTGTATTTATAGAGGAAGAAGAGGGCTAGCAGAGATGGTAAGAATCCACCCATAATGGCTATCTTTCAAACCAAAATCAAACCCATTAAAAAAGTTACAAAAATTCAAATTCTTGCCCATTTTGAGGTGCAATGCACCTAGCCTCCTTTGCACGAAATTTCGGAGCTAAAAATAATTCAAACCATCAGCCCATATTGCCATAACCAATATTTACTATTTTATGCAATTTTATTTAGTTTTTATTTGATTTAATTCATATTTAAATGAATAAAAATTCAAATAAAAAAATACATAGTTAGATTTAGAGGTCCTTGGATACATCATGAACATATTTGAACTCCAAAAAGTTAGGCCCAATAACTTAAAATCACATATATGCTCAATGCACCATTCTTGAAATTTCCAAAATTTTCCCAACTTGGGCAAGCCATAACTTGCTCAATTCTCATCTCATGATGATGATCTTTGACTTTTTGGAAATCCCAAGATGTCTAATTCAATCTCTCCTTTTACCAATTTTGTATTTGAAGACTTTATCTTGATGTAAATGGTCTTGACAAAAAGTGCCTTTTGTTGACTTTCTAAAAATGACCTGTAATGTATGAGCTTGTATCTTTCAAATGGTGCATTTCATGGACTTGAGGGATGAAGAGAAGTTGTAGGGAATGAGATTTTATTCAAAATGAGCTTTTGTTTGGGAAAATGGATGAAGTATGTGAAAGTTATTCCTGGTCAAAGTTTGGTTGACTTTTCCTATAGAAACCCTAATTAGCAATTCTTGACTTTTGATGAGTTAGGAGCATTTCTTAAGGGATCATTATCAACCCTTGATCAAATGATGGATATCACTTCAAAATGTTGATGTTGACCAAAAATATTGAAGTTTGACTGTATATAGACCATAATTGACTTTTGACCTAGTACAGTTGATTTTCAAGCATTTGAGCAATTGACTGAGCAAACTTGTAGTGAAAGGTATAAAATTTGTCATGGATAATCTTGAAGACATATTAGGACCATGGAAGACATTTTAGACCTTTGAAGCTCACACATACTTATGAAAAATGAAACCCTAGTTGGAAGGCCAATGCTTAAGAGGAGAATTTGTCTGATCAATTCTTGGTCAACCTTGAGCAATTGAGGACCTCTAGGAGTAAATCTTGTGTGAAAATGGGAGGGAAAATTTTAGGGTACAACAGCTGCCCCTGTTCAATCTTCTTAAACCCGAGGATTTAGATTGGCTTGTCTGTCTTTCGTGTTCTGATGGTGGAAGATGATTGAACACTAGAGTGCCCAAAAATTTGCACTTGCATGAAGTAATACTTATGGTTGATGACATTGGGAATGGGCTTACAGATGCCATTTGGAGAAGATGACTGAAAGTCGTCGGATATGGGCTTAAAGACGCCATCCAGAGAATATGACGGAGAGTCATCGGAAATGGTCTTAAAGATGTCATCCATAGTAGATGCTGACTTCATAAGAGGTCTTTTATGAGGATTCTTGTTCCTGTTGTCTGAGGAGGAGTCCACCGGGGGATGTTGATTTCTGTTGTTTTCCTGTTTGAGGAAAAATATATGGGGAATAGAGTCTAGGAACTTCAGTTTTCAATGGCTCTACCGAGGGGTTATCTCTGGATTGGAGAGATGAAAGTTTGTTGTTTTCTGGTTGAAATCCAGGCTTCACAATAATTTGCTGGGGAGAATTAAATTAACTGCTATCTAGAAATGTATCAGAAGAAACCTGTGTAGGGCTATTTCAGGGTGAGTCCAGGTAAGACTTCATCTAGAATTGTATGAGAAGGAACCTAGGTAGGGTAGTTTTAGGAGATATATGAGAGGAAGCTTGGGTAGGGAAGCTTCAGGATGAGTCCGGGTAAAACTGCATCTGGAAATTGTAAGAAGGAACCTAGGTAAGGTTGCCTCAGGATGAGTCTATAAAACTGCATCTGAAAATTGTGAGAAGTAACTTGGGTAGGGTTTCCTCAAGATGAGTCCGTGTAAAACTGCATCTGGAAATTCAAGAGAAGGATCCCGGGTATGGTTGCCTCAGGATGAGTCTGTGTAAAACTGCATCTAGAGATTGTGAGAAGTAACCTGGGTAGGGTTGCTTCAGGATGAGTCTGTGTAAAACTACATCTGGAAATTCAAAAGAAGGAACCTGGGTAGGGTTGCCTCAGGATGATTCCATGTAAAACTGCATTTGGAAATTCAAGAGAAGGAACCTGGGTAGGGTTGCCTCTGGATGAGTCCGTGTAAAGTTGTATCTAGAAATTCAAGAGAAGGAACCTACGTAGGGTTGCCTCAGGATGAGTCCGTGTAAAACTGCATCTGGAAATTCTCGAGAAGGAACCTGGGTTGGGTTGCCTCAGGATGAGTCAGTGTAAAACTGCATCTGGAAATTCAAGAGAAGGAACCTGGGTAGGGTCGCCTCAGGATGAGCCCATGTAAAACTGCATCTGGAAATTCAAGAGAAGGAACCTAGGTAGGGTTATCTCAGGATGAGTCCGTGTAAAACTGCATCTGGAAATTCAAGAGAAGGAACCTGGGTTAGGTTGCATCAAGATGAGTCCGTGTAAAACTGCATCTGGAAATTCAAGAGAAGGAACCTGTGTAGGGTTGCCTCAGGATAAGTCCGTGTAAAACTGCATCTGGAGATTGTGAGAAGGAACCTGGGTAAGGTTGCTTCAGGATTAGTCCGTGTAAAACTTCATAAGGAGGGAGAAGGAACCCGTGTAAGATTGCTTAATGAAGAGCCCGTATAAAGCTGTATTTGGAAGTCAGAAGAAACTCGTGTAAGATTGCTTCATGAAGAGCCCGTATAAAGCTGTATTTGGAAGTCAGAAGAAAACCGTGTAAGATTGCTTCATGTTGAGCCCGTGTAAAGCTGTATTTGGAAGTCAGAAGAAACCCGTGTAAGATTGCTTCATGATGAGCCCGTGTAAAGCTGTATTTGGTCGCACAAATAATTACTTTGTTTTGTTTTAGGAGCTAATCTTGGACCTGTTGAAAATTGTTGATGATAAATATCTGTTGATTGATCTTTCTTGAACAAGTAAAGCGTTAGCTGTATGCAATGTCGTGATGTATGAAATGCATTGTGTAATGGTGTTCTCAAAATAAATGAGATTGAGATGTATGCATTTGTACTACAGATGTTATGACGTTTGTAAAATGATGTATGAATGCAATATGCGAATGTATCAGTTGTTCTTTTGCAGCATTGTTGAATTAGGGAAAACAAATCTCTGATTGCAGCTGGCAATGAAGAACTTAGGTCTTCAGATTTTGTTGAAGTTGAAATACTAGGAGATGATCTTTAGTTGTTAGAGAAATAAACTATGTTGGGGAAGGAAAGCTCTGTGCACTGCTTGAGGATTTTGTGAAATCCTATTGGGGAATCCTGAGAAGTTTGACGACTTTACTGGGGAAAACCTAATGTCAGAGCAGTATTTGGAAATTCCTGTTCTGCTGGGGATACAAGAACACCTGACATCACTAGGTTGTAAGCTGAGGATATGGCGGCGACTTTTTAGTAAATGCCCCTGCCTCTGTTCCTGCTGGAGAAAGCACCTGTGGAGACTTTGTGGATGGTTTAAGTGTCATCCCAACTTCTGGGGTCTTGGTAAATGCTGATCAGGATGATAAGTCTTCTATTAATGACGAGACATAGTCGTACGTTTTTAATCCATATCTTTTTCCTGGACCGCCCTTTTGGGTTTTCAGTCCACCGGGATACTCTTTTTTTGCTCAAGCCGCCTTTTCAGGTTTTCGACTTGCCGGGTGTACAATTTTTTTGTATATATCCCTAATTTTTGCCTGAACTCTTTTGGTTCGCCGGAAGGCCCTTAATTTTGCCTAGGCCTGTCAACCTAGCAGGTCTTTTTCACGCGTCATATTTTACGACTATGTTCGTGTTCATCGGGTGTAGAGAATTGTCACTGTCTATAGTAGCCAGTGTTGTCACACTGCCAGAAGATTTTTATGTGATCGCATGTGCCCTTTCATATGTGGGAGCCTGTGTGGGGCTGCTTCAGGATGAATCTGGTGCACCTGATGTTTGATCAAGTTTCTGATAGTCTTGAATTTCCTAGGTATATTTTCTAAGAACTGTCATGGAAGGATTCAAAGACATGATACTGACACCATATGATACTACTGGCACAGACAAGCAATTTGGTGGTACCAAAGTTCAAATTTTACAGTTATTTTCTGCTGGAATCCTTGATCGATGTAACAACCCCTGAGTGATTCAGATGGAGATCTGCCCCTGGCTATTCAGCATTTTTGGAGAGATTATTTTCATATTGGCTTGACAGCCCTAGATTAATTAGACACCATGTTATGCCCCTTGATTATGAAAGGCTTGTTATTGGGAATGTTTTTTTCGTCTGAAGTGATTCTATCCATTGAGGGGGTCTTCGTTCACTGAATGTTCGTTGTGTGAATTTCTCTGCCATTTGAACAATTAACCATACGCAAACAATGCCATTTAAAGAATGCAAAGCTTATGTTTGTTTTGAAATTTTTTGAAAATGCATTTTTTGTAGTAAAACAAAATTTGCAAGAATGTGATATCAACTCGTGATTTATAGCAAACCTTACAGGAGTCAGGATACCTTTGTAATAGTATGCTCTTGAACTAACCCATGCTTCAGCTAGGAATTTTAAGGGTTGTAACGTGGCCTGGTTCACGGTTTAAGAAACAAAGGATAAAGGCTCAAATTTATTTATACCCACCCATTCTTCGTGATGTTCTTCAGTCCTATACTCAGTTAATTGTGCATTTCGAATACCAGTTGAGTTCTAGAATATTGGCCCCAATATTCTGGTGATGGTTCAGAAATTAAACGTTTGTTTGAGAAGGAAGTCATTTTTGTGACCTTTTCTTTTTGTCGAGGATTTGTAGGACCTCTTTCTTTTTTGATTTTGATATCCCTGTCTTTTTCCTGAACTGTTTCTTTTGTGATTACAGCCAGCGGGATGCCCCAGTTTTTTTCTTAAGTCTCCTTCATAGGTTTTGACTTAATGGGCTTTTATTTTGAGAGATAATGACTGCCTATTCTTAATGATTATGTGGAACCATCACCATCTTTTGGAGAACATCTTCTACACTATTTTTCATGTATGAAGGGAAAGCTTGCGACTGAATGCACATTTGAATTAACTGAGAAAACTACCCTGCCCCAGGTTATGATTAAGGGTTTTAATTTGTGTGAAAAGAAAACTTCTACTTCTTAGGCTCAAAGGTTGTGACTAGGGATTATCTTCCTTATAACTCCATTGTTTAGGATTTGAAACAACGCATGTACATCGTCAGCGGGGTCTGTTCAAAAGCATATTGTATAGATTATGGTATCGTTCTCGTCATCCTCCCTCTAAAGGCTTAGAGCTTTTAATCAAGAGTTGAATATTACAAAAAGGAAGTAAGAAAGCAGTTTAAGCATAATGAAAACAAATTAATTCAAGACAAACATGTGTAATGCATTAATGAAATAAGAAAGTTTGACATGACAATAATTGTTTGAACAAACAAAGAAAGTACAACTTGAGAATTCAAATGAACAAAAATGCTCTCAATCCTGGCCATGATTCGGCATAGGAGCAGTGATCACGTTGGGAGTCTCAGGAGGTTCAAACTCAATCTCCTTGGCATAAATCATATTTTGAATCTTGTATTTCAGTGCCCAACAATCGTTAGTATCGTGCCCAGGACTGTCAGAATGATAGGTACACTTTGCGCCAGGAATGTAGTTAGAAGAAGAAGTCTTTGGGTTTGGATGAGGTTATATCAACACAATCAAATTCATCTTGAACATATGTTGTAATGCTTGAGACAGCGGCATGTTGATCTTGGTAAACTGTCTCTTAGGCTCGTCTTGCCTCCGCCGATTACCTCGTTGTTGTGGTTGTTGCACGCGTGCCGAATTATAGACTAGCACTGCCCCTACAGATTGGTGGTAGTCTGCCTTATTACGACCCTTTTGGCCATACACAACATTGGCTTCCCTCTTACTAGTAAATGGCTTCTTCTCAGCATTATAAGATATAGCCATCGGTATCTTCCCACTCTTGATACCACTTTCGATCCTTTCTCCAGTCAGAACCATCTCTGTGAACCCAGATGAGGAACTCCTAATCAACAGATTAAAGAGCGGGCCTGTCAGAGTGCCCATGAACATGTCTACCATTTCTAGATCATCAAGAGGAGGTTGTACCCTGCCAGCTAGATCCCTCCATTTCTAGGCATATATTCCTTGAAGCCTTCGCTATAACCCATAGACATGCTTTGAAGTTGTGTACAAGTTGGAGCGAGGTTAGCATTGTATTGGTACTGCTTGTAGAAAGCAGCAAACAAGTCTTCCCATGTATGAATGTTTGTTCTTTCTAGCTGATAGAACCACTCCAGTTGCGTTCCAGCTAAACTTTCTTGGAAGAAATGAACCCATAACTTCTGGTCAGTAGTGTGAGGCTAGATCTTCCTGACATATGAACTTAAGTGCAACTTAGGGCAGGAGACACCGTCATACATAGCAAATGTGGGAACCTTGAACTTTGGTGGGATGACCACTCCAGGAACCAGCCCTAACTCTTCAAAGTCCAAGCCAGGTACCTGCTGAATCTCCATAGCATTGAGACGATCCTCCTGTTATTTGTATTTATCATCAGCATGAGGATATTGTTCCTCAGAGTAATCAGCTTCTTCTTCATTAGCCTCGGGGTTTTTGACTTCTTCATGATTATCCCCTTTGTTTGATGGAGTTGTAAGATCTAGAGCTCATTTAACCGATCCTCTGAGTCTTTTTCCCATTCAAGATGCAAGTCGGTTTCTTTGCCTTCTTCTTTTTCTCTTTGATGACGAGAGCTTTCAGTTCTTCCTGGCCCTAGGCCAAAGCCATGAACATTTGTTAGAATTGAGCATTTTGAGCTTGAAGGTCTTTTACTGTTTGTTCAAGGGCCATTTCTTTTGCTGAAATAAACAACGAAAAGATAATAAACCTGTACTGGAAGACTTGTTATGAAATGGCATCCATGCAATGTTTTCAAGGATCTCACGGGGTAAACAAGAAAATTTCAGAGGTTGAAATTTGCAGCTTTGATTGAAGAAATTTGTATCGTTGAGTGTCCTTCTACGAGAGTGAAGCTCACCATATCAAGTGGGTCATATCCCCTGACTCAAGTTGTTGAGTTTTGATCTTTTTACGGAATTGGCTAGAGGAAAATAAATCCCCTTGCCCCTTTCTCAACGTCTGATTTATCATAACCGACATCATAAACCCTTGAGATCCTTGAAATGGTTAAGGAAATGTCGTGGCATGATGTTATGATGTGTATGCTATGCATTAAGCAAAAGTGTAAGGTGATGAAGACAAGTGAGTCTAAGAAGTCTAGTTTACTAGATAATGACTGTAAACAAATCCTGCAAGGAGATCATGTTGTTAGATAAAAACCCTGCAAGTAGCTCAAGTTGAAATCAAACAAATCACACAAGAAGCCTTAGGTTTAGGCTTGCATGAGGTTTGTAGGTAAGTACCCTCTTGAATGTTCAGTTGGCTCAACCTGTCATATTAATAGTAACCGAGTTCTAAGGAGTCTCAATATCATTGACCTTCCCGTCATGAATTGTTTTAGCTCACGCACCGAAGTATTGCGGCCAAAAAGTCTCGAAAGTCCAGTCTCAATGAGTGTAGCATCGAGTATCAACCAATATTCGGTTGGAACCAAAGTCGGTTATCTCACTACTTCCTAATGGCTAGGATGAGTCGATTAAAGGTTCTAAAGGCCAGTTAGCCTTAATGACACTATGAGGAAGCCTAATGTTATCCTTGACTTACTCAAGGAACATTAGTACAATCCAGAGTATCGCGCTAACATAGCCGCCACTTCGTCCGTATCGGTCTATGCCGTACAACCTCCATGATTTATTGCTACTTACCTAATAAGATGCCCCAGATCCGAGTGTAGGATCTTTAACAATAATCCAAGCAACCCTCAAAGATAAAGCGAACAAAACACATAATGTAAAGCATATTAAAGATGAACTAAGCTCTAAGGTAACCCCACTTTTTATAATTCCCCAACAGAGTCGCCAATTCTGTGATACAGTGGCAGAACCGACTGTTATACTGGTTTTGCGTTCGTGTTTGTAAATGTTATGGTAAGCAAGAGTCTCCATTGACTTTTATTTTATCCAAATTAAGGAAAGGGTGAAAAGAACAGAAAAATACCTTTTTGAGAATTTTTTGAGTAAAAGGGGGTAGATTATGAAAAGGGAAGGTGTTAGCACCCTTTCCATCCGTAGTTTTCTACGGGCTCTTAGATGCTTAGCTCATTTTTGAAATACCTTGTACTTTCGTGTATTTTTTAAAAGTATTTTGAAACTCCTTAGTGAAGAAGTTTTATTTATGGTAACTCTTGTATCAGTCCTCAAGAGTGTTGATAAAGCATTTTTTTTGAAAATGTTTTTGAAAGTGTTTTGTGTATGTGAAAAAAAAAATTTGAGCATAGCATCTAGGAACTATCTACTTATACTCGAAAGATTTGTTCTTTTCCTCATATCCTTTAGACAATGTTATCCTACTATTAGTGAGTAGGTAGCCCGATCATTGGATGTTGAGGGACAATCGAAGGAACATACAGTCATAAAGGCAACATGTGGAGACGCTTTAGCAATTTTGTCTAGGGACTAAATCATTTACCGAAAGGTAACATTATAGGGTCATTGAGGGACTATGATCTTTGATTTAAGGGTCTTTACTAAAGCGTCCCTGTTTCGAGGGACATGACTGTTTTTTTCCAAAGGCAACCAAAGTGGGCGTACCTTAGAGGTGTATATGTGCATGTGTGTTATGTTCAATTATTTTAGTCTTTGAATTTAAGTTTGCTAGCATTTTGTTATTAGTCTTTCCATACAAGCCTAGTTACTAACAGTTAATATTTTGCAGAAATTTAAAGTGCGGGAGTTTAAATTCTACACTATTACAATGGTTTGGGACAGTTACCTAAAAAGATACAAGAAAGTAAAATGCGGAATTTAAGCCTAGACTATTACATCCCATAAGCAGTTACATGTATATAAAAGATGTGAAGGTAAATAACACGCGCAAAATAAAGAAACATCTAAGAAATCCTAAGAATGAAATTTTTGTTGTTGTTTTTGTGTTTATTGAGAAAATACTTAAAATTAAAGTGAGAAAAATCTGATTCTAATTAATTAAATAAAATAAAAATGATTTTCAATTAAAATTAATTTAAACAAAACTAATTCTACTATTCTTTTGGGTGTTTATTAAGAAAATATTTGAATGAAATAAATCTAAGTCTAATTGATTTTAAATTAATAAAATAATGTTGAAATAATTAACTAAATTAATTTACAAAATTAAAATTAATTATAAAATACTAAGTCTAATATTTTTTATGTTTTTTTGATTTTATGTTATTAAAAAAAAGTGATTTAAAAGAAAGTAAACAATAAAATAAATAATAAAAAACGATTGGGCCAAATGTGCGTTAGTAAATAAGAGGGTCTAAGATTTGAAATTCGCTGAACCCAAGTTACTGTCAGCCCAAAGGTGCTATTGGATTCAGTGAAGGAGGTTGTTGAGGGTGCATGATGGACTGCACGTTGAGAGCACTGGATCTAGATTGGATGGTGGTGATATGATAGTATATGGTGCATACACTTGGCTTGTGAACATTGGATCTGTAAGTAAAATTAGAGGAAAAAACAAAATGTAAGAGGCAGAGGTCGAACCCATGCCCTCACATGAAACACGTTAAAATATTCACAATGATTGTTAATAGCACAAATATGGATGCAATAGGTATTTACATGGTGTGAATATGCAATTTCGGTTTCAAGAAACCTTACCAACCAGTTATGCGTGGATCCGGTGATCTAAGATGTTGCAAGCCTTGGGAATGGATGGAATAAGTTCCTAGGAATCTTAGGAATACGACTGAGTAGTTGGTATAGATGGATGATGGCCGAAAAACTCAATTTCGAATTTCACAACTTTTATGCTTTTTTTTTGTGAAATTTATGGGAACTCTCTATCAATGATTTTCGTGTCCTTTGCTCCTACCTTGATCTTGTATTCATAGAGGAAGAAGAGGGCTAGCAAAGATGGTAAGAATCCATCCATAATGGCCCTCTTTCAAACGAAAATAAAACACATTAAAAAAGTTCCAAAAAGTCAAATTCTTGCCCATTTTGAGGTGTAATGCACATAGTCTCCTTTGCATGAAATTTTGGATCCAAAAATAATTTAAACCATCAGCCCATATTTCCATAACCAATATTTACTATTTTATGCAATTTTGTTTAGTTTTTATTTGATTTATTTCATATTTAAATGAATAAAAATTCAAATAAAAAAATGCATGGATAGATTTAGAGGTCCTTGGAAACATCATGAACATATTTGAACTCCAAAAAGTTAGGCCCAATAACTTAAAATCACAAATTTGCTCAATGCACCATTCTTGAAATTTCCAAAATTTTCCTAACTTGGGTAAGCCATAACTTGCTCAATATTTATCTCATGATGATGGTCTTGGACTTTTTGGAAATCCCAAGATGTCTACTTTAATCTCTATTTTTACCAATTTTGCATTTTAAGAATTTATCTTGATGTAAATGGTCTTGACAAAAAAGTGCCTTTTGTTGACTTTCTGAAAATGATATGTAATGTATGAGCTTGTATCTTTCAAATGGTGCATTTCTTGGACTTAAGGGATGGAGAGAAGTTGTATGGAATGAGATTATATTCAAAATGAGATTTGGTTGGGGGAAAATGGATGGAGTATGTCAAAGTTATGCTTGGTCAAAGTTTGGTTGACTTTTCCTATAGAAACCCTAATTAGCAATTCTTGACTTTTGATGAATTAGAAGCATTTATTGAGGGATCATGTTCAACCCTTGATAAAATGATGGATATCACTTTAAAATTTTGATGTTAACCAAAAATCTTGAAGTTTGACTGTATATAGACCATAGTTGACTTTTGACCTAGTATAGTTGATTTTCAAGCATTTGAGCAATTGATTGAGCAAACTTGTAGTGAAAGGTATGAAATTTGTCGTGGATAATATTGAAGACATATTAGGACCATGGAATACATTTGAGACCTTTGGAGCTCACATGTACTGGTGAAAAATGAAACCCTAGTTGGAAGGCCAATGCTTAGGAGGAGAATTTGTCTGATTAATTCTTGGTCAACCTTGAGCAATTGAGGACCTCTAGGAGTATGTCTTGTGTGAAAATGGGAGGGAAAATTTTGGGGTACAACAGTCACCACAATTCAAACTCAACATGTTGAATTGAAAACTAAGCTCCTCTCTTCCCTTGATTCGATTTGAATCTAGTATGTCACCAATCTTCGATAAACCTCGGGTTGTAGCTACCTTGTTGAGAACCCAAATCGTTTCTCAAACCCTATGCTCGACTAATTTGATCGCAAGATGATGACCCCAATTCTTCCTTCAAAATACTATTATTGTAGCTAACTTGTTGAGCGAACCTAGAGTTCCTCAATCCCTTAAGTACGACTGAATTTGATGAAGCCAAGAATTGTCAAAACCCCCAAAATCCCAATGATCTTGGAGGACAAAACCCTCAGATTTTATTCAAGAAAAACCCACAATTACTCAACCCGAACGAGATCACAATCTTCTACTTTGGACGTTGTCAACACATGCTCCGCACCTTGGTCGATAAAAATTATTATGTGTAGTTGTCAATGGATGAGTGAGAGGTTGAAGATGATGAGTACCTTTTGTATCTATTTTACTTTTCTTGTTGAAACCAAATGAAATAACCAAACAAGTATATATATGTTATCTAAGGTCAAGACCCAAACTAACAGACTCAAAAAAAGTTTTTACGAGCGAACGATCGACCTATGCAAGAGAGGACTCGACCTAAGCATTCCCGTAAGTGCCATATGACAGAGTATACAAGCCATGCGTCGACCTATGAAAAATAGGTGACTCGACCTGAGTATTCCCGAAGGTGCTATATGACAGTGTTCACGATCCATGCGTCGACCTATACAGAAGGATGACTCGACCTAAGCATTCCCAAATATGCCACATGACATAGTGCAAGATCCAAGCGTCGACCGCTCCAGGGGTATGCATCGATGCATAGTTCCTAGAAATTGCTTCCAGGATGAGTCGACCACATAGTCGACGTGAGCAAACCTAAGACTTCCCAAAGGAGCAACTTTTAATCATGCGTCGACCCGAGCTTTCTTTGAGCCGGCCCATAACATACAAATTTTCAAAAATACCAATTCTTGAAGACTTTTCATACTACTTTGTCCACCATATCTTCTAACAACATTTCCAACATAGTTTTGACATCATTGAAATCTCGCCCTCACAAAGGAAGCCGCCAACAACGCTAGGGAATTGAGGCGGAGAGAGGGTGCCAAGACCTCGAGGAATGACGAGCCCTCGACATCCCATCGGGAGAAAAGAAACGGGAAGACAAGTCCTGGGACTTCAAGGACTACAAGGGGCCAGTTGGTCATTTCCAGGACTACACCCCTATGACTACCTCAAGGGAGTGTATTCTATCTGAATGCGCCAATTCGGAATTTAAGCAGACCGGGGTACGCTTCCCCCGATAAACACCTTCCAAACTAGGAACCAACAAGAGCAAATATTTCAGGTTCCACAAAAGCCACAACCATAACACCGAGGATTGAATTCATCTCAAAGATGTAATAAAAATACTCATTTGAGATGTGTGCCTCAAACAATACAAGAAGAAAGAGGGTGCCCGCGAAGAAGCACCAAAAACTAAAAACGTCAAAGAGGAGAAGGAATCCCCCGACATTGACGTTATACCGGTCCCCATGAGCATCTCGCAGCCGAAAGATTTCTACTACTCGGACATGGAGGACGTCTCGTTGTACTTCTCCTCCCACAGTCCTTGGGAACCGTTCCCCGCAACCATGGTCATCTTTGATGGGGGATTCAACAGTCACACGGTTGGGTCGGTAAAGAGAAGATTCGACCAGCTCATCGAAGCTAACTCGGACATGGACGCCACGGGGAGGAACTGTCAGGCAAAGCCTTGAATTCGACCATCCCACTACTCGTGAGAGCTCGCATGGCAAATTTCGACGTGCGACAGATACTGGTCTATCAAGGCAGCTCGGTGGACATCAAGTACACCCAGCTGTTCACCATCTTGCAGCTAAATGAAAGCCATTTGACTGTGTACGTAGGGTCAGACCTCTAGGGCTTCAATGGAGCCAACACGAAATCCTAGGGACATGTCGAGCTGATTGTCACCTTCGAGAGAGGGGTAGTGGCCAGAGCCATCAAAACCTAATTCCTGGTGGTGGATTGTCCATCTCTCTACCAGTGCATCTTTTGGAGACCCACTCTCGCCCAACTCATCATAGTTCCCTCCACCGTGCATCTCAAAATGAAGTACTACACCGCCGAAGGTTTGGTCGCCATGCTCCACGGGGATATCAAAGCAATAAGAAGGTGTTTTGAAGCTTCTGACAGGGGCCTCAGATCCATCAACGTTCAACCTCGAACGACCATCGGAGCCGCACTGCCCTCCAACTCCGAGGAAGTCAAGTCGTTGTTGAGGGTCGACACCATCGACTTCAGCAAGCACTTCTCCAAGGAAGATCATGCCGAGCAAAGAAAGAAGGGAAAAGAGCCCATGGTCGAAGGCAAAGATTCAACCCCTTCTACATATCGCAACAAACTCTCAAGTCACGCACGGCCAATCCCGAACAGCGACTTTGAGCTCATTCCCCTCGAAGAAGATCCCACCAAAGGAGTGAAGATTGGAGCAGACCTCCCTGACTTGGCAAAAAGGCAACTCAAAGCTTGCATAAGGGAGAATGCTGATCTATTCACCCGGAGTGCGTCCGAGATGCCCAGATTAGATCCAGAAATTGCATGCCATCACTTGACTATAGATCCTGCCCTCAAGGAAGTCGCTAAGCGCAGAAGAAAACAATCCTCAGAAAAAGCAGAGGCTGCAGAACTAGTTGTAAAAGGCCTCCTAGAGACATGTTTTATTTATGAAGCCCAGTACACAACCTGGCTCTCAAATGTAGTTCTTGTGAAAAAAATCTAATGTAATGTGGCGCATGTGTATTGATTATACTTATCTCAATCGGGTTTGTCCGAAAGATGCTTATCCCCTTCCTAATATTGACAAACTGGTCGACAACTCGGCCGACTTCAAATTGCTATCATTTATGGATGCATACTCTGGTTATAACCAGATCCCATTGGCGAAAATAGACAAAAAATACACCGCTTTCATGACCGAATAGGGAAATTATTACTATAATGTAATGCCCTTCAGCCTAAAAAACGCGGGCGCTACATATTTGCGCATGATGAACAAAGTTTTTCGCAACGAGATAGGTGATATGCTCGAAGTCTATATGGACGACATGATTTTTCAAGTCCATGGAAGAGCTCGACCATGCCCTCCACTTAAAGAAAGTGTTCGAGCAGGCTTGAAAGTGCTGGATGCAATTTAACCCGGAAAAATGTACTTTTGGCGTACATGCAGGAAAGTTCCTCGGATTCTACCTAATAGAACGAGACATTGAAGCAAACCCCGAGAAATGTCGGGAATTTTCTGATTTTCTGACGCCCACCTTGAAAAAGTCCATCCAAATCCTAAATGAAATGCTCACCTCTCTTTCTCTCTCTCGATTCATGGCAAAATCCGCCCAACACGCACTTCCCTTGTTCAAACTCCTCCACAAGGAAGTTGCCTTCGAATGGACACCCGGATGCGAGTGAACCCTTATTCACTTAAAACAAATTCTATCACAGCTGCCCGTCCTTTCTTGACCCGAGAAAGACGAGGTCCTCTACCTCTATTTGGTCGTCGCCTCCGAGGCGATAAGCGCGAAGCTAATTAGAGAAACTCTAGAGGGACAAAGACCAATTTATTTCATGAGAAAGGCCCTTTAAGGCTCGAAGGCAAGATATCAACAAATCAAAAAAGTAGCTCTAGCCCTTGTTAACGTGGTGAGGAGGCTCATACACTACTTCCTGGCCCACACCATAGTCATTCGAACGGATCAGCCAATAAAGAAGCTTCTCAAAAGACCAGACATGGCTGGCAGAATGTTGAAATGTTCCTTAGATCTATTTGAATTTGATATCCAATATAAGAGTAGGAGAGCCCTTAAGGATCAAGCCTTGGTTGACTTCGTGGCTGGAATGACTTCGCCCACAGGCCCCGACAGGTCACGCTGCTAGACGATCTTCATCGGCCGTGCCTCCAGTTCAACAGGAAGTGGTGCTGGCATCATATTGGAAAACAAAGAAGGGGCCCTGTTGCGATAAAAAATGTAGCGGGGTAAATCGGAGATCGAATTATTGATTAATTCGTCTCACAAAAGCAAGAGTCGCCACCGCGCTTTATTGTTTCCAAAGGAAAAGGGAAAAGAGCGAAATAAAACCCTAAATATGCAATGTAAATAAAATACAAATACAAAGCGTTTTTGAAAAGAGATCTTATGGTTCGGGGGTTGGTTATACAATGGGAAGGTACTAGCACCCAATGTATCTATAGTACTCTATAGGAACCTTTTGAAATATCTGTTTTTATTTAAAATTGATCGCTCGATTGAAAATAAATCGTTTTTGCAGGTAAAATTAAATGAGCGAACAAGAGCATTGGATTGAAGATTTAGAATTAGAATTTAGAAAAATAGCTTTTTATTTACTTTAAGCATTTATGTAATTGTCTTTATAAATATTTTGTAATAACACAACATTTAAATGACAATTGTAATAAATAGAATAAAGTGAATAAAAATTCTATTATTTCTCAATTAATTCTTTTTCTTTCCAATTATTTATTTATTGTTTATAATTCTTTAAATTATATAATGACTGAAAAATCAAATCCAATCATTTAAATTCAGAATGATAAACAAATAAATAAATATCATTGATCAATTAATAACTTCAATTATTTATTTTATTATTATTTTTAATTCTTCTAAATTATAATAACTTGAAAAAATAGAATTTCAGCTATTAACTTTAGAACAATAAATAATCAAATAAACATTGCTTGATCAATTAATACTCATTTTCAAATGTTTATTTCGTTATTCATAAACCTTCAAATTATATAATAACGGAAAACAGGTTCCCATTATTTAAATTTAGGATAATGAATAATTAATAAACATTATTTGATCAATTAATAAACCCTTTTCTCAAATAATCTTTTTATTATTTATAAATCTTTAAATTACGTAATAATCGAAAATAAATTCCAATTATTTGAATTTAAGATAATAAATAATTAATGAACATTGTTTAAGTCTTGATTAGTTAATAAATTTAGCGTTCAACAAATAAACAGCTTCCGACTCGAAAAAGTTATGAATTTTTAAACTGCTTTGAAAATTTGATAAAATAGGTCAAAACCTCTGCAATGCGAATGATGCAGATGGAAGACGGTGTCTTAGGTCAAAATTTGGGGTACAACAGCTGCCCCTATTTAAGTTCCTTCTATCCGGAGATATGAAGATTAAAGTCTTCGTCTCGACGAGATTGAAGGTACTTAAATACATAATTACGCAAATTTTGTCCTAAGATGCCGTCATCATGTAGTGTTGAATGTAGTGCATGAATTCACCGAGAAAGATATTGTATGAAACAAGACAAGGTTGGAGGAGTCGAACACCAACAAAACACAGAGACATGAATTAAACGCTACTGGGGAAAACGAGCTATCGACTTCAAACGACAGACTCCTGACAGCGAATAAAATCGAGGGAAAACAACCTCTAACCCTAACAAAGAGAGCATCTTGCATAGGCCATAACAGGTCATTGATCCAAAACAGTGAGTTCGCAACTCAAGGTCGACGGTAGACAGAGAGTATCAAATTGCTGATAACGGACTACTGACTTCTGGAGGTATAGACTCGTAACAGACTTTCTCTGCGAGATTCCCAGAGGTATACTCATTAATGCTGAGGTAATGAGACTGTAGATACGAAGGTTGTTCAAATAAAGAAAAACTGCAATTTGTTGTTGTCCAGAGAAAATACCGATAACAAACAAGTTGCTCAAATAAAGAGGCTGCCGCCTGCCGTTCAAAGAAAATACCAAAGCATACAAGTTGCTCAAATAAAGAGGCTGCCACTTGCTGTCGTCCAGAAAAGAAAATACCAATAACATACAAGCTGCTCAAATAAAGAAGCTACCACTTGCTGTTGTCCAGAAAAGAAAATACCAATAACATACAAGCTGCTCAAATAAAGAAGCTACCACTTGCTGTTTTCCGAAGAAAAAAATAATGTACCGGTAACTCATGAAGAGTTTGCTGCTTGTCGCTTTCAAAAAAATAAAATGACGCACTAGTAGCTCGTGAAGAACTGCCGGCGTTTTCCAACGGAATAAAATGACGCACTAGTAGCTCATGAAGAACTGCTGCTCGGCGTTTCCCAAAAAGGATAAAATGACGCACTAGTAGCTCATGAAGAACTGCTGGCGTTTTCACAAAGTCATAACTGACGCACTAGTAGCTCATGAAGAACTGCTGCTCGGCGCTTTCGAAAAGATAAAATGACGCACTAGTAGCTCATGAAGAACTGCTGCTCGGCGCTTTCGAAAAGAATAAATGACGCACTAGTAGCTCATGAAGAACTGCTGCTCGGCGCTTTCGAAAAGAATAAATGACGCACTAGTAGCTCATGAAGAACTGCTGGCGTTTCAGAAAATAAATAACGCACTAGTAGCTCGTGAAGAACTGCTGCTCGGCGCTTTCGAAAAAGTAATGTACAAGTTGCTCGTGAAGAGCTACCGCTTGTCGTTTTCCAAAATAATTCAGAAGGAAACTGCGATGATATTGGCAGAGAATAAAATCTTCATCAAAGAGAACCCTGAATCAATCCTTCCCGAGGAGATCATATACTTAAATGTGCAAAATAAATGCACCAGTCGTCTTGGTCGCAAACTCACTGGGGAAAATCAAAGAGTATAGCCCATGCAAGAGACAGCCACTTCATCCAGGAACAACCAGAGAGAAAACAGTCAAACAAGACTCTACCCAATGAGAAAGTAACTCGATTGGGGAATTTATCCTATCCAGAAATGGACAAGGTAAGCTGAATCAAAAATCGTCCACGAGGATTAGCTCAGTTGGGGAATTAGAAGGGAGGCGCACTTTATGCTTAAGTTGACACTCTATTTGGAAAGATCAAATGTGCTATTTGAAAAGGCACAACCGAGATGTACAAACTTAATGACATCAACAAATACAACTGTGCGTGCATGATGCAAGTGCGAATGAATGTCATGAATGTCATGTATATGCTGACAAAACGGACAGGGGAGACGGACAGAAGATGATGAAACATCATAGTACAACCCGACGCTCGGCTAAACTCAACAGGAGGGGAACATCACTGGAGATAGAAGACAAAAGCCAACAACGCTGTAAAATCCTTCTACAAGGCTTAAATCTCTTTGGAGAGGAAAATATTCAACCCAAAGTCCCATCTTCTATCGTCGACAACACGAACAAATCTTCTGCTGGAAGGAGTCATGCTTAGCTGGAGGTACTGGGAACACCAACCTCTGATAAAGTGTGCGGTACATGACACACATTCTGACAAGTCTAGATTGCCCCTGGGACCAATATGGATGCCCCAAGTTACTGCTGACGAGCTGCATGATGCACGACGATTGTTGCGAATAGCTTCACTTCTACAAATCCCCCAAGCTATCTGGTTGATGAGGAGAAAGCGTCTAACGAGGGTTTTACAAAAGACCTGGCATTTACCATGCTCTGGTGTCTTCAAACTCTTAGAGGAAATCGTCCAACCTTGACGTGATTGCCCCGGATTGACTGTAGTCGGCACAACAAAGTCTTCGAATTTTTGCCCCAGACGAGCAAACAAATTGGGAAAAGCAATAACTAGGAGAAGCAACCTGTCCATGCTTAAGGTCTTCAACTGACATGCCCCTGGATATGATTTTTCTTGAAATGATTCTCCAATTACTCAACATAGTTTCAAGCCTCAAAAGAGTAAACTCATCACTGGTGTTTATGTGAGCTTCCTTGACATCAAACGCATGTTTTGCAGTTAGAAAGAGTTTACAATGAGAATGAAAATTCTAATGCAACAGTTATGTAAGTCTTGAAGATTTTGAAAAGATATCGCACAAGTTGTGCGAGTTAGAGCATCATTTATTTTCGTATAGGAAAAACATATGATACCAACATAACTATTTGAAACTCATGGGAGTCAGCAACACTATCTCATTGAAGTACGCTTTCAAAATGACCTTGCTTCAATTAGGACTTTTGAAGGTTGTAATGTGGTCCGGTTTATGGTTTTTTTAGAAAAAAGGTTTTAAGGCTCGAAATATTTGGTGCCCACCCATTCTTCATGATGTTCTCCAACCCTATGCTCGGTTAATTCAACCTGAGTGTTCATCTATCAAAAGGGTTTTGTGACGGTAACGTCTTTCTTACGAATTCCGAACACTCAATCAGATTAACTGAAAACTACCCTGCCCCAGGTAAAAATTCAAGGTTTTTTTCGTATAGAAAAGAAACTTCTGCTTCAAAGGCTCGAAAAGGGTTAGCAAGGGATTATCTTCCTTATATCTCCGGTGTTTAGGGATTTGAAACAATGCCTGTACATCATCAACAAGATCTTATTCAAAAGCATGCAACCAAAGATTTTGTGTTCTTTAGATCATCATCCCCCCTTCAATCTCTGCCTAGGCAAGAGAATGGGCAACATGTTGGTATCATAATGCAAAAAGAAATTTAAAATTTGAAAGCAAATATGAGTGAAACGAATGAATTTCTTCAAGACAAACATACTCATCGTGTTAAAATAATCATTCAGACGCAAACAAGTTCCTACATGCAAACAATGTTTCGATAAATAAGAAAAGCTACAAAAGCAGAAACAAGTTAATAATCTGGGAAGGCTTTCCACTTGAACTACCGAAAACAATCTTCAAAAATTCAAAGTCACCCTCAGTCGTGTTTACTCTTTGGCGCCTGTTTGATTTGAACTTCAAAACCAACGTCCTTGAACGACAAGATACCACTTCGGACCAACTTCTGAACCTCAATCTTCAAAGCGAAGCAACCCTCCAAGTCATGCCCACGAGCACCTTGATGAAAAGTACAAGCCAAATCAGCTTTGTAGTTCCAATGTATCTTCTTAGGGACCTTCGGTGGAGGTCGGGTCTGAACCAAATTCCTCTGCATCAGGATAGGGAACAACTCTGTGTAGGTGACTGGAATTGAATCAAACTGGGTTTTCCTCTGATTAGGAACTTGCTGATTCTGTTGATGAATGTGATGATTCTGATGATGATTATCTCTTCCTCTGGTTCTCTTCTTGGAAAAGTCATTATCAAACCTCTTCACACCATTAGCTGCGCTACCCACTTCATATAAACATCCCTTTCCTACATCTTCTTCTAGACGCACTCCCACATTCACCTTGTCAAGAAAGTCAACAGGTGCATTAACCATCATCTTTTCATGAGGAAAAGATTTTAGAGTTTCCGTGAAGACTTTTATCCTTGCTTCCTCCCTCCTAGACGGATTGACTTGGGCGGCAAGCAGAATTTCAACCAAACCAGTTAAGTGATCCAAACCAGCTTTCAAAACAATCACCTCCCTGTGGAGTTCAGAAATCTCCTGCTTGATGTTCTCCATCGTCCTCTTAGCGCGAGTGTTGTACTAGTGAGACCAAAAGGAAAAAAATAAGACTCGAAAAAAGACCTTTGAAAGTGAGACAAAGGAAAAATGTAGAATGATGTGTGGTATGCAAAAGAGAATTTTATTTGACTTTCAAGGAACTCAAGATATCAAGTTATAAACATCCAAGTATGAAGATGACAGATGAATTTTAAATTGGCTCCAAACATTGATCAAGTTATCGTCAAGATCAATCATCCATTTTGGTGGATTAGGGTTTTCGCCCTATCGACACCCAAGATCCATTGAGTTTGACGAAACTAGTGATGTTTACAAAGAAAGACCTCCAAACTCCTTCAAAGTCAAGTGAAAAGAGTTTTATGGATGCATGAATGCATGGAGATGCAACAACCACAAGCAAGGTCACAAACATGGGGTTTAAAGGTTCAACATTTCAGCCTGGAGTCGAGGGTAAAAAACATCCCCAAGGTATGTACTAAGGGTTTAATCACACCTGTAGAACAAGGTTCTAAGAGTTCCCAGAGTCTACATTCCTCCTTCGGATATTGCCAACGTCTTGATTACTCGATAATTAGCAATATTCTCAAGAGAAACTCGTCCGAGCGTAGCATCGCGTAACAACTACTTCCGAATTACTCCGTTATAGTCTCCGCGCTACACCTAAAAAGGCCAAGATGGGTTAGGGTTCTACGGTCCTCAACTTCTCGGGCTCCTAGGTCGAAAATAATAATGTCTTCCCGATTACTCGGTAAACAAATATTAAGTTCAAGAGGGCCTTCCATTGAGTGGGGGATCTCATGCCTCCTTCTTCGGGATTACTCCCTCAAAGTTAACATGACTATACCGCCCGTCCTATTCCTTAAGTGTTACTTAATCCGGGTATAGGATTCGTCCTTTGCAAAAAACCCAAACACCCCAATTTAAACATATAATCAAGCAAATCAAATAATAGTAAACAGATACAACAAATTAGGCCTAACCCACTTAGGGATGGACCAGCAAGAGGTCAATCTATCCCCAGCAGAGTCGCCAATTCTGTTGCGATAAAAAATGTAGCGGGGTAAATCGGAGATCGAATTATTGATTAATTCGTCTCACAAAAGCAAGAGTCGCCACCGCGCTTTATTGTTTCCAAAGGAAAAGGGAAAAGAGCGAAATAAAACCCTAAATATGCAATGTAAATAAAATACAAATACAAAGCGTTTTTGAAAAGAGATCTTATGGTTCGGGGGTTGGTTATACAATGGGAAGGTACTAGCACCCAATGTATCTATAGTACTCTATAGGAACCTTTTGAAATATCTGTTTTTATTTAAAATTGATCGCTCGATTGAAAATAAATCGTTTTTGCAGGTAAAATTAAATGAGCGAACAAGAGCATTGGATTGAAGATTTAGAATTAGAATTTAGAAAAATAGCTTTTTATTTACTTTAAGCATTTATGTAATTGTCTTTATAAATATTTTGTAATAACACAACATTTAAATGACAATTGTAATAAATAGAATAAAGTGAATAAAAATTCTATTATTTCTCAATTAATTCTTTTTCTTTCCAATTATTTATTTATTGTTTATAATTCTTTAAATTATATAATGACTGAAAAATCAAATCCAATCATTTAAATTCAGAATGATAAACAAATAAATAAATATCATTGATCAATTAATAACTTCAATTATTTATTTTATTATTATTTTTAATTCTTCTAAATTATAATAACTTGAAAAAATAGAATTTCAGCTATTAACTTTAGAACAATAAATAATCAAATAAACATTGCTTGATCAATTAATACTCATTTTCAAATGTTTATTTCGTTATTCATAAACCTTCAAATTATATAATAACGGAAAACAGGTTCCCATTATTTAAATTTAGGATAATGAATAATTAATAAACATTATTTGATCAATTAATAAACCCTTTTCTCAAATAATCTTTTTATTATTTATAAATCTTTAAATTACGTAATAATCGAAAATAAATTCCAATTATTTGAATTTAAGATAATAAATAATTAATGAACATTGTTTAAGTCTTGATTAGTTAATAAATTTAGCGTTCAACAAATAAACAGCTTCCGACTCGAAAAAGTTATGAATTTTTAAACTGCTTTGAAAATTTGATAAAATAGGTCAAAACCTCTGCAATGCGAATGATGCAGATGGAAGACGGTGTCTTAGGTCAAAATTTGGGGTACAACAGGCCCTAATCAAGGTCTCCCTCGCATTATCTTTCCTAACTTCTAACAATCAGGCCAGGCCAAATACGAGGCATTCCTAGCAGACTTACGATTGGCCGAAGATCTAGGAGCCGAGGAAGTAAAGATCTTCACCGACTCTCAGTTGGTCGCCTCTCAAGTCTAAGGGGAATATCAGGTCAAAAACGAACAACTCGCTGAATATTAGGCCCTGGTCTAGGAGAGGAAAAACATATTTAAATTTGTGGACGTGCAACATGTTCCCCGCGAGCATAACGCCCGCGCAGATATCCTATCTAAGCTGGCAAGCACGAAGAGGAAAGGAGGGAATAAGTTGGTAATACAAGAAATCCTTCCTCGACCAAGCACCCAGAAGCCACCCTCTACCTTAGAAGTGTTTGCCATCGGGGACATCGATTGCTAGATGACCCCCGTACACGATTACCTCACTAAAGGAAAACTCCCCAATAACCCGAAAGAAGCGGCCGTTGTCAAAGAAAGAGCTTTCTCGTACATCTTGATCGAGGGAAAACTTTACAGGAAAGGATTTTCCACTCCCCTTCTCAAGTGCGTCGACCGAAGCGACATGAATCGTGTCTTGCTCAAAATACACGAGGGTATTAACGGCTAACACCTGGGCGGAAGATCCCTCGCAAGAAAAGCTTTGCGAGCGGGATACTATTAGCCCACCATGCAGCACGGCGTAAAAGAGCACATAAAAAATGCGACAAATGCCAACAGCATGGAGACATGCATTTAGCTCCTCCCAACGATCTCAAATCCCTCTCCTCTCCTTGGCCCTTCTCCTGGTGGGGATTCGATCTCCTCGGTCCATTAATGGTTGGAACCAATCAAAACAAATATTTAATCGTAGCAGTCGACTAATTCACCAAATGGATAGAAGCCGAAGCTTTGGCCAAAATCACCGCCTAGAATGTCCTTCGCTTCTACAAAAGAAACATCCTCTCTCGTTTCGGCATCCCACAAGCGATAGTCACTGACAAAGAGACTCAGTTCATAGACCACACCTTTCAGGAATTCATCGCCAAACTAGGCACCACGCAGTACTTCGCCTCTGTCGTGCATCCCTAGACGAATGGCCAAGCCGAATCCATGAACAGAGTAATACTCAAGGGCCTCAAGCGAAGATTGGACGAAACCAAGAAAAGATGGATCAAGGAGATACACAGTGTACTCTGGGGATACCGAACAACTGGACATTCGTCAACAGGGGAGACCCCTTTCCGACTAGCTTACGGGACAGAATCTGTCATTCCCGTGGAGATCGAAGAACCTTCCATACGAATCGAGGCTCCTCCATATGAAGAGATGAGTGATGTTGCCCTTCGAGAGGAACTGGATCTAGTAGAAGAAATCAGAACAAGAGCGGACCTATAAGAGGCCTCGATCAAACAAAAAATAGCCATGCGCTACGATGCCAAGGTCATACGACGAGAGTTTGAGGTAAGAAGCCTTGTCTTAAAGAGAAATCGCAATGAATCTCGTGAGGGCAAGCTCGTAGTGAACTGGGAAGGTCCTTATCGCGTCTACACGAAAACGGGGATTGGAGCGTATTACTTGGAAAACTTATAAGGGGAACAACTTGTTCGATCATGGAACACTGAAAAGCTAAAACAATATTACAGTTAAAAACACTGAGCAGTCGACGAGTTTGGCCTACAAGACAAACTCACCCAGGCCCGACCATGCGTGCATGCCTAGGCACAAGCATAACACCCAATATATTCAGAAGGGGTGAAGCTCCGCTCTTATAACGAGCACACCATCAACTCGACGTGGATAACTCGATCGAGCTCCATAGTCCTTGTGCCATGATGCTAGAACGCCCGACTCACGATGAGAAGTTCACACCGCCGAACTCAGGTCCCTCAAAACGAGACCTGAGTTCCAGCCCATGCCTGATATTCACCCTGGCTGTTTGATTAGTTTCCCCATACTGGCAAACATACAAACTAAACGAGCAAATCCCCGCTACAAACTCTTAGCAAAATAAAAGATGTCCCAAGCGGACAAGTTTATCAATAAACATGCAAACACAAGTTAAATATTCGAAACAAACAACCACCATGTCTAGAAAATTAAAAGAAACGACCACCTGGGCCGCTATTGTACGAATATTACAATAAAGGTGGCCTTTAAGACCCCATCCAAAAGAATAAATTTGAGGTTAGGGACCACACTTGTTTGAAAATTACATAAAACAGACAAGAGCCCGAAAAAGCATAATTACAATAATACGGAACGTAGAACGAAACAAAACAAAACAGACAATAATCCTTCATCCTCTTCTTTGATGATAAGCGATAACTGGGCAGGACCCCCGGTGGGCTGAGCAACAAACTATTTGAGGTAATCGGGGGCCAGAATCTTACCAGCAGCCATGTAATAGTTGACCCCTATACCTGAAGTGTTGAGTTCGACCCCGGGGTTCAGCACGTGTGTGATACGGTGGCAGAACCGACTATTTGTACTGGTTTTGCGTTTGTGTTTGCAAATGTTGTGGTAAGCAAGAGTCTCCACCGACTTTTCTTTTATCCAACAAAGGAAAGGGTGAAAAGAACAGAAAAACACCTTTCGAGAGTTTTATGAGTAAGGGGGGTAGATTATGGAAAGGGAAGGTATTAGCACCCTTTCCATCCGTAGTTATCTACGGGCTCTTAGATGCTTAGCTAATTTTGAAAAATACATTGTGCTTTTGTGTGTTTTTGAAAAGTATTTTGAAATGCCAATAGTGAGACAATTTGCTTTATGATAACTCTTGTATCAGTCCTCAAGAGTGTTGATAAAGCGTTTTGAAAAGGTTTTTGAAAATTGTTTTTTGTAAGTGTAAAAGTTTGTTTTTGACATAGCATCTAGGAACTATCTACTTTACTCGAAAGGGTCATTCTTTTCCTCTTTTCCTTTAGACAATGATATCCTACTATTAGTGAGTAGGTAGCCCTAGTCGTTTGGATGTTTGAGGGACATTCAAAGGAACGTTTTATAGTCACAAAGGCAACGAGGAAAGAAACCTTAGTAACTACCCTAGGGTTTTAAGATCATTGTTTACTGAGGCAACATCGAGAGGATCATCGAGGAACTTATGATCTTTAAACCAGAGGGTAGCCACTAAAATCTCTCACATTTCGAGAGTTGTGACTGTCTTTCTGAAGGAAACCAAAGTAAGATACCCTAGAGGTGTATATGTGCAAGTATGTTTGTTTCAGTTATTTTTATTTGATGTTAGCTTTGCTAACGTTGCTTTTAGTTTCTTGCCATACAATCCTATTAGTCAAGCATCTAGCAGTTAATAATTTGTAGGAATTTAAAATGCGGAAATTAAAACTACGCTATTACATGGCTTCGGGGAGGGGGATTAACTACATATTCCAAAATGGGGAAAAGTAAAGCAGAAAATAAATTCCTAAGTTTAACTATTACAACCCATTAGGCAGTTACAATAATATGAAAAAGTGCAAAAGTAAATAAATGCGCGCATAATGGAAATAACGTCTAAAACCCTAAAAATTATTAAGTTAAAAGAAAATCTTTTTGTTATTTTTTTCTTTAACAAAATAAAAATAAAAATCTAAATCTACTTGATTTTAATTTATAAAAATGTTTAAGTGATTAATAATTAATTAACGACATTAATTTTAATAAAAAAGACTAGAACCTAATTTTTGTGATTTTTTGATTTAAAGTTGATTTAAATAATAAAGTCAATAGAGAAATGAACAAAAACAAAATGAAAATACAAAGGGTTATCCTTCGATCCAGAGAGAAATGTGGTTTTCGATTCAGGGAGGGATATGATTTTTCGATCCAGGGAGAGATGTTTGTTTTTTCGATCCAGGGGAGGAAGCTGCCTTTCGATCTGGATCTGTAAGACAAATGTTAGCAAAAATAAAGATGCAGGACCTGGGTATCAAACCCATGTTTTTCTTCCTAATTCGAATCTTCTGCCATCAGGTCTAAGCTTATTTTGGCTTGAAACTGCCTATATCATGATCTTTGAAAGGCAAACCCAGGTCATGCCCTTCGATGGCACGATTTTATTCCTGCATGTTACCTTGCGTATGATATATTCATATAAACACAAATGACATTAGCAGCGTAGATATACAAACAACATGTATTTAAAGCGCCTAGAAATACAATTTTGATTTTCGTGAATCCTTACTAATTGGAAATGCCTTTATTTGTGAACCTGGGTGTGGAATTGCTCGTTTAAGGGCCTGGGTGACTTCCTGTGCGTGATATTTCCATCTGGCTGGGGACGTGAGTGTCTGGCAAAAGTGTTTCAATGGGAAAATGAATCTGTCTCTGCAAGAATATTTCTGTGGCAAATCTTTTTCGTTCATTTGCTTACACTCTAGCTCTGTACTTATAGGGGTGTGAGGGGACAAGAAAATTGGGAAAGAAACATGGCATTAAGGACCAGCCATTAAACATGGCCTTGAAAACAAAATTAGACAAATTAAAGGATTGCCATTTTTTGGATTATTCATGCCGTTTTGAAATTTTGAGTGAGCCTGAACATGTTTCACCCCCTGACTCCTTCGAATTCCTCCACGTCTGGTTCTTGGATTGGCTTTGAATTGCTCCTTTTGATGGCCCTGGGCTTCATTATTGTGGCTTCTTAGACTAAGCCATATTGTGTGTCATATTCTTCGATTGGCTCTAAAAATACCCAACTAGCCCAATCGAACACTTCATTCTGGCCAGTCGAAGCTTCTTTTGTTACTTCCTTCGAATACCATTGTGCAGGAGGCTTGGGCTTGGCAGCATGAAAGACTTTGTCCAGCAAGCATTTTGAGCCAAACTCATCAAAAGGAAAAACAAAACTTGTTTCCAAAAATTGTGTGTCCTTCAAATGGACCACATGCACCACTTGGGTGTTCTTTGAATGAGACACCAATGTGTGTCCTTCGAAGGCACTACTTGTGAGTTTCTTCGAATAGCCCACATGCACCCCTTATGCATTCTTCAAATGAGCCACAAATCTGTGTTTATAATGTAGAAATCATGCGCTGAGGGGTTTATAGATAGAATCAAAGAAAGCATGAGGGAAGCAACTATTTTATTAGTCGAATCACACATGAAAGAAGTTCTTGCCTTGTGAATCGAAGGAAAGTTGAAGGGGCCTTTTCCTTGTGGATCAAAGGCAAGCATTAAGAGGCCTTTTTCCTTCTGGGTCGAAGGCAAGTTGAAGGGGCCTTTTGCCTTGTGGGTTGAAGGCAAGTTGAAGGGGCCTTTTCTCTTGTGGGTCGAAGTCTTGTGAACCAAACTTGCATCGAAGGAGGCCAAATTCCCAATCGAAGCTTGTGAAACAAAGCCCGCTCGAAGGAGGCCAAATGCCCAATCGAAACTTGTGAAACAAAGCTCGCTCAAAGGAGGCTAAAGGCTCAATTGAATCTTGTGAAACAAAGATCTCTCGAAGGATTTTAGATGCTCAATCAAAGTATCTTGTTAAGATGCCAATCAAAAGACACCTTGCCCAGATGCCAATCGAAAGACACTTGACCATCTTCAAAAAAATTATTTTCTTTAAGCAAGCATTTGTAACCACCCATGTAAGAGAAGATCTTGGAAAACATGAGAGGGCAAATTTTGGGGCACAACAATGTTCATCTGCTTCACCACATTTTCAAAACTCCCCTTAGAGGCAGCCTGGGCGCCGTCCAGGGCCAGTTAAAAATGAGAAAAAAGCTCGACATGAGTCTTTAAATCTTTCGTGTCTTCCGGCTCGTCTTCAGCAGGCGTCACCTTGGTGGTCAGGACCGCTACCTTCTTCTCAAGATCATGCGTTCCTCAGAGAGTCTCCTTGATTCTTCCTCAAACAGCTTTCGAGCCTTTTCCTCCTCTATCCAGGTTTTCTCGCTCACAACCAGCTTAGCCCAAAGATTCTTCAACTCGGTTTCCTGGGAGGAAATCCCCTCGGTATAGGTAACGACCATTTCTAGAATCTGCATTAAACCATCAGCATGTTGCTCCAGTATCGCCCTCTTCTCCGGGTGGCCCAAACTCTCGAGATGAAGGGATTCGGCCCGAGGAAGGCGAAGAGTTGCGCCATCGAAGAAAGCCTTCTCCAACCAGCAAGGGGGAAGATCGTACGTCCCATTCTCCTTCTCCCCATTTAGGTCGACGCTTCCCTCGGCACACAGCCTCTTCACTTTTAAGGATACAGGGAGAGAGAGAGAGAGAGAGAGAGAGAGAGAGAGAGAGAGAGAGAGAGAGAGAGAGAGAGAGAGAGAGTAGGAGCCACCCCTGAACCATTCTAAGCATCCTTCTGAACCTTCCTCGTTCTAGCGGCAAGAGTCTTGGCTATGCGCTCTTGGGCAGGATTCATGTTATCTGCAAAACAAACAAAAAGAAACGGAGTTAGAAAATGAGGGGTTGAATAAGTAACAAACGCATACAACTACTCAAAACATAAATACTTAAATACTTGACGGTTTCCTCGCTCCCAAGGAGCTCCTTGACGATTATAAGACTCGACTCGTATACAACCTCCCTGTTCTTGTCGATCATTGGCCTGCCTCCCCGGCCCACTCGTTGGACACGAGGGATCTAGGCCACGAAAGCAGTCAAGACAGAGAAGCTCTCCAGGTCCTCGACTCTGAGCTCCCCCTTCCTCCAGACGTAGGAACCCAATTCACTATCAAAGTGCTTCCTCGTCCACTGGAACGGGAACTTGCAAACCAGTTTTACCACAGGGTATCCTAGCTCGTTCAAACGGGGAGTACCATCCCCGTTATATGTCGGTACGATCCTAAAAACGTTCAGCATCGCCTTGCTCAAAGAAGGTTGCACCAGTATATATTTGTCCTTGAAGTGACGAACGGACTCCATATAAGCTTTAAACAGCTTCCGCTTTCCTTGCTTCAATGCAACCCATCCCTATTTGTCGTCGATCTTACTCCTCTAGAATTGAAAGTAGTAGAAGAACAAGGGAATGATGGCCCCTATCTTCAAGTAATCAAAACAATCTCAAATGCTTGCATGAATGTGATGTCGTTCAGATGAAGTTGGGAAGGAGCAAACTGCAGATGCCAGAATATGGTCACCTCGAAATCCGAGAAAGGGAGCTGAAGACCCATTTCTCGAAACACGATGTCGTACATGAGAATCCTCCTCCTATCGTACTTCAAGCAGATCCTACTCTCTTTCCCAGAAATATACAATGACCACTCTCCCTAGTTTCCTTCCTCGTGAGTGTACACCTCAGTAAAAACATCATACTTATGCTCAAAGAAATAAGAGGGCCACTTCCGGGGATCATTCGCAACCCAAGCCTGCTGATCTTCTCCATCCCTGGGGGAAACAAGCAACCTTGATCAGTGGAGTCCATATCCACATCGCCTCCCCCCACTTGTTGTTCCGACTGATTCAGCTCGTCCCTAAAAATCTCCAGAATGCTCGACGAGCTACTCGCCTCGTCTGAAGAACTTCGTGAAGATCAAGAAGACTCGCTTGAGAGATCAACCCGGACATTGTCATCCACAGTACCTGAAAAGCAGAGGATAAAGATGAGTTCGACATCAATGCTAAAAACACCCTTCCGTTGCTAATCAAGTGAAATGACACTGGGAAACGAGGATCATGTCCTCGACCAGAACACTCACTAAGGCGCATAAACATGCAAACATTCGAGAAAGAACCCTAGGCCCTAAAGGACCATCTATGGTGCATCATGAAATTCCTAGAGAGGATCCACGACGACTCCGAAGATTCTAAACTACAGAACCACTGCCTACCACCAACACTCCCCAAGGGCGCCCTAACAGACAAAATGCTAAACCATAGCCACATGCATTTATAGGAAGAGAATCACGAAAATATGAACTAGAGAAAGCAAACGACAACAAAAAAACTGAAAAACTTACCGGTTAAAGAAGAAGGAATGCTGGAAGTAGCAGCAGCGAACAACAAATCTCAAGAAACAATGGTGGTCGACAGACGAGCAATTACGAGTAGTTGGGAGAGAGAAGGAAAAACACTAAACTCCCAACTCCTCTCATATTTATAGCTGGGACCATCCGTGCATGCGAGACACGCGCATGGGAAACCCTAGGATCATCATCATTACACCCTAGCCCCTTGGCCATCATTACGTCGCCCTGCCAACATGCTACCCGAAACACGCTACCTCTTAAAGTTCAAATCTCCTAATGACCAACTCCTCATCTCCCTACGAGAAAGGCGCAATGAGCGACACTCATTCTCCCTGTAAGACGCGCCCTGCTCCACGAGTAGGTGTTAAAGTCATAACTCATGTGCCCATAAGCAACAACTTGGGAGGCTACTATTCTGGACTAGCCCGATAGCTAGAATGGCCCAGTCTAGCCTTTTCTCTTGGTACAGTCCATACGTCCATGGCCTGAACAGCCCCCATTTCTCGTCGAGAAATATTGACCATTTGCCCTCCCAGACTGGCGCTGACCTAGGATAATCGACGAGCACTTCTCAGTCTGCCCGACCTCAAGTCATGCAGACGACCAGGAACCGACCAGACCGCTGCTCATAACTTACCTCCTCCTCGGAACCAACAGCTAGTTACGGGCACATATGCCCGGTTTGACCAAGTCCTGGCAGTTACCTATTTTGGCGGACCCGCATATCCAGGCCTAAAAACAGGAACCAATGGCCATGCGCCAAGGGCATTATATAAACCTCACACTTGTGAAGGCCATGTATCGAATATTCACTATTCACCATCAATACCTTAACACTTTTCCTGTATCTCTTTGTTTCCACTATTAATTGATTTTTGAAGTGCCTTGCAGGTACAACCCCCATTTTTCCTCCTCGACATCACATCCCGACTGCAATCATCACCCGGCCACCTTGCAGGTTCTAATCAACCGGTAAGATCACTTCCTAATGAAAATCATAAGCACAAGCGCAGTCAAATAATGAAAAGTCGAAGCCAAAACAAACATTGGGTGCGAGCTAACTACAAATAAATAAGTCCAATGAATCTCAAAGTGGGAGTAAGGAACTATTTCCACTTGATTTGCTCGAGCACCAACATCGAGTAACAACTTGGAACATCAACGTCGATCAACATGAGCTGAAATCGTCGAAACGAATGGAAAAATGTGGGGGGTTGGTTATGGACCCCTGTCTTCCATTTTATTTGACTCGATGGACAAGAATAGGCATGGTTCAAAGTGTCAACGTACAACATGAGCTAAGAACGAAATAGACTAGAATGTGCATGGGTCGATTGCGGGCCCTCTATTCCACTTATTGACTCGATAGCAAGCACAATGTAAAAGGGGAGGGGAAACGCCTTCTTCGAGGACTTTAGAAAAAATGCCTCCTTTTGAGGTCTTTAAACAAACAACAAGAAATCTCCCCTTTTGGAGTCTTTTGCAAACAAAAACAACGCCTCATTTTTAGGTCTTGAATAGAACAAACATCACCTCCTTTGAGGACTTTAAACAAATTGCCCATCTAAAGTAGGGACTCTCAGTCATGCATCTCTATTCCTACTTCTCATGGCATCAGAAAAGCGGTAAAAAAAATGCAAAATATCATAAGCAACAAAAATATACCAAATGAGCAAGACTCTGTTATTTAGCAATCAAAAGCTAAAAAACCCGACGGTCTTCGAGCGAGATAGCATCAACAAACAGATCAAATCAGAAACAATATCCAATATCAGAATATGGTGTCATAATACGAAAATAAATCTCAAGCAATGAGTGTGTTGCATCAAGCAAATCGTCCTACATAAAACAATGCTACACAAGCAAAGAATAATCTGAACAAATATGTCGTGCGATGAATCACCTTCTGAAACTTGCACAATGTCATAAGATGAGTTAGAAAATAATAAGAAAAATCAATTGCGATTAAACAATCAACATCATAAATCAAAATGACATATTATCATGCATAAAGAAAAGTCGAACAAGCAATGGAATCACAAAACCAAATCACGGGAAGCAAGTACATCATCTCATGAAGTTCATAAAATATTGGTTTTAAATTGTCACAACTCAATGGACATGTCCAACAAGTACTAAAGGAAACATGCTCATGCATAATTAAACAATTAAAATACACTTCAAGCATAACTTCCAAAACAGAGGAGCACTATGTACATGTCATGAAATCATCCGGAAAACACACTAAAATCGTGCAAACCCAACAACTATCGTTAACAATTGCACAATTAAGCATAAACATGCATCAAATGAATATCAAAACACAACGTACATGTTAAAAGAAAAATCAGACATCATTGTTTTATTACATGAAATTCACAAAAAGTTGGATCAAACCCAACTAAACTTGACATAAATGGTAAACAAATGCCTGATTAAACTCATATATGCAATGCTCAAAAATTAAAATCGAAATATGCTACCGTTTACAAATCCTAGACAGGAACACATTAATACCATAAACCGCATAAAATGTCGACTTAAAACCATCGAAACTCGACACAAACATCATCCAAACATCGAAGCAACCTAACTTGTGCATTAAAACATAATTAAATCACATTCTAAATGTGTTTCCAAAATCCAGACAACACTACACCGTATCACAAAGTGACACAAAATATCGATCCAATATCGATAAAACTTGACATAAATGTCATCCAAGTATCAAAACAAACTCAACTGAGCCATAGCCAACAATTAAATCAAGTTCCAAGTGGATTTTCAAAATCCGAACAACACTACACCATTTCTGAAATTTTTACCCGGAAAATCATACCGAAAACGATTCAATTCAATGTTAACCACCATAAATGCATAAACATGCTCAAAGAAACCTCAAACAATTTTTGGAAAGCATTTTGTAACATATTTACATTTTCCATGCAGCAATACATACTTGAATTAATATTGATCAAAATCGATTTCAACAATTACAAATGGACACAAAATACACTTATCGGTTCAAGTATTATCGCTAAGAAATTGTAAACAAGTTGCAAATGATTATTTCACATCAGAAGGCTTAATTCCGAGCACAAACAATCAACATTCAAGTGTTAATGCTATTTACCGGATTTAAAGTTTTTAACGTCGAAAAAAATGAATTCATCAACAAATTGATCTGAAATCACATTAACACATGAAATCGAAACTAAACCTCAACACAATTTTACAATTTAACATAATTCGACATCGAAAATCAACATCAACTTACTGGTTAAAGTTCAAGATCTATACCAAATTAAATCATCAATCAACCAATTCTGCCCAATTCAAACATTATCACCTCAGTTAATCAATTAATCAACAACACCAATTATTCAACTCATAAAATAATTAATTCAAGATCTCAATTAAATCAACTCATGAACCAATTAACTTGCACTTCAATTCAATTAAACTCAAATCAATAAGCACTTATTCAATAAAAAGTATCAAGAATCTTAACGAATTAAAATCGAAGATGTTGAATCGGAGGATATGAGAAGGAAGATGTTGCTGGCCAGAATAAGCTATCGGACGAAGGAGTTAGCTCGCTGGAAAATCGAGAGCAAACTGAGGGAGTATGTGTCGCGGCTGTTCACGGTAGAAGAGAGGAGGAAGCATGATAGGAATCGCGCAGTGGAAAGGAGGCTATAGAAGGCGGCGCTTGGAGATAGGAAGGAGGGAGAGAGTTGATCGCGGTTGTGTAAGAGTAGAAAGATGAAGATTTTATGAGTTTTGTTGATTTTGTGATGAGTGTTCTTGATGAAGTTTGAAGAGAGTTGAGAGAAAAATTTGAGTTTGATTTTGAGAGAGTGGAAATTATGAGAGTGATTATGTTTAAATTTTGAATTTCAAAATATATAGTTTTGGCTCCAAACTTGAATTTTCAACTTATTTTGTGGATTGTCAATATCGAAACCTCGAGCTCATGACAATCGGTGCAAAATCCTGAGCACGACTTGAAACAAAGATGTCGATGATGAAATTTGTGACGCATCACATAAAGAATTGTCTCGATACAATAAAAACTGAGCAAGTTACGTTGCTCTAAGTGACGAGAAACAGTGTAAAAATATTCACAGTGCAAATTTTTTAGCTTATTTTATATACGGCGTGCGAATAAACCACAAGCTCACGACCTTCGATGCAAAATCTCGATGCGAACCCTGAAACAAAACTGTCAGCGACGAAAATCGTGACGTAGTACCGAAAGAATCACCCCAATATGATAAAAATCAAACAAGTTATGATTTTTCGAATGGCGAGAAACATTGGACTTATTTCACCGTATTGAAAATTTCTGCTTATTTCCGTGAGCACTTTAGGAAGCGAGACATAAACCGAAGTCTTCAAAATAAAATCTGAACTCAGGCCCTGAAGCAAAGTTGAAGCTAACAAAATTTGTGATCTCACGCTTCAAGAATCATCCTGATACGATAAAAATCAAGAGATTTACGATTTTTATAATATAGAGAAACAATCTGATAGAAAACCACTTCGGAGTGCAATTTTCTCTGGTAATTCACACTTTTAGAAACCTTCTGTAAATGATTAGCTCCTGACCCGAACATACGGATCGAAGATAAAATCAAGATGGATTTTTCACCCAAAGAACCAGCCAAAAACATCGAACCGGGAGAAAGTTATGAATTTTTGAAGATCTGGAAAACAACAGTTCAACACATTTTTTTCACTGTTTTTTCACCGGTGTCTTCAAAGTACTCGCGCATTCGAAGATCTTCCTCAAGGAATTGGGTTCAGAGACAATCGCGGAAATTGGAGGAAATAATAAGACGATTCAAATGCTCCAAGAGACACTCAAATATGATATTCCAATCAGAAGTTACAGATTTTAGAGCATCCGAAAATCAGAGAACCAGCAAATCCATTGTATAGCGCATTTCAAGTATTTGGCGCTTTAGAAAATCTTCCTCACAAAATTAGCCTTCATCCTGAACATATGAATTGGAGAAGATCTAAAGGTGGTTCTAAATAATGAAGAATCATTCCCAAACCATTTTATGATCTCAAGTTGTGAATTTCTGAGCTTGAAATGCACAGTACTGAATTTCTGTCTGCACTGCCTTAAATCGACTGAAAAGCTTGTCTTTATGCATAATTCAGAGCGTGTCAAGACACATAAGATCTTTATATGCCGATTAATTTCTTGGTTGTTGATTGGATAGCTTGGAACACATGCGTATCACATTTAAATGCAAAAAACCCTGAGTTTGCTTCACAATGCTGCTTAACGGAACAGTTAACTTTTGCAGTTCTTTTCACTGAGAAAATGCCTTGATTCCATGAGTATAGACCCAATTACATGTATGTATGCATATGATGATGAATTTTAAGCCAATTAGGTTTGAAAATGAAGAGGGCAAATTTTAGGGTGCAACACTGAGAACCAAGTTTGTAGTTTGTACTCGGTTCATCAGGAGCTAAACTTTTTGTTGTTGAGAAATGTAAAGTTAATATTAATTTATTTTTATGTTATATTATGTGTGGTTTAGTGACTTTTTTATCATATGTTAACTTGTTTATAAATCTGTTTCTTTGTCTGGCCAACTTAGGAATAGATAACAACTTGTTATTGTGAGAGATCCAACAATACGTGATTTTCTTAATAAAAATGGTTGAATGAGTAGGATTGAGATATTCACTTACATAGATTGCTTAGAGATAAGGACATGTGATTATTGAGGATTTTAGAATACAAATAGACGCATACTAGGGTTATAAGTGAGGCTTAGAGATTTGTTCATTTGCCCTTTATTTGCATGTTTTGATGTTATAGAGATACACCACAAGATCACTCTGACCTCTCATGTCACAGCACTGCACACCATCACACATACTTACTTCTAAAATATTAATGGATCATGGCTCAATTCATTCACTATTGATATATTTCCACTCTATCTTTACACTGTTTAGATCCGTTTTAAGTGAAACCTGAACACTCACACATACATATTATTTCTCTCTCTCTGCTCATGCTTAAAACTCAAATATAGTTAATTGCAAAATCAACCTAAGTAACTATACCACTCCATATGGGTTCAACACTCTTATCTTTATCACTTTCTACAATCAAAATACATGTATACTTGAATATGACACCTAAATAGCAAACAACCATATTCCCCATGAAGAAAATCAAATGGTTGATGCTTTAGCCACTTTATCTTCCATGTACCAAGTGAATCATCGCAATGGTATGCCTATAATAAGAGTCATGCATCTGGAAAGATCCGTTCATGTGTTTGCAGCAGAAGAGGTCACAGACGAAAAGCATTGGTTCAATGACATTAAGTGTTTCCTTCAAACTCAAGAATACCTGCCTGGGGCATTCTGTAAAGATAAGAAGATTATCTGGCATCTTCTTCCTAAATGATGATGTACTGTACTAAAGAAACTTTGATATGGTTTTGTTGAGATGCGTGGATAAGTGTAAAGAAGATTGCTGATGCAATAAATACATGAAGGGTCCTTCGGTACACGTTCTAATGGAAATGTGATGGATAGAAAAATGATAAGAGCAGGTTACTACTGGTTGATGATGGAATCTGACTGTTGTAAGTATGTGAAAAGGTGTCACAAATTCCAGATCTTTGTAGATAAAATCTATGTGCCTCTGACTCTTTTCAACGTTCTCTCTTCTCTGTGGCCTTTCTCCATGTGGGGAATTGATATGATCGGTATGATTGAACCCAAGGCCTCGAACAAACACCATTTCATCCTAGTGGCTATTGATTATTTCCCCAAGTAGGTTGAAGCAACATCCTATGTGAATGTGACTCGCCAAGTTGTGGTCTTATTTATCAAGAATTAACTTATGTGCCGGTATGGTGTGCCAAGCAAGATAATCACTGACAATGGGTCGAATTTGAACAATAAATTGATGGAATAACTTTGCGATGATTTCAATATAGAACATCACAATTCTTCTCACTACATACCAAAGATGAATGGTGTTGTCGAAGCTGCTAACAAAAACATCAAGAAAATTATTCAGAAGATGGTTGTAAACTACAAGGATTGACATGAGATACTCCCTTTTCTCTACATGGTTATTTCACATTTGTATGCACGTCGACAGGGGCAACTCCATTTTTTTTAGTATATGGAATGGAAACAGTACTCCCTATAGAGGTTGAGATCCCGTCAATGAGAGTCCTGATTGAAGTTGAGTTATATGAGGTTGAATGGTATCAAAGTAGATACGACCAATTGAATTTAACTAAAGAAAAAAGGATGACGAATTTGTGTCATGGCCAATTATATCAAAAGAGAATGAAACAAGCGTTCGATAAAAAGGTTTGACCTCGTGCTGAAGAGGATCTTGTCTATTCAACCTGACTTTAGGGGCAAGTGGGCTCCTAATTTTGAAGGACTATATATCGTTAAAACAACTTTCTCCAATAGTGCAATGACTCTTATGACTATGGATGGTAAGGAGGTCCCGCGCCCTGTGAATATCGATGTAGTAAAGAAATATTTCGTCTAAAGAAAATAAAAGGAACAACTCGCTAAGTCAAAAACCTGGCGCCTTCGTTTAGGAAAACTTTGTAATAGTTCTCGTTTGTAAGAACGTATACAAAGTGTTGAGCTTTTGAAAATGTTTCAAGTTTGGAAAAGGTTTTGAAAGTGTTTTTGAAAGTGTTTGTTGTTTGTTTTGAAAATAAGCAAGGATGTTTGATTTGAAAGTGAGCAAGCAACTAGGAACAATCTACCTACTCAAAAGTCTTTGTTCATTTATTCCTTCCTTTGACATTGCTATCTTACCATTGATTTGGTAAGAAGCCTTATCTTTGGGTGTGAAGGGACGGGCGTTGATCATCGTACGGCTATGATAGCATTGTTGTGAGATATCTTAGCTTTTTCTCTTTGAGGGACTAAGATCACTTTAAAAGGCAACATTGATAGCGTCACCGAGGGACTATGATCTTGTATTTTTTATTTGTTTTTGCTAAGATATCCCACATGCATAACATGGACATTTTTGTAAGGCAACAAAGTGGAATTATCCTAAGGGTGCAAGTGTGCAAATGTGTTTGATTTACATGCATTGTTTATCTTGAATTAGGGTTTGCTAACTGTTGATTTTAGTCTTGCCATACAAACCCTAATTTATTAGCATTTATATAAAGCGATAAATTGCGGAAAATAAAATTACTAAGCTACTACATCATTAGGGGAGGGGGTATACAAATTTACAAATGGGGATTTTGTAAGAAAATTAAACCTAATTATCTTTTACAACCATATTGAATAAATGTACAAGAATTGAATAAATAATAATGTACAAATGTAAATGGAAAAAGAAAATGATTTTTGTTTGGATTTTTATTAAGGGTTTTAATTTTGACCTAATCAAAGAAAGGGTTAATTAAAAATAAACAAAATATAAACCTAAATTAATTAAGAAAGGAATTAAGTTAAAAATGTTTTTTAGGGTTTTTTATGAAAAGCTTTTGAACAACATGGCAGAGTATGAAGCATGCATCTTTGGGCTCAAGGCTGCCATAGACTTGGGAATAAAATCCTTATATGTGTTTGGGGACTCAGCTTTGGTCACCAGTCAGATCAAAGGAGAGTGGGATACTAAGCATCCAAACCTCATCCCTTACAAAGAACATGTCTTGACATTGTTACCACATTTCAAGCAGATTACCTTCGAGCACTTCCCGCGAGAAGAAAATCAGCTAGCAGACGCTCTAGCTACAATGTCATCCATGTTTAAACTTAATTGGGATAACGAGACTCCCCAGATCACCATTGAATGGATGGACGAACCAGCGTACTGTCATGAGATTAATACCGAAGAAGTAGCGGACCAGCCTTGGTATCATGAAGTCAAAAGGTATCTCGAGGCTCAAGAATATCCTGAAGGAGCTTCAGTCAATGACAAAAAGTTCTTAAGGAGATTCTCAACTAAGTTCTTCCTGAGTAATGGCATCCTGTACAAGCGCAATCATGATTCTATTCTGCTCCGTTGTATAGATAAGATTGAAGCTGAAAAGATCATGGCTGAGTTGCATGAAGGTACCTTTGGAACTCACTCTAGCGGGCATATGATGGCTAAGAAGATTCTACGGGCAGGCTATTACTGGTCTACCATGGAAGCTGACTGCTATCAACACTCCCGCACCTGTCACAAATGTCAAATCTATGCAGACAAGGTACACGTGCCTCTGGTTCCTCTAAATGTCTTAACAGCTCCTTGGCCCTTTGCTATGTGGGGGATCGATATGATTGGGGAGATCAAGCCTACAGCCTCCAATGGACATCTCTTCATTCTGGTGGCCATTGATTACTTCACAAAGTGGGTCGAAGCAGCTTCCTTCGCATCCGTTACTAAGAATGTTTTTGCCCGCTTCATCAAGCAGAACCTTATCTGTCGGTACCGTATCCCCGAAAGGATCATCACTGATAACGGTACAAACGTTAACAATACTATGATCACCGCCGTGTGCGAGCAGTTCAAGATTCAACATCACAATTCATCCCCCTATCAGCCAAAGATGAATGGCGATGTCGAAGCTGCAAACAAAAATATCAAAAAGATCATACAAAAAATGACAGTCACCTACAAGGACTGGAGGCTGGGGCAACACCCTATTCTTTGGTATATGGCATGGAGGCTGTTTTACCTATTGAGGTCCAAATCCCCTCTTTGAGAATCATGAAGGATGCATGTTTGAGTGAACACGATTGGATCCAAACCCGACTTGATCAGTTTAACTTAATTGACGAGAAGAGACTTATTGTTGTTTGCCATGGTCAGACGTATCAAAAGCGGATGATCAAAGCTTTCAACAAGAAAGTCAGACGCCAAGTGTATCAAGTTGGAGATCTTGTGATCAAGCGCATCATCTTGCCACAAAGTGATCCCAGGGGCAAATGGACTCCTACCTATGAAGGACCATTTGTAATCAAGAACATCTTTTTTGGTGGGGAAATGATCTTGACCACCATGGACGGTGATGATCTGCCGCACCCTGTGAACGTAGATATAGTCAAAAGATACTACGCATAAGAGACTTGCTAGATTGACACACCTAGGCAAAACAAGGGCATCCCGGCGAACCAAAAAGTTCGGGCAAAAATTAGGGATAAAACAAAAAAAATCTGTACACCTGGAAAGTTGAAAACCTGAAAGGGAGACTTGGGCAAAAAAGGGTTTCCCGGTGGACTGAAAACCCGAAAGGATGGTCCAGGAAAAAGTTAGGTAATTAAAGCGTATGACTATGTCTCGTCGGATCACTTTAAAGACAATCTCTTCACAGAAAAACCCGGAGCTTCTGATCAATCCAATCATCTTCGGACGAAGCAACGAATGGACAAAATATTCAGAGTTACGAAGGCTATAGCAGAATGGGAACCCCATGGGATTATTACACATAGCTATCTTTCTTTGTAAATTTTTCTTATTTATGACACCATCCTCTTACTAGGATGTCTGTCTCCTTTGTACAAAATACTTATTCAAAGTAAATACAAAGATATCTCTTTCAAAGTACATAAAACTATTTTCCTTTTTCTTTACACTTGTGTTTTATTTGCAAAAACGTCCAATGATTCATTAATGAACATATGCATTTGAACATAATTATTGTTTACAAATAAACATGATGAAAAAGAACAATTACTGACAGGTAGAAAGATTAGGAAAACGTCTTTAGGATATTCCATGAGCAATTCCTATAGCACGTCATTAAGATCCCCAGCGGAGCCAAAACTTTGAACTACAGGTCCCCAGCGGAACTGAGACTACCGACTACCAATCCCCAGCGGAGCTGAAACTTTCAATCCCCAGCGGAAATCATCCAGTTTCTCTAGGTTCCCCCAGCAAGTTGTCTTGAAGCCTAAAAATCAACCAGATAACAGTTAACTTTTGTTTCTCCCCGACCTAGGGTAACTCCCCAGTAGATTGGCATATAACCCAAACTCCTGAACTCCCCATCGGAATTAAGATTTTCCCCACAGAGTTTTCCAAACATGAATAAGCTTTTCCCCAGAGTTTTTATTGCTTCTCGACAGAACAAAGACTCCCGTCAATAATCCCCAGTAGAAGTTATTAAAATTCTCTGGATTTCCCAAGCAGATTCCTCAAAAGGTATATGCAATTACTCTCACAACGGAATCTTCAGCAGGATTTATTTTCCCCGACAGCAATCAAGGATTTATTTTCCTCAGTAATACAATAAATCAGCTTACATGCGCATACATTACATCCATATATTATAAACATTGATAAAGTACATATATTGCATCATACATTTCATGCAACATAACTTTGTGTTTCAGCTAACATTTTACCCTTTTCAGGATAAGATTAACAGCTATCTTTAACAAATATTCAAAGATTTCAGATACAGTACAGATACACTCCAGACACGGAAGTCATTATGTTACTCATTTAGATTTCAATTTCAAGATACAGTACAGATACACTCCAGACACGGAAGTCATTCTGTTACTCATTCAGACTCAATTTCAAGATACAGTACAGATACACTCCAGACACGGAAGTCATTATGTTACTCATTCAGACTTAATTTCAAGATACATTACAGATACGCTCCAGACACGGTTGCCATTTTGTCACTCATTCGGATTTCAAATTCAAGATACAGTCCAGATACGCTCCAGACACGAAAGCCATTCTGTCGGTTATTCAGGTTCATCCTTCAGATATAGTTCAGATACGCTCCAGACACGGTTGCCATTCTGTTACTTATTCAGATTCAAGTACAGATACAGCTCAGATATGTTCCATATACGGACACCATTATGATGCTTATTCTTTCGATTTACAACCAAACATTCTTGGATGGCATCTTTAAGCCCATTCCCTCAGCTACACTTTTGTCAAGTGCAAATTTATGGGCACTCTAGTGTCCAATCATCTTTTACCTTCGAGTCACGAACGGTAAAACTCGCCAATCTAACTCTTCAGGTTCAAGAAGATTGAACAGGGGCAGCTGTTGTACCCCAAAATTTGCCCTCCCATTTTTCATAGAAGACACAACCCTAGGGTTTCTCAGATATTCAAGTTGGCTCAAGAATCGATCATACAGATTCTCTTCTGTGGCAGTAAACCAGCAATTAGGGTTTTTCTTGCAATTCTCAAAAGAAAATGAATTCTCAGAAATTCAATTGGTTTTCACAGATCTTCATGTTTCTTCAAGTTTTCTGAAAAGACAATGTTTGTTCTCAAGGCATGGTTGTTTGGGACAAGAGATGGAATTTAAGACTGTCATGTAGGATACTAATGATTGTTTAATCCAGGTTAACCAGATGATTTGCGTCTTTTAAAACATTTGCTTGGTCAGGAAATGGAATATACAGTGGGTATTTGTTTGGAATACAGTTACATAGTTGTTGGGATTACTTGGAATGTAAGTTACCATACTGGAGCATTTTGTTTTAAACATCTTGATTGGGAATCTTTAAGAATCATTTAGGATGCGAAGAGAAAATTACAAGTTATTGACAATAAAGGATTTCAATTGACACCATAATATTTCATAAGATCTTCTCCAATTTTTCAAACATTGTTACAAAATAATTTGTTCTTTTAAATACTCTATGTTTTACAACTTATTGTATTTAAAAGATAAATTAGTACAATTGTTGGATACAATACAAGAATGTTTTTCTAAATTACAAAGAAAATCTAAATGGATATAAGCCTAAGTTTAACTGAAGTTCCTTTGCTTCCATGCTTGCCACAGAGTATCTTACTTCCCTTGCTTTGTCACATCCAATTGCACTCACATGAAAACAAAAGAAAGAAAAATAGTTAGTACAAATTAGTTGGGCATGAGGAAGAATTTTCAAAAGAAAAAGTGCTATTCATCATTAAAGTTTGCAAATTGGAATCAGAAGGCCATTTTAATTCATCACAATTTATTTCCTCTATTTTTGTAAATCACAAGAAGATTACTCTTCTTGGTTCACAAAAAGAAAGAACAAAAGAAATGCAAGCAAACTTATCCAAACAAACAGCAAATCTGGACAAAACAAATGCAACAAATTTATCCAAACAGCAGCGCAAACTAGACAGAATATAGCAAACAACAAACAGCAAAAACGAGGCAGCAAGCTAGCAAACAACAAACAACATCAACAAAGACAGAAGTATGGCAATATAATAAGCTAAGTCAAACAACCAAAAACTTGTTCAAGAAGCCTAGTTCATCATTTTCCATTTTTTTTTTGCAAACTTTTCAGAATTGGAAAAAAAGGCAAAAGAAAAATTGACTTTCTTAGTGTCATTGAGAGAGAAGAGGGGAAAGAAGTTGTGATACGGTGGGAGAACTGACTTGAGATTTTGCGTTTGTTTTCACAAATGTTTCAGTTGAGCAAGAGTCGCCACCGACTTTTTATTTTATCCTAAGGAAAGGTTAAAAAGCACAGCAAAAACCTTTGAGATGTTTTCTTGGGTTCAGGGAGTAGATTATAGAAAGGGAAGGTATTAGCACCCTTTCTATCCATGGTTATCCATGGGCTCTTAGTTACTTGCTTAGATCAACTTGCCTTTATTTTCAATTGTTTGAAATGGTGCTTTGTGTATGTGGGTTTTGAAAATGTTTTTGAAAAGAGGCCAATGTGGTGGCAACCGTTGTAATGATCCATGTTGGGATGTATATGAAGAGGTATGTCTTTTGAAAAGGTTTTCAATGTTTTTGAAAGTTATTTTGAAAGTGTAGTGATGTGTGGTTTTGAAAAAAAAAGGCAAGTGTTTTTGTTTTGCAAGTTGGCAAGTAACCAAGAGCTATCTACCCTAAATTTCTCAAAAGATCTTTGCTATGTTTTAACCCTTTTAACAATTTTGTTCCACCATTGTATTTGGTGGACAATCTTGTGTTAGGATGTGAACGGGACGGGCGCGGGTCATCGTTTAGACCATGATTGCAATGGTGCCAAGTATCTTTGGGCAATTTTTTTCTAAGGGACTTGATCATTTTTAGGCAACTTTTGAAAGCGTCATCGAGAGACTATGATCATTTGATTGTTTTGTTTTTGCCAAAGATACCTAACATGCAATATGGCCCATTATTGAAGGCAACAAGTGGAGTACCCTAGGGGTGCAAGTGTGATTAGTGTTGTCCATTTTCATGCTTGTTTATCTTGAATTTAGGTCAAACTATTTTTGGTTAATTTTACATATAAAACCCTAATTCTATCATGGTATAATTAGAAAGCTTTTAAAATGAGAAAATAAAAGGTCCTAAGTTATTACAACACAATATATGGTATGGGGGTACAAATGTTCAAATGGGGATATTTTAGCAAGAAATTAAAATCTAACTATTACATCCAAATTGAATTATACAAATTAATTAATTGCACAATACTTAAATAAAATAAAATAAATATGCAAGATGCAAAAATGGTTTTTATGTGTATGTAAAAAGTATTTTTTATATGTTAAATAAACAAAAATAAAATGAATTAATTTTTGGTATTTTATGCATTTAGGGCAAAACCCTAATTTTGTTAAATAAAATGTATTAATTATTTAATATATGCAATATTTATTAATTATGTACAAAAATAAATAAGAGAAGGTATATTGTAAAAAAAGGTATTTTTGAGGTCAAAATATTAATAAAAATAAAATGTATTAATTCTTTGTATTTTCCCTAAATATACTAATAAATATATAAGTATTTACATTATTTATTAAATATATATTATATGTACAAAAATAAAATATTTAATATTATTAAAAAAAATATATTTTTTATAAAATGTTTTCAAAGGTAAAATAAGATAAAAATCAGAAAATAAAAGTGTTTTGTATTATTTTTAGTTATTTTTTAATAAAAGTATTTTTATGTTTATTTATGTACAAAGCTAAATGAAACAAAATGAATATAAAAAAAATGCAAAAAAGGTGAGAAAAATAATTTTAAAATTTTTTCATGTTTAAATAAAAATATAGAACCAGAATCAAAAGGAAAAAATTAAAAATGATAAATAAAACTCAAAATGGGCCAGGGGGTGCATGTGAAATGCAATGGTGTGAAAAGGAAAACATCTCAGGCCCAGCCCATGAAAGGTTGTCTTCAACCTTCATACAAAAATGTTTGAAAAAACGCGCCTTTTCTTACTTCAAACACAACTCCTGATTCCTGGACTTTTAGCACAAACTTATAACATGAAAGATGTTAAGCATCAAGCCACGATTCCATACCTAATTCTTAACCTAAGTTTTTGTCAATGTTCAAGTCTTAAATTCTCTCAGCATATGCAATATAAATGGAAAGTGAGGATATGTATAGCTTCAGGGCCATGAGTAGAACATTTTTCATTCATAAACTTAAAGCTAACTCTTCCTAGATTGAGAGATAGAAGTCCATGAACTTACCTGTTCAGCTTGGATCGTGTCTGGCAATGGAGGCCCTTTCAAGGCAAGGTGAGGATTGGTACAGCTTGCTTGAAGTTCAGGGATGATATTCCAACCTTTAGCTTGCTTTGAAACCAAGTGAATCAAGCTATGGCAATCAACCTGCAAAACGGAAAAAATGAAATTGGTGAAGCTGGTTAGAGGTGTTACAGGTCGTGTCCAATGCTTGGGATAGCTTGTATATGTGGTATAGAGTGTGTATGAACTGGTTTTAGCAAGAATGCACGAGTGGATTGAGTTATGGAAGTCCAACTGCAGAGGTGACTCTGTTTTCTGCAGTAGGATGGTGTTTTTGTGAATGGTGAGGTTTTGAAGGTGTTTTGCTCGTGCCTTAGCTTAGGTTTGATGTTTGGAAGGTGTACAAAAAGTTTGTCTTAAGCTTCTCTTGGCAGAAAATGTGAGATCTTAAAAAATGCTAGCTTTCTTCTATGTGAAGCAAGGAAATGTCAACTTGGTTTCTAGGCCAGTACCATGCCTCTATCTATGTTGCACACTTGAGTCTTGATCAGTGGGATATGTCCATGCCTTTGTGCCTCAAAGATCTGCATTGTACCTCATAGATTGCAAAATTGACATAAAGTAACACTTTACAAAAATGGATAATATGCTTTTTCTAATTAAGGCTTAATCTAACATGTATTGCCCAAATGAATGAAATAACAACTTGGCACAATGGTTTAGCATTAAATTTTTGAGTAAGAAAGGGATTAGAGGCCTGTAACCTAGCTTATGCATGCTGATTTCAAGAATGCCCAAGTTATGAACATGTAAATTGGCCATGAACAAAGTGAGTTTTGCCCATATTGCCAAATTCGATTCTCCCTAACCACAAGGTTGTTTGATGAGTTCTTGGACATTTTGGAAAGCTTGGAATGTGTACTATAATCCATATTTGTAATGCAAATTGAAATTCCAAGTGGAAGCATGTGAAAAGTAGCCATGAAGTTAGGCAAAAATCCTGCCTAAAATAGGTCAAAATTTTTCTAAGTTAAGAATGTTTTGCACCCTTGTTTCAAAAATCACAACTTGAGATACAAGCTTCTTTTGAAGAAACTTTGTGAAACAAAGTTGTATATTTTGCAATGGACTACAACTTTCATGTTTTGAATTTTGTTTGAATCCAAATGCATCTTGGTGAAAAAATGGGACAAAGTTAGGAAAAAATTAGGGATTTTCATAACTTAGAAAAATTCTAAGTTATGAAAATTCTTCATTTCAAACCCTAATTTGCAATTTTTGATTTCTTGGTGAATAAGTTTCATAATTTGACATGTCTTGATGGAAAATGAATCTTGACACTTGATTTTGACCAAAAAGTCAAAGTTTGACTTTTCAGTATACAGTCAAAAATTGATCAATTGACTGGAAAATTCATCTGTCAATCTTGTGCATTTGGGATCTTTTGAACTTGTTGAACATATCAAGACAATTCCATGGGGTACTTGAGTCCATATGTGAGATTGGTTTGCCATTGGTTAGGTTAAACAGTCAAAAATTGCCTTTGTGCAGTCAAAACCCTAAAAATGACCATTTTGCCCTTTTGGTGATCTGATCAAATTTCTTGTGGAATTGTGATCCAAACTTGATCTAATGGTTTATATGAGTTCAATATGTTGATGTGGGTCAAATTTCATGAGGTTTGACTGTCAATTGACCACAGTTGACTTTTTCCCCAATACAGTTGATTTCTAGGTCAACTGTCCAATTGACTAGGCAAAGTTTGGAATCAAGACTTGAAACTTGGTATGGATAAACTTGTGAGTCCAATATGAATCATGAAAGTCATCTTGGTCCTTTTAGGTCAAAACATCTTTGTGCAAACACAAACCCTAATTTGGGTCAACAGTGCAAGGAGAAGTCTTGAGCAGAGGAAACCCTAGCTGGATCTTGAACTCCAAGGGTCTTGTGGTGAGAAAATGTCGAGGAAATGGGAGGGCAAATTTTGGGGTACAATAGTTGCCCCTGTTCAATCTTCTTGAACCTGAAGAGTTAGATTGGCAAGTTTGCCTTTCGTGACTCGAGGGTAAAAGGAGATTGGACACTAGAGTGCCCTGAAATTTGCACTCGCATGCTGGAGTATCAGTAATGTGACAACGGGAATGGGCTTATAGATGCCATTAGGAGAGACGGTGGATAGGGAGATGGGCTTATAGATGCCATCTGGAGACGTGACAGAACCTCATTGGGAATGGGCTTATAGATGCCATTTGGAAGTGTTGATCGCATAAGAGATTCCTAAGCGAGAACTTGCGTACTTTGAGAAAGGAAGATGTTTCCTGGCTTGTTACAGGTGTTGATCTTCAAACTCTTCATGCAGATATGCCCTGGCTAGATACAGGTATCGAATCTACAATTGGTTGCTCATAGATGTGCCCTGGCTAGATACAGGAATCGAATCTGGAACTTTGAAAGGTTGTTTACAGACGTGCCCTGGATGGATAAAGGTATCGAGTCTCTAAACTTGTTCATGCAGATGTGCCTTGGCTAGATACAGGTGTCGAATCCACAATCAAATATTCACAGATATGCCCTGGCTGGATACAGGAATCGAATATGGAATTGTCGTCTACAGATATGCCCTGGCTGGATACAGGTATCAAATCTGGAATTTGCAAAAGGTTGGTAGAGATAGCTTTCCTGGCTGGATACAGGTGTAAACCTCTCCCCTGAGAATGAAAGATAATTTCCTGGCCTGTTACAGGGGTTGATCTTCAAACTCTTCATGCAGATATGCCCTGGCTAGATACAGGTATCGAATCTACAATCAATCACTCACAGATATGCCCTGGCTAGTTACAGGTATCGAATCTGGAATTGCGATAGTTGATAGTAATCATCTTTCGGATTGATCTTTTTCCTTAAGAGGCAAAACATCAATTATATGCAATGTCATGATGTATGAGATGCACGATGTCATGATGCTCAAAATGAGATAGTGTTGTATGCACTTTATCATGTATGTAAGCAGGATGTATGAAATATGAAATGTCTATGAATGTATTTTCGTCTAGGAAAATAAATCCTTGACGAATGGCCGGGGAATCAAATCCTGGGCTGATGTTGAAGAGTAGAGTTCTTCGTTCCCGCTGGGGAGGATGGTTGCAAGAATAAACCGGTAGGAGAAGATGACTCAGTTAGGGAACAAACTTGTCGGAGAAATTACTCTGAGGGGAAATACTCTGTGGGAAGAGATACTTCGCCGAGGTTTTGATGAGAGCTCCGTTGGGGATTTCAACGGTAGACTCCGTCGGGGATTCCAATGATAAGTTATGTTGGGGAACTTGATGAACTCTGCTGGGGATAGGAAGAACTTTGCCGAGGACGATCTTTCCGTGGTAATTAGCTGAGGATAACCTAGTTATAAGCTCTTGTGAGGAATAACTTTGAATAGGGTCCGGGAGAGACGACCGTACTCCGCAGGGGATAAGCTTCAAGACCTGCTGGGGATATGGATTCTACTTTCCTGGGGAAACTTTCAGACTGTACTGGGGTGTTGGTATTCCGCCGGGGAACAATCTTATATTAAGACTTCCGGGGATGCTTGCTGAGGAATGTTCATACTCCGCTGGGGAATGTTGAGATATTCTGGGGATACCTAACTTCCTTAAGGCTGACAGTAGACTAACTCTGCTTGAGAAGAATATTGCTGGCTTACTAGGGGAATATTGTGATTTTTCAAGGCTGATAGGAAACCAACTCTACTTGGGGGAAGTATTGCTGAATCTTGCCTTACTCTGTGGGGAGTTGAGGTAACTTGGTTACGTTCTTCAGCCGAACCTACCTTGGTACCTTGGTGGACAGAGCAACTAGACTGCTTGGACAATTCTACATTGCCCCTGTTTCTGATGTCACCTGTAATTAATCCTTTGTCTCGTGTGTAAATATTCATGGTTAGCAATTAACGGCAAATGAATATATCAAAAATGAACATTGGACGTTCTTCGCAAAACAAAACAGAAAAAGGAAAAACAATGGATAATTTCTCTGAAAGATTGAACTTGTATTGCTTTTGAAATTTGCCCGTAAATAGGCGTTTTTGTACAAGAGGCTGACGTCCTAGTAAGAGAATGCCGCCGAGCAAAAATAGAGTTTATACAATTTTGTGGAAAGGAAACAGAACAGCTATGTGAAAAATAAATCCCACTGGGTTCCAACTCTGCTATCGCCTTTATGTCTTCAAGCGTCTCATCACTTTGTTGCTTAGTTGAAGATGAAGCCGATTGATTGATGCCGTCTGAGCCCGATAATTGATGCCAAATTCTGGATGCAAGGTGATCCAATGAGACATAGTGTTACGCTTTATCCATAACTTTTGCCTGGACCGCCCTTTCGGGTTTTCAGTCCACCGGGATACCCATTTTTGCCCAATCCGCCTTTTCAGGTTTTCGACTTGTCGGGTGTACAGATTCTTTCATTTTATCCCTCATTTTTGCCCGAACCCTTTTGGTTCGCCGGGAAGCCCTTATTTTTGCCTAGGTGTGTCAACCTAGCGGGTCTTTAATCATGCGTAGTATCTTTTACTATGTCTACATTGGCGGGGTGAGGAAGGTCGTCACCATCCATGGTGCTTAGGATCATAGCTCTTCCTGAGAAGATATGTTTAACCACAAATGGCCCTTCGTACGTAGGGGTCCATTTGCCCCCGGGGATCACTTTGAGGAAGAATGATGCGCTTGAATACCAGGTCTCCGACTTGATAGTCTTGTCGTTTGACCTTCTTGTTAAATGCCCTGATCATCCGTTTTTGATACGTCTGACCATGACAAATAGGAGTGAGTCTCTTTTCGTCAATTAGGTTTAATTGGTCAAGCCGAGTCTGGATCCAGTCATCTTCGCTCAAGTATGCATCCTTCATTATTCGGAGAGAGGGTATCTGGACTTCAATAGGCAAGACTGCCTCCATGCCATAGACCAAGGAAAAGGGAGATGCCCCGGTTGACGTCCGTGCTGAGGTACGGTACCCATGAAGAGCAAATGGTAACATTTCGTGCCAATCTTTGTAGCTCACTGTCATCTTCTGCACAATCTTCTTAATATTCTTATTTGCCGCTTCGATAGCCCCATTCATCTTCGGCCGGTAGGGAGAAGAGTTGTGGTGATGTATCTTGAATTGCTCGCAGAGCTCAGTGATCATCTTGTTGTTAAGATTGGTACCATTTTCCGTAATAATCCTCTCAGGTACACCGTATCGACAGATCAGGTTGTGCCAAATGAATCGTGGCACGACGCTCTTGGTTACAGTGGCGTAGGAAGCTGCTTCAACCCACTTCGTGAAGTAATCAATCACTACCAAGATGAAGCGATGCCCGTTGGATGTCGTCGGTCTGATTTCGCCGATCATATCAATGCCCCACATTGCAAATGGCCAAGGGGCTGTCAAGACATTCAGAGGAACCGGAGGAATATGCACCTTATCAGCATAGATCTGGCATTTATGACAAGTTCGAGAATGCTGGTAACAGTCAGCTTCCATTGTGGACCAGAAATATCCCGCCCGAAGGATTTTCTTTGCCATGGTATGTCCACTGGAATGTGTTCCGAATGTACCTTCATGAAGTTCTGCCATGATCCTTTCTGCTTCAGTCTTATCCACACAACACAGCAAGGTTGAATCATGGTTTCTCTTATAGAGAATGCCATTGCTGAGGAAGAATTTTTCCGCGAACCTTCTCAGGAATTTCTTGTCGTTAACGGATGCACCTTCGGGATATTCTTGAGCTTCCAAGTACCTCTTCACTTCATGATACCAGGGTTTTTCAGTTACCTCCTCAGCCTCAAGATCACAACAATATGCAGGTTCGTCCAATTTCCAGATAATGATCTGGGGCGCTTCGTTGTCCCATTTGACTTTGAACATAGAAGACATTGTAGCAAACGCGTTCGTCAACTGATTCTCCTCTCTTGGGAAGTGTTCAAATGTTATCTCTTCGAAGTGGGGAAGCAATGTCAGCATATACTCCTTGTAAGGAATAAGATTTGGGTGTTTCATATCCCACTCGCCTTTGACCTGATTGATCACGAGAGCGGAATCTCCGAAGACACTCAGAAACTTGATCCTTAAATCGATTGCAGCCTGAAGACCCATGATACATGCCTCATACTCCGCCATGTTGTTGGTGTAGTTGAAACATAACCGAGCGGTGAGTGGAGTATGAGTGCCTTTGGGGGATATGATCACAGCGTCAATACCATTACCCAAAGCGTTTGAGGCTCCGTCAAAATGCATAGACCATCGGGATCCTTCCTTAGGTCCTTCATCCGGTCCAGGTACTTCACAATTAGTTACTACCATGATATCTTCGTCTGGAAATTCAAAGTTTAACAACTGGTAATCGTCCACAGGTTGGTGTGCCAAATGGTCTGCCAATACACTTCCTTTGATTGCTTTTTGAGTCGTGTACTAGATGTCATATTCCGTCAAGATCATTTGCCATCTTACTATTCTTCCGGACAGAGCAGGCTTTTCGAATATGTACTTGATTGGATCCATTTTTGAAATCAACAGAGTAGTGTGAGTCAACATATACTGTCTCAGCCGGCGAGCAGCCCATACCAGAGCGCAACAAGTTTTCTCGAGCAGTGAGTACCGAGTCTCACAGTCGGTAAACTTTTTGCTCAGGTAATAAATGGCGTGCTCTTTTCGGCCAGGCTCGTCATGCTGCCCCAGCACACACCCCATTGAGTTGTCAAGTACTGTCAAGTATAGTATCAGAGGTCTCCCTTCAACCGGTGGCATAAGAATGGGTGGTTCTTGGAGATACTCTTTGATCTTTTTGAAAGCGGCCTGACATTCATCATTCCAACGTACAACTTGATCTTTCTTCAGTAGCTTGAAGATCGGTTCACAGGTAGCAGTTAGATGTGAGATGAACCGGGCAATGTAGTTCAATCGTCCTAGAAAGCCTATGACTTCTTTCTCTGTCTTGGGAGTTGGCATCTCTTGTATGGCTTTCACTTTGGCAGGATCCACTTGAATACCTTTGTCGCTTACGATGAAACCTAGCAATTTTCCAGATCTTACCCCAAAGGTGCACTTGTTTGGGTTCAACCTCAGCTTGTACAACTTCAGACGGTCAAACAGCTTCCGTAGATGGTCAAGGTGTTCCTCCTCAGTTTGGGACCTTGCAATCATATCATCGACATACACTTCTATTTCATGATGGATCATATCATGAAATAAAGCAACCATGGCACGTTGGTAAGTTGCCCCAGCATTTTTCAACCCAAAAGGCATGACCTTATAGCAAAAGGTGCCCCACTGAGTAACAAAAGTGGTCTTCTCCATGTCTTCAGGAGCCATCTTGATTTGATTATAACCGGAGAAACCGTCCATAAAGGAGAATACTTTATGTTGAGCAGTGTTGTCAACCAAAACGTCGATATGAGGCAGAGGGAAATCATCCTTGGGGATCCCCCTGTTTAAATCCCTGTAATCAACACACATTCGGACCTTACCATCTTTTTTCGGCACTGGAACCACGTTGGCAATCCACTGAGGGTAAGAAGTTACTGCTAGAAACCCGGCATCAAATTGCTTCATAACCTCGGCTTTGATTTTCTCGGACATCTCTGGACGCATACGGCGGACCTTTTGTTTTACCGGAGGGCAGTCTTCCTTGGTAGGCAGGTGATGAACCACAATGTCGGCATCCAAACCAGGCATGTCTTCGTAAGACCAAGCAAAGATTTCCATGTAGTCATGCAGCATCTGAATCAACTGTTGTTTCACACTAAACTCTAGATTGGCACCGATCTTGACTTCCTTTCTGTCTGTCTCAGTATCTAGATTTATCGTTTCCACTGGCTCTTCATGTGGCTGAATGGCCCTCTCTTCCTGGAGTAGCAGTCTTGCAAGTTCCCCAGGCACTTCGCAATCATCTTCACCTTCGTCTTCGGCTAAGTTGATTGGATTTTCAAAGTCATAACTGGCAGTAGCAGAGTCGTTACCAGTGAGATCCAGAGTGGATTGGAACCTGTATAAGTGAGTGTGTGTAAATATAGCTGTTTTGCAATATATAATAAAGAAAGAAAAGGAGCGCAAGATTTTGAAATGCAACAAACGTCCAATGTTTTGATTAATGATATATGAAAAGGTCATACAAAAGCCCTCACAAATGGAGCCACGGTGCCCCGGGTAGGACACCGAGCTATAAAAGTTTCAACATATTGTTTGTTACAAATTGAAAACAAAAGAGTTCATTACTGAGTGACAAAAGTAATAGGTGTGAAGTCTTTGGCAGTCCAGTTTCTCGGTCCACTGTCGGTTGTCGGGTAGATCCAGCTGTCAAATTCAGATTCCTCCACATCATCTTCAATAGCATTTACTCCCGGGTTGGTGATGAATACCGGAAGTTTTCCAATCCTTGCTTTACGAACAGCCCTCTGAGCCTCTGAAATGAAGCCCAAACCAAACTTGTCGGTCTTCGGAGTGAAGTCAGGAAGTCGGCCCCAGTTTGCGCACTCGCCCTTCTCAATCACAGCCCGGGCATCCTTTAAGGAAGCCATCTTCAAAGGAGGGTCTTCAATCACAGTTTCAGCTGACGCCAGTGTCTGAGGCACCTCTTCAAAGTGTTGAAAGGGGGTTTCAATGAATTCCCCGTCCATTTCTATGTATCGGAACGAGTTTAAGTGGCTGACCATATACTCCTCTTCCCCTTGGACTGTAACAATCTTTCCTCTAACCGGGTATTTAAGCTTCTGATGCAGTGTGGAGGTCACAGCTCCAGCCTTGTGGATCCATGGACGACCCAGCAAACAAGAGTAGGATGGACGGATGTCCATCACATAGAAAGTAGAATCAAAGACTTGAGAACCAACCCTGATTGGAATGTCAACTTCACCATGTACCATCCTTTTTGAACCGTCAAAGGCTCGGACAACAATGTTACTGGGCTTGAGCTCCAGACCCTCACAATCTAGCATGTCTAGGGCCTTCTTGGGCAATACATTCAATGAAGAACCGGTGTCTACCAACACATGGGCAAGAGTAGTGCCCCTGCATTCGCTGGAGACATGCAGGGCGTCGTTATGGTTTTTTCCTTTGGCGGTCAGATCGGCTTCAGAGAAGCCCAAACCATTATCGGCAGTCAAGTTGGCCACACAATCAGTAAATTGATCAGTAGACGTTTCTTGTGGCACATGGGCCGTCTTCAAGAAGGATATCAGAGCCTTTGCATGGGCCTCTGAACACAACAGCAGCGATAGCATAGAAATTTTTGATGGGGTGTGCCCCAACTGCTCAACAACATTGAAATCACTTTTCTTGATAATATTGAGGATCTCCTCCATCTCTTGCTGGGAGGCCTCAACAGTGGTTGTCTTCGGCGCCTCCGTCAGGGCAGGCAAATCAGTAGCAATCCCTTTGCCCCGAGCGTCAGAGGACTTGGCGGCAGGGGTAGAAACAGGAACTTGATTAGGGGGTGGAACATGCACACTTGCAGGTGTGATGATAAGGGGTTTCTGAATAGCTGGTGGTGCGATATCTGGCGAAAACAACCTACCACTGCGGGTAATCTTGGCAGGCCCGGTGATGTTACTGACACCGGTACTTGTATCAAACTCTTGCTTTACTCCAAGAACATAAACATCTGCCCCATAGTGCCATGGGACAGCTTTGTCGGATGTGTAAGGGAGGGGCTCCGGAACAGTAATGATGATGGGAGCAATCTTCTGAGTGGACATGATTTTGACAGGCTTTTTTGAAGGAGCCTTGGGAGGTTTGTTGAAAATAGTGACAATAGAAACTTCTTCGGAAGGGACAGCGGGAACAACAATCTTCTCGAACAAGATTTCTTTGCTATCCATCAGGCTTTGGATACCTGATTTCAGCAAAGGACAACCAAAAGGCGAAACAGCACATAGAAGGCAATCTTCGCCACATCCCGGAAATAAACTGGCTAGCAACAGATTCCTTTTAATAGTCGATAACAAAGTAACAATCTCTTCCACGGAGGCTACATATCGGTCTTCTTCCACGGCATTTACTCCATGCTGGGGAATGGGAGCGGTCACAACATTGGGTCTTTCGGGCGCCTCAAACTGTATTTCCTTAGCATCAATAAGGTCTTGAACCTTATTCCTCAGAGCCCAGCAATCGTCCGTAGTATTCCCGGGGCTATCAGAGTGATAAGCGCAACGGGCGTTGGGGTTATACTTTGGAGAAGCTGTGTTCACTACCTTCGGAGCTTCTTTGACAGTTACCAGATTGGTTGAAAGTAGCTGCGGCAAAATCTGAGACAGGGTCATACTAAGTCGGGTGTACTGCCTTTTGGGTCTCTCACCCCTTTGTTGATTATACTGCTGAGGAGCAGCAACAGGCTTTGAAATTACCAATGCATTGACAGCTTGGCGGCGTTCCGGCTTAACTTGTCTTCTAAGACCATAAACAGCACTAGCTTCCTTCTTGAAAGGCTTCTTCTCAGTACTTGCGGCGGCACCTTTCTGTATCTTCCCTGACTTGATACCAGCTTCTATCCTCTCACCAGTCAAGATCAAATCTGTAAACCCAGCAGAGGAATTACCAATCAGATGGTTAAAGAACGGACCAGACAGGGTCCCAAGGAACATGTCAACAAGTTCACGGTCAGTCAACGGTGGTTGTACCCTGCCAGCCAGGTCTCTCCACTTTTGCGCATACTCCTTGAATCCTTCGCCCGTCCCTAGTGACATACCCTGGAGTTGGGTACGCGTAGGAGCGAGGTCAGAATTGTACTGATACTGTTTATGAAATGCCGTAGCCAAGTCTTCCCAGTTTCGGATACTGGCTCCATCCAGCTGATAGAACCACTCGAGTTGAGCCCCAAAAAGGCTATCCTGAAAGAAATGGATCCAAAGGTTCTTGTCTGCAGTGTAAGGTTGGATTTTCCTTACATATGATCTGAGATGCATTTTCGGGCAGGTCAGCCCGTCATACCTTACAAAAACTGGCACTTTGAACTTCGGGGGGATCACAATTCCAGCAACTAATCCCAAGTCTTCGAAATCTAAGTCGGGAACTCTCTACAGCTCTATAGCTGCCAACCTGTCTTCCAAGCCTTTGTACTTATCATCAGCAAGCGGGTATTGTTGATCAGAGTAGTCTTCGTCCTCTTCTGCCTCCTCTTCTTCAACTTCGGATTCAGAAGGTACCGCAGCCGCATTCCCTTTACTGGTTCCCTCTTCAGACGTAGGGGGGAATTCAAGGACTCTTCTGGCTTCACCCTCAAACCTTCTTCCTAGGGTAGCCACCCCGATTCTCTTCTTTTTCTTTTTCACTTGGTCTTTGTTCCCCAGCAGGGCCTTTAGATCCTCCTGACCCTTAGCCAAGGTCATCAAGAGTTGTTGAAACTGTGAGTTCTGAGACTTCAAGTCCTTGACCGTCTGTTCGAGATCCATCTTACTGAAATAAACAGCAGAAAGATAAGGAAACCTGGTGTGGAGACCTGCTTATGCGCATGATGAATGATATGCTTATGTATGCAATGCATTCAAGGATTTAGAACATTCAAAATTGTTGCAAACAAAAAGAACGCACATCATATTAATAAGAAGAAATTTGTCAGTACATAAATGCCCCATGGGCCAAATATTACAAAAAAACTTCTCAAGGTAAAAAGACATTGCGCATCCTCTTTGGTGCGATGTAGGTGTTGAGGGTCTCTTCCTCATGGAGTCGGCGGGTAAGCTCAAAAACCTTCTTCTCACTGGCGTAGAAGCTGGCTTCAAAAGTGTTATGTTCCTCCTTGAGTTGGATCCAACTCTTCTGCATCTCCTCCCACGATGTAGGCATGTCAGGATATAGGATGGTGTAGGGAACCTCTCCTTCCTTAACGGGCTCTTTAATCACAGGGAGAACATGAGGATAAGGCATCATTAGACTCTGGGCTCGGGTTCGTACCCACTTGAGATAAGGCCTAAGAGGGATGGAATTCTTGTGTCCCAGTGTCTTACTGTCAACTTTGTTAGGCATCCTCCAAGCTCTGATGAATCTTTGGCGAAGTCCTTGCGCATCATTGTCGAAGTCAAAAACTAAGTCAGGAATCAACATGTCATGAGGGCCATCCCTCCATGCATATCCAAATTGTCTCAAGGCTAGACAAGGGTTGTATGTAATGCCTCCCCTAATACCAAGTAATGGAACATTAGGGAACTCTCCACAACGATCGACGATGATGACATTTTCTCTGGACCGAGAACACCAATGTACATCAGAGTGAGTGAGGGTCATCAACCGTTGTGACCACCTTAAACCTTGTTCATTCTTCAAGACAGATTGTGGAAGGTGCGAAATAAACCACCTTGCAAGGAGAGGAGTATAGCACATGAGAACACCCCTCTTTCTCATTGTTCGAGTGTAAAATGAGTGAAGAATGTCCCCAAGCAATGTTGGTATTGGATTTCTGGACAAGAAGATTTTGACGGCGTTGACATCTACAAGCTGGTCAGGATTTGGGAACAAGACCAACCCATAGATAAGGAGTGCCAAAATTTCTTCAAAGGCTTGTAGGTCCAATGAATTCCAACACTCTTGTGCCTTCTCGAACAAGAATTTTGCCAAGAAGCCTTTGACACCGCTTCTAGTTTCTCAATGCCCCTTGATGTCAGATGGATGTAGGTGTAGTGCTTGAGCAACATCTTCAGGCTTTGGTTCCTTTTCCGTACCGTTGAAAGGTAGTTGATTAAGGATAGGAATTCTCAGGAGTTGAGAAAATTCCTCCAAAATGGGCACCAACTGGTAGTCGGGGAAAGTGAAACAGTGGTGAAGAGGGTCAAAGAACTGGAACAGCACCTTCATCATGTCCTCTTCAATGTTGGTGTTTACTAAGTTGAGCAGTCTACCATGTCTTTCACTGAAGGGAGAGCTTTCTGGAATTCTGGATGTGAGCTCCTTGAGTTGAGGAGGGATTCTCACAAGGTTGACTTGGATAGTTTTCCTGCGAGGAATTTCCATGACCTACAAAACAAAAACAAAGATGAAGATCTAAACCCTTGAAATGGTTAGTATATGCATATGATGCTTTATGATGTTTATGATGTATGCATAAAACATATGTACAAGCAATTCACACCAAACCCTAGTTTCAGGCTTGCATGAGGTTTCATAGGTAAGTACCCTCTTGAGTGTAGTTGGCTTAAAAACCTGTCCTATAAATAGTAACCAGGTTCTAAGGAGCTCAATATCACTGGATTTTTTTCATTGTTCATTGTTTTGGTTTAGCCACTTAACTGGCGACCAAAATATTCCAAGAAAATAACCCTCAATGAGTGTAGTATCGAGTATCTACCAACTTCGGACTGCACCAAAGCCGGTCATCTCAATACCCCTAATGAAAGGCCAAGATGGTCAAGTAAGGTTCTAGGTCATTAGTGCTTTAGTGACATCACTCAGCGGCCCCGTACTCTCCTTGATTGAACTCAAGGGTTACCGGTACTCACAAATATGTCACACTAATATAGCTATTGCTTCAACCATGTCGGTATACCCCGCACAGTTTCCACAACGTATTGCTATCTATGAATGTTTCCCCAAATCCGGGTGTAGGATTGCAAACCCAAACAAGAGAGCCAAGATGTAAAGCAATCAAAGCAAACAATTAGTCATGCAAGAGGGTGATCTAAGCCCTAAGGTTACTCCACTTTAAAAGTTTTCCCCAGCAGAGTCGCCAGTTCTGTGATACAGTGGGAGAACTGACTTGAGATTTTGCGTTTGTTTTCGCAAATGTTTCGGTTGAGCAAGAGTCGCCACCGACTTTTTATTTTATCCTAAGGAAAGGTTAAAAAGCACAGCAAAAACCTTTGAGATGTTTTCTTGGGTTCGGGGAGTAGATTATAGAAAGGGAAGGTATTAGCACCCTTTCTATCCATGGTTATCCATGGGCTCTTAGTTACTTGCTTAGATCAACTTGCCTTTATTTTCAATTGTTTGAAATGGTGCTTTGTGTATGTGGGTTTTGAAAATGTTTTTGAAAAGAGGCCAATATGGTGGCAACCGTTGTAATGATCCATGTTGGGATGTATACAAAGAGGTATGTCTTTTGAAAATGTTTTCAATGTTTTTGAAAGTTATTTTGAAAGTGTAGTGATATGTGGTTTTGAAAAAAAAAACAAGTGTTTTTGTTTTGCAAGTTGGCAAGTAACCAAGAGCTATCTACCCTAAATTTCTCAAAAGATCTTTGCTATGTTTTAACCCTTTTAACAATTTTGTTCCACCATTGTATTTAGTGGACAATCTTGTGTTAGGATGTGAACGGGACGGGCGCGGGTCATCGTTTAGACCATGATTGCAATGGTGCCAAGTATCTTTGGGCAATTTTTTTTTCTAAGGGACTTGATCATTTTTAGGCAACTTTTGAAAGCGTCATCGAGAGATTATGATCATTTGATTGTTTTGTTTTTGCCAAAGATACCTAACATGCAATATGGCCCATTATTGAAGGCAACAAGTGGAGTACCCTAGGGGTGCAAGTGTGATTAGTGTTGTCCATTTTCATGCTTGTTTATCTTGAATTTAGGTCAAACTATTTTTGGTTAATTTTGCATATAAAACCCTAATTCTATCATGGTATAATTAGAAATCTTTTAAAATGCGAAAATAAAAGGTCCTAAGTTATTACAACACAATATATGGGATGGGGGTACAAATGTTCAAATGGGGATATTTTAGCAAGAAATTAAAATCTAACTATTACATCCAAATTGAATTATACAAATTAATTAATTGCACAATACTTAAATAAAATAAAATAAATATGCAAGATGCAAAAATGATTTTTATGTGTATGTAAAAAGTATTTTTATATGTTAAATAAACAAAAATAAAATGAATTAATTTTTGGTATTTTATGCATTTAGGGCAAAACCCTAATTTTGTTAAATAAAATGTATTAATTATTTAATATATGCAATATTTATTAATTATGTACAAAAATAAATAAGAGAAGGTATATTGTAAAAAAAGGTATTTTTGAGGTCAAAATATTAATAAAAATAAAATGTATTAATTCTTTGTATTTTCCCTAAATATACTAATAAATATATAAGTATTTACATTATTTATTAAATATATATTATATGTACAAAAATAAAATATTTAATATTATTAAAAAAAATATATTTTTTATAAAATGTTTTCAAAGGTAAAATAAGATAAAAATCAGAAAATAAAAGTGTTTTGTATTATTTTTAGTTATTTTTTAATAAAAGTATTTTTATGTTTATTTATGTACAAAGCTAAATGAAACAAAATGAATATAAAAAAAATGCAAAAAAGGTGAGAAAAATAATTTTAAAATTTTTTCATGTTTAAATAAAAATATAGAACCAGAATCAAAAGGAAAAAATTAAAAATGATAAATAAAACTCAAAATGGGCCAGGGGGTGCATGTGAAATGCAATGGTGTGAAAAGAAAAACATCTCAGGCCCAGCCCATGAAAGGTTGTCTTCAACCTTCAGACAAAAATGTTTGAAAAAACGCACCTTTTCTTGCTTCAAACACAACTCCTGATTCCTGGACTTTTAGCACAAACTTATAACATGAAAGATGTCAAACATCAAGCCACGATTCCATACATATAAAAAACTCAACTTAACTCTCAGAAATAAGAGAGAATTTCTCCATCCCTAATTCTTAACCTAAGTTTTTGTCAATGTTCAGGTCTTAAATTCTCTCAGCATATGCAATATAAATGGAAAGTGAGGATATGTATAGCTTCAGGGCCATGAGTAGAACATTTTTCATTCATAAACTTAAAGCTAACTCTTCCTAGATTGAGAGATAGAAGTCCATGAACTTACCTGTTCAGCTTGGATCGTGTCTGGCAATGGAGGCCCTTTCAAGGCAAGGTGAGGATTGGTACAGCTTGCTTGAAGTTCAGGGATGTTATTCCAACCTTTAGCTTGCTTTGAAACCAAGTGAATCAAGCTATGGCAATCAACCTGCAATACAGAAAAAATGAAAATGGTGAAGCTGGTTAGAGGTGTTACAGGTCGTGTCCAATGCTTGGGATAACTTGTATATGTGGTATAGAGTGTGTATGAACTGGTTTTAGCAAGAATGCACGAGTGGATTGAGTTATGGAAGTCCAACTGTAGAGGTGACTCTGTTTTCTGCAGTAGGATGGTGTTTTTGTGAATGGTGAGGTTTTGAAGGTGTTTTGCTCGTGCCTTAGCTTAGGTTTGATGTTTGAAAGGTGTACAACAAGTTTGTCTTAAGCTTCTCTTGGCAGAAAATGTGAGATCTTAAAAAATGCTAGCTTTCTTCTATGTGAAGCAAGGAAATGTCAACTTGGTTTCTAGGCCAGTACCATGCCTCTATCTATGCTGCACACTTGAGTCTTGATCAGTGGGATATGTCCATGCCTTTGTGCCTCAAAGATCTGCATTGTACCTCATAGATTGCAAAGTTGACATAAAGTAACACTTTACAAAAATGGATAATATGCGTTTTCTAATTAAGGCTTAATCTAACATGTATTGCCCAAATGAATGAAATAACAACTTGGCACAATGGTTTATTGAATTTTTGAGTAATAAAGGGATTAGAGGCCTGTAACCTAGCTTATGCATGCTGATTTCAAGAATGCCCAAGTTATGAACATGTAAATTGGCCATGAACAAAGTGAGTTTTGCCCATATTGCCAAATTCGATTCTCCCTAACCACAAGGTTTTTTGATGAGTTCTTGGACATTTTGGAAAGCTTGGAATGTGTACTACAATCCATCTTTGTAATGCAAATTGAAATTCCAAGTGGAAGCATGTGAAAAGTAGCCATGAAGTTAGGCAAAAATCCTGCCTAAAATAGGTCAAAAATTTTCTAAGTTAAGAATGTTTTGCACCCTTGTTCCGAAAATCACAACTTGAGATACAAGCTTCTTTTGAATAAACTTTGTGAAAAAAGGTTGTAGATTTTGCAATGTACTACAACTTTCATGTTTTGACTTTTGTTTGAATCCAAATGCATCTTGGTGAAAAAATGGGACAAAGTTAGGAAAAAATTAGGGATTTTCATAACTTAGAAAAATTCTAAGTTATGAAAATTCTTCATTTCAAACCCTAATTTGCAATTTTTGATTTCTTGGTGAATAAGTTTCATAATTTGACATGTCTTGATGGAAAATGAATCTTGACACTTGATTTTGACCGAAAAGTCAAAGTTTGACTTTTCAGTATACAGTCAAAAATTAATCAATTGACTGGAAAATTCATCTGTCAATCTTGTGCATCTGGGATCTTTTGAACTTGTTGAACACATCAAGACAATTCCATGGGGTCCTTGAGTCCATATGTGAGCTTGGTTTTCCATTGGTTAGGTTAAACAGTCAAAAATTGCCTTTGTGCAGTCAAAACCCTAAAAATGACCATTTTGCCCTTTTGGTGATCTGATCAAATTTCTTATGGAATTGTGATCCAAACTTGATCAAATGGCTTATATGAGTTCAATATGTTGATGTGGGTCAAATTTCATGAGGTTTGACTGTCAATTGACCACAGTTGACTTTTTCCCCAATACAGTTGATTTCTAGGTCAACTGTCCAATTGACTGGGCAAAGTTTGGAATCAAGACTTGAAACTTGGTATGGATAAACTTGTGAGTCCAATATGAAGCATGAAAGTCATCTTGGGCCTTTTAGGTCAAAACATCTTTGTGCAAACACAAACCCTAATTTGGGTCAACAGTGCAAGGAGAAGTCTTGAGCAGAGGAAACCCTAGCTGGATCTTGAACTCCAAAGGTCTTGTGGTGAGAAAATGTTGAGGAAATGGGAGGGCAAATTTTGGGGTACAACAGAAGTCACCTAGGATATTGGGATACACAGCCCTGTTGTCTTGACTGTCACAAATTGCATAGAAGTTGCTAGAAAACAAAACTGCCATCAAAAAGCCAAAAGAACAATATAATAAAATATTCAAATTCTTTGTTTTCCCACCATCTTGAATAGGAATTCAACAGAAGCAACACCAATATAACAGTAAACAAAACTCTCAAGCAAGGACATAGAAAAAATTATCAAACTCAAAAACTGTCAAAGTCTCCAACCCTCAAACTGTCATAAGTCCCAAGCTGATAAATTGTAAACCATCAACAAACTGTCAAAACCTCTAAAAAACTCCAAGCATCCAAATCTCAAACACATGAGTCTCCAACAGAAAATCCAGTAACAAAGCAAAACATCTCAAAACATGATCTGAAACATAAATCAGTAACATCATCCAGAAACTTGCAACAGTTTCACAAACTGAAAAAATACAGAAACATTATCCAACTCCAAAAACCTGTTAGACCATCAAAAAAGATCCAAAACACCATCAAACCAAACCAACCAACAAGACACAGTGGTCAAGCCTCAAAAAACCATAAGCAAACTGTCAAACCTCAAATCTCCAAAAAAAACTATCAAACACAAATCTGAACCATAACCAAAACAAGTCTCAAACAACAAGGACCAAATCAATAACCTTTAAAAACCTACCAAAGTCAGAAACATGGAAACCAAGTATCAAGCTAAAAACGCAGCAACTATATCAAAACTATAACATTTAAAACCATCACTACCATCAAAACTCTCATCAACCAAACCTGTAACAAACTTGTTAACCAACAACAAAAAACCACAAAAACTGTTCAAACCAGTAACAACCTCAAATACCAAAACATATCCAAAACCAAAACAAAAAACCAGAATTATCATCAAAACCAGCAACAAAAACCTGTTAACATTTTTTCAAACTCACTGAACCAAGCCAAACTGTCAAACTCAAGACCTGAGAAACATCAACCAACTCAAAAAAAAAACTCCAAAACCAGTAAAATTCCCAAACTGTCAACAAGACCAAAACTTCCAAAAAACTAGTTATCACTTTCAAACTCATCAAACCTGTCAAACATTTCAAACCCAAAAAACCAGAAAAAGTCTCAAACGGCCATCAACCAAACCTGATCTCAAGCCATCAAATCAAAATCATCACCAAAACAACAAGAAAACTGTTACCTATCAAAAGGAACCCAAGCCCGAAAAGCAAGGCCTCCATCCTCATCTCCTCCCTCGCAAGCTCCGACCACCAAGGAACACAGTCATCATCTCGTTGTCCCCTTTCCATTTCACAGAAAGTACTTCAACAGGTAGGGTTTCCCTCTCTTTCCAAATCTTCTATAATCATGTATTGTCATGCATTTAAAAAAGAGCAAGTTAATTAGCAAAATACATAACAAGATGAAAATCATTGAATTCGTAAGCTCTAATAAAAACAGAACCTTACCCTTTTTCAAAGAATGTCATTAGCATTTGATTAGAGAGGCGAGGATAAACGTTCCGGCAACAGAGAGCTGGGGGGGGGGGGAAGATCAGATGATTCGGATTTCGCTCCCCCAGGGTCAAATCCGAAATTAGGGTTTTCAAGGGTATACGAGCCATGGTGAGATAGAGATGAAAAGAGCGATTTCGTTCAAAGAAATAGGGATGGATAGTGAGTTAGCTTAGGAGATTTCAACAGAGATGAACAAGAGATGAACAAGAGATGAGCGAAAGAGACGATGAGAGCGGCACTGTGAACAAAGGGTCAAGAACCCTAATTTCGTTTGGCTTCCCTTAATCAAACAATTATGCATAATTAGAGAACTTGGGCCTGTTTTGTTACATTTCCCCTAAGCCCATTCGTGTTTGCTAGCCATACACCTCCCTATGCCTTTTTTTTTAGTTACAGCAAAACACTATTTTCATTTGGGCCTCATTTTCAAGTTCTTTAAGCCCACTGGATTTTTGTTTGTTTAATTTGTTTTTCTTTACATTTTTTATTATTATTATGCAAATGCTAAGAAAACTTAAATATTTTTTTATTAAAATTGATTTGTGTTTTGTAATTTAATTCTTATCATTTTCCTTTTCTTTAATAAATTTGTTTTAGACTTTACTCAATAAAACACCAAAATAATAATAATAAAACTTTGTTTAGTCTTTTTTTTATTTTTTTATTTTATCTTGTTACTTACACAATTAAAAAAAATATACAAAAAGATAATGCATACGATTTTAATTTTCTTTAGTCAATTAATTATTTTTTAGAATAGATTTCACTTTTTATTCTTTTCAAGTAAATACTTAACTTAGCACTTCATTAATATTATTGTCATAGCTTTATATTAAATCGCACAAAAATTCGATTTGGTTGTATTGTTTGATATTCGGACATTTCTATCTCATTTGATTCATCCCCATTTGTAACAATTGTACCCCCATTCCCGAATATTCTGTAATAGCTTAGAATTTCAATTCCCGCAATTTATTGCTTTCTATATACTGTATAGTAATTAGGCGTGTATGATAAGATTCAAAAATCAATCGCTAGATGACCTAATCAAAGAATAAAATAACTTGAAACCAACACACTTTTTCACACGCGCACCTCTAGGGTAACCCCACTCGTTGCCTCGGAAATACAATCATGTCCCTCGAATATGGGACGCTCTAGCAAATGACCCTTCAATAAACAAAGATCGTAGTCCCTCGATGACCCTCGATGTTGCCTTCGAGAAAACGATCTTGTCCCTTACAAAAAATTGCTAAAGCGTCTCACAAGTTGCCTTCAATGATTGTAAAATTGACCCGCGCCTGTCCCTTCACATCCAACGATGGGGCTTCTTACCAAATCAATGGTAATATAGAACCATTAAAAGGAGGAAGAAAAGAACAATTTAAGACCTTTCGAGTAGATAGATTCGCTATTAGTTACTCGCTTGCTCACGATAAAAACTTTTCACACCTACACTTCCATTTCAAAACATTTTCAAAAAGACAAAAAAGTTTTGTATACGTTCTTATAGATACGAGAACCATTGCAAAACATTTTTTTCAAAACACTTTTCGAAACACGATTCACAAACACATTTTTGAACCACTTTTTGAAACAAAACTTTGTATACGTTCTTATAGAGACGAGAACCATTACAAAGAGATTTTTTTCAAAATACTTTTAAAGCCCACACCACAAGCACACAATCAAACAAAATCAAGTGATCTAAATGAGTAACTAAGAGCCCATGGAAAACCATGGATGAAAAGGGTGCTAATACCTTCCCTTTTCATAATCTACCCCCCGAACCCGAGAAATAATCTCTAAAGGTCTTTCCTGTGCTTTTTTACCTTTCCTTTTGGATAAAAGAAAAGTCGGTGGCGACTCTTGCTAAACCGCACAAGTGTGATCGAAACGCAAAACATCTAGTCAGTTCTCCCACCGCATCACAGAACTGGCGACTCTACTGGGGAAAAGCTTTTTAAAGTGGGGTTACCTTAGGGATAGATCACTTTTGCTCGCTTTCATTATTTGATTTGTATGCTTTATATTTGGTTCTTTATATTGGGCTTGCTTTGATCGTCCACCCGAATTTGGGGCACCTTTTTAGGTAAATAGCAATAGATTGTGGAGATTGTACAGCGTAGATCGATATGGTTGAAACAATGGCTATGTTAGTGTGACGCATTTGTGGGTACCGGTATCCCTTGTGGTGAATCGAGGAGAATACGGGGCTGCTGAGTGGCGTCGTGAAGCACTAATTAACCTTAGAACCATAATTGAACAAACTTGGCCATTAGGGCGTAGTGAGGTAACCGGTTTTGGTGTAAAGCTGAAAATTGGTTGACACTCGACACTACACTCATTGAGGCTAGACTTTTGGGATATCTCGGCCGCAAGAAAAGATTGATTGAGCTAAGACAATGCCTAAAAGAAAGGTAGGTGATATTGAGATCCTTTAGAACCCGATCATTACTTCTAGGACAGGTTGAGCCAACTAAAACTTCAAGAGGGTACTTACCTACAAACTCATGCAAGCCTGAAACATAGGGATCTGTTTGTTGTGTGTGTATATGTTTGCTTGTACATAAACATCATAAACATCATCAACATCATATGCATTCTCACTAACCATTTCAAGGATTTAGAAATTTATCTTTGTTTTTGTTTTGTAGGATATGAATTCTCTCTGAAGAAACACCATCTGAATTAGCTTTGTAAAAGCACATCCTCAACATCAAGAGCTAGTCTCAAGAGTGCCCAGGGATTCTCCTTTTACCAAGAAGTATGGTCAACTCCTCAGTTTGGCTACATCTAACTTCCACAAAGAGATGATGTGTGTACTACTCCAATTCTTTGATCCCGTACATCATTGTTTCACTTTTCCAGACTATCAGTTGGTACCTACATTGGAAGAGTTCTCTCTACTCTTAGGGGTGCCCGTGCTTAATCAGATACCTTTCACCGGTCTAGAAGGGATTCCAAAACCTGAATTCATCGCCGAAGCTTTACATATGAAGAGGACCGACGTTACAGCCAATTGGGAGACAAGAAGTGGGGTTAAAGGATTTTTAGCTAAGTTTCTATTGGAAAAAGCTCGTTCATTCTGGGATGACATGGATTTCCAAGATTTTGAAGAAGTGCTAGCTCTCCTCATTTATGGTTTGGTTATGTTTCCTAATTCGGACCAATTCATAGACGTTAATGCCATCAAAGTATTTCTCTCTCGCAATCCTATACCCACCTTGCTAGGAGACATCTTGCATTGCCTTCATACTCGTGCCATGAAGAAAAGAGGTACCCTTTTGTGTTGTATGCCCCTACTCGCTAAGTGGTTCACTTTACACCTACCTCAGTCAGCATTGAAGAACGAGCAAAGATTGACTTGGTCTCAAAGGATGATGTCTCTCACTCACTCTGATATCTGTTGGTGCTCATGATCTTTGGAAGATATCTCTATCATTGACTGCTATGGGGAGTTCCCTAACGTACCTCTGCTAGGTATTAGGGGAGGTATCACCTACAACCCGTGTTTAGCTCTTCGACAGTTTAGGTATGCCCGAAGGGACGGCCCTCATGAGATTCTCATCTGGGGTCTGGTGTTTGACTACGACAAAGAAGACCAAGGTTACCGCCAGAGGTTTACACGTGCTTGGGGAATGGTGAACAAAGGGGGCAATAGGACTTTGGGATATAAAAACTCTATCCCTCTCGAGCCTTACCTTAAGCGGGTACAGGATCGTGCCTAGAGCCTCTTAATGCCTTACCCTTCCATCCTTCTTGTCATCATTGAGCCCGTTATTGAAGGAGACGTCCCATACACTGTTCTTCATCCGGACATGCCTACCTCTCTCGAAGACCTGCAGAAAGCCTAGATTCAGTTGAAGGAAGAGCGAGACACCTTTGAAACCCAGTACTACGCCAGTGAGAAGAAGGTTCTGGAGCTCACCAAGCTGCTTCATAAAGAGAAGAATCGGAATACTTACATTGCTCCAAAAAGGATGCGTTAGGTCTTTTTGTCTTGAGAATTTTGTTGTATTTTAGTTTCTTTCTTTGTAAGCCCAATGAGGCCTAATGTATTCAAACTTGGTTTTATTTAATATGACGTGTGTTTCTTTTTTGTTTAAAACAAATTTGAATTTTTGAATCCTTGAAAGCATGGCATGAATACATATCATTCATCATATGCATAAGCAGGTCTTCACACCAAGTTTCCTCATCTCTCAGCTGTTTATTTCAGCAAGATGGATCTAGAAAAAACAGTTAAAGACTTACAAGCTCAGAATTCACAATTTCAATAGCTACTCTTGACCTTAGCCAAGGGGCAGGAGGAGCTCAAGACTGTGCTAGAGAAGGAGAAAGAGAAAAATAAGAAGAAGCGAGCCGGTGTGGTTATCATGGGTAGAAGGTTTGAAGGACAAGCCAGACAGACTTTGGAATTCCCATCAACATCTGAAGAAGGGGAAGGAAAAGGAAAGGGAACGGCAGTGCCATCTGATTCTGAAGCAGAAGAAAATGAGGACTACTCCAAACAACAGTACCCTCCGGCCGATTACAAGTACAAAAACTTGGAAGAGCGTCTAGCTGCTATAGAAGTACAGAGAGTACCGGGGCTGGACTTTGAGGAGTTAGGTTTGGTGTCTAGAATAGTAATCCCTCCGAAGTTTAAAGTGCCACTATTTGCCAAGTACGATGGGGTGTCTTGTCCCAAGATGCACCTATGATCTTATGTCAGGAAAATTCAACCGCATTCTGCTGATAAAAATTTGTGGGTCCACTTTTTCCAGGACAGTTTGTCAGGAACGCAGCTTGATTGGTTCTACCAGTTGGAGAGGTCTGATGTGCATAATTGGGAAGACTTGGCAGCCTCCTTCTATAAACAATATCAATACAACACCGACTTGGCACTAACCCATACTCAACTCCAGAGTATGGCCATGGTGTCCAACAAGGGATTCAAAGACTACGCCCAAAAGTGGAGGGATTTAGCCGGAAGGGTGCAACCACCCCTATTTGAGAGGGAGCTAGTAGACATGTTCCTGGGTACCCTGTCAGGTCCTTTCTTCAATCACCTGATAGGAAGTTCGTCTGCTGGGTTCACTGAATTGATTCTAACCGAAGAAAGAGTGGAGGCCGGTATAAAAAGCGGGAAAATTTAAAAAGATGCGTCTACTTCTGCTGCCATCAGAAAACCTTTCACGGGAAAGAATGAAGTATCAATTGTCTAATCTCAGACGGGTCAAGGAAGAGTTGAGCGCCGGCCAGCGGTGGAAGCCGTTATGATTCAAAAGTTTGCATCAGGCCAGCCAAGAAACAACCAGCCGAGAAATGACCAACCGAGAAATAACCAGCAAAGGGTGGAAAGGCCTGTACGGAAATTCACCAAGATAAACATGACTCCTGCTCAAGTCCTACCACATCTTCTGAAGTTGAATTTGGCCATGCTGAAAGAGGCCCCTAAAAATCCTAACATTGCTTCTCCATATTACCATCTGAATGCCAGGTGTGCTTACCATTCGGAAAGCCCAGGTCATGACACTGACAATTGTTGGGCCCTAAAGAATAAAATTCAGGATCTGATAGATGCTAAAGAAGTTGAATTCGACACACCTGAAAAATCCAATGTTATCTCTGCTCCAATGCCAAGGCACGACCACAACGCCCATGCTGTTGAGGAGGATCTGTTTGTTGCTACTGTAGATAATTTGATAACTCCGCTCCCTATAATCAAGTTAAATTTGTTGAAGTCTGGGTGTGATACGGTGGGAGAACTAACTTGAGGTTTTGCGTTTGTGTTCGCAAATGTTTCAGTTTAGCAAGAGTCACCACCGACTTTTTATTTTATCCAAAGGAAAGGTCAAAAAGCACAGGAAAGACCTTTGAGATGTTTTCTTGGGTTCGGGGGGTAGATTATGAAAAGGGAAGGTGCAAGCACCCTTTTCATCCATGGTTATCCATGGTCTCTTAGTTACTTGTTTAGATCACTTGCTTTTGCTTTTCAATTATTTGAAATGGTGCTTTGTGTGTGTGGTTTTTGAAAGATGTTTTGAAAAGAGGTCATCGTTGTGGAAACCTTTGTAATGATTCTTGTTTGAATGTATACAAACGTGTATTTGTCTTTTGAAAAGATATTTCAATGTTTGAAAATTTGATTTGGGAAATGTTTTGAAATTGTGTTGTGAGGTGTGTTTGAAAATAGCAAGGATGTTTTGCAAGTTTTGATCAAGTAACTAAGAGTTGTCTACCCTATTTTACTCAAAGTTCTTTCCTACACATTTTTAACCTTTTTGACAGTGTTGTTTTACCATTGCATTTGGTAAACAACCTTGTATTAGGATGTTAAACGGGACAGGCGCGGGTCATCGTATTGAACATGATAGCAATTGTGCTAAGTATCTTTAGAAATTTTTTTGAGGAACTAGATCATTTTGTATAGGCAACCAAGATAGCGTCATCGAGGGACTATGATATTTTGTTTTGTTTTTGTTTTGCCAAGATACTCAACATGCATAACATGGCCATTTTTAAAGGCAACAAGTGGATGAAAACCCTAGGGGTGTATGTGTGCATCGTGTATTGATTTCAAGTCATTTATTCTTGGATTAGGTCATCTAGCGATTGATTTTTGAATCTTGCCATACAAGCCTAATTACTACACAGTATATTGAAAGCAATAAATTGCGGGAATTGAAAGTCTAAGCTATTATAAAAGTATCCGGGGATGGGGGTACAAATTATTACAAATGGGGATGAATCTCATAAGAATAACAATGTCCAAATATTACAACCAAATTGAATTGTCGCAATTCAATACAAAGCTTATAACAAATTATGAAATAAAGAAAATCAATAAATTATGAAATGCATGTATTTACTTGAAAATAAATAAATAAAATCTATTCTAAAAAATAAAGATTAAATATTTTATTATTATTATTCTTTGTATGTGTTTTTATTAATTAAATAAATAAAAAGTTTAAAGGAAGAAAATTTAATTAAACAAAATTTCTATTATTTTTTGTATTTTTATTAATCAATAAAAAAGGGTTTAAAGAAAACAAAATTAATTAAATCAATTTAAATGCTTTTTGGTATTTTATCAAATGAAACATGATTAATTAATAAAAGAAGAAAATAAAACTAATTTAAGAAAATCAAAGTTTTGATTATTATTAGTGTTATTATTAACTAAGAGAAAAGAAAACAAATTAATTAAAATGAATTAATTTAAAAAAAACATTAGTATTTGTGAAACAAAAGAAAAGAAAAGAAATTAAAAAAGGATGGGCTTAAAGGGTAAATTGATGTTGGGCCCAAAACAAAAAGGAGAAAAAGGTCATAATGAAAAAGGTGGGGGTGCGCTATTTGTTATGGGCTTAATGAGGTTTGGGGGGCGGAGGCCCAAAGCTCAAGCTTGTACATTTGGTTAGGGTCTCAGAAATTAGGGTTTGTGGCTTTTTCTTCACAGCGGCGCCGTTTCTTCGTTCTCCCTTTTCATCTCTCTCATTCAAATCGCTCTGATCTTCCTGATTTTCCCCTCTCCTCAAGCCGCCGGAGCAACCCTCACTCTCTTTCTAACCATGTTCAAGCGATTCTTTCCAAAAAAAACAAGGTGATGTTCTGGGTTTTGAAGTTTGAACATTTTCTGTTTTCTTTTTTGACTAATCTGGTTCTTATCTTGTTATTGACTAAATTAATTGCCTTATGAGATGTAGGGAAGGATGTTGAAGAGAAAAATACCATGGGCGCTTTTTTCTGGAAAATGGAGAGGAAGGAGATTTGAGCTGGGTGCTCACGTGGTGACCGGAGGTAGGGGAAGAGATGATGGCCAAGCGCGCTTTTTGGTAACTTATTTCCTTTGTTCTCAAACCTGAATGTTGATGATGATACCTTCTGAAACTTTGTTATGATTTGTTGTTTTTGTTGATGATGGCTATTATTTTGAAACTTTCATTTTGTTGGTTTTTGTTGATGATGACTATTGTTCTGAAACTTTGATTTTGTTGGTTTTTTGTTGATGATAGATATTGTTCTGAAACTTTGATTTTGTTGGTTGTTGAAGATTTGTTTGATTGATGATGGTAGTTCTGGAACTGTTATTTCTAGTAAGTTTGTTAGATATTGATGAGGCTTTTGTTGAAGGTTTTTGATTGATTGTGCAGTTTGGTAGTGCAGTTTGGGATGTTAACAGATTTTGTCTACCTTTGGTTAGCAGGCTGTTGGACAGTTTGTTTGATAATAGTTTTTGTGATTGTTTATGTTGTTGTACTGTTTGTTTGGTTTTTTTCTAGTTTTTTATGACAGGTTTTTTTTTAGATTTGAAACTGTTATACAGTTTGGACAATGGTTATGCTGGTTGTGGTTTGTTGGTTCACAGGGTTTTGTGATTTGTGAATGTTGTTGGCCTGTTTGCTTGGTTTGGGAACTTGTTAACAGGTTTGTAGGTTTGGAAATATGCAGATTTTGGTTCTGCAAGTTTTTGTTGTGCAGGTTTTGGAAGTTTTATAACAGGTTTGGGATCTGGTAGTTTCAGGCTTGTTGCTTGAAACTGTGATGTAGTGTTTTGGAGATTGTTGCAGTTTTTTGACAAAGTGCTCTCTCTTTTGAAACTGTAATGCTCTTTGATGTAGTTATATCCTTTTAGCTTTTGTAACCTATGACAGTTTTTTGCCAAACTGTACAATCTCAAAAAGGTGATATCTTTTCTCTCTTTCTCTCTCAATGACAAAGCAATTTTTTTTGCTTTTCCACTTTTTTCTGAAAAGTTTGCCTATTTCCTGGAAAATGATGAAAAAGCTATGACAAGCCTTTTGCTTGTGATTTAGTTCACCTCCTGCATTTTACTTTTGGCCTGTTGTGTCTGCACTTGTACTTGCCTTGTATGCTGCATCCAGTTTGCCTTGTCATGTGATGCATTTTGCTTGACAGTTTGCCTTGTGCTTTAGTACAGTTTGGCGCCTGTTTGCCTTAGTTGATGCAATGTTTTAGTTGCTTTGTAACTTGCTGCAATGTTTTAGTTGCTTGTCTTGGTTGCTTGCATCCAGTTGCCTTTGTAACTTGCTGCAATGTTTTAGTTGCTATGCTTAGTACAATTTGGCGCCTGTTTGCCTTAGTTTGCTGTAATGCTTGGTTTTGTTTGCCATGTTGTTTTGCATTTGAAACTGTCTTGCATCCAACTTGGCCTTGTTTTGTAATGCAGTTTGGCACCTTGTTGCATTTGAATAAATTTGCTTTGTTTGCATTCTTCTTTTTGCATTTTTTATTTTTCTCTTTGTGAACCAAGAAGAGCAATCTTCTTGTGATTTGCAAAGAGGAAAATAAAAACGTGATGAAAAATAGCACTCTGATTCCAGACGGAAAACTTTAATGGTGAAAAATTTTCTTTCCTTTTGTTTGAAAATTCTATTTAATTAAATGTACTAATCTAATCCTCTTTTCTTTGTTTTTCTTTCATGTGAGCACAACTTGGGTGATGACAAAGCAGAGGAAGCATAAGACTTTAAGCATGGGAGCAATGGAGCAATTGAAGCTTAGGCTTAGAGTAGTAATCTAAAGATATTTTCCATTAGTTGTAATCATTTATTTTTCAATAACTATAAGTTGTAAAAACCTAAAGCATATGAATAATAATTTATCTTTGTAACAACATTTGAAATAAATGAAGAAAGCTTTTATGAGATCATCTGATATCCAATAAAATCTTCTACTGTCAATATCTTGCAATTCTTCTTTCAAGTCTTCACTAATTATTTAAGATTCCTGATTTAAAATAACTGAAACTGCATTCCAATAATTTCAATACAGATAACTTAAACTTTAAGTAATCCAAAAAACTCTGTAATCTCATAACCTTGCAACAGCATTCCAATCAAAATACGCACTGTGTATTCCAATAAACAAGCAAACTTTTCAATCTATTAACAAGCAAATGCCTTAACAGACGCACATTATCTGGTTAACCTGGATCAGATAAAACCTGAATATTCCAAATGACCATCTCAGCTCCTATCTCTTATCCCAGATAATCAGGCCTTGAGAACAACCAGTAATCTTTCAGTAAGCTTAAAAAAGCGTGAAAACATGTGGCAGTTAATTGAATTTCTGAGAATTATGTTTCTTCTGAGAAATGCGAGAGAAGACCCTAATTCTTGATCCATTGCCAAATAAAATCTGTCTGATCCATTCCTGAGCCAAGTCTTTGAAAATCTGAGAAAAACCCTAGGGTTGTGATTTCTTGAAAATGGGAGGGCAAATTTTGAGGTACAACAGCCGCCCCTATTCAATCTTGTTGAACCTGAAGAGTTAGATCGGCGAGTTTGCCGTTCGCGACTTGAAGGTAAAAGATGATTGGACACTAGAGTGCCCATAAATTTGCACTCGTCAAAGCATAGTTGAGGGAATGGGCTTACAGATGCCATTTGGAGATGTGATAGAATCTTGTCGGAGATGGGCTTACAGATGCCATCCAAGAATGTTTGTTGAATTGTATGATGCAATATCAATGTTTATGATATACGAATGCAATGTATGCGCATGTAATTTGATAAGCTGTCTTGCTGAGGAAAATAAATCCTTGACTGCTTGGAGATAATAAAATCTTTGACTGTTGTCGGGGAAAATAAATACTGGACCACTGTTGAAGAGTATGTGTGTCTTCTAGCTTTGCTTAGAATACTTCTACTGGGGATTCCTGTTTTGTTGTTTGAGGAGAAATCTGCTGGGGAATATTTGAAAACTCTGTGGGGAATTGAGAATGAGAATCTTCATTCTGCTAGGGGAATTTATGCTGAGGAGTCAAGAACGAGAATCTTCGATCTGTAGGGGATTAAAAAACTCTGAAAAATTTATGCTGAGAGTAAAGAAGGCTCTGGCAACTTCGCTGGAGAATCAAAGATGAGAATCTTGATTTTGTTGGGGAGTAAAAACTCTGTGGGAAATAGCTATACTGTTGGGGAGTAGCTATCCTCTTAGAGAGTAAGCTCAGGACTCTGGGAAAAGCTTATTCCTATTAGGAAGAAGTTCAGGAGTTTAGGTTGTATGCCACTTTGAGAATGAGAATCTTCACTCTGTCGGGAATATCAGGAACTCGAGTTATATGCCAATCTTCCGGGGAAGCAAGAATGAGAATCTTCATTCAAGCGTTTGGGTCAGGAAGTTGGGTGTATACCAATCTACTGGGGAAGCAAGAATGATAATCTTCATTCAGGCGTTTGGGTCAGGAGGTTGGGTGTATGCCAATCTATTGGGGAAGCAAGAATGAGAATCTTCATTCTGTTAACGGTATCAGGAGCTTGGGAGTATGCCAATCTTCCGGGGAAGCAAGAATAAGAATCTTCATTCAGGCGTTTGGGTCATGAGGTTGGGTGTATGCCAATCTACTGGGGAAGTAAGAATGAGAATCTTCATTCAGGCATTTGGGTCAGGAGGTTGGGTGTACGCCAATCTACTGGGGAAGCAAGAATGAGAATCTTCATTCTGTTAACGGTATCAGGAGCTTGGGAGTATGCCAATCTTCTGAGGTTTCAAGAATGGGAATCTTTGTTCTGTTAACGGTATCAGGAGCTTGGGAGTATGCCAATCTTCTGAGGTTTCAAGAATGAGAATCTTTATTCTGTTAACGGTATCAGGAGCTTGGGAGTATGCCAATCTTCTGAGGTTTCAAGAATGGGAATCTTTATTCTGTTAACGGTATCAGGAGCTTGGGAGTATGCCAATCTTCTGATGTTTCAAGAATGGGAATCTTTATTCTGTTAACGGTATCAGGAGCTTGGGAGTATGCCAATCTTATGAGATTTCAAGAATGAGAATCTTTATTCTGTTAACGGTATCAGGAGCTTGGGAGTATGCCAATCTTCTGAGGTTTCAAGAATGAGAATCTTTATTCTGTTAACGGTATCAGGAGCTTGGGAGTATGCCAATCTTCTGAGGTTTCAAGAATGAGAATCTTTATTCTGTTAACGGTATCAGGAGCTTGGGAGTATGCCAATCTTTTGAGGTTTCAAGAATGAGAATCTTCATTCTGTTAACAGTATCAGCAGCTTGGGAGTATGCCAATCTTCTGAGGTTTTAAGAATGAGAATCTTCATTCTGTTAACAATTAACTGTTATCTGGTTGACCTCCAGGCTTTACAGTGTCTTGTATTTCTATCTGGTCAACGTCCAAGCTTCATGATACTTTAATTCCTATCTGGTCAACGTCCAGTATTCAGAAGGAAATCAAATGGTTATCTGGTCGCCTCCGGTTTCCCTTTTGATTCCAGGGCCTACTAATATCTGGTTGAATCCGGGCTTCAAAGTAATTGGCCAATTGGTCAACGTCCATGTTTCACAGTATGCCTTGCTGTTATCTAGTCAACGTCCAGGTTTCACAGTCTTGTATCGTTATCTGGTCAACGTCCAGGCTTCACGATACGAATTTTGTGAGAAATTGATTGCATCTTTCCTGAAAGGTAAAGGTTAGTGGCATGACATATATCAAATAATGACGTTCTCAAAATAAATGAGATTGCGTTGCATGATGTCCTGATGTACGGATGTGTAATGCTTTTCAAGACAACCTCTTGTTGGGGAAAATAAATCCCGAACTGGTGATGGAGAAAAGAGTTGGATTCTTCGTCTCTGATAGTGAAAAATCTGGCGACTTCAAAGGGAAACTTTTTCAGGAATTCTTGAGGTCGGCTTAGCTGGGAAGAGGTTGCCAAAGGTCGAAACTCTGGCTGGAAGCCATCTTATGAGGAGGATTTCAGAGAGATTTATCATTGCCCCAAGTAGCGAGCGTTTATGGCTTCGCCAGGAAATGTTTGACTGTACGTAACCCTTGGTTGGGATTTACGTTCAATGCCCCAAGTGATGGTAATGGAGACTTGCCCATGGCTAACCTGCATTTTGAGAGATTTCTTGAAATCTTGACTGGACTGCCCCAGGTTAACTGGACTTTGAGAGATTTCTTGAAATCTTGACTGGACTTCCCCAGGTTAACTGGACTTTGAGAGATTTCTTTAAATCTTGACTGGACTTCCCCAGGTTTATTGGACAATGCCATGCCAAGTTCCCTTTTGTTGATAGGAGATTTTTGCAACGGAAGTGTCATCCTACTTGAAGTGATTTTGTTCACTGAGAGAGCTTTCGTTCATCGGAACATTCACTGTGTGAATTTCTTTGCTGTCAAACAAATAGCCATATGCAAACGATGATATTCAAATAATGCGAAGTTTATGCTTGTCTCGAAGTTTTGAAAAATGCGTTTTTTAGCATAAAACTTTCTAAAAGAAATAATCAACTTAAGATTTAGAGCAAAGACTTACAGGAGTCAGGATACCTTTTGTAACAGTATGCTTTCAAACTAACCCATGCTTCAATTAGGACTTTTGAAGGGTTGTAACGTGGCTTGGTTCACGGTTTTAAGAAACAAAGGATAAAGGCTCAAAGTATATTTGTACCCACCCGCTCTTCGTGATGTTCTTCAATCCTAAACTCAGTTAATTATGCGTTTGAACTCCAAATGAGTCTGTAACGACGTTTTAGTGATGGTTCACACAAGTTAAATTTGTTGGAAGGCAGTCATTTTTTTTTTGCAACATTTTTCATGTTGTTGAGGATTTGTAGTGACCTCTTTCTTTTGATTTGTTATCCCTAATTTTTTCCTGACTGTTCTTATTTTCGAGATTACAGTCAGCGGGATACCCCAGCTTTCTTAAGCCTCCTTTGTAGGTTTTGGCTCAGTGGGCTTTTCTTTTTGAGAGATAATGACTGCCTATGAGATAAAGAACCATCATTGTCTTTTGATTCCAAAGGAATTTTTTTTTTATGTCGTTCATCGTATTACAGGATGAGAGTTTGCGACTTTAACACGTATTTGAATTAACTGAGAGACTACCCTGCCCCGGGTTTGATTAAAGGTTTCAATTTGTGTTAAAACAGAAAACTTCTACTTCTTTGGCTCGAAGGGGTTGACTAGGGATTATATTCCTTATAACTCCAGTGTTTAGGATTTGAAAGAAATGACTGCACATCGTCAGCAAGGTCTGTCCAAAAGCATATTGTATGAGATTATGGCATTGTTTTCGTCATCCTCCCTCTAAAGGCTCGTAACTTTTAGCAAGAGTTAAATGTCATAAAGAAAGTAGAAAGCATAGTTCAAGTATAGTGAAAACGAATGGATGAACTCAAGACAAACATATGTGTTGTACCCCAAAATTTTCCCTCCCATATTCTTCAAGATTTATCAAGAATCATCTTCAACTGGTTCAAGATTGCTCAAGGATTGCACAGTCCAAATACCTCCTAAGCCAGTTGAAATTAGGGTTTTGGTTCTTTCAAGGAATTTGAGGTTTTCAATGGCTCAATCAAGTCTCTAGGGCCTATATGCATTGTCAAACATCTACATGTCAAGTTTCAAGACTCACAATATCAAATTGCACAGTCAAAAGCTCTATTTGCTTCACAATCAACTGCAAGGGCAAAATGGTCATTTTGCAGTCAAAAGTCAAAAATTTTGGTCAACATCTTATTTTGAGTCCACAATCATCATTTGATCAAGTCTTGATCATGATTCCACAAGGATAGCTCAAAAATCATCAAGATGCCAAAAGTTACTATTTTTCGACAGCAGAAAAGTCAAATGTATCTTGACCAGGGCATAACTTTTTCATGGTTCATCAGAAAAATTCCATCCAATGCTCATTTTGAAGGGGATGAGATTTCCTACAACTCATCTTCACATTCCAAGTCCAAGAAATGCTCTCACAAAAATTTATCAATTTCTACATTATAGGTCAAATTCAAAAGTCAACAAAAATGCACTTTAAGTCAAAGACCATAACTTGAGATTGGTAAATCCAAATGACATGGGACCAAAGTAATTGGTTAGAGGACTTCAAGACCTTTCCAAAATGTCCAAGAACATGTTCATATGATCAAAATTGAGCAAGATATGCATTGGAGAAGTTGGGAAATGTTTGTGAATTTGCAAAAGTCAACTTTGCTCAAAACACCTTGTTTTTGCTAATGGGCCTCAATTTTCTTCTTGAAACTTTATCCATGACTTATGCACGACCCATCAATCCTAATTGAATTATTTTCTTATTTTTTATTAATTAATTGGATTTTTAATTGATTTTAATTCATTTAATTAATTTAAATTGTAGGAAATACAAAGATTTGATTTTTCAATCTTTTTGTGAAGCAAGAATGACCTAATCATGCTGGCAATTTCGTGTGCAAATCAAAGGGACAAAAATCTCCAAGTTTAGCAAGTTTTTCCAATCGAAAAGATTCAAAAATATTTGATTTTCAATCAAATATTCAAACCATCATTCCATGGATTTCTTTGCAAGATTTTGACCTAATTCTCTTCCTCTATAAATACACAAGCCAACCCTATTCATGCATACGTGAAATCTCTGCAGAAAAGCCATAACCACATTCAAAAAAATCCAAGAAAACTCAAAACTGTTTTCTATATTCCAGGCCAATTCAAGGACTTTTGTGGATTCAAATACGTTGTTGGGAGTGTGAGGAACGTGTAGCACTCAAAACCAAGTGTTAAAGCTCAAGAAATCCTCCAGAACAGTCTCACGGTTTGCATATTATTTTCATAATCGTAACTCATGATTCATACATATTTAACATGATTTTGTCACTGTTTTGTATTGCTTGAATTCATGTAAAGCTAATGGTATTAATTAATTGGATTATAATGCACAGAATCGAAAGTTACCATTGATGAATTCTAGGGTTCTTGAACTCTAAAATTGGGGATTTACAGTACAGGAAAAATCAAGCCTTGAGAGACCTATGGTTGAAATCGTTGAGACCAGACGAACACAGTGGCACCATCGCGAAATATTTATGTAAATTGTAGAGCTAATCGCTATTTTTGGTCACTGTAGGTTGTGGGGGTTAAAAACCCCCGCTATCTATTTGTTTTTTACAGGAACAAATGAGGAAGACGGAGGACGTGTAAGCCTCTGAGTGAACAATTCAAAAGAGCGCGCGTTTTTGTTTGTTTTTTAGCATATGTATTAATTTGTATATATTATATTTGGTTGTTATTATATTATCAAAAGCAAGAAAATGGTGGAGTGGTTAGGTGCGCTGGCTGGTGATCATTGGGACCTGGGTTCGATTCCCAGGTCCCCCAAAACTCTTATAATATTTTTCTTAACATGATTACATGCAGGCTTCAGGAAGTGTTCCACCATGTGCCTCAATCACCCACGTGCCATGTGGCTGCCAGCATAGATCCAATGGCCAGGAGATGAACAATACCATACTCCCAGTCAACCATGCGCATGGGGGATCTCCAAAGTCAAAGCAGGCTTGAAACAAATGGGCCAGAATTTCCAAACAAGCCTCCTTAATGGGCCAGCACCCCCTGGTTTCTTTATTCTTTTTTCTTTTACATTTTAATTTTTATTTTATTTTACTAATTATTATTATTATTACTTAATTAACTTAATTAATATTTTTCATAATAAATTCAGAAAACTAAAAATGTAAATATTTTTATTATTATTATTATTTATTAATTTCACTTTATTTTTTGTAAATAAATACTAACAAATTAATTTAGTTTAATTAGGTTTAATTTTGACTTTTTTTTCATAATAAATAAAATAAATTAGAATTAGGGTTTTTACTAACTTTTGAATTTATTTTATTTTATTTTATTTTATTTTCATTAAAACATTAAAAAACTTAAAAAATATTTATTTTATTTAATTAATTAGAATTAGGTTTGATTAAATGCAAAAAGGACCAAACTTCATTCTTTCTCAAAAAGGGTCAAAACCCTAAAGACTTTTCCCGATTCAAATTTTATTCGCGCATTATTATTTTTGATCATATTGATGTAACTGCTCCGAGGATGTAATAGTGTTAATTAGGACCCCTTTTATCGCTTTCTTTATTTTCTCGCATTTACTTTTCAAGGGTTGCTTTTGGCGATGTAAATACCCGACGCCTTGTAATAGCGTAGATTTACTTTCTGCAATTTACTTTCCGCACAACTACTAACTGCTATGCATGACAAGACTTGCCTGAAAAATAAAATCAAAACGTAGCTCACCTTAACATGTGCAAAGATAACATAATTTGAATCCTGACACACTCGCACATGCCACTCCTAGGGTACGCCTCACTTGGTTGCCTCGACGTGGTCATTGAGTATAGGGTGTTTTAGAGGTCGCCCTCCTGTCTAAAGATCCAAGTTGCCTCGAAACGGTTGCCTCGGATAAAAAGGATCTAGGACATTAGGGTTACCGCTAAGGCGTCCTACTATTGCTTTGGTGATCACATGTCCCATATAATCGAATTGACCCAAAACTCCAACGACGGTGCTACCTACTTCTCAATAGTGGGATAGTACTGTCTAATGGACATTTACACAACTTAATTTCTTTTGAGCAGGTAGAGGTTCTAAGGTACTTGCTCTTTCAAAAAACAAAAATACTTTTCGCACTTACACTTTTCTGACAAGAAGTTTTCAAACAAACACTTCATACACTCTTGAGGACTGATACAAGAGTTAGAATGAAGTTTTCAAAACAAACTTTTTCAAAACCAACAAACACAAGAAAAGTAAACATTTTTGAAAACATAGTGAGCAAGTACCTAAGAGCCCGTGGATAACCACGGATAGAAAGGGTGTTAACACCTTCCCTTTCTATAATCTACCTCCCGAACCCGAGAAACATCTCGAAAAGGAATTTTGATGTGCTTTTGTCCTTTCCTTGTTGGAGAAAATAAAAGACGGTGGCGACTCTTGCTTACCGCGACATTTCGCGAACCAACATTTCAAAACAGTCAGTTCTATTTCCACCGATCACAAAACTGGCGACTCTGCTGGGGAACTCTTTATAAGTGAGGTGTACCTTAGGATTAGATCATTATATGTTTTCAATTGAATGCCTTGTTTGCTTTAATATTGTGGGCTTGCATCGGAGTTTTATAGATCCTAACCCGGATATGGGGATACCCTTTTAGAAGTAGCAACAAACTATGAGGGAACTGTGCGGGGTATACCGACATGGTTGAAGCAGTTGCTACGTTGATGTGGCACTTTACTGAGTACCGGTAACCCTTGAGTCAAGTCAAGGAGAGTACGGGGCCGCCGCGTGGTGTCGTGAAGCATCAACTGACCTTAGAACCTTACTTGAACCATCCTGGCCTCTTTAGGGGTAGTGAGATGACCGACTTTGGTGTAGTCCGAAGTTGGTAGATACTCGATACTACACTCATTGAGGGTTGTTTTCTTGGAATATTTTGGTCACCAGTTAAGTGGATAAATCAAAATAATGAACATAGAAAACAACCTGTTGTACCCCAAAATTTTCCCTCCCATATTCTTCAAGATTTGCCAAGATCAAGCTTCAAAATCTCTCAAGGGTTGCACAGTCCAATTACCTCCTAACACAGTCAAAATTAGGGTTTTGGTTCTTGCAAAGAAATTGAGGTTTTCAAGGGTCCAATCAAGTCCCACATGCCTATAAACATTGTCAAGCATCTATATGTCAAGTGTCATAGCTCACAGCATCAAATTGCACAGTCAAAAACCCCTAAATGCTCCACAGTCAACTGTAGGGGAAAAATGGTCATTTGACAGTCAAAAGTCAAAATTTTTGGTCAACATATTATTTTGAAGCCACAAACATCATTTGATCAATTCTTGATCATGATTTCTCAAAGCATGGCTCAAAAAGTCTCAAGATGCAAAAGTTTCTATTTCTGGACAGCTAAAAATTCAACTGCAAATTGACCAAGGCATAACTTCCTCATGGTTTATCAGAAAAATCCCATCCAATGCTCATTTTGAAGAGAATGACATTTCCTACAACTCATCTTCACACTCCAAGTCCAAGAAATGCTCTCACAAAAAGTTATCAATTTCAACATTATAGGTCATTTTCAAAAGTCAACAAAAAGGCACTTTAAGTCAAAGACCATAACTTGAGATTGGTAAATCAAAATGACATGGGACCAAAGGAATTGGTTAGAGGACTCCAAGACCTTTCCAAAATGTCTAAGAACATGATCATAGCTTTAAAATTGAGCAAGATATGCATTGGAGAAGTTGGGAAATTTTTGGGAACTTTGAAAAGTCAACTTTGCTTCAAAAGATTAAAAAATGCTAATGGGCCTCAAATTCTTCCTTGAATCATTACCCAAAGCATATGCACGACCCATTGAGCTAAAAATGATTTATTTTCTTATTTTTAATTAATTAATTGAATTTTTATTCTTATTAATTCATTTAATTAGTTTTAATTTTGAGAAAAATATCAAATGATGCTCTTCAAATCTTTTTGTGCAGCAAATATTCTCATTATAGGCTAAAGATTTCGTGCACCAATCTACAAGACAAGATCACCCATATTTGGCAAGATTTGCATGAAAAAAAGATTGAAAAAGATATGGAAAAAATCAAATATTGAAATCATCAATTCATGGACTTTTGGGCTTTGTTTTTGACCTAGAATGCTTCACTTACATATGCACAAGGAAACCTAATTCAAGCATACACGAAAAAGCTGCTGAAGCTGCATAACCAATTTGCAACTTTTGGCCAAAAACTTGAAAACTGATTTCATAGTTAGAGCACAATTCAAAGCTTCTAAAGGATTCCAATATGTTGCCTAAACATCCAGGAAGCGTTTGCAATCAAGAACGAGTCAAAACGTGTAAAGAATTGAAGAACAAAGGCTATACAGTTTGCCAAAATTCCTTGAATTCCATATCATGATTCATGCACTTTTAACCATTTTTCTTGATTGATTTATACTAACATTAACCTTCTGAAGCGATTGGTACAACATAATTGTGATAATATTGCCTAAATCAGAATCCACCATTGATGAAACCTAGGGTTTCAGAACTTCAAAATTAGGGGTTCTCATATATGGTAAAATTAGACCACCTAACCTATATGGATAGAATCGTTGCATCAAGACGAAGCAAATGATAACCTCGCGCCCTTTTTATATTAAGGTCTCTTCTATTCGCTATTTTTCATGGCTGTGCTTAGTGGGGGTTTAAAACCCCCGCTATTTGTTTTCTATTTGCAGGAAGAACGAAGACGAAGCATGCGTGGCAAGGCGTGACTGGAGCATTTGAATTTCAGCACGTTTTTTTTGTTTTATATCATTAACTTTTGTTTTTCATTATAATATATGTTTTCCATTATATAGACAAACGCGCTAAGTGGCTCAGTTGGTGGAGGAGAGGTATTGCAAGCATTGGGACCTGGGTTCGATCCCCAGGTCCCCCATACAATTGCTATTATTTTTTCTAACTCAATTCCATGCAGAGCTTCATCCAGAACTCCACCATGAGCCTCACGTCCAAGCTTGCCACATGGCCATGAGCTTCCATCCAAGAGTCAGAAGGTGAATTCCAGGGTACACCTCAGTCAACCATCCCACACGTGGTACCAAAAAGTCAAGCAAGGCCTATGCTGTTGGGCCAGATTTACTTCAAAAAACCTCCCTTTGGGGCCTGACACCCCCTTTGGTTTGCACTTTTTTCTTTAGTTTTATTTTCTTTTCTTTTCTAAATTCTTTTCAATTGTTTTTTTAATTATTTTCATTAAGTCACCATAAAATAATTTTCATAATAAAAAATCAGAAACTAAAAAATGTTTTTTAATTAATATTTAATTTCACCATTTGAATATTTTTGTAAATAAACTAACAATTAATTTAGTTAATTTAGGTTTTAAACTTTAATCTTTTTTTTCTTAATAAATAAAAAATATCTAGAACTAGGTTTTTTGACATTTTTCATCCTTTTCTTAATCAATTTTTTCTCATTTATTTATTATTATAATTACTATTTATTTTTGTAAATAAACATGTATACTAATTAATTAGTAAATTAGAGTAACTTTAATATTTCTTTTCGTTAATAATTAAAATAACTTAGAATTAGGGTTTCTCTTGAATTTCAATGTTCTTTATTTCATAAATACAAAAAACATAAAAAATAATTTCTTTTCTTTAATTAAATAATAATTAGACTTTAAGAGGGTAGTACCTAAACTTCAAGAGGGTAGTACCTAAATTTCATGCTGGCCTAAACTCTAAGGGTTGTCTGGTGTGACTTGTGTGCCTTATCATGTTTGCTTTTTGTGAATACTTGTGGTGTGTGTGATTGGTGGATCTGGAACTGACTATGTAACGCTGGTTCGCGAAATGTCGCGGAAGCAAGAGTCGCCACCGTCTTTTATTTTCTCCAAATGGAAAGGACAAAAGCACAGAAAAATTCCTTATAGAGATTGCTCTCGGTTCGGGGGGTAGATTATAGAAAGGGAAGGTGTTAGCACCCTTTCTATCCATGGTTATCCATGGGCTCTTAGATACTTGCTCATTTGTGTTTTCAAAAAATGGTTTGTTTGCTTTTCAACTGTGGGTTTTAAAAAGTTTCTTTGAAAATTTCAGTTCGACTCTTGTATCGGTCCTCAAGAGTGTTTGAAAAGTTGCTTTCGAAAGCTTTTTTGAAAAGGTGTTGGTGTGAAAAGTATTTTTGAATTTGTTTTGAAATTTAAAGCAAGTATCTAGAGTCGTCTACCTACCCTAAGGAATTCGTCTGTGTAGATGTCCTTAAAAGTAGTGCCATCCCACCATTGAGAGGTAGGTAGCACCACCGTTGGAGGTGTTCGGGTCAATTCGAGGTTCGGGACATGGTGATCACCAGAGCAATGGGAAGACACCTTAGAAGCTACCCTCATGCCAGGTTCCCGGATCATGAGGACTTACTAAGACATCCTCTACTCGACGATCACCTTTCGAGGCAAGGCAACAGTGAGGCGTACCCTAGGGGTGGTGTGTGATTTGTGTGTCATGTTCACTTGCATTTATCTTGTTCATGTCAAAGTGATCTATGCGTTTGTTTTTATTTTAGGCCATTCATTCTTGCATGCATTTATTTAACAGTTAAAAGGATGCGGAAATTAAAAGTTCTAGACTATTACAAAGGCGCGGGTCCACATCGCCAAAATTAAAGTCCAGGACCCGATTTGACAGAAAGTAAATAAAGAAATAAAGGAGAGTGCGAGAAATAAATTGTCCGAGTTTACAAGGCTTTGGGAGAATTACATTAATATTTACGAGAAATAAAATAAAATGCGCGAATTGGAATTAAAATTGGAAGCGAGGGCGTTGGACCCTTTTTAATGAAATTAAATTATTATTTACAAATTAATTCAATTAAGGAAAAAGAAATAAAAAAAAGAAAGAGAAATTGTTTTTTGAGATTTTGGTATTTATGGTTTTTATGTGAATTAAATGAAATTAACTAATTAACCCTAATTCTACAACTTTTATTTATTAAGAAAATATGACAATTATCTACCATTAAACCTAATTTAATTAATGCAATTTGATTTATAAAAATAAATAATTAATTATGGTGAAAAGAAAAGAAAAAAAGGATAAAAATTGATACAAACCCTAATTCTACAAATTTTTGATTTATTAAGAAAAATATTTGAATTAAACCTAATTTTAAAAAAGCTAAAATTAATTAATGATATTTACTTAAAAAATATTAAAATAAAACATATTTTCAATTTTGTCTTTTCTGATTTTTTGCTATTTTTATATTTTTATGAAAATGATTAAATTAAAGTAATTAATTAAAAATAAATAATTGGAATAAATAAAATAAGGAAGAAAATAGAAATCAAAACCTTGGGGGGTCTGTCCCCAAATTGGAGGTAAAGTCCAGTAATTCTGGCCCACTGAACTTTGGCCTTGTTGACTTTTCCACGTTCACATATGCATAGTTGACATGGGGGTATGGTGACCTGCATGATCTGGCCCTTTGATCAGCCTCTGAAGCCATGTGGCGTGCCAGGATGTTGAGTGTATGGTAGGCACTTGCAAATGAATTACACAAGAACATGATTAAGAGAAAAATATAAGGAAAGGGGGGGGGGGGGGACCTGGGATCGAACCCAGGTCCTGTTGGTTACCAAGTGCTTTCTCCACCACTATGCCATCCACGCGCTTTGTACATAATTCAATAAGTAAATAATATAATAAAAAATAATGATCAGTGATTAATTTGCGTGCAAAAATTCAAATGGTCCAATCATGCCTTGACACTTCATCATCTTCCTCCTCGTTTCGTTTTTTTTCCTGAAACATGAAAAGGTTAGCGGGGGTTCTAAACCCCCCCAAAATATGCTTGTTTTCAAAATAGAGATTAGGCCATGGTATTATATAAATTAGGCGTGAGGATTGCTTTAGAATCGTCCAAGCATGCTGAATTCAACCATGGTATTATGGTGTTCCAATTTTACAGCATTTAGAAACGCCCAATTTGAAAGCTTGGTAACCCTAACCTGTATCAATGGTGAATCCTCTAATTTGGCACAAAAACTCAATTAAAATATGCAGTTAGCTTTAGAATCAATCACTCAATGTAAATCAATAAAGAAAACACACGAAAAATGCATGAAATTCATGATTCGATTATGGAAATTTTCGTGAAAAGCTTGACTCTGATATACTAATTCTTGATGTTTCAGGCTATGGTATTGATCCAGGTACCTTCCTTGATGTCTCAGCAAGCCAATGGAACAATTATTTTGGCTTGAATCGCCCTAGAACCTAGTTTTCAGTATTTGAGTTTTTTCACAAAAATGCAAAAGTGATGATGATGTTCTTGCGCAGCTTTGTGGTCTCTTGGAATAGGGTTAGCTTTGCACTTATGTATGGAATGATTAGGGTAAGAATTCAGAGCCAAAGGATCAATGATTTGATGAGAAGATATTTGATTTTCCATGCCATAATTTTCAAATCTTTTCATGCATATTTGCTTCAAATCATGTCAAATCACCATAATTCTTTCCAAATCAGGTCATGCACGAAATCTTAAGCCTATTCCATGCACAAAAAGATTTAAAAAGTTAGGTTTAGTATTTTTCATATATTTTAATTAATTAAATGAATATTTAGCAATTAAAAATTCAAATAAATAAAATAAAAATGATAAAAAAACTTCCCTTTGGGACAAATGGTCGTGCACATGTTTTGGATAATGATTCTTTGAAGAAAAAGAGGCCCATTAGCATTTTAAAGACATTTGAAGCAATGTTGACTTTTCAAAATATCCAAAAATTTCCCAACTTCCACAAGGCATAACTTGCTCAATTTTTAAGCTTTGCTCATGTTCTTGGACATTTTGGGAAGGTCTTTGAGTCCTATAACCAATGTCTTTGGTCCCATGTCATTTTGATTTACCAATCTCAAGTTATGGCCTTTGACTTAAAGTCCCTTTTTGTTGACTTTTGAAAATGACCTATAATGTTGAAATTGATAACTTTTTGTGAGAGCATTTCTTGGACTTGAAGTATGAAGAGGAGTTGTAGTAAATGTCTTTCTCTTCAAAATGAGCTTTGGATGGAATTTTTCTGATAAACCATGTGGAAGTTATGCCTTGGTCAAGTTACAGTTGACTTTTTCAACTGTCCAAATATGGAAACTTTTGCATCTTGAGACTTTTTGAGCCAAACTTTGAGAATCATGATCAAGCATTGATCAAATGATGTTTGTGACTTCAAAATGAGATGTTGACCAAAAATTTGAACTTTTGACTGTCAAATGACCATTTTGCCCCTGCGGTTGACTGTAGTGCAATTAGGGTTTTTGACTGTGCAATTTTGTGCTGTAAGTCTTGGAACTTCGTATGAGGATGCTTGATCATGTTTGTAGGCCTGTGGGACTTGATTGTACCCTTGGAAACTTCAATTTCTTTGTCAGAACCAAAACCCTAATTTTTGACTATTTGGAGGCCCTTGAACTGTGCAACCCTTGGGGAGATTTTGAAGCTTTGACTTGGCAAATTTTGAAGAATATGGGAGGGCAAATTTTGGGGTACAACAGTGTGTCTTTATCATAACATCATAACATCATAAAGCATCATATGCATTTACTAACCACTTCAAGGGTTCGAATCTTCATCTTTGTTCTTGTTTTGTAGGACATGGAGACTATCCGCAGGAAAACAATTCAGGTCAACCTTGTAAGGATGCCTCCTCAACTTAAGGAGCTTACATCCAGGATTCCCAAGAACTCTTCCTTCAGTGAAAGGCATGGTAGACTCATCAGCTTAGTCAACACCAACATTGAAGAAGATATGATAAAAGTTCTATTCCAGTTCTTTGACCCCCTGCACCACTGTTTTACTTTCCCGGATTATCAATTGGTGCCTACTTTGGAAGAGTTTTCTCAACTTCTGAAGGTTCCTATTCTTAGTCAACCACCCTACAAGGGTACGGAAAAGGAACCAAAACTTGAAGAGGTTGCTCAAGCATTACGTCTACAACCATATGACATCAAGGGGCATTGGGAAATCAGAAGTGGTATCAAAGGATTCTTGGCAAAGTTCCTGCTTGAGAAGGCCCAAGAATGTTGGAATTCTCTTGACCTACAAGCCTTTGAAGAGATTGTGGCACTCCTTGTCTATGGGTTGCTTTTGTTCCCAAATCCGGATCAGCTTATAGATATAAATGCTGTCAAGATTTTTATGTCCAAGAATCCCATCCCTACATTGCTTGGGGACATCCTCCACTCATTTTACACTCGAACAATGAGAAAGAGAGGTGTTCTCATGTGTTGCACTCCTCTCCTGGCAAGGTGGTTTATTTTGCACCTTCCACAATCAGTTTTGAAGAACGAGCGGGGTTTGAGATGGTCACAATGATTAATGACTCTTACACATGTTGATATACATTGGTGTTATCGGTCCAGAGAAAATGTCACTATCATTGATCGTTGTGGAGAATTTCCTAATGTTCCTTTACTTGGAATTAGAGGAGGCATTACTCACAACCCCTATTTGGCTTTGAGAAAATTTGGATATGCTCGGAGGGATGGCCCTCGTGACATGCTGATTCCTGACATAGTCTTCGACTTCGACAATGATACGCAAGGACTTCGCCAGAGGTTTATCAGAGCTTGGAGGATGCCTAACAAGGTGGATAGTAAGACACTGGGGCACAAGAATTCCATTCCCCTTGAGCCTTACCTCAAGTGGGTACGAACCCGCTCCCAGAAGCTTATGATGCCATATCCTCACAATCTCCCCGTGATCAAAGAGCCAGCTATGGAAGGAGAGGTTCCATACACCATTCAACATCCTGACATGCCAACATCTTGGGAAGAAATGCAAAAGAGCTGGATCCAACTCAAGGAAGAGCGAAATTCTCTTGAAGCCAGTCTACATGCCAGTGAGAAGAAGGTCTTGGAGCTCACCCGCCTACTTCACGAGGAAAAGACCCTCAACACTTACATCGCCCCAAAGAGGATGCGCAGTGTCTTTTGGCATTAAGTATTTTGTAATATTTCTCCCATGAGGCACTGATGTATTAAAACAGATTACTTCTTAATATAACGTGTGTTCCTTTTTTGTCTACAACAAATTTGAATTTTCGAACCCTTGAATGCATTGCATAAATAGCATACCATGCATCATATGCATAACAGGTACACTTTTTACAGGTCACTTATCTTCTTCGCTATTTATTTCAGCAATCATCATGTCTTCTGAACCTACTACAGAACAAGCTATCAAGGCCCTCCATGCCCAGAATGCCCAGTTCCAAGAGTTGGTAATGAGCCTAGCCCATGGTCAACAGGAGTTGAAGACTCTGATTCTGAAGAAGAAGAAGAAGAGGACTGTATTGTTCAACACTGGACGCAGATTTGGGAATGGATCACAGAATGAGGCTGAGTTGACCACCTCATCTGTAGGCAAAGACAGTCCACAAGAGAGAAGGGTTCCTAGTCCCGTGGTCTCCGACAACGAGACGGATTATAATGATGAACAGTATCCTCCTGCTGAGGATAGGTATAAACAGTTAGAGGACCGTTTAAGCGCTATGGAGATTCAACATGTGCCCGGGTTGGACTTTGGAGACCTAGGCTTATCCTCTGGGGTGGTGATTCCCCATAAGTTCAAGGCACCTGCTTTTGCAAAGTACGACGGAGCTTCCTGTCCTAAGCTGCACCTCCGATCGTATGTAAGGAAGATCCAACCTTATACAGCTGACAAGAATTTGTGGATCCATTTCTTCCAGGATAGTCTTTCAGGGGCTCAACTCGAATGGTTCTATCAGTTGGATGGAGCCAGTATTCGTAACTGGGAGGACTTGGATACTGCATTTTATAAGCAGTATTAGTATAATTCCGACCTCGCTCCTACGTGTACCCAACTCCAGGGTATGTCACTAGGGACGGGTGAAGGATTTAAGGAGTATGCTCAAAAGTGGAGAGACCTGGCTGGAAGGGTGCAGCCACCTTTGACTAACCGTGAGCTCGTTGATATGTTCTTGGGGACCCTGTCTGGTCCGTTCTTCAACCATTTGATCGGAAATTCTTCTGCCGAATTTACAGACCTTATCTTAACTGGTGAGAGAATAGAAGCTGGTATCAAGTCTGGGAAGATACAAAAGAGTGCCTCCTCGAGTACTGAAAAGAAACCGTTTAAGAAAGAATCTAGTGTTGTCTATGGTTCAAGGAGACCAAATAGATCTGAACACCACCAAGCTGTCAATGCGGTGGTTATTTCAAAACCTGCTGGTGCTCCTCAGTGTCACACCCAACAAAGAGAAGAGAGACCTAGAAGGCAGTTCACTCCACTCAGCATGACCTTGTCCCAGATATTGCCGCAGTTGCTGACAACCAATTTGGTAACTCTACGGGAAGCCTCAAAGAATCCCAACAAGACATCTCCAAAGTACAACCCCAACGCCCGCTACGCTTATCATTCTGATGGCCCGAGACATAATACGGATGATTGCTGGACTTTGAGGAATAAGGTTCAGGACCTAATCGATGCAAAGGAGATAGAGTTCTAGGCGCCCGAAAGGCCCAATGTTGTAACTGCTCCCATGCCCAAGCATGGAGCGAATGCTGTAGAGGAAGACCTGTATGTAGCCTCTGTGGATGATATTGTTACTCCGCTATTGACCGTCAAGAGGAACCTGTTGCTAGCCGGTTTATTTTCGGGATGTAGTAAAGGTTGCCATCTATGTTCTGTTTCACCTGCTGGTTGTCCTTTGTTGAAGTCATGTATCCAAAACCTGATGGATAATAAAGAGATCTTATTTGAGAAGGTTGATGTTCCTGCTACCCCTACTGAAGAAGTGTCCATTGTCACCATTTTCAATAATTCTCCCAAGGCTCCCTCAAAGAAGCCTGTCAAAATCATGCCTGCTCAGAAGATTGCACCCATCATCATCACTGTTCCGGGGCCCATCCCCTATACATCCGAAAAAGCTGTCCCTTGGCACTATGGGGCAGATGTTTATATGCTTGGAGTTAAACAAGAGTATGATACTAGTACCGGCGTCAGCAACATTACCAGGCCTGCCAAAGTCACCCGCAATGGTAGGCTTTTCTCACCAGATATTGCGCCTCCAATAATCCAGAGACCTATTGTCATCACACCTGCCAATGTGCCTGCTTCCCTTCCTAACCAAGTTCCTACCCCTGCTGCCGAGTCATCTGACGCTTGGGGCAAAGGGATCGCCAATGACATGCCTGCCCAGACGGAGGCACCAAAGACCACCAATGTTGAAGCTTCCCAACAGGAGATGGAAGAGATCCTTAAGATTATCAAGAAGAGTGATTTTAATGTAGTTGAGCAGCTGGGGAACACCCCATCAAAAATTTCTATGCTATCACTGTTGTTGTGTTCAGAGGCCCATGCCAAGGCTCTGATTACCTTCCTGAAGACGGCCCACGTGCCACAAGAGACGTCAGCTGATCAATTTACCGATTGTGTGGCCAACTTAACTGCTGATAATGGTTTAGGTTTCTCCGATGCCGATCTGACTGCCAAAGGGAAGAATCATAACGATGCCCTGCATGTCTCCATTGAATGCAGGGGCACTACCCTTGCCCATGTGCTGGTTGACACTGGTTCCTCATTGAACGTATTACCCAAGAAAGCTCTAGACAGGTTGGATTGCGAGGGGTTGGAACTAAAGCCAAGTAACATTGTTGTCTGGGCCTTTGATGGGTCTAAAAGGATGGTGCATGGTGAAGTTGACATTCCGATCAGAGTTGGTTCTCATGTCTTTGATTCTACATTCTATGTGATGGACATCAGGCCGTCCTATTCTTGTTTGCTGGGACGTCCTTGGATCCATAAGGCTGGAGCTGTGACCTCCACACTACATCAGAAGCTGAAATACCCGGTCAGAGGGAAGATTGTGACAGTTTAGGGGGAAGAAGAATATATGGTCAGCCACCTCAACTCGTTCCGGTACATAGAGATGGATGGGGAATTCATTGAGACCCCCTTTCAGCACTTTGAAGAGGTGCCTCCAACATTGGCATCAGCAGAGACTGTGATTGAAGATCCTCCTTTGAAGATGGCTTCCTTAAGGGATGCCCGGGCTGTTATCGAAAAGGGTGAGTATGCAAACTGGGGCCAACTTCCTGATTTCACTCTGAAGACTGACAAGTTTGGTTTGGGTTTCACTGCAGAAGCTCAGAGGGTTGTTCGTAAGGCAAGGATTGGAAGACCTCCTGTGTTCATTAGCAACCCGGGAGTAAATTCCATTGAAGATGACATAGAGGAATCTGAATTCGATAGCTGGATCTACCCTACAACTGACGGTGGACCGAACAACTGGACTGCGAAAGACTTCGTACCTATTACTTTTGTCACTCAGTAATGAACTCCTTTGTTTTGAATTTGTAACAGACAATAATTTGAAACTTTATGGCCCGATGTCTTACCCGGGGCACCGTGGCTTCATTTGTGAGGGCTTTTGTGTGTCATTTTCATATATCATTAATAAAAGCATTGGACATTTTTTGCATTTCAAATCTTGCGCTCCTTGTCTTTCTTTATTATATATTGCAAAACAGCTATATTTACACACACTCACATATACAGGTTCCAATCCACTCTGGATCTCACTGGTAACGACTCTGATACTGCCAGTTATGACTTCGAAAATCCGATCAACTTGGCCGAAGACGAAGGTGAAGATGATTACGAAGTGCCTGGTGAACTTGCAAGACTGTTACTCCAGGAAGAGAGGGCCATCCAGCCATATGAAGAGCCAGTGGAAACGGTAAATCTAGGTACTGAGACAGACAAAAAGGAAGTCAAGATTGGTGCCAATCTGGGGTCTAGTGTGAAACAACGGTTGATTCAGATGCTGCATGACTATGTGGAAATCTTTGTCTGGTCTTACGAAGATATGCCTGGGTTGGATACCTACATTGTGGTTCATCACCTGCCTACCAAGGAAGAATGCCCTCCGGTAAAACAGAAGGTCCGTCGTATGCGTCCAGAGATGTCCGAGAAAATCAAAGCTGAGGTTATGAAACAATTCGACACTGGTTTTCTAGCAGTGACTTCTTACCCTCAGTGGGTCGCCAATGTGGTTCCAGTGCCGAAGAAAGATGGTAAGGTCAGAATGTGTGTTGACTACAGGGATTTGAACAGGGCGAGCCCTAAAGATGACTTCCCTCTGCCTCACATCGACGTCCTGGTTGACAACACTGCTCAACATAAGGTATTCTCCTTCATGGACGGTTTCTCCGATTATAATAAAATCAAGATGGCTCCTGAAGACATGGAGAAGACCACCTTTGTTACTCAGTGGGGCACCTTCTGTTACAAGGTCATGCCTTTTGGGTAGAAAAATGCTGGGGCAACCTACCAACGTGCCATGGTTGCCTTGTTTCATGACATGATCCATCATGAGATTGAAGTATACGTCGATGATATGATTGCAAGGTCCCAAACTGAGGAGGAACACCTTGACCATCTGTAGAAGCTGTTTGACCGGTTGAAGTTGTACAAGCTGAGGTTGAACCCGAACAAGTGCACCTTTGGGGTGAGATCTGGAAAACTACTAGGTTTCATCGTAAGCGACAAAGGTATTCAAGTGGACCCTGCCAAGGTGAAATCCATACAAGAGATGCCAGTTCCCAAGACAGAGAAAGAAGTCAGAGGCTTTTTGGGACGGCTGAACTACATTGCCCGATTCATCTCACATCTAACTGCTACCTGTGAACCAATATTCAAGCTACTGAAGAAAGATCAGGTGGTACGTTGGAAAAATGAATGTCAGGCCGCTTTTGAAAGAATCAAAGAGTATCTCCAAGAGCCACCCATTCTTATTCCACCGGTTGAAGGGAGACCTCTAATCTTATACTTGACAGTACTGGACAACTCAATGGGATGTGTGCTAGGGCAGCATGACGAGTCTGGCCGAAAAGAGCACGCTATTTATTACCTTAGCAAAAAGTTTACCGACTGTGAGACCCGATACTCACTGCTCGAGAAAACTTGTTGCGCTTTGGTATGGGCTGCTCGCCGGCTAAGACAGTATATGTTGACTCACACCACTCTATTGATTTCAAAAATGGAACCAATCAAGTACATCTTCGAAAAGCCTGCCTTGTCCGGAAGAATAGCAAGATGGCAGATGATCTTGACCGAATATGACATCCAGTACACGACTCAAAAGGCAATCAAGGAAAGTGTGTTGGCAGACCATTTGGCACATCAGGCAGTGGACGATTACCAGTCTATAAACTTCGAATTTCCGGACGAAAATATCATGGTAGTGACTGATTGTGAAGTACCTGGACCGGATGAAGGACCTGAGGAAGGATCCCGATGGTCTATGCACTTTGACGGAGCCTCAAACGCTTTGGGTAACGGTATCGGCGCCGTGATCATATCTCCTAAAGGCTCTCATACTCCACTTACCGCCCGACTATGTTTCAACTGCACCAACAACATGGTGGAGTATGAAGCATGCATCTTGGGTCTTCGAGCTGTAATTGACCTAAGGATCAAGTTTCTGAGTGTCTTCGGAGATTCCGCTCTTGTGATCAGTCAGATCAAAGGAGAATGGGATACGAAACACCCAAATCTTATTCCCTACAAGGAGTATGTGTTGACGTTGATTCCCCATTTCGAGGAGATAACCTTTGAAAACTTCCCAAGAGAGGAGAATCAGTTGGCGGACGCGCTAGCTATGATGTCTTCTATGTTCAAAGTCAAATGGGACAATGAGGCTCCCCAGATCATTATTTGGAAATTGGATGAACCTGCACATTGCTGTGATCTTGAGACCAAAGAGGTAACAGAAAAGTCGTGGTATCATGAAGTAAAGAGGTATCTTGAAGCTCAAGAATACCCCGAGGGTGCATCTGTTAATGACAAAAAGTTTCTGAGAAGGTTCGCGGCAAAGTTCTTCCTCAGCAACAACATTCTCTACAAACGAAACCATGATTCAACCTTACTGGGTTGTGTGGATAAAACTGAAGCAGAAAGGATCATGGCAGAGCTGCATGAAGGTACCTTCGGAACTCACTCTAGTGGACATACCATGGCAAAGAAAATCCTACGGGCAGGATATTACTGGTCCACAATGGAAGCCGACTGTTACCAACATTCTCGGATGTGTCACAAGTGCCAGATCTATGCTGATAAGGTGCACATTCCTCCAGTTCCTCTGAACGTCTTGACAGCACCTTGGCCTTTTGCAATGTGGGGCATTGATATGATCGGCGAGATCAGACCTACGGCATCCAACGGTCATCGCTTCATCCTGGTAGCAATTGATTACTTTACAAAGTGGGTCGAAGCCGCTTCCTTTGCTACCGTAACCAAGAACGTAGTGGCACGATTCATTTGGTACAACCTGATCTGTCGATACGGCGTACCTTAGAGGATCATCACGGACAATGTTACTAATCTTAACAACAAGATGATCATCTAGCTCTGCGAGCAATTCAAGATACAGCACCACAACTCCTCTCCCTACCGGCCGAAGATGAATGGGGCTGTAGAAGCAGCTAACAAGAACATTAAGAAAATTGTGCAGAAGATGACAGTGACCTACAAAGATTGGCACGAGATGTTACCATTCGCTCTTCATGGGTACCGTACCTCAGCACGAACGTCAACAGGGGCAACCCCCTTTTCCTTGGTATACGGCATGGAGGCAGTCCTGCCCATTGAAGTTTAGATACCCTCTCTCCGGATCATGAAGGACGCAGGTTTGAGCGAAGATGACTGGATCCAGACTCAGCTTGATCAATTAAACCTAATCGACGAAAAGAGACTCACTGCTATTTGTCATGGTCAGACGTACCAAAAACGGATGATCAAGGCATTTAACAAGAAAGTCAGACGACAAGAGTATCAAGTCGGGGACCTGGTAATCAAGCGCATCATTCAACCTCAAGGTGATCCCAGGGGCAAATGGACCCCTACTTACGAAGGGCCATTTGTAGTTAAGAATATCTTCTCAGGAGGAGCGATGATTCTAACTACCATGGATGGTGACGACCTCCCTCACCTCGCCAATGCAGACATAGTAAAAAGATACTACGCATAATTAAAAGACCCGCTAGGTCGACTGGCCTAGGCAAAAATAAGGGCTTCCTGGAGAACCAAAAGGGTTCGGGCAAAAATAAGGGATGAAAATGAAAAATATGTACACCCGACAAGTCGAAAACCTGAAAAGGCGGCTTGGGCAAAAATGGGTATCCCGGTGGACTGAAAACCCGAAAGGGCGGTCCAGGAAAAAGTTAGGGATATGCGTAATACTATGTCTCATTGGATCACCCTGCATCCAGACTTCGGTACCAACTGTCAGGCTCAGACGGCATCAAGCAATCAGCTTCATCTCCAACTAAGCAGCAAAGTGATGAGATGCTTGAAGACATAAAGGCGATAGCAGAGTTGGAACCCAGTGGGATTTTTCACATAGCTGTTTTGTTTTCCTTTTCACAAACTGTATAAACTCTAGTTTTGTTCGGCGGCGTTCTCTTACTAGGACGTCAGCCTCTTGTACACAAACGCCTATTTACAGGCAAACTTCAAAAAAATCAATACAAGCTTGTTTCTCAGACAAATTGCCAATTGTTTTTCTTTATCCGTTTTGTTTTGCAAAGAACGTCCAATGTTCATTTTTTATATATGCATTTGACATTAATTGCTGATCATAAATATTTTGCATGCGAAATAAAAGACTAATTACAGGTGACATCAGAAACAGGGGCAGTAAGATTTATCCAAGTGATCTAGTTGCTTTGTCCACTGAGGTACCAAGGTAGGTTCAGCTGAAGAACATGACCAAGTTACCTTCACTCTCCGCAGAGCAAGACAAGATTCAACAATACTCTCCCAAGCAGAGTTGGTCTCCTATCAGCCCTAAAAAAGGCACAGTATCCCTAGCAAATCAGCAATACTCTCCCCCAAGCAGAGTTGGTCTACTGTCAGCCCTAAGGAAGTTGGGTATCCCCAGAAGATCTCAATATTATCCAGCAGAGTATACAGATATTCCTCAGCAAGCATCCTCGACAGTCTTAATATTCCTCGACAGAAATATAAGATTGTTCCCCGGCGGAATACAAGATACCCCAATGGAGCCATTTCCTCAAAAGTTTCCCCAGGAGAGTCGAATCATTTTCCCTGGTAGATTCTGGAAGCTTATCCCCTGCAGAGTATAAACGTATCTCCCCAGCCATATTCAGAAGGTTATCCCCACCAGAGTCTAACTGGGTTATCCTCATCAAATTGCAACGGAAAGATCGCCCTCAGCGAAGTTCTTCCTATCCCCAGTGGAGTTCATCAAAATCCCTAACAGAACTTATCAACGGAGTCCCTAGCCGAGTTACCGTTAAAATATCAGTGAGGCATCTCTCCCCACAGAGTAATTCCCCGCAGAGTAATCTCTTCGCCATGTTTATTCCCCAACAGAGTCATCCTCTCCTACAGGTTTATTCACACAATCACCTTCGTTCATCATCCCCAGCGGAAACAAAGAATTCAACGACATTCTCCAGCAGCTATCCGGGATTTATTTTCCCCAGCTAAAACATCACATCTCCATACATCATGATACATGCACATACGCAATCATATCATACAATATCATTTATGATGAGAACATCATTGCTTGATCCATATCATGCATTGCATATGACTGACCTTCATCTTTCAGGAAAGATGCAGTCAAATTCTCAATCCAGTCAAAAGAGACAATCCAGTCAAAAGAGACAATCCAGTAAAAAGAGATAAAACCTGTCAATGAAGACAACCTGTCAATGAAGACAACCTGTCAATGAAGACAACTTGTCAATGAAGACAACCTGTCAATGAAGACAACCTGTCAATGAAGACAACCTGTCAATGAAGACAACCTGTCAATGAAGACAACCCGTCAATGAAGACAACCTGTCAATGAAGACAACGTGTCAATGAAGACAACCTATCAATGAAGACAATATGTCAATGAAGACAACCTGTCAATGAAGACAACCTGTCAATGAAGACAACCTGTCAATGAAGATAACCTGTCAATGAAGACAATATGTCAATGAAGACAACCTGTCAATGAAGACAACCTGTCAATGAAGACAACCTATCAATGAAGACAATCTGTCAATGAAGACAACCTGTCAATGAAGACAACCTGTCAATGAAGACAACCTGTCAATGAAGACAATCTGTCAATCAAGACAACTCGTCAATGAAGACAATCCGTCAATGAAGACAATCTGTCAATGAAGGCAACCTGTCAACAAAGACAAAACTACCTATCAACCATCTCCAGGTGGCATCTATAAGCCCATCCTCCTATCCATCATATCTCCAAATGGCATCTGTAAGCCCATTCCCGACATCACATTGCTGATACTCCACTATGCGAGTGCAAATTTCTGGGCACTCTAGTGTTCAATCACCTTCCACCTTCGGATCACGAAAGGAACGCAAGCCAATCTACCTCCTCAGGTCTAAGAAGATTGAACAGGGGCAACTGTTGTACCCCAAAATTTTCCCTCCCATATTCTTCAAGATTTATCAAGAATCATCTTCAACTGGTTCAAGATTGCTCAAGGATTGCGCAGTCCAAATACCTCCTAAGCCAGTTGAAATTAGGGTTTTGGTTCTTTCAAGGAATTTGAGGTTTTCAATGGCTCAATCAAGTCTCAAGGGCCTATATGCATTGTCAAACATCTACATGTCAAGTTTCAAGACTCACAATGTCAAATTGCACAGTCAAAAGCTCTATTTGCTTCGCAGTCAACTGCAAGGGCAAAATGGTCATTTTGCAGTCAAAAGTCAAAAATTTTGGTCAACATCTTATTTTGAGTCCACAATCATCATTTTATCAAGTCTTGATCATGATTCCACAAGGATAGCTCAAAAATCATCAAGATGCCAAAAGTTACTTATTTTGGACAGTAGAAAAGTGAACTCTATCTTGACCAGGGCATAACATTTTCATGGTTCATCAGAAAAATTCCATCCAATGCTCATTTTTAAGGGGATGGCATTTCCTACAACTCATCTTCACATTCCAAGTCCAAGAAATGCTCTCACAAAAAGTTATCAATTTCTACATTATAGGACAAATTCAAAAGTCAACAAAAATGCACTTTAAGCCAAAGACCATAACTTGAGATTGGTAAATCCAAATGACATTGGACCAAAGTCATTGGTTAGAGAACTTCAAGACCTTTCCAAAATGTCCAAGAACATGTTCATATGATCAAAATTGAGCAAGATATGCATTGCAGAAGTTGGGAAATTTTTGTGAATTTGCAAAAGTCAACTTTGCTCAAAACACCTTGTTTTTGCTAATGGGCCTCAATTTTCTTCTTGAAACTTTATCCATGACTTATGCACGACCCATCAAGCCTAATTGAATTATTTTCTTATTTTTTATTAATTAATTGGATTTTTAATTGATTTTAATTCATTTAATTAATTTAAATTGTAGGAAATACAAAGATTTGATTTTTCAATCTTTTTGTGAAGCAAGAATGACCTAATCATGCTGGAAATTTCGTGTGCAAATCAAAGGGACAAAAATCTCCAAGTTTAGCAAGTTTTTCCAATCAAAAAGATTCAAAAATATTTGATTTTCAATCAAATATTCAAACCATCATTCCATGGATTTCTTTGCAAGATTTTGACCTAATTCTCTTCCTCTATAAATACACAAGCCAACCCTATTCATGCATACGTGAAATCTCTGCAGAAAAGCCATAACCACATTCAAAAAAATCCAAGAAAACTCAAAACTGTTTTCTATATTCCAGGCCAATTCAAGGACTTTTGTGGATTCAAATACGTTGCTGGGAGTGTGAGGAACGTGTAGCACTCAAAACCAAGTGTTAAAGCTCAAGAAATCCTCCAGAACAGTCTCACGGTTTGCATATTATTTTCATAATCGTAACTCATGATTCATACATATTTAACATGATTTTGTCACTGTTTTGTATTGCTTGAATTCATATAAAGCTAATGGTATTAATTAATTGGATTATAATGCACAGAATCGAAAGTTACCATTGATGAATTCTAGGGTTCTTGAACTCTAAAATTGGGGATTTACAGTACAGGAAAAATCAAGCCTTGAGAGACCTATGGTTGAAATCGTTGAGACCAGACGAACACAGTGGCACCATCGCGAAATATTTATGTAAATTGTAGAGCTAATCGCTATTTTTGGTCACTGTAGGTTGTGGGGGTTAAAACCCCCCGCTATCTATTTGTTTTTTACAGGAACAAATGAGGAAGACGAAGGACGTGTAAGCCTCTGAGTGAACAATTCAAAAGAGCGCGCGTTTTTGTTTGTTTTTTAGCATATGTATTAATTTGTATATATTATATTTGGTTGTTATTATATTATCAAAAGCAAGAAAATGGTGGAGTGGTTAGGTGCGCTGGCTGGTGATCATTGGGACCTGGGTTCGATTCCCAGGTCCCCCAAAACTCTTATAATATTTTTCTTAACATGATTACATGCAGGCTTCAGGAAGTGTTCCACCATGTGCCTCAATCACCCACGTGCCATGTGGCTGCCAGCATAGAACCAATGGCCAGGAGATGAACAATACCATACTCCCAGTCAACCATGCGCATGGGGGATCTCCAAAGTCAAAGCAGGCTTGAAACAAATGGGCCAGAATTTCCAAACAAGCCTCCTTAATGGGCCAGCACCCCCTGGTTTCTTTATTCTTTTTTCTTTTACATTTTAATTTTTATTTTATTTTACTAATTATTATTATTATTACTTAATTAACTTAATTAATATTTTTCATAATAAATTCAGAAAACTAAAAATGTAAATATTTTTATTATTATTATTATTTATTAATTTCACTTTATTTTTTGTAAATAAATACTAACAAATTAATTTAGTTTAATTTGGTTTAATTTTGACTTTTTTTTCATAATAAATAAAATAAATTAGAATTAGGGTTTTTACTAACTTTTGAATTTATTTTATTTTATTTTATTTTATTTTATTTTCATTAAAACATTAAAAAACTTAACAAATATTTCTTTTATTTTATTAATTAGAATTAGGTTTGATTAAATGCAAAAAGGACCAAACTTCATTCTTTCTCAAAAAGGGTCAAAACCCTAAAGACTTTTCCCGAATCAAATTTTATTCGCGCATTATTATTTTTGATCATATTGATGTAACTGCTCCGAGGATGTAATAGTGTTAATTAGGACCCCTTTTATCATTTTCTTTATTTTCTCGCATTTACTTTTCAACGGTTGCTTTTGGCGATGTAAATACCCGACGCCTTGTAATAGCGTAGATTTACTTTCCGCAATTTACTTTCCGCACAACTATTAACTGCTATGCATGACAAGACTTGCCTGAAAAATAAAATCAAAATGTAGCTCACCTTAACATGTGCAAAGATAACATAATTTGAATCCTGACACACTCGCACATGCCACTCCTAGGGTACGCCTCACTTGGTTGCCTCGACGTGGTCATTGAGTATAGGGTGTTTTAGAGGTCGCCCTCCTGTCTAAAGATCCAAGTTGCCTCGAAACGGTTGCCTCGGATAAAAAGGATCTAGGACATTAGGGTTACCGCTAAGGCATCCTACTATTGCTTTGCTGATCACATGTCCCATATAATCGAATTGACCCGAAACTCCAACGACGGTGCTACCTACTTCTCAATAGTGGGATAGTACTGTCTAAAGGACATTTACACAGCTTAATTTCTTTTGAGTAGGTAGAGGTTCTAAGGTAATTGCTCTTTCAAAAAACAAAAATACTTTTCGCACTTACACTTTTCTGACAAGAAGTTTTCAAACAAACACTTCATACACTCTTGAGGACTGATACAAGAGTTAGAATAAAGTTTTCAAAACAAACTTTTTCAAAACCCACAAACACAAGAAAAGCAAACATTTTTGAAAACATAGTGAGCAAGTACCTAAGAGCTCGTGGATAACCACGGATAGAAAGGGTGCTAACACCTTCCCTTTCTATAATCTACCTCCCGAACCCGAGAAACATCTCGAAAAGGAATTTTGATGTGCTTTTGTCCTTTCCTTGTTGGAGAAAATAAAAGACGGTGACGACTCTTGCTTACCGCGACATTTCGCGAATCAGCATTTCAAAACAGACAGTTCTATTTCCACCAATCACAATATGCAATGCATTAATGAAACAGAGTTTGACATTAATAGATAATTGTTTGAATAACAAAAGAAATTACAATTTGAAAATTCAAATGAGCAGAAGCCTCTTTGTCTGAACTTGTCACTTAAAGTGGAGAGCCTTTGAAGAATGACAAAAAAACTCAGTCTGACCATCTTGTGTGAACTCTAGCATTCCTTCGTCGATCAGGTTTTGAATCTTATACTTCAACGCCCAACAATCGTTTGTATCATGTCCAGGACCATCAGAATGATAGGCACACCTGGCATCCAGATTATAGCTGGGAGAAAAAGTCTTGGGATTTGGATGAGGTATTATTGGTGTAATTAGATTCATCCTCAGCATGTGTTGCAAAGCTTGGGACAGTGGTATGTTGATGTTGGTAAACTGTCTTTTGGGCTCGCTTTGCCTTTGCTGATTTTCCGGTTGATGTTGACGAAGCCGTTGTTGGTCTCGAAATGTGGAAGCAAAGTGAGAAGGTCTTCTCTCATTTAAACCGGTTTCTTGTCTCATGGGAAGCTGAGTAAGGCCTTGATTTCTGATCCTGATTGTTTGCCCTATACGGTTGCAACTGTCTTGATGAAGTTGATTGATAATGGTTCCCAGTTCTTCTTGTCTTCGGGCTAGGCCTTGGATAAGAGTCATCTGCCCTAGCATCTGGGTTCTCATTGCTTCAACCTCAATTTGCAGTTGTTCCAAATGTTTGTCCTTATTGTCTTCAGAATTTTTCTCGGCCAGGTTCCTAGCGAGGAGTACTTTCAACTCTTCCTGCCCCTTGAATAGGTTCAAGAACATTTCTTGAAGTTGAGCGTTTTGAGCCTGGATATCCTTGATAGTTTTCTCTAGAGCCATCTCTACTGAAATAAACAGTAGGAAAATAAAGAGACCCAAAAGGGGGAAACCTATCATGATACGATGCATGATATGTGGATGCATGTTTTCAAGGATCTCGCAGGGTAAACACAAGAAAATGTTAGAGGTTGAACTTCGACCAACATCTTTGATTGGAGAACCTTGTATTGGTGGATGTCTTTCCCCGAGAATCAAGCTCACCATGTCAAGTGGGTCATATCCCTCGATTCAAGTTGTTGTACTTGATCTTTAACGGTGTTTGTTTAGAGGAAAATGAATCCTCTTGCCCTTTGGTAGACGTATGGTTCAATGTGACCCTGCATCAAAGACCCTTGAGACCCTTTAAATGGTTAATGAAAATGCTATGGTATGATGTTATGTACAGATATGCAAAAGTAAGCAAGTGTATATACAAATAATCACATTCACACAAAGCAGACAAGTCCTTAAGTTTAGGCTTGCATGGAGTTTATAGGTAAGTACCCTCTTGAAGTTAGTTGGCTCAACCTGTCCTAGAAATAGTAACCGGGTTCTAAGGAGCTCAATATCACTGGATTATTTTCTGTGTTCATTGTTTCAGTTTAGCCACTTTACTGGCGACTGCAATATTCCAAGAAAATAACCCTTAATGAGTGTAGTATTGAGTATCTACCAACTTCGGACTGCACCAAAGCCGGTTATCTCACTACATCCTAAAAGGCCAAGTTGGTCAAGTAAGGTTCTAGAGTCAGTTGATGCTTTATGACACTACGCGACGGCCCCGTACTCTCCTTGATTCAACTCAAGGGTTACTGGTACCAACCAAAATTCCACATCAACGTAGCTACTGCTTCAACCATGTCGGTATACCCCGCACAGTTCCCTCACAGTTTATTGCTACTTACCTAAAAGGTGCCCCCAAATCCGGGTGTAGGATTTAAAACAAACCCAAACAAGGAACCAAAAAGTACAACATACAAGTCAAATAAGATAAGCATGTAAAGGTGATCTAAAACCCTAAGGTAACCCCACTTTTTGTCATTAATCCCCAGCAGAGTCGCCAATTCTGTGATACGGTGGGAGAACTGACTTGAGGTTTTGCGTTTGTGTTTGCAAATGTTTCGGTTTAGCATGAGTCGCCAACGACTTTTTATTTTATCCAAAGGTAAGGTCAAAAAGCACAGTAAAGACCTTTGAGATGTTTTCTTGGGTTCGGGGGGTAGATTATGAAAAGGGAAGGTGCAATCACCCTTTTCATCCATGGTTATTCACGGGCTCTTAGTTACTTGTTTAGATCACTTGCTTTTGCTTTTGAATTGTTTGAAATGGTGCTTTGTGTGTGTGGTTTTTGAAAGATGTTTTGAAAAGAGGCCATCGTTGTGGAAACCTTTGTAATGATTCTTGTTTGAATGTATACAAAGGTGTATTTGTCTTTTGAAAAGATATTTCAATGTTTGAAAGTTTGATTTGGGAAATGTTTTGAAATTGTGTTGTGAGGTGTGTTTGAAAATAGCAAGGATGTTTTGCAAGTTTTGATCAATTAACTAAGAGTTGTCTACCCTATTTTACTCAAAGGTCTTTCCTACACATTTTTAACCGTTTTGACAGTGTTGTTTTACCATTGCATTTGGTAAACAACCTTGTATTAGGATGTTAAACGGGACAGGCGCGGGTCATCGTATTGACCATGATAGCAATTGTGCTAAGTATCTTTAGCAAATTTTTTGAGGGACTAGATCATTTTGTATAGGCAACCAAGATAGCGTCATCGAGGGACTATGATCTTTTGTTTTATTTTTGTTTTGCCAAGATACTCAACATGCATAACATGGCCATTTTTAAAGGCAACAAGTGGATGAAAACCCTAGGGGTGTATGTGTGCATCGTGTATTGATTTCAAGTAATTTATTCTTGGATTAGGTCATCTAGCGATTGATTTTTGAATCTTGCCATACAAGCCTAATTACTACACAGTATATTGAAAGCAATAAATTGCGGGAATTGAAAGTCTAAGCTATTACAAAAGTATCCGGGGATGGGGGTACAAATTATTACAAATGGGGATGAATCTCATAAGAATAACAACGTCCAAATATTACAACCAAATTGAATTGTCGCAATTCAATACAAATCTTATAACAAATTATGAAATGCATGTATTTACTTGAAAATAAATAAATAAAATCTATTCTAAAAAAGAAAGATTAAATATTTTATTATTATTATTCTTTGTATGGGTTTTTATTAATTAAATAAATAAAAAGTTTAAAGGAAGAAAATTTAATTAAACAAAATTTCTATTATTTTTTGTATTTTTATTAATCAATAAAAAAGGGTTTAAAGAAAACAAAATTAATTAAATCAATTTAAATGCTTTTTGGTATTTTATCAAATGAAACAAGATTAATTAATAAAAGAAGAAAATAAAACTAATTTAAGAAAATCAATGTTTTAATTATTATTAGTGTTATTATTAACTAAGAGAAAAGAAAACAAATTAATTAAAATGAATTAATTCAAAAAAAAAACATTAGTATTTGTGAAACAAAATAAAAGAAAAGAAATTAAAAAAGGGGGCTTAAAGGGTAATTTGATGTTGGGCCCAAAACAAAAAGGAGAAAAAGGTCAGAATGAAAAAAAAGGGGGGGGGGGTGCGCTATTTATTATGGGCTTAATGAGGTTTGGGGGGCGGAGGCCCAAATATTAAGCTTGTATATTTGGTTAGGGTCTCAGAAATTAGGGTTTGTGGCTTTTGCTTCACAGCGGCGTCGTTTCTTTGTTTTTCCTCTTCATCTCTCTCACTCAAATCGCTTTGATCTTCCTGATTTTCCCCTCTCCTCAAGCCGCCGAAGAAACCCTCACTCTCTTCCTAACCATGTTCAAGCGATTCTTTCCAAAAAAAACAAGGTGATGTTCTGGGTTTTGAAGTTTGAACATTTTCTGTTTTCTTTTTTGATTAATCCGATTCTTATCTTGTTATTGACCAAATTAATTGCCTTATGAGATGTAGGGAAGGATGTTGAAGAGAAAAATACCTTGGGTGCTTTTTTCTGGAAAATGGAGAGGAAGGAGATTTGAGTTGGGTGCTCACGTGGTGGCCGGAGGTAGGGGAAGAGATGATGGCCAAGCGCGCTTTTTGGTAACTTCTTTCCTTTGTTCTCAAACCTGAATGTTGATGATGATACCTTCTGAAACTTTGTTATGATTTGTTGTTTTTGTTGATGATGGCTATTGTTCTGAAACTTTGATTTTGTTGGTTTTTGTTGATGATGACTATTGTTCTGAAACTTTGATTTTGTTGGTTTTTTGTTGATGATGGCTATTGTTCTGAAACTTTGATTTTGTTGGTTGTTGAAGATTTGTTTGATTGATGATGGTAGTTCTAGAACTGTTATTTCTAGTAAGTTTGTTGGATATTGATGAGGCTTCTGTTGAAGGTTTTTGATTGATTGTGCAGTTTGGTAGTGCAGTTTGGGCTGTTAACAGATTTTGTCTACCTTTGGTTAGCAGGTTATTGGACAGTTTGTTTGATAACAGTTTTTGTGATTGTTTATGTTGTTGGACTATTTGTTTGGTTTTTTTCTGGTTTTTTATGATAGTTTTTTTTTAGATTTGAAACTGTTATACAGTTTGGACAATGGTTATGCTGGTTGTGGTTTGTTGGTTCACAGGGTTTTGTGATTTATGAATGTTGTTGGCCTGTTTGCTTGGTTTAGAAACTTGTTAACAGGTTTGTAGGTTGGAAATATGAAGATTTTGGTTCTGCAAGTTTTTGTTGTGCAGGTTTTAGAAGTTTTATAACAGGTTTGGGATCTGGTAGTTTCAGGCTTGTTGCTTGAAACTGTGATGTAGTGTTTTGGAGATTGTTGCAGTTTTTTTGACAAAGTGCTCTCTCTTTTGAAACTGTTATACTCTTTGATGTAGTTATATCCTTTTAGCTTTTGTAACCTGTAACATATTTTTTTCCAAACTGTACAATCTCAAAAAGGTGATATCTTTTCTCTCTTTCTCTCTCAATGACAAAGCAATTTTTTTTGCTTTTCCACTTTTTTTCTGAAAAGTTTGCCTATTTCCTGGAAAATGATGAAAAAGCTATGACAAGCCTTTTTCTTGTGATTTGGTTCACCTCCTGCATTTTACTTTTGGTCTGTTGTGTCTGCACTTGTACTTGCCTTGTATGCTGCATCCAGTTTGCCTTGTCGTGTGATGCATTTTGCTTGACAGTTTGCCTTGTGCTTTAGTACAGTTTGGCACCTGTTTGCCTTAGTTGCTGCAATGTTTTAGTTGCTTTGTAACTTGCTGCAATGTTTTAGTTGCTTGTCTTGGTTGCTTGCATCCAGTTGCCTTTGTAACTTGCTGCAATGTTTTAGTTGTTATGCTTAGTACAGTTTGGCGCCTGTTTGCCTTAGTTTGCTGCAATGCTTGGTTTTGTTTGCCATGTTGTTTTGCATTTGAAACTGTCTTGCATCCAACTTGGTCTTGTTTTGTAATGCAGTTTGGCGCCTTGTTGCATTTGAATAAATTTGCTTTGTTTGCATTCTTCTTTTTACGTTTTTTATTTTTCTCTTTGTGAACCAAGAAGAGCAATCTTCTTGTGATTTGCAAAGAGGAAAATAAAAACGTGATGAAAAATAACACTCTGATTCCAGACGGCAAACTTTAATGATGAAAAATTTTCTTTCCTTTTGTTTGAAAATTCTATTTAATTAACTGTACTAATCTAATCCTCTTTTTTTTTCTTTTTCTTTCATGTGAGCACAACTTGGGTGATGACAAAGCAGGGGAAGCAGAAGACTTTGAGAATGGGAGCAATGGAGCAATGGAAGCTTAGGCTTAGATTAGTAATCTAAAGAGATTTTCCATTAGTTGTAATCATTTATTTTTCAATAACTATAAGTTGTAAAAACCTAAAGCATATGAATAATAATTTATCTTTGTAACAACATTTGAAATAAATGAAGAAAGCTTTTATGAGATCATCTGATATCCAATAAAATCTTCTACTGTCAATATCTTGCAATTCTTCTTTCAAGTCTTCACTGATTATTTAAGATTCCTGATTTAAAATAACTGAAATTGCATTCCAATAATTTCAATACAGATAACTTAAACTTTAAGTAATCCAAAAAACTATGTAATCTCATAACCTTGCAATAGCATTCCAATCAAAATACGCACTTTGTATTCCAATAAATAAGCAAACCTTTCATTCTATTAACAAGCAAATGCCTTAACAGACGCACATTATCTGGTTAACCTGGATCAGACAAAACCTGAATATTCCAAATGACCATCTCAGCTCCTATCTCTTATCCCAGATAATCAGGCCTTGAGAACAACCAGTAATCTTTTAGTAAGCTTAAAAAAACGTGAAAACATGTGGCAGTTAATTGAATTTCTGATAATTATGTTTCTTCTGAGAAATGCGAGAGAAGACCCTAATTCTTGATCCATTGCCAAATAAAATCTGTCTGATCGATTCCTGAGCCAAGTCTTTGAAAATTTGAGAAAAACCCTAGGGTTGTGATTTCTTGAAAAATGGGAGGGAAAATTTTGGGGTACAACACTGGGGTTTTCCCAGGTTGTGAAGAAGATTGTCACCTTTGTTCATCCTCGTTAACCCACTGTCCGTTGTTGAAGATAGGCATCCAACGCCTAATTGATAACCAAGAAATCCTATTTGAGAAGACTCATGTTTTATCAACTACTGTTAACGATGTCTCGATAATAACCATATCCGCCAATCCTTCCAAGGTCCCTAAAAGACCTGTTAGGATTACATCCGCTCCGAAGGCTGCACCTTTAAAGATAACCATGCCCGGGCCAGTCCCGTACAAGTCCGACAAATCAGTACCATGGAACTATGGTGGAGAAATCTACTACCATGGTGTCAAACAGATTGAACAGACTGCCGAGGAAGAGAGTTCTGAAGAAGACAATTCTGACATCAGTAACATTGCCGGAACAAGAAAAATTACCCATAGTGGAAGAATCTTTTCTCCAGAGATTGCCCCTCCAAAGGCAATTTTTGGACCCTCAGTTGCTCCTAAGGTTATCTCTACAACGGTAAACATATCTACAAGTACACCTATCCTAGAAGAAGTCGCAATCCCCGTAGTTATCCCCTCTGCTGCTACTGATGTTCGAGGGAAAGGGATCCAAGAAGAGCCCGTTAGGACGAGGGCTCAGTCGTTGATCATCCCTGAAACCTCTCAAAATTAAATGGAGGAAATTTTGAAAATAATCAAGAAAAGCGATTATGATGTGATGGAAAAGCTGGGGCAAACCCCCTCAAAGATCTCCATGTTGGCCCTGTTGCTTTGTTCAGAAGCTCATGCTAAGGCTCTGATAAGATTTTTGAAGACGGCCCACGTGCCACAAGAAACCTCCACTGATCAGTTCTAGGAATGTGTGGCTAGTTTAACAGCTGACAATGGTCTAGGATTATCCGATGCAGATTTAACTTTGAAAGGGAGAAAACATAATGATGCTTTGCATGTCTCGGTGGAATGTAGAGGGACAACCCTAGCACATGTACTTGTAGACACTGGTTCGTCTTTGAACGTCTTGCCGAAGAAAGCCTTGGATAGACTGGATTGTGAAGGCTTAACCCTGAAACTCAGCAATATAATTGTCAGAGCCTTTGATGGTTTTAAAAGGATGGTCCACGGGGAGGTGGACATCCCGATTAAGGTGGGAACTGAAACCTTCAACTCCACATTCTATGTGATGGACACACGTCCTTCTTATTCTTACCTGTTGGGAAGACCTTGGATCCACCATGCTGGAGCTGTCACTTCTACTCTGCATCAAATGCTCAAGTACCCTGTCTAGGGGAAAATCATAATTGTTCATGGTGAAGAGGAATACATGATCAATCATCTGAATTCTTTCTGTTATGTAGAATTGGATGGCGAATTCATCGAAACTCCTTTCCAGCATTTTGAAGAGGTAGCTCAGGAGATAGTGGCGACCAAGACAGTGTCCTATGTACCCATGGTTACCAGACCTCCACCTCAGATGTCCTCTCTCAAGGATGCAAAGGCAGCAGTGGAAGAAGGCAGATCCATAGTCTAGGGGCAGCTTCCAGACTTTCCCTACAAATCAAACAAATTTGGCTTGGGATTTACCTCAACTGCTCAGAAGGCCGTGCGCCACGCCCGTGCCGGAGGGATACCTTTGAAGATCAGTCATCATGGGGTTAATGCACTAGAGGACAGTGAAGAAGAGGGCAGCTTGGAAGACTGGATATTTCCTACTGTCGGTGGAGGACTGTGCAACTGGGAAGCAAAAGACTTTATTCCGATTACTTTCATACCGCAGTAATTTATCTTTTCCATTTCTGTTGGATCTGTAATAATTCACAAACAATTCGTACTTTTTCAACCTTGTGTCTTACCCAAGGCATAATGGTCCATTTGTAAGGGTTTTTATCTTCATTTCATATGTCATTTCAATGAATCATGGACGTTTTTCATATAAACTTTTGTGTTTATTGTCTTTCTTTTTACATTTTATTTATTTAAAGGTGGCTATACCCTTACACACACCCACACTCACAAATGCAGGTACTCTTCCATTCCGGAACCCATGGGTAACGATACTGCTATAGCCTTCAGTGACTCTGAAGATTTGATCTACCAAGCCGAATACGAAGGTGAGGAAGATTGTGAGGTGCCAGGGGAATTGGCTAGACTTCTACAACAAGAGGAAAGGGCTATTCTGCCTCATGAAGAGCAGTTGGATACAATCAACTTGGGAACTGAGGATGACAAAAAGGAAATCAGAGTGGGTGCCAATCTAGAGCCGAGTGTCAAGGAACGCCTGGTTCAGTTGTTACATGACAATGTTGAGATCTTTTCTTGGTCATACGAAGACATGCCGGGACTTGATACAGACATTGTGGTACACCTTCTACCCACAAGAGAAGACTGTCCACCAGTGAAACAAAAGGCTCGCCGCATGAGACCTGACATGTCCGAGAAGATCAAAGCAGAAGTTATGAAGTAGTTCAATGCTGGATTTCTGGATGTCACTTCCTACCCTCAATGGGTTTCTAACATTGTGCCCGTTCCTAAGAAGGACGGAAAAGTGAGAATGTGCATGGATTGTAGAGATTTAAACAGGGCCAGCCCTAAAGACGACTTTCCACTTCTGCACATCGACATCCTGGTCGACAATACAGCCCAGCACAAAGTATTTTCTTTCATGGACGGATTCTCAGGTTACAACCAGATCAAAATGGCACCTGAAGACATGGAGAAGACTACTTTTGTCACACAGTGGGGTACGTTCTGCTACAAAGTGATGCCATTCGGACTGAAGAATGTCGGGGAAACCTATCAACGCGCCATGGTAGCTTTGTTTCATGATATGATACATCATGAGATAGAGGTCTACGTAGATGACATGACATCCCGATCACAAACTGAAGAAGAACACCTTGATCACTTGCAAAAGTTGTTTGTCAGGTTGAAGGAGTACAAGCTAAGATTGAATCCAAACAAGTGGACATTCGGAGTCCGGTCTAGTAAGCTCTTAGGTTTCATTGTCAACAACAAAGGCATCGAGGTTGATCCTTGCCAAAGTCAAAGCTATACAAGAAATGCCTGCTCCTCGCACTGAGAAGGAGGTCAGAGGGTTCTTGGGACGCCTCAACTACATTGCTAGGTTCATTTCTCACCTAACATCTACTTGTGAACCAATCTTCAAGCTGTTGAAGAAAGATCAGGTAGTTAGATGGAATGATGACTGTCAGATTGATTTCGATAAAATCAAGGAGTATTTTCTAGAGCCTCATATCCTGATGCCACCCGTCGAGGGAAGATCGCTAATCATGTATCTGACTGTCTTAGAGAATTCAATAGGGTGCGTACTAGGGCAGCATGACGAGTCTGGCCGAAAAGAGCATGCCATTTATTACCTTAGCAAAAAGTTTACTGACTGTGAAACAAGATATTCACTGCTCGAGAAAACTTGTTGCGCTTTGGTATGGGCTGCTCGCCGGCTAAGGCAGTACATGTTGACTCGTACCACTTTGCTGATATCTAATATGGATTCGATCAAGTACATCTTTGAGAAGCCTGCTCTATCTGGAAGGATAGCTAGATGGCAGATGATCCTAACAGAATATGACATACAGTACACGAACCAAAAAGCTATAAAGGGGAGTGTGCTAGCTGACCATCTGACTCATCAAGCTGTTGAAGATTACCAATCCATGAAGTTTGACTTCCCTGATGAAGACATCATGACATTGGACAACATTGAAGATATCAGACCATATGACTGACCTGAACAAGGATCCCGATGGACCCTGTACTTTAATGGGGCCTCTAATGCACTTGGCAACGGTATCGGTGCGGTACTCATATCCCCAGAAGGTTGCCATAATCCTTTCACCACCAGACTTTGCTTCAACTGTACGAACAACATGGAAGAGTATGAAGCATGCATCTTTGGGCTCAAGGCTGCCATAGACTTGGGAATAAAATCCTTAGATGTGTTTGGGGACTCAGCTCTGGTCATCAATCAGATCAAAGGAGAGTGGGATACTAAGCATCCAAACCTCATCCCTTACAAAGAACATGTCTTGACGTTGTTACCACATTTCGAGCAGATTACCTTCGAGCACTTCCCGCGAGAAGAAAATCAGCTAGCAGACGCTCTAGCTACAATGTCATCCATGTTTAAACTTAATTTGGATAACTAGGCTCCCTAGATCACCATTGAATGGATGGATGAACCAGCGCACTGTCATCAGATTAATACCGAAGAAGTAGTGGACCAGCCTTGGTATCATGAAGTCAAAAGGTATCTCGAGGCTCAAGAATATCCTGAAGGAGCTTCAGTCAATGACAAAAAGTTCTTAAGGAGATTCTCAACTAAGTTCTTCCTGAGTAATGGCATCATGTACAAGCGCAATCATGATTCTATTATGCTCCGTTGTATGGATAAGATTGAAGCTGAAAAGATCATTGCTGAGTTGCATGAAGGTACCTTTGGAACTCACTCTAGAGGGCATATGATGGCTAAGAAGATTCTACGGGCAGGCTATTACTGGTCTACCATGGAAGCTGACTGCTATCAACACTCCCGCACCTATCACAAATGTCAAATCTATGCAGACAAGGTACACGTGCCTCCGGTTCCTCTAAATGTCTTAACAGCTCCTTAGCCCTTTGCTATGTGGGGGATCGATATGATTGGGGAGATCAAGCCTACAACCTCCAATGGACATCGCTTCATTCTGGTGGCCATTGATTACTTCACAAAGTGGGTTGAAGCAGCTTCCTTCGCATCCGTTACTAAGAATGTTGTTGCCCGCTTCATCAAGCAGAACTTTATTTGTCGGTACGGTATCCTAGAAAGGATCATCACTGATAATGGTACAAACCTTAACAATACTATAATCACCGCCTTGTGCGAGCAGTTCAAGATTCAACATCACAATTCATCCCCCTATCGGCCAAAGATGAATGGTGCTGTCGAAGCTGCGAACAAAAATATCAAAAAGATCATACAAAAAATGACAGTCACCTACAAGGACTGGCATGAGATGCTACTGTTTTCTCTCCACGGGTATCGTACCACGGCTCGCACTTCAACTGGGGCAACACCCTATTCTTTGGTATATGGCATGGAGGATGTTTTACCTATTGAGGTCCAAATCCCCTCTTTGAGAATCATGAAGGATGCAGGTTTGAGTGAAGACGATTGGATCCAAACCCGACTTGATCAGTTGAACTTAATTGACGAGAAGAGACTTACTGCTGTTTGCCATGGTCAGACGTATCAAAAGCGGATGATCAAAGCTTTCAACAATAAATTCAGACGCCAAGTGTATCAAGTTGGAGATCTTGTGATCAAGCGCATCATCTTGCCACAAAGTGATCCCAGGGGAAAATGGACTCCTACCTATGAAGGACCATTTGTAATCAAGAACATCTTTTCTGGTGGGGAAATGATCTTGACCACCATGGACGGCGACGATCTGCCGCACCCTACGAACACAGACATAGTCAAAAGATACTACGCATAAGAGACCCGCTAGATTGACACACCTAGGAAAACAAGGGCATCCCGGAGAACCAAAAAGTTCGGGCAAAAATTAGGGATAAAACAAAAAAAAAATTGTACACCCGGCAATTTGAAAACCTGAAAGGGCGACTTGGGCAAAAAAGGGTTTCCCGGTGGACTGAAAACCCAAAAGGGCGGTCCAGGCAAAAGTTAGGGAATTAAAGCGTATGACTATGTCTCGTCGGATCACTTTAAAGACAATCTCTTCACAGACAAACCTGGAGCTTCTGATCAATCCAATCATCTTCAGACGAAGCAACGAATAGGCAAGATATTCGGAGTTATGAAGGCTATAGCAGAATGGGAACCCCATGGGATTATTACACATAGTTATCTTTCTTTGTAAATTTTTCTTATTTATGACACCATCCTCTTACTAGGATGTCTGTCTCCTTTGTACAAAATACTTATTCAAAGTAAATACAAAGATATCTCTTTCAAAGTACAGAAAACTATTTTCCTTTTTCTTTACACTTGTGTTTTATTTGCAAAAACGTCCAATGATTCATTAATGAACATATGCATTTGAACATAATTACTATTTACAAATAAACAAGATGAAAAAGAACAATTACTGACAGGTAGAAAGATTAGGAAAACGTCTTTAGGCTATTCCATGAGCAATTCCTACAGCACGTCATTAAGATCCCCAGCGGAGCCAAAACTTTGAACTACAGGTCCCCAGCGGAACTGAGACTACTAACTACCAATCCCCAGCGGAGCTGAAACTTTCAATCCCCAGTGGAAATCATCCAGTTTCTCCAGGTTCCCCCAGCAAGTTGTCTTGAAGCCTGAAAATCAACCAGATAACAGTTAACTTTTGTTTCTCCCCGACCTAGGGTAACTCCCCAGTAGATTGGCATACAACCCAAACTCCTGAACTCCCCAGCGGAATTAAGCTTTTCCCCACAGAGTTTTCCAAATAGGAATAAGCTTTTCCCCACAGAGTTTTTATTGCTTCTCGACAGAACAAAGACTCCCGTCAATAATCCCCAGTAGAAGTCATTAAAATTCTCTGGATTCCCCAAGCAGATTCCTCAAAAGGTATATGGAATTACTCTCACAACGGAATCCTCAAAAAGATTTATTTTCCCCGACAGCAGTCAAGGATTTATTTTCCTCAGCAATACGGCAAATCAGCTTACATGCGCATACATTACATCCATATATTATAAACATTGATAAAGTACATATATTGCATCATACATTTCATGCAACATAACTTTGTGTTTCAGCTAACATTTTACCCTTTTCAGGATAAGATTAACATCTATCTTTAACAAATATTCAAAGATTTCAGATACGGTACATATACGCTCCAGACTCAAAAGTCATTATGTTACTCATTCAGATTTCAATTTCAAGATACAATATAGATACACTCCAGACACGGAAGTTATTTTGTTACTCATTCAGACTCAATTTCAAGATACAGTACAAATACACTCCAGACACGGAAGTCATTTTGTTACTCATTCAGACTTAATTTCAAGATACAGTACATATACGCTCCAGACACGGTTGCCATTCTGTCACTCATTCGGATTTCAAATTCAAGATACAGTCCAGATACACTCCAGACACGGAAGCCATTTTGTTGCTTATTCAGGTTCATCCTTCAGATACAGTTCAGATGCGCTCCAGACACGGTTGCCATTCTGTTACTTATTTAGATTCAAGTATAGATACAACTCAGATACGTTCCATATACGGACACCATTCTGATGCTTATTCTTTCGATTTACAACCAAACATTCTTGGATGGCATCTTTAAGCCCATTCCCTCAGCTACACTTTTGTCAAGTGCAAATTTATGGGCACTCTAGTGTCCAATCATCTTTTACCTTCGAGTCACGAACGACAAAACTCGCCAATCTAACTCTTCAGGTTCAAGAAGACTGAACAGGGGCAGCTGTTGTACCCCAAAATTTGCCCTCCCATTTTTCATAGAAGACACAACCCTAGGGTTTCTCATATATTCAAGTTGGCTCAGGAATCGATCAGACAGATTCTCTTCTGTGGCAGTAAACCAGCAATTAGGATTTTTCTTGCAATTCTCAAAAGAAAGTGAATTCTCAGAAATTCAATTGGTTTTCACAGATCTTCATGTTTCTTCAAGTTTTCTGAAAAGACAATGTTTGTTCTCAAGGCATGGTTGTTTGGGACAAGAGATGGAATTTAAGACTGTCATGTAGTATACTCATGATTGTTTAATCCAAGTTAACCAGATGATTTGCGTCTTTTAAAACATTTGCTTGGTCAGGAAATGGAATATACAGTGCGTATTTGTTTGGAATGCAGTTACATAGTTGTTGGGATTACTTGGAATGTAAGTTACCAGACTGGAGCGTTTTGTTTTAAACATCTTGATTGGGAATCTTTAAGAATCAGTTAGGATGCGAAGAGAAAATTACAAGTTATTGACAGTAAAGGATTTCAATTGACACCAGAATATTTCATAAGATTTTCTCCAATTTTTCAAACATTGTTACAAAATAATTTGTTCTTTTAAATACTCTATGTTTTACAAATTATTGTATTTAAAATATAAATTAGTATAATTGTTGGATACAATACAAGAATGTTTTTCTAAATTACAAAGAAAATCTAAATGGATTTATGCCTAAGTTTGACTGAAGTTCCTTTGCTTCCATGCTTGCCACAGAGTTTCTTGCTTCCCATGCTTTGTCACATCCAATTGCGCTCACATGAAAACAAAAGAAAGAAAAATAGTTAGTACAAATTAGTTGGGCATCAGCAAGAATTTTCAAAAGAAAAAGTGTTATTAATCATTAAAGTTTGCAAATTGGAATCAGAAGGCCATTTTAATTCATCACAATTTATTTCCTCTATTTTTGCAAATCATAAGAAGATTACTCTTCTTGGTTCACAAAAAGAAAGAACAAAAGAAATGCAAGCAAACTTATCCAAACAAACAGCAAAGCTGGATAAAACAAATGCAGCAAATTTATCCAAACAGCAGCGCAAACTGGACAGAATATAGCAAACAACAAACAGCAAAAACGAGGCAGCAAGCTAGCAAACAACAAACAGCATCAACAAAGACAGAAGTATGGCAATACAATAAGCTAAGTCAAACAAGCAAAAACTTGTTCAAGAAGCCTAGTTCATCATTTTCCATTTTTTTTGCAAACGTTTCAGAATTGGAAAAAAAGGCAAAAGAGCAATTGACTTTCTTAGTGTAATTGAGAGAGAAGAGAGGAAAGAAGTCACCTAGGATATTTGGATACACAGCCCTGCTGTCTTGACTGTCACAAATTGCATAGAAGTTTCTAGAAAACAAAACTGCCATCAAAAAGCCAAAAGAACAATATAGTAAAATATTCAAATTCTTTGTTTTCCCACCATCTTGAATAGGAATTCAACAGAAGCAACACCAATATAATAGTAAACAAAACTCTCAAGCAAGGACATAGAAAAAATTATCAAACTCAAAAACTATCAAAGTCTCCAACCCTCAAACTGTCATAAGTCCCAAGCTGATAAATTGTAAACCATCAACAAACTGTCAAAATCTCTAAAAAACTCCAAGCATCCAAATCTCAAACATGTGAGTCTCCAACAGCAAAGCCAATAACAAAGCAAAACATCTCAAAACCTGATCCAAAACATAAATCAGTAACATCATCCAGAAACCTGCAACAGTTTCACAAACTGAAAAAATATAGAAACATTATCCAACTCCAAAAACCTGTTAGACCATCAAAAAAGATCCAAAACACCATCAAACCAAACCAACCAACAAGACACAGTGGTCAAGCCTCAAAAAACCATCAGCAAACTGTCAAACCTCAAATCTCCAAAAAAACTGTCAAACCCAAATCTGAACCATAACCAAAACAAGTCTCAAACAGCAAGGACCAAATCAATAACCTTCAAAAACCTGCCAAAGTCAGAAACCTGGAAACCAAGTATCAAGCTAAAAACGCAGCAACTATCTCAAAACTGTAACATTCAAAACCATCACTACCATCAAAACTCTCATTAACCAAACCTGTAACAAACTTGTTAACCAACAACAAAAAACCACAAAAACTGTTCAAACCAGTAACAACCTCAAATACCAAAACATATCCAAAACCAAAACAAAAAACCAGAACTATCATCAAAACCAGCAACAAAAACCTGTTAACATTTTTTCAAACTCACTGAACCAAGCCAAACTGTCAAACTCAAGACCTGAGAAACATCAACCAGCTCAAAAAAAACTCCAAAACCAGTCAAATTCCCAAACTGTCAACAAGACCAAAACTTCCAAAAAAACCAGTTATCACTTTCAAACTCATCAAACTTGTCAAACATTTCAAACCCAAAAAACCAGAAAAATTATCAAACAGCCATCAACCAAACCTGATCTCAAGCCATCAAATCAAAATCATCATCAAAACAACAAGAAAATTGTTACCTATCAAAAGGAACCCAAGTCAGAAAAGCAAGGCCTCCATCCTCATCTCCTCCCTCGCAAGCTCCGGCCACCAAGGAACACGGTCATCATCTCGCCGTCCTCTTTCCATTTCACATAAAGTACTTCAATAGGTAGGATTTCCCTCTCTTTCCAAATCTTCCATAATCATGTATTGTCATGCATTAAATAAGAGCAAGTTAATTAGAAAAACACATAACAAGATGAAAATCATTGAATTCGTAAGCTCTAATAAAAACAGAACCTTATCCTTTTTCAAAGAATGTCATTAGCATTTTATTAGAGAGGCGAGGATAACCGTTCTGGCAACAGAGAGTTGGGGGGAATCAGATGATTCAGATTTCACTCCCTCAGGGTCAAATCTGAAATTAGGGTTTTCAAGGGTATACGAGCCATGGTGAGATAGAGATGAAAAGAGCGATTTCGTTCAAAGAAATAGGGATGGATAGTGAGTTAGCTTAGGAGATTTCAACAGAGATGAACAAGAGATGAACAAGAGATGAACAAGAGATGAGCGAAAGAGACGATGAGAGCGGCATTGTGAACAAAGGGTCAAGAACCCTAATTTCGTTTGGCTTCCCTTAATCAAACAATTATGCAGAATTAGAGAACTTGGGCCTGTTTTGTTACATTTCCCCTAAGCCCATTCGTGTCTGTTGGCCATACACCTCCCTATGCCTTTTTTTTAGTTACAGCAAAACACTATTTTCATTTGGGCCTCATTTTCAAGTTCTTTAAGCCCACTGCATTTTTTCTTCTTTAATTTGTTTTTCTTTACATTTTTTGTTATTATTATGCAAATGCTAAGAAAACTTAAATATTTTTTTATTAAAATTGATTTGTTTTTTGTAATTTAATTCTTATCATTTTCCTTTTATTTAATAAATTTGTTTTAGATTTTACTCAATAAAACACCAAAATAATAATAATAGAACTTTGTTTAGTCTTTTTTTTATTTTATTATTTTATCTTGTTACTTACAAATTAAAAAAAAATTATACAAAAAGATAATGCATACGATTTTAATTTTCTTTAGTCAATTAATTATTTTTTAGAATATATTTCACTTTTTATTCTTTTCAAGTAAATACTTAACTTAGCACTTCATTAATATTATTGTCATAGCTTTATATTAAATCGCACAAAAATTCGATTTGGTTGTATTTTTTGATATTCGGACATTTCTATCTCATTTGATTCATCCCCATTTGTAACAATTATACCCCCATTCCCGAACATTCTGTAATAGCTTAGAATTTCAATTCCCACAATTTATTGCTTTCTATATACTGTATAGTAATTAGGCGTGTATGATAAGATTCAAAAATCAATCACTAGATGACCTAATCAAAGAATAAAATAACTTGAAACCAACACACTTTTTCAAACGCGCACCTCTAGGGTAACCCCGCTCGTTGCCTCGGAAATACAATCATGTCCCTTGAATATGGGAAGCTCTAGCAAATGACCCTTCAATAAACAAAGATCGTAGTCCCTCGATGACCCTCGATGTTGCCTTCGATAAAACAATCTTGTCCCTTACAAAAAATTGCTAAAGCGTCTCATAAGTTGCCTTCAATGATTATAAAATTGACCCGCGCCTGTCCCTTCACATCCAACGATGGGGCTTCTTACCAAATCAATGGTAAGATAGCACCATTAAAAGGAGGAAGAAAAGAACAATTTAAGACCTTTCGAGTAGATATATTCGCTCTTAGTTACTCGCTTGCTCACGATAAAAACTTTTCACACCTACACTTCCATTTCAAAACATTTTCAAAAAGAAAAAAATGTTTTATATACGTTCTTATAGAGACGAGAACCATTGCAAAACATCTTTTCAAAACACTTTTCGAAACACGATTCACAAACACATTTTTGAACCACTTTTTGAAACAAAACTTTGTATACGTTCTTATAGAGACGAGAACCATTACAAAGATATTTTTTTCAAAATACTTTCAAAGCCCACACCACAAGCACACAATCAAACAAAAGCAAGTGATCTAAACGAGTAACTAAGAGCCCATGGAAAACCATGGATGAAAAGGGTGCTAATACCTTCCCTTTTCATAATCTACCCCCCGAACTCGAGAAATAATCTTGAAAGGTCTTTCCTGTGCTTTTTTACCTTTCCTTTTAGATAAAAGAAAAGTCGGTGGCGACTCTTGGTAAACCGCACAAGTGCGATCGAAATGCAAAACATCTAGTCAGTTCTCCCACCGCATCACAAAATGCGTTTACATTTGGAAGCAGGTCCTAGAAAGAGATAATTGTAAAAATCAAAACAAACAAGTGTTTACAAATGGAAATATGAATACGAATATCCATCAAGTTTCAACTCTTCTATAACTCTTATAACTTTAACGCTTTTGTCTTCCTGCTTCCTGAGAAAACATTCTTGGGCTAGCTCCGAACTTATGCCAAAAAGAAACAAGGGATCTCATGCTGAGCATAGTTATTTGCTTTAAGTCCCTAACTTTTTCCTGAATCTCCCTTTCGGGTTTTCGATTCACCAGGACACCCTCTTTTTGCCTAAGCTTCCCTTTCGGGTTTTCAACTTAGCGGGTTTTTTTATGCAAAATATTTTTTAACTACGTCAGCATTCACAGGGAGAGGGAAGTATTCTCCGTCCATGGATGCAAGCATCATCGTTCCACCAGAGAAAATCTTTCTGACCACGAATGGTCCTTGTTGTACCCCAAAATTTTCCCTCCCATATTCTTCAAGATTTGCCAAGATCAAGGTTCAAAACCTCTCAAGGATTGCACAGTCCAATTGCCTCCTAACAGTCAAAAATTAGGGTTTTGGTTCTGGAAAAGAAGTTGAGGTTTCCAAGGGTCCAATCAAGTCCCACATGCCTATATACATTGTCAATCATCCATATGCCAAGTTTCAAGACTCACAGCATCAAATGGCACAGTCAAAAACCCTAAATGCTTCACAGTCAACTGCAGGGGAAAAATGGTCATTTGACAGCCAAAAGTCAAAATTTTTGGTCAACATCTTATTTTGTAGCCACAAACATCATTTTATCAATTCTTGATCATGATTCTCAAGGCATGGCTCAAAAAGTCTCAAGATGCAAAAGTTTCCATTTTTGGACAGTTGAAAAAGTCAACTGCAAATTGACCAAGGCATAACTTCCACATGGTTTATCAGAAAAATTCCATCCAAAGCTCATTTTTAAGAGAATGACATTTCCTAAAACTCATCTTCACACTTCAAGTCCAAGAAATGCTCTCACAAAAAGTTATCAATCCCAACATTATAGGTCATTTTCAAAAGTCAACAAAAAGGCACTTTAAGTCAAAGACCATAATTTGAGATTGGTAAATCAAAATGACATGGGACCAAAGACATTGGTTATAGGACTTCAAGACCTTTCCAAATTGTCCAAGAACATGATCAAATCTTAAAAATTGAGCAAGATATGCGTTGTGGAAGTTGGGAAATTTTTGGGAATTTTGAAAAGTCAACTTTGCTTCAAATGCTTCAAAAATGCTAATGGGCCTCAATTTCTTCCATGAATCATCACCCAAAGGCTATGCACGACCCATTAAGCTAAAAGGGAGTTATTTTCTTATTTTTAATTAAATAATTGAATTTTAATCTTATTAATTCATTTAATTAAAATTAAATATGAGAAAAAATACTAAACCATGTTTTTCAAATCTTTTTGTGCAGCCAATTCACTCTTTATGAATCAAATATTTCGCGCATCACTCAAAAGGAAAGATTCTATGCAATTGGCAATAGTTTCATGGCAAAAAGATTGAAATTGATCTCATTGAAAATCAAATCTCCAAATCATCAATGCATGGATTATGGGCTGCTTTTTTTAACCTAATTCTATTCAGTTACATATAAAAAGCTAACCTAATGCATAAGAGGACAGGGGCTGCCCAGAGACTTCAAGAACAACATTGCACTTTTTCCACAAAAATTTGAAAACTGAAAACCTAGCTAGAGCTCGTTTCAAGGCTTGAAAAGTACTCCAATATACTCCTGACACTACTAGGAAGCTTTTGCAATCGAAACCAAGTCTCCACGCACAAGGAATTGGTAGAACAGAATTGCTTTCCTTTCAAAATTATCCATAATCGTGTTTTAATTTCTATGCATGATTCATGATTTTTAACTGTGGATTTATACTAACAATAACATTCTGAAGCTAATGGTACCGTTCAATTGAAGAATGGCTGCCTAAATAGGAATTCACCATGGACGTGTTCTAGGGTTTCAGAAGTTTGAAATTGGGGTTTCCTTCATGTGGAAAAATTAGACAATAAAACATATGCCAATGGAATCAGGACCTCCAAACGAATGGAATCCACACCTCGCGCCCTTTTTCTTTTTGACTATCCTCTAATCGATATTATTGCAGGTCTGGTTTAGTGGGGGTTTAAAACCCCCGCTATTTGATATTATTTATAGGGAAAAAGATGAAGACGAAGTTGGCGTGTCCATACGTGACTGGATAGTTTGAATGTTAGCGCGTGATTTTTTGTTTTATACCAATAGCGTTTGTTTTCTATTATATTAATCATGTCCCATAATAATAACAAAGTGACTCAATAGCTCAGATGGTTGGTGCGCTTGCTTGCAGGTATTGGGACCTGGGTTCGATTCCCAGGTCCCCCATATTTCTCAATAATTTTGTTTGTAACATGTTCAGGTGCTATCTCTTTCCAGTGGTCCACCATATGCCCTCACCTGCTTGCTCGCCAAGCGCCCAGGAGATCAATCCAATGGCCAGAACCTGGACTCCATCATGCACGCTAGTCAACCATGCCATACGCAATTCCAGAAAGTCCAAAGGGGCCTTGCATTCTTGGGCCAAACTTCTCAAATAACACCTCCAAATTGGGTCAGACCCCCCATTGTTTGTATTTTTTTTTCTCTCCTTTTCTTTTCTTTTAATTATTTTAATTGTTTCTTTTAATTCACAAAAAATAATTTTCATAATAAAAATCAGAAATCAAAAAATAAAAATAGGTTTATTTAATATTTATTTCATTAATATTTTTTGTAAATAAATTTTAATAATCAATTTAGTTTAATTTAGGTTAAAATTTTAATGTTTTCCTTAATAACTAAAATATGTAGAAATTGGTTTTTTAGCATTTTTATCTTTTTCTTAATAAAATAATTTCCTCTTATTTATTATTATTATTAATTATTAATTATTTTGTAAATACCCATGTAATTAAATAATTAGTAAAATTAGGTTAAAACTTTAATCTTTTTTTTCTTTAAAAATTAAAAATATTTAGAATTAGGGTTTCTTTTAATTTTAATTTCCTTTATTTCATAAATACCAAAAAAACCATAAAAAATTACTTCTTTTCTTTATTTAATAATTAATTAACTGTAAATTTCATTTAATTTCTTTAAAGGGTCCAACGCCCTCGAACATTCGATTCTAATTTCTTTTCGCGCGTTTGTCCTTATTTTTCTTTTTTTAAATATTATGTAATTGCTCAAAGCCTTGTAATAGTAATTAGGAAATTTATTTACTTTCTACATTTTATTAAAAAACGGGTCTTTGTTAATTTGGCGATGTATTGACCCGCGCCTTGTAATAGCGTAGGACTTTATTTTCCGCACTTTAATTCCCGCACCCTTAAAACTGCTAAACTTTACATGAAAGAATGAATGGCCCAAATAAAATCAAAGCGTAGCTCACCAAATGCATGACAAGATAAAACATAACTGAAAACGATACACAAATTCACACACCACTCTTAGGGTACGCCTCACTGTTGCCTTGCCCCTCGAAACGTGGTCGTCGAGTATAGGACGTTTTAGTAAGTCCTTATGTCCATGAACATGGCATAAGGGTAGCTTCTAAGGTGTCCTACTATTGCTCTGGTGACCATACTGTCCCTACAAACGAATTGACCCGAACACCTCCAACGGTGGTGCTACCTACCTCTCAATGGTGGGATGGCACTACCTTAAGGACATTTCCACAGCCTAATTCCTTAGGGTAGGTAAATGACTCGTAGATACTTTCTCTATTCAAAAACAAATCAAAACTCTTTTCACACCGACACTTTCAAAAAGCTTTCAAAACAAATTTTCAAACACTCTTGAGGACCGATACAAGAGTCGATCTGAAACTTTAAACGAAACTTTTTTCAAACCCACTCACAATTGAAAAGCAAACACTTTTGAAAACACAAATGAGCAAGTATCTAAGAGCCCATGGATAACCATGGATAGAAAGGGTGCTAACACCTTCCCTTTCTATAAATCTACCTCCCGAACCGAGAACTATCTCATAAGGAATTTTGTTGTGCCTTTGTCCTGTCCATGTTGGAGAAAATAAAAAATGGTGGCGACTCTTGCTTACCGCGACATTTCGCGAACCAGCTTTAAACAGTCAGTTCCAGATCCACCGATCACAGAACTGGCGACTCTGCTGGGGACAATCTTAAAGTGAGGTGTACCTTAGGACTAAGATCACTTGTGCTTTCAATTGCTTTGACTTGTTTGCTTTATTATTGTGGGACTGTCTTGGGAGTTCTATAGTTCCTAACTCGGATCTGGGGATACCTTCTTAGAAAGTAGCAACAAGGCTGTGAGGGAACTGTGCGGGGTATACCGACATGGTTGAAGCAGTCTGCTACGTTGATGTGGCACTTTGGTGTGTACCGGTAACCCTTGAGTCCAGTCAAGGAGAGTACGGGGCCTCCGCGTGGTGTCGTGAAGCATCAACTTACCTTAGGAACCTTAATTGAACCATCTTGGCCTCTTTAGGGTAGTGAGATAATTGACTTTGGTGCAGTCCGAGGTTGGTTGATACTCGATACTACACTCAATTGAGGGTTGTTTTCTTGGAATATTTTGGTCGCCAGTTCAGTGGCTAAATCGAAACGATGAACAATGAAAGCAATCCAATGATATTGGGACCCTTAGAACCCGGTTACTTCTGATAGGACAGGTTTTGAGCCCACCAACTTCAAGAGGGTAGTACCCCAAACTTCATGCTGGCCTAAACTCTAAGGGCTCTCTTGTGTGACTTGTGTGCCTTCCAACTTGACTATTTGCATGCTTGTTATCTGACACTTGAGTTTCTTGCAGGTTTTGTTTACAGTCCTTAATTGGGACTCATAACAGGGTTTACCTATGTTACTCCATGCATAGCATAACATCATACCATTGCATGCATCCTGCATAAAGACTAATCCATTTCAAGGACCTCAAAGGTTTTGTAATGCAGGTCATGATGAACCAACATGTCTAGCAAGGGGCAAAGGGGATTTATTTTCCCCAGCCAAGGTTGTCAGGGGCTATGACCCACTGGATATGGTGAGCCTCTGACCCTTGAAGAAGGACTCTCAACAACAGGAAGTTCCTTCAATCAAGCTACCAGGTCCCAGCTCTAACAAATTTCTTGTTTACCCCGCGAGATCCTTGAAAACATTGCATGCATACATACATATCATTGCATTACAGGTACCCTTTTTACAGGTCACTTACCTTCTCTGCTGTTTATTTCAGCAATGGCTTCCCAACAATACAACCAGGACCTTCATGCTCACGAGACTCGGTTCGGGGAAATCCTCCGGAATCTATCCAAGGGGTAGGAAGAGCTGAGAACACTTCTCATGGGGACTTTGGTCAGGAATAGTGCTGAGGATGATAAGGACGAACGGCTGAAACATCTGCAAGCTGAGGTGGATGCAATGAGAGCCCAGATGCTGGGGCAGGTGACTATCATGCAAGACTTAGCTCAAAGACAAGAGGAGCTCGGGGTTCTCGTCAACCAACTGCTTCGGGGTAACCAACTGGGGCAAGCATCTAAGGGTGAAGGGCCAGTCATCATTCAACCACCTTTGAGACAAGAAGAAAAGGGGAGAGCTCCTCAAATAGCTTCAGTGTCACAAATTCAGCATCAACCTCATCAGCTTCAGCCAGACAAGCCCAAAAGGCAATTCACCAAGCTCAACGTGTCGCTGCCTCAAGCTTTACAACAACTGCTGAGGTTGAATTTGGTAACTCTAAGGGATCCTCCTAGGAATCCCAACAGGACACCTTCAAGGTATAACCCCAACGCCCGCTGCGCTTATCATTCTGACAGCCCGGGACATGCTACAGATGATTGTTGGACCTTGAAGAACAAGATCCAGGACCTGATTGATGAAGGAGCTGTGGAATTCACCCAAGATGGCCAGGCTGAGTGCTTCTACCATCCCTACAGGGTCCACCAGTTGAAGTAACAAGCCCTGAGATGAGAAGACTTTTTGTTCATTAGGATCTTTCAAGTTGTAATTTTCTTTTGATTGTTCAAACATTTTATTCATATCAAACGTTATTATTTCATTAATGCATTGCACATGTCTGTTTTGAAGTAATTATTTCGTATTTACTATATTGCAAATTGTTCTCATTTTTCTGTGATGATCAACTCTCAATTAAAAAAACTCTAAGCCTCTTGAGGGAGGATGACGAAAACGATACCACGATCTTTACAGTATGCTTTTGAACAGACCCCGCTGATGAAGTACAGGCATGTTTCAATCCCTAAACACTGGAGTTATAAGGAAGATAATCCCTCGTCAACCCCTTCGAGCCAAAGAAGTAGGAGTTTTTCTTTTCGAAAATTAAAACCCTTAATCATAACCTGGGGCAGGGTAGTTCTCTCAGTTTGATCCAGGTGCACAATGAATGACACCAAAGAGGTCCTTACAAAAAAAAAGAAGACAGTGATGATTCCGAATAATCATAAGGATAGGCAGTCATTATATCTCAAAAATAAAAACCCAATAAGTCAAAACCTATGAAGGAGACTTACAAAACTGGGGCATCCCGCTGACTGTAATCACAAAAAGGAACAGTTCAGGCGAAATTTAGGGATAGCAAAATCAAAAAGAAAGAGGTCATACAAACCCTCAACAAAAACAAAAATGACTGCCTATTCAGAATAAATCATCAATATCTGAATCATCATTGGAACATCAGGACAAAGACTCAAACGAGGTCTAACGCGCAATCAGCTGAGTTTAGGTTTGAAGAACATCATGAAGAGTGGGTGGGTACAAAATTCGAGCCTTTATCCTTTGTTTCTTAAACCGTGAACCAGGCCACGTTATAACCCTAAAAAGTCCTAGCTGAAGCATGGGTTAGTTCGAAAGCATAGTGTTACAAAGGTATCCTGACTCCTTAAGGCTTGCGGTAAAATAACGAGTTTGACATCACAGTTTACAAAAGAACTCACTTGTTTTATTTAAAAAACTGCATTTCCAAAAACTTTGAGACAGACATAAGTGTTGCATTTTTAACATAACCTTGTTTGCATATGACTTTTTGTTTGAACAGCAGAGAAATTCGCACGACGAATATCCAGTGAACAAAATCTTCTCAACAAAAGCTCAGATGGAAGAAACACTCCCAATCAAGGGGCAGACGTGATCATTGTCCATCATCTGGGGCAGTTAAGTCAAGATTAAAAGAATCTCTCAAAAGGCCAACCGACTTGGGGCAAATCTCCATCTGGATCACCAGGGGCATTGGACAATCAAACGAAGATCTCCTGGTAGCACGGCAAAACACTTCTAACAGGGGCACCTCCCTACATTCTGAGAGCGTGGACATAGTCGAAAAAATATTGCGCACAATCAAAGACCCGCTAGGTTGACATACCTAGGCAAAAATTAGGGCTTCCCGGCGAACCAAAAGGGTTCGGGAAAAATGAGGGATGAAATGAAAAAATTTGTACACACGGCAAGTCGAAAACCTGAAAAGGCGGCTTGGGCAAAAATGGGTATCCCGGTGGACTGAAAACCCGAAAGGGCGGTCCAGGCAAAAATTAGGGATCAAAGCGTACGACTATGTCCCGGCATTTAGTCACTTGCCTACCAAAAGAAGATTTGTCAATCGGCAGTCACCAAGCACCTCCACCAGTATCTTCTCCCACAGAAACAGGGGCAGTCATGATTTGTCTAAGCGATCTAATTGCTCTTTCCACCAAGGTACCAAGGTAAGTTCGGATGAAGAATGCAACCAAGATATCTTAACTCCCCAGAGAGTGAGCCAGCAAGTCAATACACTCTCCCCAAGCAGAGTTATCCTATCAGCCTTAAGGAAGTTGGGTATCCCCAGCAGAGCTCAACATTCCTCAGCGCAATATACGAATATTCTTAACAAGCCTCCCCGGCAGTCTTGATCTAAGATTGTTCCCCGGCGGTATACCAGACATTCAGTGGAGCCACTTCCCCAGTACATCTCAAAAATTTCCCCAGGAGAGTCCCGCCTGAAGACTTCCCCAGGAAAGCAGAATCCATCTCCCCAGCAGGAAGCTTATCCCCAGTAAATTCTGGAAGCTTCCCCCCTGCAGAGCACGAACGTGTCTCCCGGCTTTATTCAAAGGTTAGTTCCCTACCAGGATATAACTGGGTTATCCTCAGCCAAAAGTCACGGAAAGATCGTCCTCGGCGAAGTCTTCCTATCCCCCAGCGGAGTTTATCTTCCAACACAATACATCAACGGTATCCCCAGCGAGGTTACCATCAACATCTCAACAGAGTACCTCTCTTCCCACAGAGTATTGTTCCCCAGCAAGGTCACTAGGGTAATTTTCTCCCCGCTGAGTAATCCATTCGCCAAGTTTATTCCCCAACGGAGTTATCTTCTCCTACCGGTATTCTTGCAACCATCATCCCCAGCGGAAACAACAAAGCACTATTCTTCAACATCAGCCCAGGATGTGACTTCCCGGCATCCGTCAAGGATTTATTTTCCTAAGACGAAAACATACATTCATAAACATCACATCTTCATACATCATAGCATGCATATACGCATCATGAACATACAATCTCAATCATTTTGAGAACATCACGCATGTCATACATCATGACATCGCATACAACTAACGTTTTGTCTTTTCGGAACAAAGGTTAAATACAAAGATGATTACCATCAACGGTCGCAACTAAAGATCTGATTCATGTATCTTGCCAGGGTGTATCTGTTGACGACTAACATTACCAGGCCCGATTCCTGTATCTTGCCAGGGTGCATCTGAAGAGTTTGAGGATCTGATTCCTGTATCTTGCCAGGGTGCATCTGTTGACGACTAACATTACCAGACCCGATTCATGTATCTTGCCAGGGTGCGTCTGAAGAGTTTGAGGATCCGATTCCTGTATCTTGCCAGGGTGTATCTGTTGATAACTAGCATTACCAGACCCGATTCCTGTATCTTGCCAGGGTGCGTCTGAAGAGTTTGAGGATCCGATTCCTGTATCTTGCCAGGGTGTATCTGTTGACGACTAGCATTACCAGACCCGATTCTTGTATCTTGCCAGGGTGCGTCTGAAGAGTTTGAGGATCCGATTCCTGTATCTTGCCAGGGTGTATCTGTTGACGACTAGCATTACCAGACCCGATTCCTGTATCTTGCCAGGGTGCGTCTGAAGAGTTCGAGGATCCGATTCCTGTATCTTGCCAGGGTGTATCCGTTGACGACTAACATTACCAGACCCGATTCCTGTATCTTGCCAGGGTGCATCTGAAGAGTTTGAGGATCTGATTCCTGTATCTTGCCAGGGTGTATCTGTTGACGACTAGCATTACCAGACCCGATTCTTGTATCTTGCCAGGGTGCGTCTGAAGAGTTTGAGGATCTGATTCATGTATCTTGCCAGGGTGTATCTGTTGACGACTAGCATTACCAAACCTGATTCCTGTATCTTGCCAGGGTGCGTCTGAAGAGTTTGAGGATCTGATTCCTGTATCTTGCCAGGGTGTATCTGTTGACGACTAGCATTACCAGACTCGATTCCTGTATCTCGCCAGGGCACGTCTGAAGAGTTCGAAGATCCGATTCCTGTATCCAGCCAGGGCGCATCTACACAAAAAGTTTAAAGATCAACTCCTGTAACAGGCCAGGTAATTATCTTTCTTTTTCAGGTACGCAAGTTCTCGCTAAGGAAACTCTTACGCGATCGACACCCAGATGGCATCTATAAGCCCATCCACCTATCCATCACCTCTCAACATGGCATCTGTAAGCCCATCTTCCTATCCATCAATCTCCAAATGGCATCTGTAAGCCCATTCCCACCATCATACTGCTAACACTCTACTATGTGAGTTCAAATTTCTGGGCACTCTAGTGTTCAATCATCTTCCACCTTCGGATTACGAAAGGCACGTCAGCCAATCTACATCCTCAGGTCTAAGAAGATTGAACAGGGGCAACTGTTGTACCCCAAAATTTTCCCTCCCATATTCTTCAAGATTTTCCAAGATCAAGGTTCAAAACCTCTCAAGGATTGCACAGTCCAATTGCCTCCTAACAGTCAAAAATTAGGGTTTTGGTTCTGGCAAAGAAGTTGAGGTTTCCAAGGGTCCAATCAAGTCCCACATGCCTATATACATTGTCAAGCATCCATATGCCAAGTTTCAAGACTCACAGCATCAAATGGCACAGTCAAAAACCCTAAATGCTTCACAGTCAACTGCAGGGGCAAAATGGTCATTTGACAGCCAAAAGTCAAAATTTTTGGTCAACATCTTATTTTGAAGCCACAAACATCATTTGATCAATTCTTGATCATGATTCTCAAGGCATGGCTCAAAAAGTCTCAAGATGCAAAAGTTTCCATTTTTGGACAGTTGAAAAAGTCAACTGCAAATTGACCAAGGCATAACTTCCACATGGTTTATCAGAAAAATTCCATCCAAAGCTCATTTTGAAGAGAATGACATTTCCTACAACTCATATTCACACTTCAAGTCCAAGAAATGCTCTCACAAAAAGTTATCAATCCCAACATTATAGGTCATTTTCAAAAGTCAACAAAAAGGCACTTTAAGTCAAAGCTCATAACTTGATATTGGTAAATCAAAATGACATGGGACCAAAGACATTGGTTATAGGACTTCAAGACCGTTCCAAAATGTCCAAGAACATGATCAAAGCTTAAAAATTGAGCAAGATATGCCTTGTGGAAGTTGGGAAAGTTTTGGGAATTTTGAAAAGTCAACTTTGCTTCAAATGCTTCAAAAATGCTAATGGGCCTCAATTTCTTCCATGAATCATCACCCAAAGGCTATGCACGACCCATTAAGCTAAAAGGGAGTTATTTTCTTATTTTTAATTAATTAATTGAATTTTTAATCTTATTAATTCATTTAATTAAAATTAAATATGAGAAAAATACTAAACCATGTTTTTCAAATCTTTTTGTGCAGCCAATTCACTCTTTATGAATCAAATATTTCGTGCATCACTCAAAAGGAAAGATTCTATCCAATTGGCAATAGTTTCATGGCAAAAAGATTGAAATTGATCTCATTGAAAATCAAATCTCCAAATCATCAATGCATGGATTATGGGCTGCTTTTTTTAACCTAATTCTATTCAGTTACATATAAAAAGCTAACCTAATGCATAAGAGGACAGGGGCTGCGCAGAGACTTCAAGAACAACATTGCACTTTTTCCACAAAAAATTGAAAACTGAAAACCTAGCTAGAGCTCGTTTCAAGGCTTGAAAAGTACTCCAATATACTCCTGACACTACTAGGAAGCTTTTGCAATCGAAACCAAGTCTCCACGCACAAGGAATTGGTAGAACAGAATTGCTTTCCTTTCAAAATTATCCATAATCGTGTTTTAATTTCTATGCATGATTCATGATTTTTAACTGTGGATTTATACTAACAATAACATTATGAAGCTAATGGTACCGTTCAATTGAAGAATGGCTGCCTAAATAGGAATTCACCATGGACGTGTTCTAGGGTTTCAGAAGTTTGAAATTGGGGTTTCCTTCATGTGGAAAAATTAGACAATAAAACATATGCCAATGGAATCAGGACCTCCAAACGAATGGAATCCACACCTCGCACCCGTTTTCTTTTTGACTATCGTCTAATCGCTATTATTGCAGGTCTGGTTTAGTGGGGGTTTAAAACCACCGCTATTTGATATTATTTATAGGGAAAAAGATGAAGACGAAGTTGGCGTGTCCATACGTGACTGGATAGTTTGAATGTTAGCGCGTGATTTTTTGTTTTATACCAATAGTGTTTGTTTTCTATTATATTAATCATGTCCCATAATAATAACAAAGTGACTCAATAGCTCAGATGGTTGGTGCGCTGGCTTGCAGGTATTGGGACCTGGGTTCGATTCCCAGGTCCCCCATATTTCTCAATAATTTTGTTTGTAACATGTTCAGGTGCTATCTCTTTCCAGTGGTCCACCATATGCCCTCACCTGCTTGCTCGCCACGCGCCCTGGAGATCAATCCAATGGCCAGAACCTGGACTCCATCATGCACGCTAGTCAACCATGCCATACGCAATTCCAGAAAGTCCAAAGGGGCCTTGCATTCTTGGGCCAAACTTCTCAAATAACACCTCCAAATTGGGTCAGACCCCCCATTGTTTGTATTTTTTTTCTCTCCTTTTCTTTTCTTTTAATTATTTTAATTGTTTCTTTTAATTCACAAAAAATAATTTTCATAATAAAAATCAGAAATCAAAAAATAAAAATAGGTTTATTTAATATTTATTTCATTAATATTTTTTGTAAATAAATTTTAATAATCAATTTAGTTTAATTTAGGTTAAAATTTTAATGTTTTCCTTAATAACTAAAATATGTAGAAATTGGTTTTTTAGCATTTTTATCTTTTTCTTAATAAAATAATTTCCTCTTATTTATTATTATTATTAATTATTTTGTAAATACCCATGTAATTAAATAATTAGTAAAATTAGGTTAAAACTTTAATCTTTTTTTTCTTTAAAAATTAAAAATATTTAGAATTAGGGTTTCTTTTAATTTTAATTTCCTTTATTTCATAAATACCAAAAAAACCATAAAAAATTACTTCTTTTCTTTATTTAATAATTAATTAACTGTAAATTTCATTTAATTTCTTTAAAGGGTCCAACGCCCTCGAACATTCGATTCTAATTTCTTTTCGCGTGTTTGTCCTTATTTTTCTTTTTTTAAATATTATGTAATTGCTCAAAGCCTTGTAATAGTAATTAGGAAATTTATTTACTTTCTGCATTTTATTAAAAAACGGGTCTTTGTTAATTTGGCGATGTATAGACCCGCGCCTTGTAATAGCGTAGGACTTTATTTTCCGCACTTTAATTCCCGCACCCTTAAAACTGCTAAAATTTACATGAAAGAATGAATGGCCCAAATAAAATCAAAGCGTAGCTCACCAAATGCATGACAAGATAAAACATAACTGAAAACGATACACAAATTCACACACCACTCTTAGGGTACGCCTCACTGTTGCCTTGCCCCTCGAAACGTGGTCGTCGAGTATAGGACGTTTTAGTAAGTCCTTATGTCCATGAACATGGCATAAGGGTAGCTTCTAAGGTTTCCTACTGTTGCTCTGGTGACCACACTGTCCCTACAAACGAATTGACCCGAACACCTCCAACGGTGGTGCTACCTACCTCTCAATGGTGGGATGGCACTACCTTAAGGACATTTCCACAGCCTAATTCCTTAGGGTAGGTAGATGACTCGTAGATACTTGCTCTATTCAAAAACAAATCAAAACTCTTTTCACACCGACACTTTCAAAAAGCTTTCAAAACAATTTTTCAAACACTCTTGAGGACCGATACAAGAGTCGATCTAAAACTTTAAACGAAACTTTTTTTCAAACCCACTCACAATTGAAAAGCAAACACTTTTGAAAACACAAATGAGCAAGTATCTAAGAGCCCATGGATAACCATGGATAGAAAGGGTGCTAACACCTTCCCTTTCTATAAATCTACCTCCCGAACCGAGAACTATCTCATAAGGAATTTTGTTGTGCCTTTGTCCTGTCCATGTTGGAGAAAATAAAAGACGGTGGCGACTCTTGCTTACCGCGACATTTCACGAACCAGCGTTAAACAGTCAGTTCCAGATCCACCAATCACAATCCTTCATAAGTCGGAGCCCACTTGCCTCTGGGATCTCCCTGGAGAAGAACTATCCTCTTTAACACAAGGTCACCCGACTTGTAATATTGAGGCCGCACCCTCTTGTCAAAAGCTTTCCTCATCCTTTGCTGGTATACCAGACCATGGCATACAGCCGTCAACCTCTTCTCATTGATAAGTTCTAACTGATCCAATTGATTATGTACCCATTCACTTTCATTGAGCTCAACATCCTTCATGATCCTAAGAGAAGGAATTTCGACTTCCACAGGCAACACCGCTTCCATGCCATAGACCATGGAAAATGGGGTTTCCCTAGTCGAAGTACGCACAGTGGTATGATAACCATGCAAGGCGAAAGGCAGCATCTCATGCCAATCTTTATAGGTTACTACCACTTGTCTGGTGACATTAGCATAAGACGTAACTTCGACCCATTTGGTGAAATAATCAATGGCAACCAGAATGAAACGGTGTTCGTTGGATGAGGTCGGATCGGTCTTGCCAATTATATCAATACCCCACATCGCGAACGGCCAAGGGGAAGTCAAGACATTCAGTGGTACGGGCGGCACATGTACCTTATCAGCATAGACTTAACATTTGTGGCAAATCCGCACATGACTATAACAGTCAGTTTCCATAGTGGACCAATAATAACCAGCTCACAAAATCTTTTTGGCCATGGTATGCCCACTAGAATGGGTCCTGAAATCACCCTCATACATCTCTTCAATGATTCTAGCTTCTTCTCTCTTGTCAACACATTTGAGCAGTAAACCATCATGATGCCTCTTATATAATACACCATTACTGAGAAAGAACTTGGCCAAAAATCTTCTCAAGAACTTCTTGTCTATGACGGACGCCTCCTCAGGGTAATCTTGTGTTTCAAGATATCTTTTAATATCATAAAACCAAGTTTTATCGTCTGACTCCAAATTGGATTCAAAACAAAAAGTTGGCTCATTCAACCTTCTGATGGTAATGGAAGGTGCCTCATTTGCCCACTTAACTTTGAACATAGAGGACAAAGTTGCCAGTGCATCAGCTAGATTGTTCTCTTCTCTGGAAATGTGTTCAAGCGTGATCTCTTTGAACTACAGAATCAACCTCATAACATGCTCACGATAGGGAATCAGGTTCTGATGATGAGTCTCCCAATCTCCATTAATCTGGATGATAACAAGATTAGAATCCCCGTAAACTTTTAAATATTTGATTCGCATGTCGATCACTGCTTCAATACCATAAATGCAAGCTTCATACTCGGCCATATTGTTAGTACAATCGAAGAAAATACGAGTTGTGAAAGGAATGTGGAATCCCTCAGGGGAGGTGATAATAGCTCTGACGTCGTTGCCCATGGCATTTGAGGCACCATCGAACACAAGTGTCCAACATGATCCTGGCTCGGGTCCTTCATCAGGGATTGGTATATTACAATCCCGAATATACACTATTTCCTCATCTAGAAATTCAAACTTCATCGGTTTATAATCGTTCATGGGCTGATGAGCAAGACGATTAGCCAGTAATCTACCTTTGATCGCCTTTTGCATAGTGTACTGGATATCATATTCAGTGAGTATCATCTGCCAACGGGCTACCCTGCCTGTAAGAGTTGGCTTCTCAAAAATGTACTTGATTGGATCCATTTTGGATATCAAGTAGGTGGTGTGAGTTAACATGTATTGTCTTAAGCGTCTGGCAGCCCAAGCAAGTGCACAACATGTCTTTTCCAATAATGAGTACCTTGACTCGCACAACATAAACTTCTTACTCAAGTAATAAATGACTTGTTCTTTCTTTCCTGTCTCATCATGTTCACCGAGGACACATCCCCTAGAGTTTTCCAACACAGTTAAGTACATGATTAATGGCTTTCCTTCCACCAGCGGTATGAGTATCGGAGGCTCCTGCGGATACTCCTTTATTTTGTCAAATGCCCTCTAACAACCTTCATTCCACCTTACTGTCTGATTTTTCTTTAACATTCTAAATAAAGGTTCACATGTGGCCGTGAGATGAGAAATAAACCAAGAAATGTAGTTTAACCTCCCCAAGAAACCACAAACTTCTTTCTCTGTTTTTGGTTCGGGCATTTCTTGTATCGCCTTCACTTTAGCAGGGTCAACCTCGATGCCTTTTTCACTTACAATAAATCCCAACAACTTGCCGGACCTCACCCCGAAGGTGTACTTATTTGGATTCAGCCTCAACAGGAAAGGCCTCAGTCTCTCGAACAATTTCTCTAGATGAACAAGATGCTCCTCTTTCGTATCAGACTTAGCAATCATATCATCCACATATACCTCGATCTCCTTGTGAATCATATCATGAAAGAGAGTAACCATGGTACGCTGATACGTTGCCCCGGTGTTTTTCAAACCATACGGCATCACCTTATTGTAAAAGGTTCCCTATGGCGTGATAAACGTTGTCTTCTCCATATCCTCCGGAGCCATCTTAATTTGATTGTAACCAGAAAAGCCATCCAAGAAGGAAAACACTTTTGAATGAGCAGTATTATCGACCAACACATAAATATGGGGAAGAGGAAAATCATCCTTAGGGATGGCTCTGTTCAAATCCCTATAATCCATGCACATCCTGACCTTACCATCTTTCTTAGGCACAAGCATAATATTTGCGATCCATGGGGGATAATTGATGACTTTCAAGAAATTCGCATCCAACAGTTTCTGAATCTCTTCTTTAATCTTCTTGGACATCTCAGGATGAGTTCTTCAGAACTTTTGCTTGACAGGGGAGAAACCTTCCTTGAGCGGCAGTCGATGCACCACAATATTTGTATCTAATCCTGGCATATCTTCATAAGACCAGGCGAAGATATCAGAATATTATCGGAGTAGCTCAATTAATATGGCTTTCATACTTTCCTCGAGATCTGCCCCTTTCTTGACCTCTCTTTTTACCTCTTATAAGCAAATGTTCACCACCTCAATTGACTCTTGATTCGGCTGGATAACCTTCTCTTCTTGCTTTAGCAACCTGTCTAATTCCTCGGGAAGATCATAGTCCTCATATGCCTCCTCTTCAGCTTGATAAATCGGATTGTCAAAGTCATAGTGATTGGTAGCAGAGTCGTCATAATATAATATGTGGTGGAAGTGCATCTACATAAATGATATTTTGGTGTTTTAGTGACGGTGTGTGAAAAAGGAAATATTGCCATTTAAAGAGAAATAAAAAGAAAAGAATGGAACAAAAAAAATTTTGAATGCAAAAATGTCTTTTATTCATGACAAACTTCTGAAAATAAACATGGTGGCCCTACACAAATGGTTCACTATGCCTTGGGCAGAGCGCAAGAATTATGTCATGATAATAAAAGAAAACAAGAAAATTACTCCTCAGCGCTTGAAACTTGGATAACATCCATAGAAGTCCAATTGTTGAGTGCTTGGCCTGGAATGCTTGGACGAATACAATATTCAATATTGTATCCATCAACCATATCATCACCAACTGCATTGGTGTATCCTTCTTTAGCAGCACTAGGACGGGAAAACTTTACAGGAGTAGATAAATCGGCTGCTCTGGGATTGGCACTCTACTGACCCGGACTGAAACCAAGACTGAATTGTTGAATTTTAGGATAACATCCAGCACCTGACCCCAACCTTCAGGGTTTCTGTTCTCCACCACAGCTCTAGCGTCTCTGAGAGAAGACATAACAGTTTCTGGCTTCCTTTTCTAATCTAGAGGAGGAAAACTGCATGAACTGTTTCAAACGCGTGGAAAGGAGTCTCATGTATTTAGCCTTCAACCTCAACCTAGAGGAAGGATGTCAAATGACTCATAATATACTCTTCCTTTCCGCACATAGTTATCACTTTTCCCTCTGTAGGATACTTGATTTTCTGGTGAAAAGTAGAAGTGACTGCCCCTGCTTTATGAATCCACGGCCGCCCCAACAAACAACAATACACTGGTTGTATGTCCATCACAAAAAAGGTAGCAGTAAACGTGTGAGGACCAACCTTGATAAGTAATTCCACCTCCCCAAACACCGATCTTCGGGACCCATCAAAGGCTTTCACCATCATGTCACTAGGATGCAACTCCAGACCAGAATAATCAATTTTCATCAATGTTGACTTAGGTAAAACATTCAAATACGATCCTGTGTCCACCAAAACCCAGGATAAAGTAGTGTCCCTGCACTCCATAGAAATATTTAATGCTTTGTTATGGTCTCGCCCTTCTGGAGGAATATCAAAATCTTTGAAGCCCAAATTGTTCCCAACAGATATATTAGCACAAACATTCTCAAACTGATTGACTGTTATTTCATGTGGCACAAATTCATTCTTTAACAACTTCATCAAAGCACTTTTGTGAGGTTCTGAATAGATCAACAAGGATAAGATAGACATCTTAGAAGGGGTATGACTCAACTGATCAATTATGCTATAATCTCTCTTCCTGATAATCTGCATCAACTCCTCAACCTCATCGGGAACTGCAGAAGCTTCTGGTACCGGAATTGGTTGAGTCACATTGGCTGGCACAAACCTCGGATTTACAATCATCACCTGTTGTTTTCCCTTTTCTCTTGCAGAGGCATCTGCCGCATCTTGTACATTGGAAGGGCCAAACACTCTCTCGCTTCTAGTCATTCGACTTACACCGGAGAAATTATGAACATCTCTTTCACTGTCTTCAGTAAATTCCTCCACAGAAGGACGAGGTTTTACCTCATGCTTCACCTCATGGTAATAAACATCAGCACCATAATGCCATGGGATGGCCTTCTCACTAGTATACAGCATGGGACCAGGTACCGTAATCATCAAAGGAGGCACCCTAGATGGGGTAGGAATGCATACAGGGGTGTAAGGAATAGATATCACAACAACATCTTCTTTGATAAACTTTCGGCATCTTGGTCTTCTATCGAACTGTAGGGAACCCTCATTCATCATGAATTGGATGCCAACTTTCAAATCACCACAGCCCTTCGGTTGCTCTCTACACTTGGCACAGTCTGAAGCATAACCCAGAAAAATGGAATTATCAATCAAATACCTCTTAACATACCACAACGGAGTAGTTACCTGTTCCATATTCATAACTAAATTCATCATTTCTCCATTATCATTAATCATATTAACAACAGCCCCTCCATGTCTAGGCATTGGGTTTTGGGTAACATTTGGACCAGTCACTAGAGTAAACTCAATTGCCTTGGCATCCAACAAATCTTGTATTCTGCATTTTAACGCAAAGCAATTGTCAGTAGAATGGCCAACTCTTCCAGAATGGAATTCACATCTTACGTTAGCATCATAATTAGGAGGAAGTCTTTCAGGGGTGGTGGCATATTTCTCAAACTGATCAACTTCAAATCGAGAAAATGGTGGAGTGCTCCGGTAAGAGATACTGGAAAGGGATCAAATTTTCTCAATTGTCTCTATTGTTAATTATTATACTGATAGGGAGCATCCAGTTGTCTTTGTTGTTGGGGCACCGGATTTTGTCTTTGTTGTTGAGGAGCATTAACAGGAATAGAAACAACATTGATTTATTGGTGTTGACGATCATCTCCTCTTACTCTATGGGAGTAAACTACACTTGTATCGCCCTCCATTTTCTTAGGGTAAGCATTTAATGGCTTCTTACCACCCCCTGATAAACCACTAGAACCACTGATTTGAATCTTCCCTAATTTCAAACCCACCTCAATTCTTTCACCAGCCATAACCAAATCCGCAAATCCTGCTGAAGCACTTCCTATAATGTGATCATAAAATGGCCCTTGCAAGGTACTCATAAACATATCGACGAGTTCTCTCTCCATGAGTGGAGGTTGAACCCTTGCATCCAACTCACGCCACTTCTGAGCGTATTCTTTGAAAGGTTCTTTTGGTCCATGTCACAAATTCTGTAATTGAGTGCGATTAGGTGTCATATCTATATTGTACTGATAGTGTTTGACAAAAGCTTGAGCGAGATCATTCCAACAACGAATGTGGGTTTTCTCCAACTTCATGTAGCACTCCAGGGATTCCCCAGATAGGCTATCCTGGAATAAATTAATCAAAAGCCCCTGATCCTCAGTATGTACTGACATCTTTCGGAAATAAGTAGTTGCATGAGTAACGGGACATGACGAACCGTTATACTTTTCAAAAATGGGTGGTTTGAACTTTGGGGGAACCTTCACCTATGATACCAGCCCAAGATCATTAACAGCCATGCCAAGGACTCCTTGCCCTTCCACAATCTTCAAACGTTCTTCCAACAACCGATACCTTATATCCTCAACCTGAACTTCTGGCTCAGAACGCCATACAAAAAGCTGATCTTCATCCTGGTCAAAATTATAGTCTTGCTCTTGATAGTTTCTTACACCACCCAGATTGTCTCTTTGGTTCCCCACAAGATGAGGTCCTGGAGACGGGGGAAATTGTCCCATGTTGCGTAGAAAAGGATAATCAGGTGGCCCGTGAAAATTACCGATGATCTGGTATTGAACATCTTCCAGTCCAACAGAAATGTCCTAATAGAGCCTCTGATTTCCACCATCCACTAGATAGCAGCGTTGATTGTTGACAATTGTAGCCAATTCCTCCTTTCGACGATTCACATTAGTGATGACTTCCATGAACTGGGTCATTTGAGTAGCCATCTGGGCTTTCATTTCAGCGAATTCAGCTTGGACTTGTTCCATCTATCTTGGAAAATTGTTTCTGGTGGAATACCGATGAATAGTCATCTTGAATTATAGATAAGAAAAGCAGAAAATAAGAATATCGTCCTGAGATAACCTGCAATGTATGAGATGCATGATATGCATGATATGTTTTGTTATTTCCAGGCATTTACAAGCTTTGTCAACCATCAAAAATAACAATCGAGCACGATAAAGATACTAGTGCAATAACAAACTTCTTTATTTACAAAAATAGCAAAACACCAATTCTCAAAGTCCACATAATAAGATAAAATGATCCCATCCAACAAGACTGGTGGTGATCTTTTAACAAAAAACAGAAAACAATTAAAAATCAAAGGGGTGGGTCCCTCATCTCAACATGAAATAAAGGTCCCTCCTCCTGGAAATGCTCCTCACTCCATTCCTTGGTCTCTTGGAATAGTTGTTTTGTCCTAGGGCAGTCACGCTCTTCAACAAAGCTTTTAATCACCACATCCTTTCGGAATAGTTGTTCTTCTAAGTACTTACATTGCTCCAGAAAGTGATCATATTTTTTTACATTATGGAAAAGAAATTGGTATAGGCGCATTCTATAATTCTTCTATCTGACTTCTGAGCTTATTTTTTCCATCACACGAGTCATCTGCTCTTCGCGCTTCTGATCTTGCAATCTAACTTCATTGAGTTTCCTTTCTAGTTCTTTAACCTTTTCACCATGACATGCTTTTAACTTTGCTTCCGCTACTTGAAGAATTCCAATCCTCTGTTGACTTTTCAAAAGTGCGTTATCCTGAAGATTAGTTAAGCTGGAATTTTCAATCCTCTACCTTTTTTACTGTTCACATGATCCACAACCCTCTAGTAGACGATCTTTCTCCCAATTCTCCCTCCAGGATCTCTTCTTTTCTTGTAAAGTAAAGGAAAGTTCAATATTTTTATCTTCCAAATCAGCTTGTAGCTTAATATTCTCAGCTTTGGCGTTTTTAAGGCACGCCATTAGTACAACTTCGGATTCTCCTGGCGCAGATTTCTTAGAAGATGTCCTGCCATGAGAAAGATGATCATCCTCCTTTCCATTATATATCAATGGATCGTACACAGGTTGCGGGTACAATGGTTCTTCCCTCTTATAAGGCAACAACAACACCTTTACTCGACTCTGAATCCACTTTGAGTAGGCGTCAAGAGCCACGCCTCCATTTATATCAAAAGACTGCTTTTCCTTTCGATGAATGTGTTTCCGGATGACTTTTACTCTTTCAAACATAGCAACATTTCCTCCTTTGCCAAAATAAACGGTTTCCCTCACCTCCCGCTCAGTAGGTCCACTTGTCATTATGAATCCAAATTGGTTCCGTGCCAAAATGGGGTTATAGTTGATGCAACCTTTGGTTCCGATAAGTGGAACGTTAGGAAACTCACCATAACTTGTAATGAACTCCTTCAGAATTCTCATGTTGTGCCATACAATGTCGTAAGAAGTGAGTCCCATGATCCGTGGGGCCCAAAGAGATGTCTCAGTAGTTTCGACAAACGGTCCCTTAGTAGGCATGTACATCATGAACCATTTGTAAAGTACAGTTGTTCCGCATACCACATCCCCTCTCTTACCATGCCGAGAATGAATAATATAGTAAGTATCATCTAACAACATCAGTATCGGGTTGTCATTCATAAAGACATAAATTTCTGCCAAATCCACCAACCTTTCTACCACAGGTAAGAGGACTAAACCATAAATTAACACGGCCAGTAATGCATTGAAAGTCATCCACTTTCATTCTTCTGCAAATCCCTTAGCTTTGTTTATCAGATAATCCCGAGAATTACCTTGCATGTCACATTTCTTAATCCAATTGCCTTCCACTTTGCTAACGGTTAAATAAAGAGCTTTAGCGATAGCCATGTAGTTGGGAGTTTTAGGTACTTGAGTAAAAGGAATAATGTTCGTGACCTTTATATCAAGAATATATGCATACTCTTTAAGAGTTGGTGCTAGTTGGTAATCTTGAAAAGTAAAACAACGTAGTTGTGGATCATAGAACTGAAGAAGCACTCTTAACGCCCATTCCTCATAAAAATCATTCACTAGTGGCAACAAGTTACAATACCATTTCCCAAAAATATTTTCATTCGGACTATTCACAAGGGCTCCCAACTCTCGTAATTGACCCCCGTAAAACACAAATTGATAGACAGCCTTCTTCCTAAGAGTTTCTGCACTTGTGCTCACGTTGTTATACATCCAGATGCCAATGACAACTTCTAGGTACCCTGGAAATAACATGCATATGTGAATTAGACATACATACTTTTTCTTGCATTTTTTCAAGAAAATAAGCATGCCATGAGGTGATGCAAACATGTAGGAATCAAGGTATCTGTTGTGCTATTCTAAATATGCTGGGAAACCAAGATTCTGAACTTTGTAAAATAACCAGTCATTCCTTTTTTAGAAATTTAGTCACCAACAGAAAAGAGTCACCAACGGTACCTGTAAGAATCAAAACTCCCTCCCCACTCACAGGTGTAAACTAGGTCAGGGTAAGGTAAGGGTAACTTAGAATCACGGGTACGCCTAAAGCCAATATCGTCGAAACACCTATGTGAAACGATAGCACCCCATTTGTACTCTCACCTGAGCATGGACGACATGACCGCACTAGCAAACCAAAGTCGACTAGTCGTTTATGTTTCACATTATTCCTAAGGTTCCTATGGCTGTCACTTGGCCTGGGTATTGGGCCTTTAACCTCTTGTAACACCCACCCAACATGATAGCAGAGCCAGCACAACAGTATCAAAAATATATGGAAAGTGATAAAATGCATGCACAAACATATGCAAGCAGTGTATAAAGCTGTAAATAATAGGAAATAAATAAACACCCAAAGAAATTAACAAACAAGATCTAGGATCGAATCCGGGATGGACCAGCAATAGGTCAACATCTTAATTCCCCAGTGAAGTCGCCAACTGAAACGACCGTCTGAACCGTCATCTGATAATGAAATCAATGAAGTCGCCGCTGAACATCTTTTATCCCGCCGAAAGATAAAGGTAAACATCGAGAAAACCTGAAGAGGTGAAATCACGGTCTTGCGACCGAGAGATCGGGTAAGGGAGTCTGTTACGTGAGGGGAAGGTATTAGCACCTGTGATACGGTGGGAAGAACTGACTGTTTTTGGAATGTTGGTTTGCGTTTTGCGTTTGTTTTCGCAAAATGTCGCGGTAAGCAAGAGTCGCCACCGACTTTTATTTTATCCAACAAGGAAAGGAAAAAAGCACAGAAAAATTCCTTTTTCGAGATATTTCTCGGGTTCGGGGGGTAGATTATTGAAAGGGAAGGTGTTAGCACCCTTTCTATCCGTGGTTATCCACGGGCTCTTAGGTACTTGCTCAATTGTTTTCAAAATTTCTTTCTTTGTGCTTGTGGGTTTTGAAAAGACAAAAAAAGGTTTTTATTTGAAACTTTGATTTAACTCTTGCTTCTGTCCTCAAGAGCGTATGAAGTGTTTTGAAAAAAACTTTGTTCGAAAAGGAGTGTAAGTGTGTAAAGTTTTTGTTTTTTGAAAGAGCAAGTATCTAAGAACCATCTACCTACTCGAAAAAAGAATTGTTCTATGCTAATTTCCTTTAGACAATGCTATCCCACTATTAGTGAGTAGGTAGCACCGTCGTTGGAGTTTGAGGGTCAATTCGAATTAGGGACTTACGGTCACCAAAGCAATGTTAGGACGCCTTAGCGATAACCCTAATGTCTTAGATCATTTGTTTGAGGCAACAATATCTGAGGCAACCGTTTCGAGGCGACTATGATCTTTTAGACAAGAGGACGACCTCTAAAACAACCTATACTCAATGACCGCGTACGAAGGCAACCAAGTGGGGTGTACCCTAAGAGTGCGCATGTGCGAGTGTGTCATTTTCGGTTATTTTTATCTTTGTACATGTTAAGGGTGATCTAATTTGATTTTAAGATTAAGCATTCATTCTTGTCATGCAAACCCTATTATCAAACATCTAACAATTATAATTTGCGGAAATAAAATGCAGAATTTAAATTACAAGGCGTCGGGTATTTACATCGCCAAAGACAAACCCTTTGAAAATAAATAAAGCAATAAAAATAATTAAAAGTCCTATTTACTATTACAATCAGGGAGCAAGTACATTATTGGATAAAAATAAGTAACGCGTGCGGAAAATTAAATCGAGCGCATGGTTAGGGTTTTGACCCTTTTTTGGTTAAAGGAAATATCTTTTTTTTTATTTTAAGAAAGAAATAACCTAAATTAATCACTAAATTAAATTAAACTAATTAATAAAAATGAATTAGTTTTTTGAGTTTTTTTATTTTAAGAAAGAGAATAAAATTAATCGAATTAGTAATTAAAACCTAATTAAATCTAATTAATTTTAATTATTGGCAAAATAGGTTAAAATTATTCTAGAATTAAAACCTAAATTAATTAATTAGTATTTATTAATAAAAAGGATAAAAGTTAAAATTTGATTGAATAAAAAATATTTTTTTGGTGATTTTATTTAATAAAAGAGGAATTTTGTGATCGGTTAATAAATTAAATAAAAATAATAAAACAATTGAAATAAAATAAAATAAGTGAATAGAAGAGAGGAGTATTGGGCCTGAATAGGTGGTGTGAGTAGCAATTCTGAAGCCAAATTGTGCTGGCCTTCTTTGACTTTCTGGAATTCAGTAGGCACGCGTGGACTTGGACTATGGTGGACATCCACTCCTGGACCACCAGATCTGGCCTCTGGCCATCTGGCTATTGCATGGACAAGGATACATGGTGTTCTACAAGTTTATGCGCGCATAGGAGTACCTGAAGAGAAAAAATATTGGGAAAGTGGGGGACCTGGGATTCGAACCCAGGTCCTGAAGGATAATGCACGCTTGCCTTGCCACTACGCTATGTTGGTCTGTTTGTTAATAACACACAAAGAAAACATAATATAATAAAAACAAATCATATGCCAGCAAAACAAAAAAAAGCGCGCTGTTTTTGAATGGACCTATGGGAGAACGACAACTCATCGTCTCCTACCTCCAAAACCTGCAAATATTACCTGCGGATTTTTGTCCGCAGCTAAAAGTGCAGCATCATTCAAAAATCCTCCTCAGGCCTTGAAAATAGAATCTAAGACTAGGGTTGAGTTCGTCTCAACCCCCTAAACACAACCATGTCCATCTTGTAGCTTAATTTCACCTGAAAAGAAAACCCCCAAAAATGTCCAAGAAACCCTAGCTATGGTGTCTTGCATTACAGTTTAGATAAACGAAATCAAATGATGCCAAAAGTTTACAAATGATGTGAGGATTACAAATATGTAATTATTTCATTCAATGGATGCAAGAATGGTGAGTTTCAATTTCAAGAACAGAGCTGGCTTTCGTGATACTTACAGCGCGTTTGGACGTCTGAAAAAGCTTGCTTTGGATCCAGGTAGCTTGAGTGAATGCTCAGGAAGTGATTGAGACAAGTCTTGGCCTCTGAAAATGCCTCTAACCTGGATTTCGACTTCTCACTATTTTGTGAATTTTCCAACTTTTGTTCTGCCTCTCTCTGCACTTGCTAACCCTGATCTCGTCTCTTTTGGCTTGCTTATGTATTGTGTAGTGTATTAGGGTAACAAATATGGACTAAATCTTCCCATATCAATGCATATGAATTTGATTTGATCTCCACTTTAAACCTTTCCAAATTTGATTCCATTCAATCTTTTTGCCCATTATTTGGCTTGATATGAATTTGATGGTGATGCTAGCTGTGAACAAAGCCTAAAACAATCAAAAAATCAAGAGTTATTAATTATTTGGATTTTCTATGATTTTATTTGATTTAAAATGAATAAATTCAATAAAAAAATCAAATTAAATAATAAAAATGAAATATGAGCTCATGGATGAAGCTAGGACACGTGGGCCACTATGCAAACTCAAATCATGTGGAAAAGAATGGGCCTATTTGACAAAATTTGTAGTTTTGGGGATAGTTGACTATTGGCAATTTTGCAAAAAAATCCAACTTCAACAATGCATAACTTCTTCAATTTTGAACTTTTGGAAGTGTTACTCGACTTTTTAGAAAGCTTTAGATGTCCTCTAACCAACCCTTTTTGTCTCATCTAATTTTGATATTCCATGCTCAAGTTATAAGCTTTGGCAAAAAAGGTGTTTTTGTTGACTTTCAAAAATGACCTATAATGTCCAAATTTATAACTTCTTGTGAGTGCATTTTTTGATCTTGGGGGTATGAATATGGATTGTAGGTAATTGCATCCTTTTAAAAATGAGCTTTGGATGGGTCATTTCTCATAAAGTATGAGAAAGTTATGCTTGGTCAAAGTTGAATTGAGTTTTCTTGCAAAACCCTAATTTAGCAACTTTTGAGTCTTGATGAATTTTGAGTAATTCTTGATGAATCATGATCAACCCTTGATAAAATGATTAAATATCCTTCAAAATTAGAATGTTGGCAAAAAATCTTGAAGTTTGACTGTTTATAGGTCACAGTTGACTTTTGCCCTAGCACAATCGATTTTTGGACCTTTGAGCATTTGACTGAGCAAACTTCCTCTGCAAGGCTTGAAATTTAACATGGATGATCTTGATAACATATTAGGGCATTGGGGAGAAATTGAGGTCATTTGGATTCAAATATCTTGATGCAACACAAAACCCTATTTTGGGGTTGACTGCCTTAGGAGATAGCTTGTCTGTCCAACTCTTGAGCAAACTTGAGCAACTTGGAGATTTTTCTTGCAATATCTTGAGAAATATGGGAAGGTAAATTTTGGGGTACAACAGCTGCCCCTGTTCAATCTTCTTAAATCTGAGGATGTAGATTGGCTTTTATGCCTTTCGTGATCCGAAGATGGAAGATGATTGAACACAAGAGTGCCCAGAAATTTGCACTCGCATGAAGTGGTATCAGCCTTGTGATGTCGGGAATGGCCTTACAGATGCCATTAGGAGATTGCTGGCGGGAGGATGGGCTTAAAGATGCCACCTGAAGGAGTGTCGATCGCATAAGAGATTCCTTAACGAGAGTCTATATACCTGTTGTTGTGGAAGATTCCGCTGGGGGAGCCTGATCTTTGTTGAGATTTAGGAACTTGCCTGTTGTTGTACCCAAAAATTTGCCCTCCCTTTTTCACAAGAAAATAACAACCCCAGGGTTTTCTCTGATTTTTGAGATTGGCTCAGGAATTGATCAAGCAGACCTTTCTTTGGCAACAAATCCGGAATTAGGGTTTTTCGCTCGTATTTCTCAGAAGAAACTGAATCCTCAGAAATTCAGTTAACTGTTACATTGTTTTCATGCTTGTTCAAGTTTACTGGTTGTTTCTCAAGGCCTGATTATCTGGGATAAGAACTGAGACTCTTATTTGGAATATTAAGGCATCTGTTTGTTATTGGAACGAAACGTTTGTTTGTTAATGGAATGCTTGCTTGCTTATTGGAATACACAACGCGTGTGTTGATTGGAATGCTATCGCAATTTATGAGAGTGCAGAGTTTTTAAAGATTACTTGGATTTTAAGTTATCTGTATTGGAAATGCTGGAATTCCGTTTCAGTTTATTTTTAATCAGGAATCTTAAATATAAAAGTGAAGAGGCAAAGTAAAAAATTGAAAAGATATTTGACAGTAGAAATTTTCTTTTGGATAAAGACTTTTATTTACTTCAAATGTTGTTACAAATTTTATTTGAATATTGTAAGATTACAACTTATAGTATTTAAGATAATATTTGTTTACAATAAATTAAAAAATAAATTTAAGCCTAATCTCCTAAGATCTTTGACTTCTACTGCTTCCTGTATCATCCAATTAGTACTCACCTGCAAAAGACAGAAGAAAAGAGATTAATATAGAAGAATTTTCAAATTGAAAAAGAAAGAAAAGAAATCATCATTAAAATTTGCCGGCCGGAATCAGAATGCTATTTGTTCATCATGTTTTATTTTCCTCTTTGCAAATCACAAGAAGATTTCTCTTCTTGGTTCACAAAGAGAAGAGTAAAAGATAAAAAATGCAAGCATACATTTGGTTCAAATGCAAAAACATAGGCATTGCAAAGGCAAACCAAGGTGCCAAAATTCAAATATGATGGGCACCTATTGTACTGCAAACTAAACCAAACTGCAGTAATCAAACCAAATGCAACAAGGTGCCAAGCATGTCAAACTGAATTGCAAAACATAAGCAAGTCAACAAAGCAAACTAAGCATGCCAAACTGAATGCAAAATTGTCAAGTAAGCCAACTATCAAAAGCATACAAGTACAGAAAGTACACAGTACAGAAAAGGCAACAGGTAATATAATGCAGCAGGTAAATCCAGTTGACAAGCCAAGAGCTTATCCTAGCCATCATCATTTTCCAGCCTAGACAAACTTTTTAGAAAAATATAAAATAATAAGCAAAGGTGCTTAGGAGAGGGAGGAGAGAGAGAACCTTTAGTGAAAATTTGCAGTTTGGGCAAATAGCAGGTTGTTTCAAATTTTAAAGAAAAAACAAAAGATATATAACAGTCTAGCATCTAACTGCATAAGGGGGAGAAAAATACTAAACTCAAAAACTTGCAAACCTGCAGAATATCATACAAGTTCAATAAGCTATAAACTAAACAACAAACTGCAAACCTACAGTTCCAACTGCAAATCAAACAACAAACTGCAAACCTGCATTTCCAACTGCAAACCAAACTCCAAACCTGTTTGGCCAAAACTGCAAGTCAAACAAAACACAAACAAATCAAGCCTGCATTTCAAACCTGCTAGCAGAAACATCAGGACCAAGCAAGCCCACCAATAAAGCTTGCTCAAACCTGTCCAAACTACAAACTCAAGCTAGCTCAAAACCTGCATAAACCTGCTAGCCAAACTAAAACAAACTTGCATTTCAAACTGTGAAACACAACCAAATCCCTCAAACCAAACTGAAAACAAACTTTACCAAACAATTTGTAGAACCCAACTGTTTGGCCAAACTACAAACAAGCAAACAGTTTCAGAGATGTATCATCATTAACGTACAAAAACACCAGAGATTCAGAAGTAAATAAAGTTTCATAACTTCTGTCAATCATCATTCAAAAACAGCAGTTTCAGGTCTCATCATTAACATACAAAAAAGAGGAAGAGCATTCAGAAGCAAAGCAAACAGTTTCAGAATTTGTTTCATCATCAAGCAAATCAACGACAAGTCTCAGAAATACATCATTAAAGAGAGAGGAAGAGCATTTCAGAAGCAAGTAAAGAATCAACAGGTTTTCAGAATTTGTTTCATCATCAAACAATCAACAAACCAAGAAAGAAAACAGAGATACCAGAAAAGCAACCATCATCACGTTCTTCCTCCGCCTAGCCTCCAAGGAGCGCCTCCGTCTCACATCTCTCTCCCTCCATCTTTTTCAGAAACAAAACCCTCAAGGTACGTCCCTCAAACCCTTACTGCATGTTAAACATCAAAGGTTAAAAGATCAAACATGCAAGTAGCTTGAGGAACCAAACGAACATTGAAACTGTAAAAACCCTAAAAATCAGAACAAGATAAAACTATACCATTTACAAACAAACGCGAGATCGTTGCAAAGAGGAGGAGAGAGTTAGGGTGGCGTTCCGGTAGCTAGGCTCAGGGGAGAATCAGCGCATGCATCGTGACTGAGAAAGAAGAGGCGAAGAAGAGAGCAAAAGGAGGCGCCGCTATAAAGCCAAGATTACAAACCCTAAAGAATGAACAAACCCCAAAAACATTGTACCATTTGCCCTGGGCCTGACCCGCCCCAAACGGTGCCAAGCCCATAACGCTTTTGCCTGCACCCCCATATCCATTCTGACCCCCTCTTCTCTCCATTCAGACTTTTTCTTTTCTTCCATTTTGGGCCTAATCCCTTACAATAATTTCTGAAGCCCACCACTTGCTTTAATTTAATTTCTTTTCTTTCATTTTAAACTAATACTCTTTCAATTATTTTTATTCTAAATAATTTCTTTTTGTTAATAATAAGAAACAAATAATAGATTAAATTTTTATTTTTATTTTTATTTTCTCAATATAGTTTTCTTTAATATTTGTTACATTTAATTAAATACAAAGAATAATAGAAGTTTTATTTAATTAAATTTTTCTTCTTTTTTAAACCTTTTATTTACATAATTAATAAAACCCATGCAAATAATAATATAATTTTTAATCTTTCTTTCTTTTAGAATAGATTTTTTATTTGTAAATAAATACATGCATTTCATAATTTTTTATTCTCTTTATTTTTATAATTTTTTATATTTAAATTGCGACAGTTCGATTTGGTTGTAACACATATTTGGACATTATTATTCTTATGAGACTTATCCCCATTTGTAAATAATTGTACCCCATCCCCGGATACTTTTTTGTAATAACTTAGACTTTAAATTCCCGCAATTTATTGCTTTCAATATACTGTATAGTAATTAGGGTTTGTATGCGAAGATCTAAAATCATTCGCTAGATAACCTAATACAAGATAAAAAGCATGAAAATTGACAAACACAATTCACACTTGCACCTCTAGGGTAACCTCGCTTGTTGCTTCGGAAAATGCAATCATGTCCCTCGAATATGAGACACTCTAGCAAATGCCCCTTCGATAAACAAAGATCGTAGTCCCTCGATGAACCTCGATGTTGCCTTCGATAAAACGATCTCGTCCCTTACAAAATTGCTAGAGCGTCTCACAAGTTGCTTTTAATGATTGTATGCGATGACCCGCGCCTGTCCCGTTTAACATCCTAACACAAGGTTGTTCACCAAATGCAATGGTGAAACAACACTGTCAAAAGGGTTAAAAACATAAGAAAGATCTTTGAGTAAAATAGGGTAGATAGCTCTTAGTTACTTGATCAAAAGCTTGCAAAACATCCTTGCTATTTCAAATACACTTCACAAACACAATTTCAAAACATTTCAAAACAAGACTTTCAAACATTGAAATCTTTTCAAAAGACAAAAACACTTTTGTATACATTCAAACAAGAATCATTACAAAGGTTGCCACAGCGATGGCCTCTTTTCAAAACATCTTTCAAAACCACACACAAAGCACCATTTCAAACAATTGAAAAGCACCATTTCAAACAATTGAAAAGCAAAGCTAGTGATCTAAACAAGTAACTAAGAGCCCATGGATAACCATGGATGAAAAGGGTGCTTGCACCTTCCCTTTTCATAATGTACTCCCTGAACCCAAGAAAACATCTCAAAGGTCTTTCCTGTGCTTTTTGACCTTTCCTTAGGATAAAATAAAAAGTCGGTGGCGAATCTTGCTAAACCGAAACATTTGCGAACACAAACACAAAATCCCAAGTCAGTTCTCCCACCGTATCACAGAACTGGCGACTCTGCTGGGGAATCTTCTAAAAGTGGGGTTACCTTAGGGTTTTAGATCACCTTTACATACTCATCTTGCTTGACTTGTATGCTTTACTTTTGGGTACCTTGTTTGGGTTTGTTTTAAATCGTACACCCGGATTTAGGGACACCTTTTAGGTAAGTAGCAATAAACTGTGAGGGAACTGTGTGGGGTATACCGACATGGTTGAAGCAGTGGCTACGTTAGTGTGACATATTTGTAGGTACCGGTAGCCTTTGAGTCAATCAAAGAGAATACGGGGCCGCTGAGTGATGTCATGAAGCACTAACGAACTCTTAGAACCTTACTTGACCATCTTGGCCTTATTAGGGGTAGTGAGATGACCGGCTTTGGTGCAGTCCGAAGTTGGTAGATACTCGATACTACACTCATTTAGGGTTGTTTTCTTGGAATATTTCGGTCGCCAATTAAGTGGCTAAACTGAAACAATGAACACAAAAAATAATCCAGTGATATTGAGCTCCTTAGAACCCGGTTTCTATTTATAGGACAGGTTGAGCCAACTAACTTCAAAAGGGTACTTACCTACAAACCCCATGCAAGCCTAAACCTAAGGACTTGTCTACTTTGTATGAATGCAATTATCTGTATATACATTTGATTACTTTTTAATACTTGTACATAACATCATAACATCATACCATAGCATTTTCAATAACCATTTCAAGGATCTCGAGGGTCTTTGATGCAGGGTCACGTTGAGCCAGACGTCTACCAAAGGGAAAGAGGATTCATTTTCCTCTAAACAAACGTCGTCAAAGATCAAGTACAACAACTTGAATCGAGGGCTATGACCCACTTGACATGGTGAGCTTGATTCTCGTGGAAAGACATCCACCGATACAAAGTTCTCCAGTCAAAGATGTTGATCGAAGTTCAACCTCTAACATTTTCTTGTGTTTACCCCGCAAGATCCTTAAAAACATGCATCCACATATCATGCATTGTATCATGACAGGTTTTCCCTTTCAGGTTTCCTTATTCTCCTACTGTTTATTTCAGTAGAGATGGCTCTAGAGAGGACTGTCAAAGATATCCAGGATCAAAACGCTCAACTTCAAGAAATGTTCTTGAACCTGTCCCAGGGACAAGAAGAGGTGAAAGCTCTCCTCACAAGGGGCATGGTCCAAGGAAATCCAGGGAGCATCATGAATGATCAATTGGAAGGGCTACAGATTTAGTTGGCAACAATGAAGATCCAGATGATGGGACAACTGGTGGGCCAGATGGCTCTCATTCAAGACCTGGCTCAAAGACAAGAGGAGCTCAGGGTCCTCATCAACAAACTGCTTCAAGATAACCAAGTGGGGCAAACAACTAGGGTTGAAGATCAAGTCACCATTCAGCTTCCTTTAAGACAAGAAGACAAGGGAAAGGCTCCCCAGCTTGCTTCAGGGTCACAAGCCCAGCAACAACCTCGCCAGCATCAACGGGGTAATCGGTGTAAGCAAAATACATATGGAATACATTTCACTGAGACTGGCATACCATCATCTCTAATACTGGAACGATTGTTGGAGGTCAATCTGACTGCTTTAAAGGATCCTCTTCGGAATCCCAATACCTCTGCTCCTGGCTATCACCCCGATGCATTTTGTGTATACCACTCCTATAGTCCTGGACAAGACACCGACGACTGTTGGGCTTTGAAAAACAGAATCAAAGATTTGATTGACAGAGGAGTGCTGAAATTCATGCCGGATGGCGAGATAAAAATCTTCCGCTGAGGGTTCTCCACCTAAAATGACAAGTTCGAACTAAGAGACTTTTGTTTCATTTGAATTTTCAAGTTGTAATTTCTTTTGTTATTCAAACAATTATCTGTTGATGTCAAACTATGTTTCATTAATTCATTGCATATGTTTGTCTTGAATTCATCCATTCGTTTTCACTATTCTTGAATTATGCTTTCTACTTTATTTATGATATTTAACTCTTGCTAAAAGTTATAAGTCTTTAGAGGGAGGATGACGAAAACAATGTCATAATCTCATACAGTATGCTTTTGGACAGACCTTGCTGACGATGTACAGGCGTTTCTTTCAAATCCTAAACACTGGAGTTATAAGGAAGATAATCCCTAGTCAACCCCTTAGAGCCAAAGACGTAGAAGTTTTCTGTTTTAAATACAAATTGAAACCTTTAATCAAACCTGGGGCAGGGTAGTCTCTCAGTTAATTCAAAAAATGCGCATTGAAGTCGCAAATTCTCAGTTCGTAATACAACGAATGACATCAAAAACATTCCTTGGGAATCAAAAGACAGTGATGGTTCCTTATCTCATAGGCAGTCATCATCTCTCAAAAAAGAAAATCCCACTGAGTCAAAACCTACAAAGGAGGCTTAAGAAAGCTGGGGCATCCTGTTGACTGTAATCTCGAAAATAAGAACAGTCAGGCAAAAATTAGGGATAACAAATCAAAAGAAAGAGGTCATTATAAATCCTCGACAACATGAAAAATGTTGCAAAAATGACTGCCTTCCCACAAAATTCAACTTGTGTGGACCATCACCAAAACGTCGTTCCAAACTCGAACAGAGTTCGACGCACAATTAACTGAGTTTAGGATTGAAGAACATCACGAAGAGCGGGTGGGTACAAATATACTTTGAGCCTTTATCCTTTGTTTCTTAAATCGTGAACCAAGCCACGTTACGACCCTTCAAAAGTCCTAATTGAAGCATGGGTTCGTCCGAAAGCATATTGTTACCAAAGGTATCTTGACTCCTGTAAGGCTTTGCTCTAAATCTTGAGTTGAATTTTTCCTATAAAAAGCTTTCTGCTAAAAAACGCATTTTTCAAAAATTTCAAGACAATCATAAACTTTGTATTATTTGAATATCATTGTTGGCACATGTTTATTTGTTTGACAATGAAGAAATTCACACAATGAATGTTCGAATGAATGAAAGCTCTCTCAGTGAACAAAATCACTTCAAGTGGGATGACACTCCCGTTGCAAAAATCTCCTATCAACAAAAGGGGACTTGGTTTGTTATTGTCAGGTAAACCTGGGGCAGTCCAGTCAAGATTTCAACAAATCTTTCAAAGCCCAGTAAACCTGGGGCAGTCCAGTCAAGATTTCAATAAATCTCTCAAGTCTAGTTAACCTGGGGCAGTCCAGTCAAGGTTTCAAGAAATCTCTCAATTGCAGATTAACCTGGGGCAAGTCTCTGACACCATCACTTGGGGCATAAAATATCAATCTCCTCAAAGGGTTACGTACAGTCCAAGTTTCCTGGCAATGCCACAAACATTTGATACTAGGGGCAGTGACAAATCTCTCCAAAATCTTTCTGAAAAGAATTCAAGCATCCTCGAGAATTTCATCGCCTCTCTAGAAGACCAGAAGTCATGGTTTTATTTCCCCAACATTTGTCAAGGATTTATTCTCCAAAACGAATTACATTTCAACAACATTCGTAACATACTCAGATTGATCAGCAGGTAAAGATTCCTTCATCACCTGTTGGAGTAACGGTCGTCAAAGATTCCTTCATCACCTGTTGGAGTAACGGTCTTCGAAGATTCCTTCATCACCTGTTGGAAGTTACGGTCGTCAAAGATTCCTTCATCACCTGTTGGAAGTTACGGTCGTCGAAGATTCTTTCATCACCTGTTGGAAGTTACGGTCGTCAAAGATTCCTTCATCACCTGTTGGAAGTTACGGTCGTCGAAGATTCCTTCATCACCTGTTGGAGTTACAGTCGTCAAAGATTCCTCCATCATCCAGTTGAGTCAAAGTTAATCCAAGACCCTCTCTGTTTTGGTCAGATCGACACTAAGATCTCCCTGATTCTTATTCCAGTGGAAGATATTCCGGGTTTTTGTTGTTTCAGATAAATCTCTCAGCAATTTATTCTGATATTTTCACTATCATAAATGAAGAATCCAACTCTTTTCTCCTTCACCAGTTCGGGATTTATTTTCCCCAGCGAAAGGTCGTCTTGAAAAATATTACACCTCCGTGCATCGGGACATCATGCAACGCAATCTCATTTATTTTGAGGACATCATTGTTTGATATATGCCACTAACCTTTACCTTTCAGGAAAGATACAATCAAATTCAAGCGATAAAGCTTTTACTTCAGTTGAATTACGGGCGAATTCCTAAAATCTCAACAGAAACAACCCACCAGCAGAATAATGGACAAATGAAGCTCCTAAAATTCTGTTTCTCTCAAGAATGAAGATTCTCATCCTTAAAACCTCAGAAGATTGGTATACTCCCAAGCTCCTGATACCGTTAACAGAATGAAGATTCTCATCCTTAAAACCCCAGTAGATTGGCATACACCCAACCTTCTGACCCAAACGCCTGAATGAAGATTCTCATTTTTGCTTCCCCGGTAGATTGGCATATTCCCAACCTTCTGACCCAAACGCCTGAACGAAGATCCTCGTTCTTCCTTCCCTAGTAGATTGGTATACACCCAACCTCCTGATATTCCCGACAGAATGAAGATTCTCATTCTCAAAGTGGCATATAACCTGATATTCCCGACTGAATGAAGATTCTCATTCTCAAAGTGGTATATTACCTGAATTCCTGATATTCCCGACAGAATGAAGATTCTCATTCTCAAAGTGGCATATTACCCGAGTTCCCGATATTCCCGACAAAATGAAGATTCTCATTCTCAAAGTGGCATATAACCTAATATTCCCGACAGAATGAAGATTCTCAAAGTGGCATATAACCTGATATTCCCGACAGAATGAAGATTATCATTCTCAAAGTGGCATATTACCCGAGTTCTCGATATTCCCGACAGAATGAAGATTCTCATTCTCAAAGCGGCATATAACCTGATATTCCTGACAGAATGAAGATTCTCAAAGTGGCATATAACCTGATATTCCCGACAGAATGAAGATTCTCATTCTCAAAGTGGCGTATGACCTGAATTCCTGCTATTCCCGACAGAATGAAGATTCTCATTCTCAAAGTGGTATATAACCTGAATTCCCGATATTCCCGACAGAATGAAGATTCTCATTCTCAAAGTGGCATATAACCTGATATTCCCGACAGAATGAAGATTCTCAAAGTGGCATATAACCTGATATTCCCGATAGAATGAAGATTCTCATTCTCAAAGTGGCGTATAACCTGAATTCCTGATATTCCCGACAGAATGAAGATTCTCATTCTCAATGTGGTATATAACCTGAATTCCTGATATTCCCGACAGAATGAAGATTCTCATTCTCCAAGTGGTATATAACCTGAATTCCTGATATTCCCGACAGAATGAAGATTCTCATTCTCAAAGTGGCGTACAACCTAAACCTGAACTTCTTCCAAACAGGAATAAGCTTTCTCCAGAATCCTGAGTTTTACTCTCCAACAGGATAGCCACTCTGAAATAGTATGGCTATTCCCCACAGAGTTCTTACTCCCAAACAAAATCAAGCTTCTCATCTTTGATTCTCCAGAGTTTTCTTTACTCTCAGCATGAATTTGTCAGGATTTTTAATCCCCTGTAGATCGAAGATTCTCTTTCTCGGCTCCTCAGTACAAATTCCCCTGGCAGAATGAAGATTCTCATTCGCAGTTCCCCACAGAGTTTTCAAATATTCCCCAGCGAAGTTCTCCTCAAAACAGGAATCCCTAGTAGATTGGCATACAACCCAAACTCCTGATTTTCCCCAGCAGTATAACTTCTCCCCGCAGAGGTTGTCAAAAAGCTTGAAGACACACATACTCTTCAACAGTGGTCCCAGGACTTCTCATTCTCAATGATCAAAGGATTTTCAATCCCCAACAGCAGTCAAGGATTTATTTTCCCCGGCAGCGGTCAAAGATTTTATTATCTCCAGCTATCCGGGATCTATCTTCCTCAGCAAGACAGCTTATCAGCTTACATGCGTATTCATTGCATTCATATATCATAAACATTGACATAACACATATATCGCATCATACATTTCATGCAACATAACTTCGTTTTTCAGCTAATATTCTACCCTATTCAGGATAAGATTAGCAAGCTTCGACCCCAGCTCACTGAAAACAGTTTACGGAAGCTCCAAACACGGATGCTAATCTATTGCTTATTCAGACCCCCAGCTCAGAGACGTTCCAAACATGGATACATTTCCGATACTCATTCTTTCACCTACAACATACAGTTCAACAAACATTCTCCGATGGCATCTTTAAGCCCATCTCCGGCAAGGTTCTGTTACATCCCCAAATGGCATCTTTAAGCCCATTCCCTCAACTATGCTTTGACGAGTGCAAATTTATGGGCACTCTAGTGTCCAATCATCTTTTACCTTTGAGTCGCGAATAGAAAAATTGCCAATCTAACTCTTCAGGTTCAAGAATATTGAACAGGGGCAACTGTTGTACCCCAAAATTTTCCCTCCCTTTTTCACAAGAAAATCACAACCCCAGGGTTTTCTCTGATTTTTGAGATTGGATCAGGAATTGATCAAACAGACCTTTCTTTGGCAACAAATTCGGAATTAGGGTTTTTCGCTCGTATTTCTCAGAAGAAACTGAATCCTCAGAAATTCAATTAACTGTTACATTATTTTCACGCTTGTTCAAGTTTACTGGTTGTTTCTCAAGGCCTGATTATCTGGGATAAGAACTGAGACTCTTATTTGAAATATTAAGGCATCTGTTTGTTATTGGAACGAAACGTTTGTTTGTTAATGGAATGCTTGCTTGCTAATTGGAATACACAACGCGTGTGTTGATTGGAATGTTGTCGCAAGTTATGAGAGTGCAAAGTTTTTAAAGATTACTTGGATTTTAATTTATCTGTATTGGAAATGTTGGAATGTCGTTTTAGTTTATTTTTAATCAGGAATCTTAAATATAAAAGTGAAGAGGCAAAGGAAAAAATTGAAAAGATATTTGACAGTAGAAATTTTATTTTGGATAAAGACTTTTATTTACTTCAAATGTTGTTACAAATTTTATTTGAATATTGTAAGATTACAACTTATAGTATTTAAGATAATATTTGTTTACAATAAATGAAAAAATAAATCTAAGCCTAATCTCCTAAGATCTTTGACTTCTACTGCTTCCTGTATCATCCAAATGGTACTCGCCTGCAAAAGACAGAAGAAAAGAGATTAATATAGAAGAATTTTCAAATTGAAAAAGAAAGAAAAGAAATCATCATTAAAATTTGTCGGCCGGAATCAAAATGCTATTTGTTCATCATGTTTTATTTTCCTCTTTGCAAATCACAAGAAGATTGCTCTTCTTGGTTCACAAAGAGAAAAGTAAAAGATAAAAAATGCAAGCATACATTTGGTTCAAATGCAAAAACATAGGCATTGCAAAGGCAAACCAAGGCGCCAAAATTCAAATATGATGGGCACCTATTGTACTGCAAACTAAACCAAACTGCAGTAATCAAACCAAATGCAACAAGGTGCCAAGCATGTCAAACTGAATTGCAAAACATAAGCAAGTCAGCAAAGCAAACTAAGCATGCCAAACTGAATGCAAAATTGTCAAGTAAGCCAACTAGCAAAAGCATACAAGTACAGAAAGTACACAGTACAGAAAATGCAGCAGGTAATACAATGCAGCAGGTAAATCCAGTTGACAAGCCAAGAGCTTGTCCTAGCCATCATCATTTTCCAATCTAGACAAACTTTTCAGAAAAATATAAAATAATAAGCAAAGGTTCTTAGGAGAGGGAGGAGAGAGAGAACCTTTAGTGAAAATTTGCAGTTTGGGCAAAAAGCAGGTTGTTTCAAATTTTAAAGAAAAAACAAAAGATATATAACAGTCTAGCATCTAACTGCATAAGGGGGAGAAAAATACTAAACTCAAAAACTTGCAAACCGATAGAATATCATACAAGTTCAACAAGCTACAAACTAAACAACAAACTGCAAACCTGCAGTTCCAACTGCAAATCAAACAACAAACTGCAAACCTGCAGTTCCAACTGTAAACCAAACTCCAAACCTGTTTGGCCAAAACTGCAAGTCAAACAAAACAGAAACAAATCAAGCCTGCACTTTAAACCTGCTAGAAGAAACATCAGGACCAAGCAAGCCCACCAACAAAGCTTGCTCAAACCTGTCCAAACTACAAACTCAAGCTAGCTCAAAACCTGCATAAACCTGTTAGCCAAACTACAACAAACTTGCATTTCAAACTGCAAAACTATGAAACACAACCAAAACCCTCAAACCAAACTGAAAACAAACTTTACCAAACAATCTGCAGAACCCAACTGTTTGGCCAAACTACAAACAAGCAAACAGTTTCAGAGATGTATCACCATTAACGTACAAAAACACCAGAGATTCAGAAGCAAATAAAGTTTCAAAACTTCTGTCAATCATCATTCAAAAATAGCAGTTTCAGGTCTCATCATTAACATATAAAAAAGAGGAAGAGCATTCAGAAGCAAAGCAAACAGTTTCAGAATTTGTTTCGTCATCAAGAAAATCAACGACAAGTCTCAGAAATACATCATTAAAAAAAGAGGAAGAGAATTTCAGAAGCAAGTCAAGGATCAACAGGTTTTCAGAATTTGTTTCATCATCAAACAATCAACAAACCAAGAAAGAAAATAGAGATACCAGAAAAGCAACCATCATCACGTTCTTCCTCCGCCTAGCCTCCAAGGAGCACCTCCGTCTCACATCTCTCTCCCTCCATCTTTTTCAGAAACAAAACAATCAAGGTACGTCCCTCAAACCCTTACTGCATGTTAAACATCAAAGGTTAAAAGATCAAACATGCAAGTAACTTGAGGAATCAAACGAACATTGAAACTGTAAAAACCCTAAAAATCAGAACAAGATAAAACTATACCATTTACAAACAAACGCAAGATCGTTGCAAAGAGAAGGAGAGAGTTAGGGTGGCGTTCCGGTAGCTAGGCTCAGGGGAGAATCAACGCATGCATCGTGACTGAGAAAGAAGAGACGAAGAAGAGAGCAAAAGGAGGCGCCGCTGTAAAGCCAAGATTACAAACCCTAAAGAATGAACAACCCCCAAAAACATTGTACCATTTTCCCTGGGCCTGACCCGCCCCAAACGGTGCCAAGCCCATAACGCTTTTGCCTGCACCCCCATATCCATTCTGACCCCCTCTTCTCTCCATTCAGACTTTTTCTTTTCTTCCATTTTGGGCCTAATCCCTTACAATAATTTCTGAAGCCCACCACTTGCTTTAATTTAATTTCTTTTCTTTCATTTTAAACTAATACTCTTTCAATTATTTTTATTCTAAATAATTTCTTTTTGTTAATAATAAGAAACAAATAATAGATTAAATTTTTATTTTTATTTTTATTTTCTCAATATAGTTTTCTTTAATATTTGTTACATTTAATTAAATACAAAGAATAATATAAGTTTTACTTAATTAAATTTTTCTTCTCTTTTAAACCTTTTATTTACATAATTAATAAAACCCATGCAAATAATAATATAATTTTTAATCTTTCTTTCTTTTAGAATAGATTTTTTATTTGTAAATAAATACATGCATTTCATAATTTTTGATTCTCTTTATTTTTATAATTTGTTATATTTAAATTGCGACAGTTCAATTTGGTTGTAACACATATTTGGACATTATTATTCTTATGAGACTCATCCCCATTTGTAAATAATTGTACCCCATCCCCGGATACTTTTTTGTAATAACTTAGACTTTAAATTCCCACAATTTATTGCTTTCAATATACTGTATAGTAATTAGGGTTTGTATGCGAAGATCTAAAATCATTCGCTAGATAACCTAATACAAGACAAAAAGCATGAAAATTGACAAACACAATTCACACTTGCACCTCTAGGGTAACCTCGCTTGTTGCTTCGGAAAATGAAATCATGTCCCTCGAATATGAGACACTCTAGAAAATGCCCCTTCGATAAACAAAGATCGCAGTCCCTTGATGACCCTCGATGTTGCCTTCGATAAAACGATCTCGTCCCTTACAAAATTGCTAGAGCGTCTCACAAGTTGCTTTCAATAATTGTATGCGATGACCCGCGCCTGTCCCGTTTAACATCCTAACACAAGGTTGTTCACCAAATGCAATGGTGAAACAACATTGTCAAAAGGGTTAAAAACATAAGAAAGATCTTTGAGTAAAATAGGGTAGATAGATCTTAGTTACTTGATTAAAAAGCTTACAAAACATCCTTGCTATTTCAAATACACTTCACAAACACAATTTCAAAACATTTCAAAACAAGACTTTCAAACATTGAAATCTTTTCAAAAGACAAAAACACCTTTGTATACATTCAAACAAGAATCATTACAAAGGTTGCCACAACGATGGCCTCTTTTCAAAACATCTTTCAAAACCACACACAAAGCACCATTTCAAACAATTGAAAAGCACCATTTTAAACAATTGAAAAGCAAAGCAACTGATCTAAACAAGTAACTAAGAGCCCATGGATAACCATGGATGAAAAGGGTGCTTGCACATTCCCTTTTCATAATCTACTCCCTGAACCCAAGAAAACATCTCAAAGGTTTTTCCTGTGCTTTTTGACCTTTCCTTAGGATAAAATAAAAAGTCGGTGGCGACTCTTGCTAAACCGAAACATTTGTAAACACAAACGCAAAATCCCAAGTCAGTTCTCCCACCGTATCACACATGTACTTCAACTGAGAGAGCTTCTCTGCTGAGTTTTAAGAACTTGTCCGTAATTCAACTGGGGGGAAACATCTTCATCGAGATTTAGTACTTGTCTGTAATTTAATGGAGGATAATTCTGTTGAGGTTTAATAACTGTCAGTACTTCGACGGAGGAAAATTGTCGAGATTTAGAACCTTATCTGTAATTCAACTGAGAATAATTCAGTTGAGATTTAAGAACTGGTCAGTACTTCGACTGAGGGAAACATCTTCATCGAGATCTAGGACTGTATGTACTTCAATGGAGGATGATTCTGTTGAGATTTAAGAACTTGTCCACACTTTGATGGAGGAACTTGTCGAGATTTAGAACCTTATCTGTAATTCAACTGAGAATAATTCAGTTGAGAATTAAGAACCGGTCAGTACTTCGACTGGGTGAAACATCTTCATCGAGATCTAAGATTGTCTGTACTTCCACGGAGGGTAATTCTGTTGAGATTTAAGAACTCGTCCACACTTCGACGGAGGAACTTTGCCGAGATTTAGAACCTTATTTGTAATTCAACCGAGAATAATTCAGTTGAGATTTAAGAATCGGTCAGTACTTCGACTGGGTGAAACATCTTCATCGAGATCTAGGACTGTCTGTACTTCAACGGAGGGTAATTCTGTTGAGATTTAAGAACTCGTCCACACTTCGACGGAGGAACTTTGCCGAGATTTAGAACCTTATCTATAATTCAACCGAGAATAATTCAGTTGAGATTTAAGAACCGGTCAGTACTTCGACTGGGTGAAACATCTTCATCGAGATCTAGGACTGTTTGTACTTCAATGGAGGGTAATTCTGTTGAGATTTAAGAACTCGTCCACACTTCGACGGACGAACTTTGTCGAGATTTAGAACCTTATCTGTAATTCAACCGAGAATAATTCAGTTGAGATTTAAGAACCAGTCAGTACTTTGACTAAGGGAAACATCTTCATCGAGATCTAGGACTGTTTGTACTTCAACGGAGGATAATTCTGTTCAGATTTAAGAACTTGTCCACACTTCGACGGAGGAAAACTATCGAGATTTAGAACCTTATCTGTAATTCAACCGAGACTAATTCAGTTGAGATTTAAGAACCGGTCAGTACTTAGACTTGGGTAAAGCTTCATAGCTGAGAACTTAACTGCATCCTTCCTGAAAGGTAAAGGTCAGTCGTATGCAATGCATGATATATATCAAGCAATGATGTTCTCAAAATAAATGAGATTGTGTTGTATGATGCGTCTATGCATGTATCATGATGTATGGAGATATAATGCTTTTAGTTGGGGAACATAAATCTCGGATAGCTGCTGGAGAAAAGAGTTGAATTCTTTGTTTCTGTTGGGGATGGCGAACGAAGATGATTGCGAGAATAAACCTGCAGGAGAGGATAACTCCGTTGGGGAATAAACTGATGAGGAGATTACTTTGTGGGGAAGAGATGCTATGCTGAGGATTCCACCGATAAATTACGCTGGGGACGAATTACCGTTGCTGGTGATGCTGAATCCTGTTGGGGATTGACTTCTTGTTTGTGAAAGGAAAGAACTCCGTTGGGGATAATCTTTCAGTCGCGACGTCACTGGGGATGACCTTTTAGACTCTAATGGGGATAATCCTTTGAGTTTGCTGGGGATGATCTTCCAAAGTCTACCGGGGATGATTCTCCAAATTCCATTGGGGAAGCTCTACTATTGTCGGGGAATATTCTTATACTCCGCTGGGGAATATTAAGACCTTTCAGTGTTGATGGTAGATAAACTCTGCTTGGGGAGAATACTACCGATTCATTCACAGTTGCGAGTCTCAGCTGGGGAGAGTTTTCATTACTGTCTTTTCTTACTCTGCGGGGAGTGAATGTATCCCAACCATATTTTTCAGCTGAATTTACCTTGTACCTGGAGGGCAGAACAACTGTACAGTTTGGACAATTCTTATTTGCCCTTGTTTCTGATATTACAAGTAATGGTCTTTTGTTTCGCACGTAAATATTTATGAGCAGCAATTAATGTCAAATGCATATATCAAAAATGAACATTGGACGTTCTTTGAAAAACAAAACAGAAAAAGGAAAAAACAGTTTGAAATTTCTCTGAAAATAAATTGTATTGATTTTTGAAGTTTGGCCTGTAAATAGGCATTTTGTACAAGAGGCTGGCGTCCTAGTAAGAGAACGCCTCCGAATAATAGAATTTACACAATTTGTGAAAAACTAAACAAAACAGCTATGTGAATAATCCCACTGGGTTCCAACTCTGTTATTGCCTTTATGTCCTCGAGCATCTCATCACCTTGCTACTTGGTTGAAGGTAAATCAGATTGATTAGCGCCGTCCGAGCTTGATAGTCGATACCGAAGTCTGGTTTCAAGGTGATCCAATGAGACATAGTGTTTTACCCCAAAATTTTCCCTCTCTTTTTATCAACATTTCTCATCACAAGGCTCTTGGAACTCAAGACTAAGCTAGGGTTTGCACTGCTCAAGACATCTCCTTGCACTGATGACCTAAACTAGGGTTTGAGTTTGCACAAGGATTTTTGGACCTTCAATGCTAAAATTGACTTTCATACTTCATATTGGACTCATAAGTTTATCCATACCAAGTTTCAAGCCTTGAATCAAATTTTTGCCCAGTAAATTGGACAGTTTACCTAGAAATCAGCTGTATTGGGGAAAAAAGTCAATTGTGGCCAATTTACAGTCAAACCTCATGAATTTTGACTCACATCAACATTATGAACTCATATGAACCATTTGATCAAGTTTGGACCACAATTCCACAAGAAATTTGATCAGATCACCAAAAGGGCAAAATGGTCATTTTTAGGGTTTTGACTGTACAAAGGCAATTTCTGACTTTTTGACCTAGCCAATGGCAAATTAGGTTCAACCAAGAACTCAAGGACTCAATGGCATCATCTTGACCTATTCAACAACTTCAAAAGATCTCAAATGCATGGGATTGACAGATGAATTTGTCAGTCAACTGATCAAAATTTGATTGTACACTGAAAAGTCAAACTTTGACTTTTTGGTCAAAATCAAGTGCCAAGGGTCATTTTTTATCAATATGTGTCAAATTATGAAATTTGTTCATCAAGAAACCCAAAATTGCAAATTAGGGTTTGAAATTGGAAATTTTCATAACTTAGAATTTTTCTAAGTTATGAAATTTTCTTAATTTTTCCTAACTTTGTCCCACATTTTCACCATGATGCAAATGGATTCAAACAAAACTTAAAACATGAAGGTTTTAGTCCTCCACAAAGTCTACAACTTTAATTCACAAAGTTTTCTCAAAATAAGCTTGGATCTCAAGTTATGATTTTTGGAACAAGGGTCCCTAAAACTTTTAACTTAGTGAAATTTTGCCCTAGTTTAGGCAGGATTTTGACCTATCTTCTTGGCCATTTTTCACATAGTTCCACTTGGAGTCTCAAGTTGAATTTCAAAGACGGATTATAGAGCATGTTGCAAGCTTTACAAATTGTCCAAGAACTCCTCAAACACATTTGTGGTTAGGGAGAATCGAATGCTTGAAGTTGGCAAAAACTCACTTTTTATCCATGGCAAAATCATGTTCACTCAAGTTGCATTTTCAAACCAGCATGCCTTACACTAGTTTGCAGGCCTATAAACCACTTTATACTCCATAATTTAATGCAAATCAATTGGGCTAATACATTGTTTTGGTCATTAAAGCATTGTACACAAGTTTAATCCCTAAATGGTAAAAGGCACATTTCCATTTTTGCAAAAGTTTGCTTTATGTCAAAACCATAATCCTTGAGCCTTGGTCCAAATCTTGTGAAATCAAGCGTCTCAAATAAACCTTTTGTTTTGATGAAGACAAACCATGGCTAACAAAATAAGTCAAAGACTTTGGTCAAGCATCTAAGCATCTAAGGATGATATCTTCAATCAAAGCTCTCAACATCTTTTGAAGGTACAATAATATTATCTACTTTGATCTTAAGATATAGATGCTCAAAAATGAAAAAGAAATGTTTAAAAATCATTCTCAAGCCTTTCAAAGATTAAATTTCACTTTTCTTATGCATGCAATCGATTTACATCTTAGTGCAATCGATTGCACTCTTCAAAAATTAATCTTTTGCTTTTGTTTCTTGATGCAATCGATTACATTGTTTGTGAAATTGATTGCACACTTAAAATTTTCAAAACATTTGATTTTGTCTTTGATGCAATCGATTACATAGTTGGTGCAATCGATTGCACTCAGTTAAATTTTGCTATTGACTTTATATGCAATCGATTACATTGTTAATGCAATCGATTCCACTCTTAAAATTTTGAAAATATAGTTGTTGAAAACCTTGTGTAATCGATTACACTAAAGGTGCAATCGATTACACATTGCACGAATTTGAAAAATTACAGCTTTGTTCATGCCTTTTGATCATGCCTTTTCATTACATCTTTTCACTCAAACTTGGCATTTGTTCATGATACATTTCCAGATCTTCATGATGTTTCAAAAGGATGTTATGAACATATAAATATCCAATTTCAAATTCATATTTAACACCTTCTTTCATAATATTTTTCGCAACTTTCAAAATACAAACTCAAGCATTCTTCATTTTCATGCATAAGTTTTCTGCATTTATTTTCATACTTTAAAACAGAAAACTTTGAGCAAATATATCTTGAGTCTTTGTACAATATTATTATTGAAAGAAGAATATTATACATTGTCAAAATCACTCTTAAGTGATCAATATACTCTACTCACTCAAACTCACAAATTGTTTTTACTTACTTATTTTCCAGGATTGTTGGAATTAAGTTTAAGTGTTTTGTTGAAATCTTGTTTTTCCAAGTTGTTGGATACAAGTGTAGTTACATTGAGAGGATTGTTCTCATAGGTAACTTAGTGAAAATCCAAGAGGATTGTTCTTGGTGGTTTTATTGGTTAGAGTCTTGTATAGAAGGACTAGGGTGTCTTGTCTTGAGATCTAACAATAAGGAAATCTCTTTCATGTTGAAAGGGGACTGGAGTACTCTCGGATTGTGAGGGGAACCAGGATACATCTCTGTGTTCTTTACTTTTCCATATTTACCGCTTTCATCACTAGTCATAAACCAGAAAAGAAAGAAACAAAATTGTAAACTCATGCACTAAACCAGAAAAATAATATCCATCTCACTAAAACGGAAGAATTATTAAAGTACCTAATTCACCCCCCCCCCCCCCCCCTCTTAGGCGTACTCTCATACTTACAATTGGTATCAGAGCAGGTTATAGGTAACCTGCTCCTGAAAGATCCAGAATGGCTTCCGCAAATCATAATCACGTTTTCAGAGATGGTGGTAGTAACAATAAACCTCCTCTATTCTGTGGTGAATATTTTGACTTCTGGAAAATACGCATGAAGGCGCATCTAGAAGCACAAGGAGAAGAAATTTGGGATGCCGTCGAAAATGGTCCATTTATCCCGGTTACGGTAATCAATGGTGTTGGCTCTTCAAAGCCTAAAACTGCATGGGACGATGATGATAAAAAGAAAGTTCTCTATGACAAAAAGGCAATAAACCTTCTTCAAGTTGCACTTAGTATGGACGAATTATTCCGTGTCTCGACATGCAAAACAGCAAAGGAAATATGGGATACCTTGGTACAAACTCATGAAGGAACGGATGAAGTAAAAAGATCGAGGCTAAATACCCTAAGTCAAGAATACGAACTATTTTGAATGCAGCCTGGAGAATCCATTCTTGACTTACAAAAGAGATTTGTGCACTTGACAAATCATCTAAGTGCTCTTGGTAAAACTTTGACAAATGATGAATTGAATCTGAAAATACTTAGGTCCTTAACAAGGGAATGGCAACCAAAGGTAGCGGCAATTTCAGAAAAGAAAAGTCTCTCCAACATGACATCCGCAACTCTATTTGGAAAACTTCAAGAATACGAAATGGAACTCGGAATACTGGAAAAGCATGAAAATCAAGAGAAGAAATCCAAGAATGTTGCTTTGAAGATAGACTCCAAGGAAGTTGAAAAGGAAAACAATCCAGAAGAAGATGAAAACTTCATGCTTCTTGTTAAAAGGCTTGGTAAGTTCTTCGGTAGAAATGACAAACCTTTTTATCATTCAAAAGGAAAGAAACATTTTCAGAAAAAGGAAGGCTCCACATCAACACAAGAAATCACATGTTATGGATGTGGTAAGCAAGGTCATATCAAGCCATATTGTCCAAAACTCTCCAAGAAAGGTGGCTTCAAAAGAAGAAGGGATTCAAGAACAAAAAGGCTTATGTAGCATGGGAGGATAATGAAATAAGTTCCTCATCTGGTTCCGATAGTGATGAAAGTGCAAATCTAGCATTGATGGCCTCACACCATTCTGATGATGAAGACAATGAGGTTAGTAATGAATTTTCTCTTTTTGATAGTGATGCACAAGGTGCTATAGATGAACTATTGAATGAATGCAAAATTCTGTATAAAACCATTTCATCACAAAAGAAACAAATTTCATCTCTAGAAGAAAAATATGTTTCAATGGAAAAAGATTTCAAAGAAGAAAAACAAAAATCAAGTGATGAACAAAAAGAGAATTTTGTATGCAAAAATTGTGATTCACTCTCTTTCCAAATTGTCCAAATTAAAAAGAGTCATTGAAAGATATGAAAAAGGCCAAATTGGATTGGAAGGTGTTCTTAGCTAACAAAGACACTCCAATGATAAAAGTGGACTTGGATATTTAAAGTTTTCAAAACCAAGTTCTAACAAAACTATCTTTGTTAAGGCTAGTAATCAATCATCCAAAGAGAAAGTGAACAAACCTAAAATAGTTCGTCACTATCCTAAAAAGAAAACATTTTCTAAGAAGAAATCTTATCCTTCTAGATATAGAAGTAACTTTGAACCTACTTGTTTTTATTATGGTATTAAAGTCCATACACCTAATGCTTGCTATGTTAGAAACTTTAGTGTGGCAAGTGGGAATTATGTGTGGATTAAGAAAGGAACTAACTATGATGGACCCAAAGCACATTGGGTACCAAATCAAACTTAATTTGTTTTGTAGGTATGCTTGAAGACCACGTGCAATCTTTGGTATCTTGATAGTGGTTGTTCAAAGCATATGACGGGAGACATATACTAACTTTCAAATCTAGTTCAAGTCCAAGGATTATTTCACATATGGGAAATACCTTAAAGAAAGAATTCTTGGCATTGGCAAAGTTGATACACTAACTTTCATATCCATTGAAGATGTACTTCATGTTGAAGAATAAAAGACAACTTTTAAGTTCAAGTCAACTTTGTGACAAAGGCTTCAACATCATGTTTTGATGAAGATAACTACTATGTGCATTTATCAAAGGATGAGAAAAAGTATCATGAAGCAATATGGCTATGGTTAAGCTTTCAATAATATTACATGTATTTTGTCCATTTTTTATGCATCTTTCCCTTCTTTTTTATAATGTGAAAGGGGGAGAAGGATGTTATACTTTATGCTTGTATTTCCTATGTCTTAATTTTCAAGGTACTCTCCAATCAAGATGAAGAATTGCAAAGGATTCCAACCCTCTCCCACATAGGGGGAGTTTTGCATCTTAGGGGGAGAAGCTCTTCCGGAAAGTACATCGCATAAAGAAAGATTGTTTTGAAGAAGTGAAAAACACAAGAAGGGGGGTTGAATTGTAAAACTGGAAATCAAATGCAGACAACACTGTATTTTTATCCTGGTTCGTTTGACCTCAAACTACTCCAGTCCACCCGCCAAGGTGATTTCGCCTCTCTCCAACGAGGACTTAATTCACTATATTCAACTGAATATTACAACTGCTTTAGCAACTGCTAAAGCCTTCTTGAGTCCGAAACCACAACCCGGTTTCCTCAAGGAAATTCACTAAACAGATAATTGTATATAAAAGTGTACAGAGGTGTTTCTAAATAAACAGTATCACAAACTTGTGATGTATTACACAGCTTAATAATGAATTGATGAAGATGAAGACTGCTTGTAGCTTTACTGACTTTTCACATTTTGTGTCGTTGTTCATCTCATTTGAAATCTTCTTCTAGTCTTCTTTATATAGGCTTTGCAATAGAGACATAAGAAGATACTTTTGGTATGTCCATAATGCACGTTTAATGAGCTTTCCAAAACAGGAGATTCTTGTCTGTTTGTAGCCGTTGCATATGATCTTGCATTGATGGAGTTGTAACGCTTGAGAGACAGTATTAGATATTCTGTTTTGCTGCGCTAGTGCATTCATAAGTTCAAACAGAACTTCTTCATATAAGCGTGTTATGCATATTTGATGCTGCTGAATCTTTCATAGTCCACTCAACTTCTATGCTTGCATAATCAGAACTTCTGATGATGTTCTGGCAGATCTTCCAGTTGCATTAGAACATCTTTTTCACATCAGAACTTCTGCATGTAAAGATACTTATTATTAGCAAGCATATTTGTTCTTTATATCATGTGTTTGTTATCATCAAAACTCTTGCTGGGATGTAGAACTAAATTATGTTCTAACATGTTTGTCATCATCAAAAAGGGGGAGAATGTGAAATCAAGCGTCTCAAATAAACCTTTTGTTTTGATGAAGACAAACCATGGCTAACAAAAGAAGGCAAAGACTTTGGTCAAGCATCTAAGCATCTAAGGATGATATCTTTAATCAAAGCTCTCAACATCTTTTGAAGGTACAATAATATTATCTACTTTGATCTTAAGATATAGATGCTCAAAAATGAAAAAGAAATGTTTAAAAATCATTCTCAAGCCTTTCAAAGATTAAATTTCACTTTTCTTATGCATGCAATCGATTTACATCTTAGTGCAATCGATTGCACTCTTCAAAAATTCCAAATCTTTTGCTTTTGTGTCTTGATGCAATCGATTACATTGTTTGTTCAATCGATTGCACACTTAAAATTTTCAAAACATTTGATTCTGTCTTTGATGCAATCGATTACATAGTTGGTGCAATCGATTGCACTCAGTTAAATTTTGCTACTGACTTTATATGCAATCGATTACATTGTTAATGCAATCGATTCCACTCTTAAAATTTTGAAAATATAGTTGTTTAAAACCTTGTGCAATCGATTACACTAAAGGTGCAATCGATTACACATTGCACGAATTTGAAAAATTACAGCTTTGTTCATGCCTTTTGATCATGCCTTTTCATTACATCTTTTCACTCAAACTTGGCATTTGTTCATGATACATTTCCAGATCTTCATGATGTTTCAAAAGGGTGTTATGAACATATAAATATCCAATTTCAAATTCATATCTAACACCTTCTTTCATAATATTTTTCTGAACTTTCAAAATACAAACTCAAGCATTCTTCATTTTCATGCATAAGTTTTCTGAATTTATTTTCATACTTTAAAACAAAACTTTGAGAAAATATATCTTGAGTCTTTATACAATATTATTATTGAAAGAAGAAGATTATACATTGTCAAAATCACTCTTAAGTGATCAATATACTCTACTCACTCAAACTCACAAATTGTTTTTACTTACTTATTTTCCAGGATTGTTGGAATTAAGTTTAAGTGTTTTGTTGAAATCTTGTTTTTCCAAGTTGTTGGATACAAGTGTAATTACATTGAGAGGATTGTTCTCATAGGTAACTTAGTGAAAATCCAAGAGGATTGTTCTTGGTCCAAGAGGATTGTTCTTGGTGGTTTTATTGGTTAGAGTCTTGTATAGAAGGACTAGGGTGTCTTGTCTTGAGATCTAACAATAAGGAAATCTCTTTCATGTTGAAAGGGGACTGGAGTACTCTCGGATTGTGAGGGGAACCAGGATACATCTTTGTGTTCTTTACTTTTCCGCATTTACCGCTTTCATCACTAGTCATAAACCAGAAAAGAAAGAAACACAATTGTAAACTCATGCACTAAACCAGAAAAATAATATCCATCTCACTAAAATGGCAGAATTATTAAAGTACCTAATTCCCCCCCCCCCCCCCCCCCCCCCCCTCTTAGGCGCACTCTCATACTTACAAATCTCTGGAAGCTAAACAAATCCACTAATTAGAGGGGCCAAGAGGATGGTATGCAAGGTGATAAGATGGCATGTACAGGCCTGTAACCACAACTTCCACTTTCTTGCTTCAAAAACAAGAAACTTGTCCAAATGCTTAGAACTTGAAAACCAGCCAATGTTAACTTACACAAACACTTCAAACATCTTTCTCACAACCCTTCGAGATAGAAACACGAATGCTTGAGCCCCAAAACACCCCATAGCCAGAAATCACACTTCTTTGGCAAAACAGGGCAGGTGTTGCAACTTGAGTTCCCCAGCTCATTTGGCTCGTGCGTTTTGCCCCATTTTGCTTCAAACACTTTCCATTCAACTCAATCAAACTATCCAACATTGAAAGCTTTTCAAAAGACAAAAACACCTTTGTATACATTCAAACAAGAGTCATTACAAAGGTTTCCACAATGATGGCCTCTTTTCAAAACATCTTTCAAAACCACGCACAAAGCACCATTTCAAACAATTGGAAAAACAAAGCAAGTGATCTAAACAAGTAACTAAGAGCCCATGGATAACCATGGATGAAAAGGGTGCTTGCACCTTCCCTTTTCATAATCTACTCCCCGAACCCAAGAAAACATCTCAAAGGTCTTTCCTGAGCTTTTTGACCTTTCCTTAGGATAAAATAAAAAGTCGGTGATGACTCTTACTAAACTGAAACATTTGCAAATACAAAACGCAAAAACCTTCAAGTCAGTTCTCCCACCGTATCACAGAACTGGAGACTCTGCTGGGGAATATTCTAAAAGTGGAGTAACCTTAGGGTTTAGATCACCTTTGTATGCTTATCTTGATTGCTTTGATTGCTTTACATTTAGTTCTCTTGTTTGGGTATAAATCCTCCACCCGGATTATTGGGAAACATTCATAGGTAAATAGCAATACATTGTGGAAACTGTGCGGGGTATATCGACATGGTTGAAGCAATAGCTATATTAGTGCGACATATTTGTAAGTACTGGTAGCCTTTGAGTCAATTAAAGAGAATACGGGGCCGCTGAGTGATGTCATGAAGCACTAATGAACTCTTAGAACCTTACTTGACCATCTTGGCCTTTTCTTAGGGGTAGTGAGATGACCGGATTTGGTGCAGTCTGAAGTTGGTAGATACTCGATACTACACTCATTAAGGGTTGTTTTCTTTGAATATTTTGGTCGCCAGTTAAGTGGCTAAACCAAAACAATGAACACAGAAAATAATCCAGTGATATTGAGCTCCTTAGAACCCGGTTACTATTTATAAGACAGGTTGAGCCAACTAACTTCAAGAGGGTACTTACCTATGAAACCCCATGCAAGCCTAAAACTAGGATCTTGTGTGATCTGTTTGTACATATTCTTATGCATACATCATGAACATCATAAAGCATCATATGCATCCACTAACCATTTCAAGGGTTTGGATCTTCATCTTTGTTCCTGTTTTGTAGGTCATGGAATCTCTTCGCAGGAAAAAAATTCAAGTCAACCTTGTGAGAATCCCTCCTCAACTCAAGGAGCTTACTTCCAAGATTCCAGAGAATTCTCCTTTCAGTGAAAGACATGGTAGACTTCTCAACTTGGTCAACTCCAACATTGAAGAAGACATGATGAAAGTTCTCTTCCAGTTCTTTGACGCCCTACACCACTGTTTCACATTCCCTGATCACCAACTAGTACCTACTTTGGAGGAATTTTCTCAACTCTTGAGGATTCTTATTCTCCATAAACTACCCTACAACGGTACGGAAAGAGAACCAAAGCCTGAAGATGTTGCTCAAGCATTACACTTGCAACCATCTGATATCAAAGGTCATTGGGAAACCAGAAGTGGTGTCAAGGGTTTCTTAGAAAAGTTTTTGTTTGAGAAGGCACAAGACTGCTGGAATTCTCTAGATCTGCAAGATTTTGAGGAGATTGTAGCACTCCTCATCTATGGGTTGGTCTTGTTCCCAAACCCTGATCAGCTTATAGATGTGAATGCTGTCAAGATTTTCATATCTCAGAATCCTGTACCTACATTGCTTGGGGACATCCTACACTCATTTTACACACGAACAATGAGGAAAAGAGGTGTTCTCATGTGTTGTACTCCTCTTCTAGCAAGGTGGTTTATTTCTCACCTTCCCCAAACAGTTTTAAAGAATGAGCAGGGTTTAAGGTGGTCGCAACGATTGATGACCCTAACACATTCTGATGTTCATTGGTGTTCTTGGTCCAGAGAAAATGTCATCATCATTGATCGTTGTGGGGAATTCCCTAATGTCCCACTACTTGGCATTAGGGGAGGCATTACCTACAACCCCTGTTTAGCTCTAAGGCAATTTGGGTATGCCCGGAGGGATGGCCCTCATGATATGCTGGGAGCTTGGAGGATGCCCAATAAAGTGGATAGTAAGACACTGGGGCACAAGAATTCCATCCCCCTTGAGCCTTATCTCAAGTGGGTACGAACCCGCGCCCAGAATCTTATGATGTCATACCCTCACATTCTCCCCGTGATCAAAGAGCCTGTTATGGAAGGAGAGGTTCCATACACCCTCCTACATCCAGACATGCCAACATCATTGGAAGAATTGCAAAAGAGTTGGATCCAGCTCAAGGAAGAACAGAATACTTTTGAAGTCAGCTTCTATGCCAGTGAGAAGAAGGTTTTGGAACTTACCCGCCGACTTCATGAGGAGGAAACTCTTAACACTTAAATCGCACCAAAGAGGATGTGCAATGTCTTTTTACATTAAGAATTTTGTAATATTTTGCCCATGGGGCATTTATGTACTAACAAATTTCTTCGTAATATGACGTGTGTTCTTTTTGTTTGCAACAAATTTGAATTTCTGAATCCTTGAATACATTACATGAATAACATATCATTTATCATATGCATAAACCGGTCTTCACACCAGGTTTCCTTATCTTTCTGTTGTTTATTTCAGCAAGATGGATTTGGAGCAGACGGTTAAGGATCTGCAAGCACAGAATTCGTAATTCCAGCAACTCCTCATGACCTTAGCAAAGGGTCAAGAGGACCTTAAAACACTGTTGGAAAAAGGGAAAGACAAAGAGAAGAAAAAGAAAAGGACCGGTATGGCCACTATGGGAAGAAGGTTTGAAAACCAGGCTAGAAGGATCCTTGATTTTCCCTCAACGTCTGATGAAGGGGCTGGTAAAGGTAAAGGAGTTGCAATGCCTTCTGAATCTGAAGCTGAAGAAGAAGAAGAGGAAGAGGATGAAGATTACTCCGAACAGCAATACCCGCGGTGGATGATAATTGTAAAAATCTAGAGGATCATTTGGCAGCCATGGAGTTGCAAAGGGTACCTGGGTTAGATTTTGAAGAACTAGGGTTGGTCGCTGGGATCGTCATTCCTCCCAAGCTCAAAGTACCTACATTTTCTAAGTATGACGGTTTGTCCTGTCCAAAGATGCATTTGAGATCCTACGTCAGAAAGATCCAACCCCACTCCTCTGATAAGGATCTTTGGGTCCACTTTTTTCAAGATAGTTTGTAAGGCACGCAATTGGACTGGTTCTATCAACTTGAGAGATTTGATGTCCATAACTGGGAAGATTTGGCTGCTGCGTTCTACCGACAATACCAATACAATACAGATTTAGTGCCTACTCGTACTCAACTACAAAGTATGGGTATGGCCCCTAATGAGGGATTTAAGGAGTATGCCCAGAAGTGGCGGGATTTGGATGGAAGGGTGCAGCCACCATTGTCGGATAGAGAGCTGGTTGACATGTTTTTAGGGACTCTGTCAGGTCCATTCTTCAACCATTTAATCGGGAGTTCATCTGCAGGATTCACCAAATTAATTTTGACCGGTGAAAGGGTCGAAGCTGGCATTAAAAGTGGTAAAATTCAAAAGGATGCCTCTGCTTCCACTACTGTTAAGAAGACCTTCCCAGCCAAGAAAGAAGCTTCTGCTGTTTATTCTCAGAAAAGTCAAGGAAGAACGGAGCGCTAACCAACGGTGGGGGCTGTGATGATCCAAAACTCTTCAACTGATCAACCTCAAAATAATCAACCAAGAGCAAATCAGCAAAGGGTAGAAAGGCCACAACGGCAATTCACCCGAATCAATATGACACCGGCTCAAGTCCTTCCTCATCTGTTAAAGCTGAACCTTACCAGCTTGAAAGAAGCGCCGAAAAACCCTAATACCTCTTCTCCTTATTATCATTCCAATGCAAAATGTGAATACCACTCTGACAGTGTAGGGCATGATAACAACAATTGTTGGGCTCTTAAAAACAAGATCCAAGACTTGATAGACGCCAAGGAGGTAGAATTTGATGCGCCCGAAAAGCCGAATGTGATTTCTGCCCCAATGCCGAAGCACGGTCATAATGTCCATGCCGTTATGGAAGATCTTCATGTTACCACTGTTGATGACCTTTTGACTCCGTTACCAGTGATTAAAGTGAATTTGATGAAAGCCGGGATATTCCTGGGTTGTGGAAAAGACTGTTACTTTTGTTCAAACTTGCAAGCTGACTGCCCACTGTTGAAATCAGGCATCCAACGCCTGATGGATACCCAAGAGATCCTCTTTCAAAAGAATCTTGTTGCTACTATCACTCATGTTACTCATGCTACCTTTGATACTCCAACCAATGACATTGCTATAATAACCATCTCCGACGATCTTTCCAAGACCTGCAAAAGGCCTGTTAAGATTACGCCTGATCCCAAGTTTGTGCCGCTAAATATCACCATGCCGGGGCCTGTCTCGTAAAAATCTAACAAGACGATACCATGGAATTACGGAGGAGAAATCTTCTACCATGGTATCAAGCAAATAGAATCAGTCCAAGAGAATTCTGATGATGAAACCCCTGATATAGGGAATATTGCGGGAACGAGCAAGATAACTCGCAGCGGAAGGATCTTCTCTCCAGAGATTGCTCCTCCACGGGCAATCTTCGGACCCTCGAGAGTTTATGTGCCTGTCAAGCCATCTATGCAAAGCCCGGTAATTGAATAATTGGATGCTCCCGAAGCCAGACCCTCTGATGTTACTACCAATAAAGGTAAGGGGATACAAGAAGCGCCTGTCAGGACGAAGGCTCGGACTGTGGTTATCCCCAAAACCACCCAAAAAGAGATGGAAGAAATCTTAAAGATAATCAAGAAGAGCGACTACGATGTCATGGAGCAGCTAGGGCAGACCCCTTCCAGAATCTCCATGTTGGCTCTCCTACTCTACTATGAGGCTCATGCTAAAGCCTTGATCAAATTTCTAAAGACAGCACACGTGCCTCAAGAAACTTCTGCGGACCAGTTTCAAGAGTGCGTGGCTAGCCTTATAGCTGATAACGGTCTTGGTTTTTCTGATGTTGATTTGACCCCCAAGGGAAGAAAACATAATGACGCGCTACATGTCTCAGTAGAGTGCAGGGTAACCACACTGGCCCATGTTCTGGTTGACACTGATTCATCTTTAAATGTGCTACCGAAAAAGGCGTTGGACAGATTGGACTGTGAAGGTTTGACCCTAAAACCTAGTAACATCATTGTTAGAGCCTTCGACGGTTCTAAGAGAATGGTTCACAAAGAAGTGGACATTCCCATCAAAGTGGGTACAGAAATTTTCAACTCTACTTTTTATGTGATGGACATTCGTCCTTCATATTCATGCTTGTTGGGAAGGCCATGGATCCACAACCCTGGGGCAGTCACTTCCTCTCTGCACCAAATACTAAAGTATCCAGTACAGGGTAAGATCATAACGGTTCATGGGGAGGAAGAGTATATGATAAGTCACCTTAACTCCTTCCACTATGTGGAGTTAGATGGAGAATTCATAGAAACGCCTTTCCAACACTTTGAAGAGGTTTCCCTTGAAGTCACAGTTGCAAAGACAATGACTGATGTGCCTATCATTTCCAAGCCTGTGTCTAGGATGGCATCCCTCAAAGATGCGGAGGTTGTAATCAAAGAAGGAAGGAGTACAGTGTGGGGGCAACTACCTGATTTTTCTCATAAGACAGACAAGTTCGGACTAGGTTTTACTGCTGCTGGCCAGAAAGTTGTGCGTCACTCTCGGGCTGGAGGACCACCCGTAAAAATCACTCACCATGGAATTAATGCCTTAGAACATAATGATGAAGAAGACAACTTTGAAGATTGGATCTTTCCAACCGTTGAAGGAGGATTAAGTAACTGGGAAGCGAAGGACTTTGTTCCCATCACTTTCATCAATCAGTAATTTATCTTTGAACAATTTCCTATTTTGGTCTGTAATAATTAAACAATTCGTACACTCTCTTTTTGCCTTATGTCTTTCCCGGGGCATATAGGTCCATTTGTAAGGGCTTGATTTCTTCATTATCATATGCCATTTTTAATGAATCATTGGGCATTTTCATCTATGAACTGTTGTGTTCATTTTCTTTCTTTTTACATTTTATTTTGTTTAAGGATGGCTATCCCTTACACACAGCCACACTCACAAAATGCAGGTACCCATCCACTCCGGATTCCATGGGTGACTATTCTGCTTTGGCCTTCGGTAACTCTGAAGATCTGGTCAATCATGCCGAGTATGAAGGTGATGAAGACTGTGAAGTGCCTGGAGAGTTAGCCAGACTTTTGCAACAAGAAGAAAGGGCTATTCTGCCCCACGAAGAGTTGCTAGAGACTATCAATTTGGGAACAGATGAAGACAAGAAAGAGGTTAAAGTGGGTGCCAACCTGGAGCTAAGTGTCAAAGAGCATCTAGTTCAGTTGTTTAATGAATATGTTGAGATCTTTGCCTGGTCCTATGAAGACATGCCGGGACTAGATACAGATATTGTGGTTCACCTTCTCCCTACAAGAGAAGACTGTCCACCAATCAAACGAATGGTCTGCCGAATGAGGCCCGACATGTCTGAAAAGATCAAAGCTGAGGTGATGAAGCAATTCAATGCTGGCTTTCTGGCTGTTACTTCCTATCCACAATGGGTTGGTAACATTGTGTCCGTGCCTAAGAAGGCCGGTAAAGTCAGAATGTGTGTGGACTATCGGGACTTAAACAGGGCTAGCCCTAAAGATGATTTTCCACTACCACATATTGACAAAGTCAGGAAGGATTCTCACATCCCCACAGAAGTTGTCAAAGTTTTGATAATCCCCACAGGTTGCCAAGGATTTTCTATCCCCAACAGTAATCAGCAAGGTTCTCTCATCTTCAACAACCAAAGATTTTTGGAATCCCCAGCATCGGTCAAGGATTTACTTTCCCCGGCCGCAGTCAAAGATTTAATTTATCTCCAGCTATCAAGGATTTATTTTCCTCAGCAAGACAGCTAATCAGCTCACATGCACATCCATTACATTCATATATCATAAACATTGATGGAACACATTTTATTGCATCATTTATATCATGCAACATAACTTTGTGCTTTAGCTAACATTCTACCCTTTTCAGGATAAGATTAAAAAGCTATCTTTAACAACTATTCAGAGATTTCATATACAGTATAGATACACCCCCAGACACGGCGGTCATTCTATTACTCATTCAGAATTTCAAGTTAAGATACAGTATGGATACACCCCAGACACGGCGGTCATTCTACTACTCATTCAGACTTCAGCAATCAGATAAAGACTAGATACGCTCCAGACACGGTGGCCATTTTATTTTCTCATTCAGATTCAACTATCAACTTCAAGTTCAGATACACTCCTGACACGGAAGTCTTTCTGTCACTTGTTTGGATCCCAGTTACAGTACGGATACACTCCAAACACGGAATTCATTCTGCTACTCATACAGATCTCAACTTCAGATACAGTCCAGATACGCTCCAGACACGGTTGCCATTCTGTCACTCATTCAGAATTTATCCCCAGCATATAGATGCTCCATACACAGATGTTTCTCTATCACCCATTCAGAATACAGATACACTCCAGACACGGCAGTCATTCTGATATTCATTCAAGAATCAAATACAATTACAACTCGGATACGCTCTAGACACGGACGCCATTCCCTTGCTCATACAAACCCAATCTCCAGATACAACACAAATACGTTCCAAATACGGATACCATTCTGATGTTCATTCTCCTGCTTTTCAACAAACAATTTTGGATGGCGTCTTTAAGCCCATCTCCAGCAAGATTCTACCATCTCCAAATAGAATCTTGAAGCCCATTCCCTCATCTACATTTTGACGAGTGCAAATTTACGGGCACTCTAGTGTCCAGTCCTCTTTTACCTTCGAGTCACGAAAGGCAAAACTTGTCAATCTAACTCTTCAGGTTCAAGAAGATTGAACAGGGGCAACTGTTGTACCCCAAAATTTGCCCTCTCTTTTTATCAACATTTCTCATCACAAGGCTTTTGGAACTCAAGACTAAGCTAGGGTTTGCACTGCTCAAGACATCTCCTTGCACTGATGACCTAAACTAGGGTTTGAGTTTGCACAAGGATTTTTGGACCTTCAATGCTCAAATTGACTTTCATACTTCATATTGGACTCATAAGTTTGTCCATACCAAGTTCCAAGCCTTGAATCAAATTTTTGCCCAGTCAATTGGACAGTTGACCTAGAAATCAGCTGTACTGGGGAAAAAAGTCAATTGTGGCCAATTTACAGTCAAACCTCTTGAATTTTGAACAAGGGTCCCTAAAACTTTTAACTTAGTGAAATTTTGCCCTAGTTTAGGCAGGATTTTGACCTATCTTCTTGGCCATTTTTCACATAGTTCCACTTGGAGTCTCAAGTTTCATTTCAAAGATGGATTATAGAGCATGTTGCAAGCTTTCCAAATTGTCCAAGAACTCCTCAAACACATTTGTGGTTAGGGAGAATCGAATGCTTGAAGTTGGCAAAAACTCACTTTGTATCCATGGCAAAATCATGTTCACTCAAGTTGCATTTTCAAACCAGCATGCCTTACACTAGTTTACAGGCCTCTAAACCACTTCATACTCCATAATTTAATGTAAATCCATTGGGCTAATACATTGTTTTGGCCATTAAAGCATTGTACACAAGTTTAATCCCTAAATGGTAAAAGGCACATTTCCATTTTTGCAAAAGTTTGCTTTATGTCAAAACCATAATCCTTTAGCCTTGGTCCAAATCTCTGGCAGCTAAACAAATCCACTAATTAGAGGGGCCAAGAGGATGGTATGCAAGGTGATAAGATGGCTTGTACAGGCCTATAACCACAACTTCCACTTTCTTGCTTCAAAAACAAGAAACTTGTCCAAATGCTTAGAACTTGAAAACCAGCCAATGTTAACTTACACAAACACTTCAAACATCTTTCTCACAATCCTTTGAGCTAGAAACACGAGTGCTTGAGCCCCAAAACACCCCATATCCAGAAATCACACTTCTTTGGCAAAACAGGCCAGGTGCTGCAACTTGAGTTCCCCAGCTCATTTGGCTCGTGCGTTTTGCCCCATTTTGCTTCAAACACTTTCCATTCAACTCACTCAAGCTATCCCAAACCTCCATTACCAACTGTAACTCCATTTACAGTGTTCACCGTTTTCATTTCAAGCTTGTGCAGGTTGAGTTCTATAGGATGATTCAAGGACATTCAAGGCAAGCTAGCTATTGGAAAAGGTCAAGTGGAGTTCAAGCAAGCTACCAGACATCTCAAAACTTGTTGAGAAGCACTGCATTGCCCTACACGAATCCAACTGAAACAGGTTTTTCTTCACTTTCTATCTCTCTATTTAGGAACATTTAGCCTTAGGTTTGTGAATAAAAAATGTAGTGTTCATTGCCATGAAGCTGTACATATGCTAGGTTTTCATTTATATTAAGTCTGCTAGGAGAATTTCATCCATGAACATGCTGAAAAAACTAGGTCAGATTTTAGGGCCAAAGAAATTCTCTCTGGTCTTTGAGAGTTAAGATTAGTTTTTTATATGGTTGGAATCGTCTTGAAATTCTCTACAAGTTTGATGTTGTGTGTTTTTGCAATAGATCACGTATACAGGATCTAGTGTTTGAACAGGGCACGCGCGCGTTTTTCAGTCTAAAGGTTGAAGATGAAGTTGGCTTGAGCTGGGCCTGGCCTGGCTTGCTTTTAACACCTCCCATTTTCATTTTTGCACACCCTAGCCCATTTCCTTGTATTTTTACATTTTTGCATTTTTGTTTTCTTTTCTGATTTTGTTTTTATTTCCAAGTATAAAAAATGCTCAAAAAATATTTTCATAATTTTTTACATTTATTTGGCATTTTATTTTAATTTTTTTTCTAACATTAAAAGCATAATTACTTTTATATTATTTATTTAAACTTGAAAATAATATGTAAATCATACCTTTATTTTTTATTTCTTATTTTTATTCACACTGAAAATATTATTATAAATATAATTTATTTTTGTACATATTTTATTTTATATTATACATATTTAATATATTTAATATACATATATATACATATATACTTTTATTTTATTAAATACTTTAGAATAAAAATATAAAATATTACATTTTCACTTTTATTATGATTTACACTAAAAAATACCTTTTTTTAAATATACTTTATTTTTGTACAAATTAACATATTTTATTGTATATAAATAATATATTGTATTTATTTTCTTAAAGGAATTAGGTTTTTACCCTTAAGCAATTAAAATAAATCTTTTATTTATTTCTTTATTTGTTACATTAAATACTTTTACATAATAAACAAATAAAAACATTTTTTTTGCATGATACATATTATTTGATATTTATTTATTTTGTTTATTTAAATATTGTCCATTTAAATATTTATGCATTGTGATTCAATTTGGATGTAATAGTAAACTAGGGTTTATATTTCTTGTCAAATACCCCCCATTCAAAATTGTACCCCCATCCCTATAATCATGTTGTAATAGCTTAGAATTTTAAATTCTCGCACTTTACGCTTTCAATTATACCATGATTGGAGAATTAGGGTTTGTATGCAAAAATCCAAATGAACAAATAGCTTGACCTAATCAAAGACAAATATGCATGAAAATTAAACACAATGCACACTTGCACCCCTAGGGTTACAATCCACTTGTTGCCTTCAAAAATGGGCCATGGTAGGCATGTTGGGTACTTTGGAAAAACAAAAACAAAACAAAAGATCATAGTCCCTCGATGATGCTATCTTGGTTGCCTAAACAAAAATGATCAAGTCCCTCAAACATTTGCCAAAAATACTTGACACAATTGCTATCATGGTCTATACGATGACCCACACCTGTCCCGTTTAACATCCTAACACAAGGTTGTTCACCAAATGCAATGGTGAAACAACACTGTCAAAAGGGTTAAAAACATTAGGAAAGATCTTTGAGTAAAATAAGGTAGATAGCTCTTAGTTACTTGATCAAAATCTTGCAAAAACATCCTTGTTATTTTCAAACACAATTTCAAACATTTCCCAAATCAAACTATCCAACATTGAAACCTTTTCAAAAGACAAAAACACCTTTGTATACATTCAAACAAGAGTCATTACAAAGGTTTCCACAACGATGGCCTCTTTTCAAAACATCTTTCAAAACCACGCACAAAGCACCATTTCAAACAATTGGAAAAATAAAGCAATTGATCTAAACAAGTAACTAAGAGCCCATGGATAACCATGGATGAAAAGGGTGCTTGCACCTTCCCTTTTCATAATCTACTCCCCGAACCCAAGAAAACATCTCAAAGGTCTTTCCTGTGCTTTTTGACCTTTCCTTAGGATAAAATAAAAAGTCGGTGGCGACTCTTGCTAAACCAAAACATTTGCGAATACAAAATGCAAAAACCTTCAAGTCAGTTCTCCCATCGTATCACACATAGTGTTACGCTTTGATCCCTAATTTTTTCCTGGACCGCCCTTTCGGGTTTTCAGTCCACCGGGATACCCTTTTTTGCCCAAGCCGCCTTTTTAGGTTTTCGACTTGCCGGGTGTACAGATTTTTTTTCATTTTCATCCCTTATTTTTGCCTGAACCCTTATGGTTCGCCGGGAAGCCCTTATTTTTGCCTAGGCCAGTCGACCTAATGGGTCGTTAATTATGCGTAGTATCTTTTCACTATGTCTGCATTGACGGGGTGAGGAAGGTCGTCACCATCCATGGTGGTTAGAATCATAGCTCCTCCTGAGAAAATGTTCTTAACCGTGAATGGCCCTTCGTAGGTAGGGGTCCATTTGCCCCTGGGATCACCTTGTGGTAGTATGATGCGCTTGATCACCAGATCCTCAACTTGATACTCTTGTCGTCTAACTTTCTTGTTAAATGCCTTTGATCATCCGTTTTTGGTACGTCTGACCATGACAAATAGCAGTAAGTCTTTTTTCGTCGATTAGGTTCAGCTGATCAAGTCGGCTCTGGATCCAGTCATTCTTGCTCAAACCTGCATCCTTCATGATTCGTAGAGAGGGTATCTGAACTTCAATGGGCAAGACTGCCTCCATACCATATACCAAGGAATAGGGGGTTGCCCCTGTTGACGTCCGCGCTGAGGTACGGTACCCATGAAGAGCAAACGGTAACATCTCGTGCCAGTCTTTGTATGTCACTATCATCTTCTGCACAATCTTCTTAATGTTCTTATTAGCCGCTTCAACAGCCCCATTCATCTTCGGCCGGTAAGGAGAAGAGTTGTGATGTTGTATCTTGAACTGTTGGCAGAGTTTGGTGATCATCTTATTATTGAGATTTGTACCATTGTCCGTAATGATCCTCTTTGGCACACCATATCGACAAATCGGATTGTGCCGAATGAACCGCGCCACGACGTTCTTGGTTACAGTAGCAAAAGAAGCTGCTTCAACCCACTTCGTAAAGTAATCAATAGCTACCAGGATGAAACGATGCCCTTTGGATGCCGTAGGTCTGATCTCGCCGATCATGTCGATGCCCCACATTGCAAAAGGCCAAGGAGCTGTCAAGACGTTCAGAGGAACTGGAGGTATGTGCACCTTATCAGCATAGACTTGGCACTTGTGACAGGTCCGAGAATACTGATAACAGTCGGCTTCCATTGTAGACCAATAATATCCTGCCCGAAGGATTTTCTTTGCCATGGTGTGTCTGCTGGAATGAGTTCCAAAAGTACCTTCATGTAACTCTGTCATGATCCTTTCTGCTTCGTCCTTATCCACACATCGCAGTAAGGTTGAATCCTGGTTACGCTTGTAAAGAATGACATTGCTGATGAAGAACTTTGCCGCAAACCTCCTCAGAAGCTTCTTGTCATTAACATATGCACCCTTGGGGTATTCCTGAGTCTCAAGATACCTCTTCACCTCATGGAACCATGGTTTATCTGCTACCTCTTCAGTCTCAATGTCTCAACAATGTGCAGGTTCGTCCAACCTTTCAATGGTAATTCGGGGAGCTTTGTTGTCCCAATTGACTTTGAACATAGAAGACATCGTAGCCAACGCGTCCGCCAACTGATTCTCTTCTCTAGGCAAGTGTTCAAAGGTTATCTCTTCGAAGTGTGGAAGCAACATCAACACATACTCCTTGTAAGGAATAAGATTTGGGTGTTTCGTATCCCACTCGCCTTTGATCTGACTGATCACGAGAGCAGAATCTCCGAAAACACTCAAGAACTTAATCCTTAGGTCAATTGCTGCTCGAAGACCCATGATGCACGCTTCATACTCCGCCATATTGTTGGTGCAATTGAAACATAGTCGGGCGGTGACGGAGTATGAGAGCCTCCAAGAGATATGATCACGGAGCCAATGCCATTACCCAAAGTGTTTGAAGCTCCATCAAAGTACATAGACCATCAGGATCCTTCCTCAGGTCCTTCATCCGGTCCAGGTGTCTCACAGTCAGTTACCAACATGATATTCTCATCCGGAAATTCAAAGTTCATATACTGGTAATCATCCATTGCTTGATGTGCCAAATGATCCGCCAATACACTTCTTTTGATTGCCTTTTGGGTCATATATTGGATGTCATACTCAGTCAATATCATCTGCCATCTTACTATTCTTCCGGACAAAGCAGGCTTTTCGAAGATATACTTGATTGGATCCATCTTTGATATCAATAGAGTAGTGTGAGTCAGCATATACTGTCTTAGCCGGCGAGCAGCCCATGCCAAAGCGCAGCAAGTTTTCTCGAGCAACGAGTATCGGGTCTCGCAGTTGGTAAACTTTTTGCTAAGGTAATAGATAACATGCTCTTTTCGGCCAGACTCGTCATGCTGCCCCAGCACACGCCCTATTGAGTTGTCGAGTACTGTCAAGTATAAGATCAAAGGTCTCCCTTCAACTGGAGGCATCAGAATAGGAGGTTCTTGGAGATACTCTTTGATTCTTTCGAAAGCGGCCTGACATTCATCGTTCCATCTTACCACTTGATCTTTATTCAGTAGCTTGAAGATTGGCTCACAAGTAGCAGTGAGGTGTGAGATGAATCGGGTAATATAGTTCAGACGTCCCATAAAGCCTCTGACTTCTTTTTCTGTTCGGGGAGCCGGAATTTCTTGTATAGCCTTCACCTTTGTAGGATCCACTTGAATACCTTTATCACTTACGACAAAACCCAGCAGCTTACCAGATCTCACCCCGAAGGTGCACTTGTTCGGGTTTAACCTCAGCTTGTACAAATTCAACCTGTCAAATAACTTCTGAAGATGGTCCAGATGTTCTTCCTCAGTCTGGGATCTCGCAATCATGTCATCGACGTATACCTCAATCTCATGATGGATCATGTCATGGAACAAAGCGACCATGGCGCGCTGATACGTTGCCCCAGCATTCTTCAATCCAAAAGGCATGACCTTGTAGCAAAAGGTACCCTATTGAGTAACAAAGGTTGTCTTCTCCATGTCTTCGAGAGCCATTTTAATTTGATTATAACCGGAGAAACCATCCATAAAGGAGAAGACCTTATGATGTGCGGTGTTGTCAACCAGAACATCGATATGGGGCAGAGGGAAATCATCATTGGGGCTTGCCTTGTTCAGATCCCTATAGTCAACACACATTCGAATCTTACCATCTTTCTTTGGCACAGGAACCACATTGGCCACCCACTATGGGTAAGAAGTAATTGCTAGAAAACCGGCGTCAAACTGTTTCATAACTTCAGCCTTAATTTTCTCGGACATCTCTGGGCGCATTCGGTGAACCTTCTGTTTCACTGGAGGACAGTCTTCCTTGGTAGGCAAACGGTGAACCACAACATCGGTATCCAACCCGGGCATATCTTCATAAGACCAGGCAAAGATCTCAACGTAGACATGCAGCATCTGAATCAACCGTTGTTTAACACTAGCTTCCAGATTTGCACTGATCTTGACCTCTTTCTTGTCTACTTCTGTACCCAGATTTACCATTTCCACAGGTTCCTCATGGGGTTGTATGACCCTCTCTTCTTGAAGTAGCAGTCTAGCAAGTTCACCAGGCACTTCGCAATCATCTTCACCTTCATCTTCGGCTAAGTTGATCGGATTTTTGAAGTCATAACCGGCAGTAGCAGAGTCGTTATCAGTGGAATCCAGAGTGGATGTTGACCTGTATATGTGAGTGTGTGTAAAATAGTTGTTTTGCAATATGAAAGAAAAGAAAAACAAGGAGCGTAAATTTTGAAATGCAAGAAAAGTCCAATGCTTTTATTAATGATATATGTAGATGATACACATAAAGCCCTCACAAATGAAGCCACGGTTCCTCGGGTAAGACACTGGGCCGTAAAGTTTAAAACATTGTCTGTTACAAATTCAAAACAAAAGTCTCATTACTGGATAATAACAGAAACAGGCATAGAATCCTTTGCCATCCAATTGCTTAGTCCACCATCAGCAGTCAGGTATATCCAGCCGTCAATATCAAACTCTTCATCATCGTCTTCAATAGCATTCACCCCCACGTCATGTTTGGGCATAGGTGCCGTTATGACATTAGGCTTTTCTGGCACTTCGAACTGAATTTCCTTAGCATCAATCAGATCCTGCACTTTATTCTTCAAAACCCAGCAGTCATTCGTATCATGCCCCGGGCTATCGGAGTGAAAAGCACAACGGGCGTTTGGATTGTACATCGGTGATGTTGTATTGGGACTCTTCGGGGCCTCCCTTGGAATCACCAAGTTGGTCTTCAGTAACTGTGGCAGAATCTGAGACTAAGTCATGTTGAGCTGAGTAAATTATCTTCGCGGCCTCTCGGCCCTTGGCTGATTGCTGCGTTGTGCGGCAACAGTTGGTCTTGAAATAACAATCGCATTAACAGCTTGGCGGCGTTCAGGTCTATCCTGGCTTTTTGAACTATAAACAGCACTGGACTCCTTCTTAAAAGGCTTCTTTTCGGTATTTGATGAAGCACCCTTCTGTATTTTACCGCTTTTGATATCGGCCTCAATTCATTCCCCGGTCATAATCAGCTCTGTAAACCCGGATGATGAACTCTCAATCAGATGGTTGAAATATGGACCAGACAAGGTCCCCAAAAACATATCCACTAGTTCCCTATCAGCCAAGGGAAGTTGAACTCTGTTTACCGTTGGTTTTGGTAAACAACCGCTGATCTTCCAAATGGTTACTTATTTGGTTACTCGCAGGATCGATCAGATTGATCCTAAGACATGGTTGATTTTGGGGTTTTGATTAAGTTTGACAATGGTTAAATGACAAGAAAATAAAGAAGCTTTATGTAAATTGCATGAAGAAGAGAACTTGATAAAATAAAGGAAGGCTTGAAATAAAGGTTTTCGACAGGAAAAGTAAAGGAGAAAGCAAGTAAAGTTTCTGGAAAATAAATGACTTTGATTAATAAAAGTGGTGTTTCACACATACATTCTCAACAATTCTTTCTCACACGCTGGGTACTCGAATCTATATGAGTGACTTGTATATAATTGTGAACACACGCGAAAAACTGTGTGAACTACTAATATTTATACTAAAACATCCCAAGTAACCGTCGGGCAGTTACACTGCTTCGAGATGACTCCACTTGGCACGTTCTCAGTGTTCGACGCTCCAGATCTTTGCACGTTGCACTTGGTAACCGCTGGGAACCGTTTTCCCTCCAAACGCTTGAATTTCAAACCATCTCACTCTGAGCAATCGAACATCTTCGTCGAGAGGCATCTTCGATGAGCCACACCTTCGACGTCGAAGGCAACCAAATTCTCCCTTGGAAGAAATCCTCTAAGTACTTTGCCATCTTCTGATGGGCATTTCGACAGACCCAGCTGGTCGAAAACATCCCTCAGCCTTAATGGCTGATATTAATAAAAAAAAGGGTGTCGAATTTAGGAGCCAACAAATTGCCCCCCAAGAATGCCTTATTTCGACTCTGAAAAGAAAAAGGCATTCTTTGAAATTCTATTCGACACCTATCTTTTCACTCTTAGTCACAAATTAAATTGTGCACTTTTTGTCTTCTACCAACCACTGACAATCCCAAGAAAAAGCCATCATTTCATCCGTACCTAAGACGTCACCTCAGTACGGTGTGCAGCATGCCAAATGTCTTTTCACAAATTGTCATCATGACAATTCCCAAAAACGAGGGCGCACGCTGCACCCTTTCATTTCTGCAGAACGGCTATGTCAACAGGGGGACGCCACGTGTCCCACTACCTTCTGCAACATTAAATGGCATTAAATGGCCTCGAATTTGGGGATTTCCCAACTACTATAAATAGCGCCAAGTACCCATTGTGGGACTTTTTCACGCTACCTTGCCTTCAAACTTCCTTATTGAATACAAACTCTCTGCAAACTTTGCAAACCATCTGTTCTTCACTTCATCTTCAACCTTAACATCAACAATGGCGTCCGGTTCTTCCACCGCTCCTAGCTCTAACACCCCCTCCGGAAATGTTAAACCCAAGATTTTCTCCACTGCTCCCGTAGTTACTCCTACAGGCCAACGAAGGGTTCCTGAGCCCTTAGACATTGCTGAACGTGACGCTTACTCACGCCAACTCATGATTCCGGTTGGATACTCCAACCAAATCTTTGCCATGTCTGGCCCGCTATACCCAAGCATCGCTGAAGCCATGAAGATCAAAAGCTACTTTCCAGTGCTTGAAAAACTCAAACCTGTTGGATGCTCTAAGAAAGATGCAGAGGATAACGAAGATCCCGCTAAGGAGAAAATCGATCTTCGCTTCTTCAATAGGGGTGTTAGGGCTTTCAGGTCTAGCCCTAGCCTCACTCCTGACTACAGTGCTTGGCTGGAAAAAATGGAGAAAATCCAGGCTTCGATCTGGAAAGACCTGGGGATATTCGACCTGGTCATGTTGTCGAAGACGGGTCTTAACTACTCCCCAGAAATGTTGATAGCTTCCTTACTCTTCTGGGATTACACTCATTTTACCTTCCACCTTCCCTGTGGAATGCTGACACCCACGCTGTTCGACGTGGCTGCCATCACTGGCCTTCGACCCACTGGGGACTATTTCGACCCAGAGGAAATGTCGGAGGATCAGATTGGATTCTCTGCCACAAAACCAACCTACACCACCTATATCAACCATTACCACGATAAGTCGACGACCACTGTGTCGGATGTAGAGCATATCGCGTTTCTAGCCTTATGGCTGTCACGCTTTGTGTTTTGCACAAAATCTTTACAGGTGACCAAGAAGATGGTCACCCTCGCCACCCAACTCCACCATGGCCAAAATATTTGTTTGGCAGAACTAATTTTGGCGAATCTGTACGAGTCGATTAGCAGCGGAGCCACTCTTTTGAAGATCATCGAGAACAGAGCCAGTCTGCTGCTTGCAGGACCTTTTTGGCTACTTCAGTTGTGGCTCAATGCCACCTTCGAGTCTTTCTTACCTCAGAAGACTCAAATAAATGAGCAGGCTCCGGAGATAGCAAATAGGTGCATCGAAGGCACCAGATTGGCTCTGCTGACCCCAACTGAAGATGGGCTGGAGCTTCAACAAACTTTTACAAACTTCATCTTGATGTTTGCAAAAAGGAAAGAGTTTGTTCCGACCATGGCTCCCTTTGCTCGACGAAAGGTCGGTCCAGAGTGGTTCACGAGACCCCATCCTAAATCGTCGAGTGGCCCTCAGGTCGAAGAACATACAACAGTGTGGGAAGCATTTCTCACACCAAGAATAATGCCCCTGCGATTCAAGAGCTCTAAGACTCACTTGAGCCTGATCGCGTATCAACCAAACTTGGTCTCTTGCCAGTTTGGTATCATTAAAACACTTCCTTCTCCTATTTTTCCCAGGGAGAAGTCTATGTTATACTTTTGCAACGACTACACTGAAGACGCTGCCACTAAGCATATCGGCAGGTATGTTGGTCGAACAGTTCTTTCGTTGTTCGACTATCAGCTTAACTTTCTCTGCTCACCATCCTTTGAAGAGTGGTGGAAAAGTTACTACGCTGAAGAGTTCTTCGACGAGAAGGACTTCGTGGACGAACTTCAGAAGTCTTTTGTTCTTGTCTTGGACAAAATAAAGAAATGTAAGTTCATTCTTCCAAATTATTTTGTCTTTCCCTTTCGACTGGCAGCCTGTTAATTATTTTGTCTTCTTTCAGTTGTTCGAAAGCCTGCAGCCAAGAAAGCTGCAGAAGGCCATCATGGAGGAGGTCCCTTGACAAAACCTCCACCACCGGCGAAAACTATAGCGCCGGCGAAGACTACAACAAGCCATCAGGGGGAAGGTCCTTCGAAAAAGCCTTCTGCACCGGTAACCATACTTTTATTATTTTCTTCTGGTTTTAACATTCTGACTTTCGATGTAGCTTCTAAATCGAACTCCAATTGGTTTTTAGGCCCCTTCACCCAAGAAACGACCAGCACTGACGGTCGAATCTGGGAGTGACGAAGAAGACGATTCTCCCCCTGCTCCTCTTAAAAGGCGAAAGCTAAAGAAGGACGTTCCTTCTCCTGAGACTCGAACAATCAGAATAAAGGTTGCTGGGAGAAAGCCCAGGCCACCTCCAGTAATTATTGAAGAGCCAACGGAGGAGGAACTAAATGTTCTTCTCAATAAACCTGTCGAAAGCGACAATTCCAGCCCTGGGGCTGAAGTTCCTCTGCAGGTAATCTCTTTGACCCTTTTTTAACTCAGGTGTCGATACCCAGGTTCGATTATGTCTCTTTCTAACTTAGAAGATTCTTCTTCTTCTTTTTCCAGGAAACCACTGAAAGCTCAGCGCCAAGGACTTCTGAAACATTGGACTCTGCTGAACTCAGTAGGCCACAAGAAAAAGACTTGGCGAACGATGAAGCCAATGCTGAAACAAATGAAGCCAATGCTGAGACAGAAGAACAACAAACAGAAGATCCACAAACAGAAGAGCAACAACCAAAAGAGATTCAAGTGGTTGATCTGTCGGAGGAACATCGTGACGAAGGGGATCACGGTGACGCTGGCGAAGGGGATCAAGGTGACGCTGGTACTGCTGAAGTTCAAGTCGAAGAGAGTCAAGTCGAGGCAAATGCTACTCAACAGCCTCAACCCCAAGACAACGCTGCTGCAAAGGTTATCACCTCAACAAAGCATAGGTCGAAAGAAGACTTAGAACTCTTGAAGCAAACTGATCCTGTTGGCTATCTGAACGCCATTATCGAGAGCAAGGGAAGTTCGTCTGATATTAGTCAGGAGGCTTCTACTTAGTCGGGGAAGTCCACTGAAACTTCTCCTCTCGATGAGGCTTTGACGAAGGTTAAGGCTCAGTTCTTCAAGAAAGATTTGATGAAAGCTTTGGAGGGGGACCCTACTGCTCCATCGTATTTGGGGGCTGTTTTGAATGTCGTAGACTTGCTAGATGTGCCTCCGGAGGTTTCAATCTTTATCATGGAGTTACACTCCATTATTGATCAAGTCTCAGCAGACTATCAGCGACAAAGGGGCTTTAATAGCCAGCTTGAAGCGTTATATGGCAAAAGCTCTTCTGCATGGACTGCTGTAGCAGAGACGACTTCTCGAATTGCAGAGTTGTCGAAGCAAAAGGCATCTAAACAAGAAGAGGTAATGCCATAGATCGAGAGAATGCTTCCATAAAGGCGCAAATCGAAGAACTAGAGGCCAAGATGAATGCCAATACTAAGCGCAAGGAGGAACTTCTCTCGACTGTTCCAGACATCGAAAGTCAAGCTGAAATCACACAAGGCCTAGAATTTGCTGAGAAAGCTCAAGCCTTCGATGATCAAATTGCCAAGCTTGCCCAGGCGAATGCCTTGTGCAACAAAAGATTGGAGTTGCAGCAGGCGAAGTACCTTCGACTCAAAAACTCGATCCCCTTCTGATTGACTCAGCCCTTTAACCATATATTGTAATATGTATTTGACAATATTGCCATTTTGGCTAATTTATACAAATTTCCATTTTGGCTTATTTATGGTTAATTTAGTCGTTACTTGTTATTTATTTTTATCTCTTGGAGTATAGGTTTATACTTTTTCAAATATTTGCCATTTACTCTCAAGAGCCTTTTATCGTCACCTAACTCTTCGACTTCATAAGCTCCACCAGAAAAAGTTTGGATAATTCTGAATGGTCCTTCCCATTTGGGTGACCATTTTCCCATGCTTCGATCCCTTCGATCCATGGGAAGAATCACCTTCCAAACTAATTCTCCAGGCGAGAATGCCTTAGGTTTCACCTTTTTATTGTAAGAGTCTTCTACTCTTTTCTTCTGAAGCCTTAGTAGGTCAAGAGCGCGCAGTCTTTCTTCGTCTAAATCTACTAGTTCGTCTAACATCATATCCCAATAAACTTCAGAGGGAATATCATGGTGTCTCTGAACCCTTGCAGATTGAAGACAAATTTCTGCTGGCAACACTGCGTCATGACCAAAAGTTAGCCTATATGGTGTAGTACCTATGGCTTCTTTTAGGGACGTTCGACAAGCCCACAAAATCTGGTCTAACGTCTTATGCCAATTTTTTGGTTTCTTCCCAACATGCTTCTTTATCAAGCCAATCACTACTTTGTTCGCTGCTTCGACTTGACCATTTGCCTGTGCATAATAAGGCGTTGATGTTAGGAGTTTAAAGCCTGTTTCCTGAGCGAATTTCTGCATCTTTCGACCGGTGAAAACTGATCCTTGATCAGTAGTTATAGTCTCAGGGATTCCATACCTAAAGATAATGTTCTTTTGAATAAATTCAATGACATTTTCTTGGTCTACATTGACTAAAGGAATAGCTTCGATCCACTTAGTAAAATAATCAATGCCTACCAATATATACTTCTGGCTCTTTGATGATGTTGGTCGAATGTCTCCAATAAGGTCCAACGCCCATCCTCTAAAGGGCCAAGGTTTCACTATCGAGTGAAGTTCGCTTGCTGGTACATGCTGGATGCCTGTATGGACTTGACATTCTTGGCAACCTTTGGCGAACTCGACACAATCTTTCAACATGGTGGGCCAGTATAGTCCTTGTCGAAACAACAACCATTTCATCTTATGGCCTACTTGGTGAGCCCCACATGCTCCAGCGTGCGTAGTTGAAAGGGCTATGTATGCTTCAGTTTCACTTAAGCATTTTAGCAATACCCCTTCAGGCGTCTTTTTAAATAACTCATTACCCATGAGTACGTAACTTAACGCCCTATACTTTGTTTTTCGTTCTGTCGAAGCTACTGGATTTTGAAGATAATCCACAATGGGTTTCCTCCAATCCTGCTCTGACAAATTGTCTATGAACGAAATTTCGAAGTTACTTTGATCAGCATACCCTAGTCTTGTCGATTCCAAGTCTGTTGGCGACAAACAAGTTGCTTTTATCTTTTCTCGAACTTCGATTGCTCTTTGTAATCTCGTTTTTGAAATTTTGTACCCAGATGCAATTTGTGCCAAATCGTTGGCTATTTGATTTTCCAATCTGGGTATGTGTCGAATATTGACCATTTCAAATTTTTTCAATAAACGATTTGCTATCACAAAGTACATAATGAGATTTTCTCTTATGCATTTATATTCTTTTGTGACTTGCTTAATGACTAACTCTGAGTCTCCCATTATTTCGACTCGAGTTGCCCCCAATTCCAACAATATCTCAAGGCCAGTAATTAGAGCTTCATACTCAGCCTCATTGTTCGAACAAGAACCTGATATCTTGTACTTGAATGTTGTTGGAATTTTTTCTGGAGAAATAATCAGGACTCCTACTCCTGTTCCATCTTTATGGCTGGAACCATCGAAGTAGAATTTCCAAGGTTCTATCTCCACATAATTAATACTCTCCACTTGAATTGAGTGGTCGACTATAAAGTCTGCAACCACTTGTCCTTTTACTGCCTTAAGAGGCATAAAGGTCAAGGAGTATTCAGTTAATGCTAGTGCCCACTTGCCAATTCGACTGTGCAAGATGGGTTTCGAAAATATGTACTTGAAAACATCAAAATGAGACGAAACATACACATCAACTGGTTTTATATATTGCTTGAGTTTTGTACAAGAGAAATACAGACATAGACACAATTTTTCAACTTCGCTATATCTAGTTTCTGCATCGTTCAAAACTCTACTAAGATAGTAAATGGGTCTTTCGACTCCATTTTCATCTTCTTGGGCTAACATGCTTCCCAAAGTTTTGTCGGATGCAGCTATGTACAATCTCATACTCCTATTGCTACAAGGAGGCACCAAAATAGGTGGCTTTGTGAGGTACCCTTTTATTTTGTCGAAGGCTTCTTGTTGCTCCTGCCCCCATTCGAATCCCTCTTTGTTCAGTCGAAGTAAGGATGAAAAGGCTTGAGCTTTCCCACTTAGGTTAGATATGAATCTCCTTAAGAAATTTATCTTGCCTAACAGAGATTGCAGTTCCTTTTTATTCGATGGCGCTTTCGCTTCCAGAATTGCCTTCGTCTTGTTCTGGTTGATTTCGATTCCTTTCTTGTGGACAACGAAGCCCAAGAAATCTCCAGCTTTCACACAGAATGCACACTTCAAAGGGTTCATCTTGAGACCATGTTCTCTCATTCTTTCGAATGACTGTCGAAAGTGGTCTATATGATTCTTCCTGGAAACAGATTTTATAACAATGTCATCAATATAAACTTGCATAAAAGTGTTAATAAAATCATGGAAGATAGAATTCATTGCTCGCTGGTATGTTGCCCCAGCGTTCTTTAGGCCAAAAGGCATCACTACCCATTCGTAAGTGCCTAAAGCCCCAGGGCATCGAAAAGCAGTTTTCGACACATCTTCTTCAGCAATGAATATTTGATTATATCCTGAATAACCATCGAGCATACTCAGGTACTCGTAGCCAGCGGCAGAATCGACTAGCATTTCTGCCACAGGCATAGGATATTCATCTTTGGGTGTAGCAGCATTCAAATCTCTGAAATCTATGCACACCCTCAATGTACCATTTTTCTTAATTACTGGCACAATGTTTGCAATCCATTCGACATACCTCGTGACGCGTATGAATTTGCACTTCAGCAGTCTTTCGACTTCCGTTTTGATCTTCGACAGTATTTCTGGAGCGAAGCGTCTTGGACTTTGCTTGATTGGCTTCTTCCCAGGTTTGATTGGCAACTGAAGTTCTACCAATCCTCTGTCGAGACCAGGCATTTCGTCGTAATCCCATGCAAAACAGTCCTTGAACTCCTTCAACAATTGGATTACTTCCAACCTAAGTTCTGGGTCAATTTTTGCGCTGATGTAAGTTGGCTTTTTCTCTGACCCTTTGCCCAAGTTGATTTCTTCTAAAGGATCTTGCGCTAACATTTTGATGTTGTTCGCCAAGGGGTCCTTTTCGAAGCCCAAAGGCTCATCGTCATAGATGGCGTCGAGCCTCTGTTCCTGCATCCCTTCTGGCATGATATCAGGAGGTTCTGGATCGAAGTCCTTTCCAGGACCTATAGAAGATAACTGTTGATCATTGGCCTGTGTGGCCATGTATTTCACTTCGGCTTTGAGAGCCGTTATCATCTTTGTTTCGGCTACGTAAGCCGAAATTCGCTTCAATGATTGTGACTCAGTCATTATCACTGAATTCACTTCCCCAACCAGTTGGTTGGATGTCAGTTAACCCACTGAAGTCGATGTGGGACAAGTCTTCTCTGTCCCATTGAAAACCATGCTCAGGGTGCAGGTATAGGGAACAAAAAGTATTTGGCGCTGGCGCCAAGTCGAAGTCAGGTGTTGGACATGGCCCTATGTGAGCCAAATTCTTGTCGAAGTCTGCCAGCCCCAGGTGATTCACTTCACCCAGGTAATAGCTTTGGTCCGCTTCTATGTTTTCGACCATCCCATCAGGACGCCATAGCAGCAACCTCTGGTGCATTGATGATGGTACAGCTCCAACACCATGAATCCATTCACGGCCCAACAAAAGATTATAGTTAGGTTTGGCCGATATGACCATAAACATAGTTGGTCGAAGGATAGATCCCACCTTGATATCCAGTTGGATCACACCCATTGTGGTCCCTATGCCGCCCTCATAATTCGACAGGACCATGTTGTGAGGCTTGATATTCTCATCACTTTTGCCTATTTTCCTTAGCATAAAGTGAGGAATAATGTTGATGGTTGCCCCACAATCCACCAAGATTTTATTTGCTGTGGTTTCTTCGAGTTTAGCCCTTATAAATATAGGCTTGAGGTGATTTTTCATCGCCTCTGTAGGTGGTTCGAATAACCCATTTTGCTCCTCAGTAGTGCCATTATCCATGACGAAATAGAACACTGGCCTATGTTTGGCCATTTCTTGCTCCACTTCCCACTCACTTATTTCTACCTCCACCTGGCGGTTGAACTCTCTGGGCAGCACTGAGACTATATTCACCATGATGTCCAAAGTGTCATCAGACTCAGAACCATCTTCGTCATCAACTTCACCTTGGTTAGGCCAAACCAGCCTATTGGTTACTGGTTCTCTTTCCAGAGGTTTCCTTTGCTTTCTTTGAGGAACATTTGAACTGGTTTCTGCCTTTGGTTCATTAGCAGCCTCCCTCTCAGCTTTTCGTCGCCTCTGGTATCTCCTCCATTGAGATCGAGACATGGGATTTTTCCCTTTGTAGTTGCTTGACACCTGTGTCACTTTAGGGGCAGCAACCTAAGGCTCTTTCTTATGTGTTAAACATGAACCTCTTGGCACATCGAAGGAGTGCCATCTTTCCTCGCTTGGCCTCTTTCGACCAGATGTTTTGTACCATATATCTACTGGCACATTAGTTGGAGGCCTGAAAGTCAGTGGCCTCTTTTCTGGGTTTGAACCTCTTTGGGAGGCTCTTCTGGTATCATGTCGAAGATCAACACTTTCCCTTCTTTTATTTGCTGCTCTTACACCTTGAATATGTTCAGCAGCTTTTTTGTCGAATATCGAACTGCATCTGGGACACAGCATCACTTCTGACTTCTTTTTCTGGCATCTTTGCAGAAAATCTGCCAGATTTTCATTTTCCCGAGGGAAAGCAGTTTTGTTGGCTTGTTCTTGCCTCATGGCCTCCTCTGATGCTTTTGGTTCAGAGACTTCGACCATGTTGACATTCATGGTATCTTTGTTGGCAAGAGTCAACTACTTCATTTGAATCTCCAAGCCCTCTGTCTGGCCTTGAACTGCGGCCAAGTGAGAACTGGGTTTTGTTCCAGATTTTTGGGCTCCAACTGTCTCCAGCTTTGGGCTTTCGACCGCTTTCTGAACCGCTTCAATTGTCTTTCTGGATAGATTCCCAGAAAAACTGCCAAAGATTGGCATGTTGACATGGTCCTTTGAGACTTCGACCATTGTGATTCCTGGCCTCTTCGACTGGCTTCTGGATGCCTCGATCACGTTCACCTCTGAAGGTTCAGCATAATGGGCTTCAGCCTGCAACGGGTTAGAGTCCACGGTCATGGGGGTCTTGTCAGCAAACTTCAACCTCCCTTCTTCGATAGCGTCTTGCACAAGATTCCTGAAAAGAAAACATTGAGACGTTTTATGGCCCAGAAAATTATGATATTTACAAAAGCCTCTCTTCTTTCTTTGATCAAGAGGAGGCACTTTTACCCCTGGGGGTATTATCATTTGGCCATCTTTTACAAGCAAGTCAAAGATTTCATCACATTTTGTAATATCAAAACTATAAGTCTTTTTGGGAAACTTATCGTTGGTCCTTTCTGGACCAGTGGGATTTTTTCCACTTGAGGGGACTAACAGTTTGCAAGAATATGGTGGTCCTTGTTTTAGTTCGGCTAAATCGACTTCACCTTCTTCGACAGTTATAGTTCCGTCGAAGGTTTCTGGATCTTCGTCATCCATCTCAACATACGCTATCCTCTCTCTTTTATGAGCTTTCGTTGCCTTGGCTTTCTCAGCTTTAAGGCGTTCGACCTGTCGAACCCTATCGTCCAGTTGGGCCATGTCTCTCAGGTATTGAGTGTCTAACTTTTTCCTAATGGAATAATCTAAGCCGCCTGCGGCTATTTCGACTAACTCATGTTCTGGCACTTGTGTAAAACACCTTGCTTTGAGCAACCTAAACCTATTTAGATATTCGTCTATGGGTTCAGTGAAACGTCTCTTTACACTGGCCAATTCCTTCAGGCTTATCTTGGTTTGTCCCATGTAGAATTGCTCATGGAACAATCTCTCCAACTGGGTCCAATGATGGATCGAATTGGGGGGGAGAGTTGTAAACCAAGTAAAAGCGTTCTTTGTTAAAGAACTTGGGAAGTACTTAATCCTCAGGTTTTCGTTGTTTGAAATATCTCCTGCTTCGATCAAGTATCTCGCCACATGTTCGACAGTAGATTCTGTCGTGTCCCCAGAGAATTTAGTGAACTTGGGGACTTTACATCTAGGAGGTAAGTCTGTTTGTAACACGTATTCTGAAAGTGGGGATGTGAAGTTGGGCCTACGAAAGCCCATGTTCATCCCATTTTGCGTCATGATTCTTTCGATCATGGCTGCCAGATTATTTTCCAAACCCATATTTTGGTATTGGATATGCTGAACTACTTCGTCAGCATTTTGGTTTCTGTTAACTAACCTTACCTCTGGGGTTATAACCCTAGGTTCTTCGACAGGCTGCTCCAATCGTGCCCTAAGGTTTTCTTCGACAGGCTGCTGGCCTTGGTTGATAGTGGTTTCTTCCTCTAAGAATATACCTTGGTTTCCCCTTATTGGCGCCCTTTGGGGTTGTCGAATAGGTTGGGGTACTCCAAAGAAATCAGCCAAATGCGTCATTTGCGCTGTCATCTGCTGATTCGATTGGGTGGTGTTGTGTATTAGAGGATTCAGCACTGTACTTAAAGTTTGTGCCAACATTTGAACTATATCATGGTTGCTTTCGTCCATTTGTTGCCTCAAGACTGCTGTCGAGGCATTTGTAAGGCCATGTGCTACTTGGGACGTTCCTCCTAAGAGTTGGGTCCTATTTCTGTTCGCCATACCTACTCCAGAACCTTGGAGTGGCGAAGAGGCACTCACTAAAGGGTCTGAAAAAGTGGACGCTGCGTTTGTTAGGCTAGCCAAATCAGACGTTGGCATGCCATAGAGTGGTTCTCTATTATGACCGCCTGTCATAAATCCTGGGGGAACATAAGGCCTTGTGCCTAAATTTCCCCTTGGTGGGGGGGTTCCCAAAGGCACTCTGGGGCCAGTGAACGGAGGTAATGGCCCCGTCGTTGTGATCGTTACTGCTGGTGTTGAACCAGCGGTTATCGCTTCACTTACGGTTGGGATAACCATTGATCCCACATTCGTTTGTGGAATTTCGTTATTGTTTGGCGGATTCTCCATCTCTTCTCTTCTTCTGGCAGTATTGGTATTGTTAGTGTATATTCTACCACTTCTCAATAACATACAACACTCCTCGAAACAGATGATATTTTATGTAAAAAGATTAAACTTCAAAATCAACACACAGTCCCACCAGGTGTGCGAATTTGTTTACCGTTGGTTTTGGTAAACAACCGCTGATCTTCCAAATGGTTACTTATTTGGTTACTCGCAGGATCGATCAGATTGATCCTAAGACATGGTTGATTTTGGGGTTTTGATTAAGTTTGACAATGGTTAAATGACAAGAAAATAAAGAAGCTTTATGTAAATTGCATGAAGAAAAGAACTTGATAAAATAAAGGAAGGCTTGAAATAAAGGTTTTCGACAGGAAAAGTAAAGGAGAAAGCAAGTAAAGTTTCTGGAAAATAAATGACTTTGATTAATAAAAGTGGTGTTTCACACATACATTCTCAACAATTCTTTCTCACACGCTGGGTACTCGAATCTATATGAGTGACTTGTATATAATTGTGAACACACGCGAAAAACTGCGTGAACTACTAATATTTATACTAAAACATCCCAAGTAACCGTCGGGCAGTTACACTGCTTCGAGATGACTCCACTTGGCACGTTCTCAGCATTCGACGCTCCAGATCTTTGCACGTTGCACTTGGTAACCGCTGGGAACCGTTTTCCCCCCAAACGCTTGAATTTCAAACCATCCCACTCTGAGCAATCGAACATCTTCGTCGAGAGGCATCTTCGACGAGCCACACCTTCGACGTCGAAGGCAACCAAATTCTCCCTTGGAAGAAATCCTCTAAGTACTTTGCCATCTTCTGATGGGCATTTCGACAGACCCAGCTGGTCGAAAACATCCCTCAGCCTTAATGGCTGATATTAATAAAAACAAGGGTGTCGAATTTAGGAGCCAACAAACTCTTCCAGCAAGGTCCCTCCACTTCTGAGCATAATCTTTGAAACCTTCACCCGCACCCATAGACATACCCTAGAGTTGGGTACGCGTGGGAGCGAGGTCGACATTGTATTGGTACTGCTTGTAGAAAGCAGCGACCAAATCTTCCCAATTACGGATATTAGCTCCTTCCAGCTGGTAAAACCATTCAAGCTGAGTCCCTGAGAGACTGTCTTGAAAGAAGTGGATCCAGAGATTCTTGTCAGCGGTGTATGGCTGAATCTTTCTAACATACGACCGGAGATGCAGCTTCGGACAAGAAACTCTGTCATATTTAGCAAAGGCTGGTTCTTTAAACTTGTGGGGAATCACCACCCTAGACGACAAACCTAGATCACCAAAGTCCAACCCAGAGACTTTCTGAATTTCCATCGCACTTAACCGGTCTTCAAGCTATTTATACTTATCCTCAGCCGGAGGATACTGGTCTTCGTCAAAGTCAGTCTCGTGGTCAGATACCACAGGGCTAGGAACCTTCCTTTCTTCTTGGTTTTCTCCCCCTCCAGATGAGTGGGATAGATTGACTTCATCTCGCAGCCTGTTTCCAAACCTATGACCCATGTTCAGGAGGACCGTCTTCTTCTTCTTCTTCTTATCTTTCAAAATAAGGGTCTTCAGATCCTGCTGACCCTTAGCCAAACTCATGAACAAATCCTGGAACTGGGAGTTTTGGGCTTGCAGAGCCTTGATTGCTTGTTCAGTTGATGTTTCAGAAGACATGATGCTGAAATAAACAGTGAAGAAGATGAGAAACCTATAAGGGTACCTATTATGAGGTGCATGGTAATGATATGCGTATGATATGATTTCAAAGACGTCGAGAGATTCAAATCCGTAAACTAAAAAATGAAACACACTTGTATTAGATAAACTTTGAATTCAATTGTTCAACAGATGCCTTTAAGGCGTTACAAGAAAGAAAAACTGAAAAGTAAATCAAAACTAGAAATAATCAAAAAGACAATCAGTGCTCCCAAGGTCGTTTCTTGTCGGTGCGGACATAGTCGTTGAGGATCTACTCATTCTCCAGCTGCCTTGTCAACTTCAAAATTTTATGCTCTTGCTCGTGATACTTTTCTCTGTAAGTATCCCACTCTTCTCTCAGATGCATCCAAGATCTCTTTAATGCCCCAATGTCAGTAGGCATGTTTGGGTGGAGGATAGTAGGAGGAACCCCTTCTTCATCAGCAACTTCAACAATTATAGGCAAGACGGCTTCGTACGGCATTTCCAACTTTTGGGCACGAATTCGAACCCATCGGAGATATGGCTCCATTGGAAGAGAAGTCTTCGCACCTGGCTCGTGCGGATCAGACTTGTGTATTCTATCCCAAGCTCTTATGAATCTGCGGCGTTGCTCGTCACTATCCCCTTGGAAGTCAAAGACAATACTCGGCATCAGCAACTCATGAGGTCTTTCCCTCCTAGCTCGCCAAAATTGACGTAAGGACAAACATGGATTATAGGTGATTCCTCCATGGGTTGCTATCAGTGGAACATTGGGGTACTCCCCACAGCGATCAATAATAGCCACATCCTCCATACCCTTAATAGTCCAAATGATGTCATTATGAGAGAGAGAGACATAATCATGTAGGCCCAACCCATGCCTTCCTTGTTCTTCAAAACTGATTTGGGGAGGTGAGAAATAAACCACCTCGCCAGTAATGGCTCACAGCACATAAGGGTTCCCCGCTTCCGAGCAGTACGGGCATAAAGAGAGTGCAAATGTCACCCAAGAGAGTGGGCACAGGATTACCGGACATAAAAATCTTCACTGCATTTACGTCGACAAAAGAATCTGAGTTGGGAAACAACACCAAACCATATATAAGAAGAGCCAGAATGTCCTCGAACGCCTGAAAGTCTAAACTGTCCCAGAACTGATTAGCTTTACTAACCAAGAATTTAGTCAAAAAGCCCTTTGCTCTACTACGAGTTTCCCAATTAGACATTACCTCAGCCTTTGTCAGATGGAGGGCTGAAGCAATCTCTTCTGGCCTAAGGATCTTCTCCCAACCTGTGAGCGGAGTTTTCTCCAGAATAGAGATACCAAGCAGATCAGAGAACTCTTCCAAGGTAGGAACCAATTGGTAGTCCGGAAAGGTAAAGCAATGGTACAGTGGATCAAAGAACTAGACTAAGACACTCATCATATGTTCATCCATATTGGAGGTGACCAAACCAAGAAGGTGCCCATGTCTTCTAATAAAAGAGGTAGTATTTGAAACCTTTGCAACCAATTCCTTAAGCTGAGTAGGAATCTGGACAAAATTGATGCGAATAGTGTTTCTACGCATGGGTGTCATGACCTACAAAACAGAACAAAAATGAATCCCTCATGTCTTTGAAATAGGTTAGTCCAATGCAAGATGCATGCAATGTCATGATGTCATGATGTCATGATAGAAAACACACCACAAGTATCCACAAATAGAAAACATGGTAAGGGCAAGCAAGTCACACAGATAGCCCTTAGATTTCAGGCTGGCAAGGAGCTTGGGTACTGCCCTCTTTCAGTTCAGTTGGTTTAAACCTGTCCTAGAATAGTAACCGGGTTCTAGAGGATCTCAATATCACTGACCACCCTCGATCGGTCATAAGTCCAGTTTAGCAACCTTTTCTTGCGGCCGGAATCATCGCGAGAGTTTGGTCTCAATGAGTGTAGCATACTGCTACTGTTTTATGGCCAAGTTGGTCAATTTAAAGGTTCTAAGGTCAGTTGGTGCTTAATGACCCCTTAGAAGACCCATATTATCCTCGTTGCGCCACAAGGGATATAGGTACAAACTAAAGTGCCACACCAACGTAGCTACTGCTTCAACCGTATCAGTCTACGCCGTACAGTTCCCTCACAGTTTATTGCTACTTACCTAAAGGGTGTCCCCCAGATCCGGGTTAGGATCTATAGTAACTCCGATTCAAACCCACAAATATAAAGCATACAAGTCAAGCAATTGAAAACATTATGAACTATTCCTAAGGTACACCCCACTTAAAATTTCCCCAGCAGAGTCGCCAGTTCTGTGATACGGTGGGAAGAACTGACTGTTTTTGGAATGTTGGTTTGCGTTTTGCGTTTGTTTTTACAAAATGCCGCGGTAAGCAAGAGTCACCACCGACTTTTATTTTATCCAACAAGGAAAGGAAAAAAGCACAGAAAAATTCCTTTTTCGAGATATTTCTCGGATTCGGGGGGTAGATTATAGAAAGGGAAGGTGTTAGCACCCTTTCTATCCGTGGTTATCCACTGGCTCTTAGGTACTTGCTCAATTGTTTTCAAATTTTCTTTCTTTGTGCTTGTGGGTTTTGAAAAAAAAAGGTTTTTATTTGAAACTTCGATTTAACTCTTGCTTCTGTCCTCAAGAGCGTATGAAGTGTTTTGAAAAAAAACTTTGTTCGAAAAGGAGTGTAAGTGTGTAAAGTTTTTGTTTTTTGAAAGAGCAAGTATCTAAGAACCATCTACCTACTCGAAAAAGGAATCGTTCTATGCTAATTTCCTTTAGACAATGCTATCCCACTATTAGTGAGTAGGTAGCACCGTCGTTGGAGTTTGAGGGTCAATTCAAATTAGGGACTTACGGTCACCAAAGCAATGTTAGGACACCTTAGCGGTAACCCTAATGTCTTAGATCATTTGTTTGAGGCAACAATATCCGAGGCAACCGTTTCGAGGCGACTATGATCATTTAGACAAGAGGGCGACCTCTAAAATAACCTATACTCAATGACCGCGTACGAAGGCAACCAAGTGGGGTGTACCCTAAGAGTGCGCATGTGCGAGTGTGTTGTTTTCGGTTATTTTTATCTTTGTACATGTTAAGGGTGATCTAATTTGATTTTAAGATTAAGCATTCATTCTTGTCATGCAAACCCTATTATCAAACATCTAACAGTTATAATTTGCGGAAATAAAATGCGGAATTTAAATTACAAGGCGTCGGGTATTTACATCGCCAAAGACAAACCCTTTGAAAATAAATAAAGCAATAAAAATAATTAAAAGTCCTATTTACTATTACAATCTGGGAGCAAGTACATTATTGGATAAAAATAAGTAACGCGTGCGGGAAATTAAATCGAGCGCATGGTTAGGGTTTTGACCCTTTTTTAATTAAAGAAAATATATTTTTGTTGTTTTTTATTTTATTTTAAGAAAGAAATAACCTAAATTAATCACTAAATTAAATTAAATTAATTAATAAAAATGAATTATTTTTGGAGTTTTTTTATTTTAAGAAACAGAATAAAATTAATCGAATTAGTAATTAAAACCTAATTAAATCTAATTAATTTTAATTATTGGAAAAATAGGTTAAAATTATTCTAGAATTAAAACCTAAATTAATTAATTAGTATTTATTAATAAAAAAGATAAAAGTTAAAATTTGATTGAATAAAAAATATTTTTTTGGTGATTTTATTTAATAAAAGAGGAATGTTTTGATTGGTTAGTAAATTAAATAAAAATAATAAAACAATTGAAATAAAATAAAATAAGTGAATAGAAGAGAGGAGTATTGGGCCTGAATAGGTGGTGTGAGTAGCAATTCTGAAGCCCAATTGTGTTGGCCTTCTTTGACTTTCTGGAATTCAGTAGGCACGCGTGGACTTGGACTATGGTGGACTTCCACTCCTGGACCACCAGATCTGGCCTCTGGCCATCTGGCTATTACATGGACGAGGATACATGGTGTTCTGCAAGTTTATGCGCACATAGGAGTACCTGAAGAGAAAAAATATTGGGAAAGTGGGGGACCTGGGATTCGAACCCAGGTCCTGAAGGATAATGCACACTTTCCTTGCCACTAAGCTATGTTGGTCTGTTTGTTAATAACACGCAAAGAAAACATAATATAATAAAAACAAATCATATGCCAGCAAAACAAAAAAAAAGTGCGCTGTTTTTTAATGGACCTACGGGAGAACGACAGCTCATCATCTCCTACCTCCAAAACCTGCAAATATTACCTGCGGATTTTTGTCCGCAGCTAAAAGCGCATCATCATTCAAAAATCCTCCTCAGGCCTTGAAAATAGAATCTAAGACTAGGGTTGAGTTCGTCTCAACCCCCTAAACACAACCATGTCCATCTTGTAGCTTAATTTCACCTGAAAAGAAAACCCCCAAAAATGTCCAAGAAACCCTAGCTATGGTGTCTTGCATTACAGGTTAGATAAACGAAATCAAATGATGCCAAAAGTTTACAAATGATGTGAGGATTACAAATATGCAATTATTTCATTCAATGGATGCAAGAATGGTGAGTTTCAATTTCAAGAACAGAGCTGGCTTTCGTGATACTTACAGCGCGTTTGGACGTCTAAAAAAGCTTGCTTTGGATCCAGGTAGCTTGAGTGAATGCTCAGGAAGCGATTGAGACAAGTCTTGGCCTCTGAAAATGCCTCTAACCCGGATTTCGACTTCTCACTATTTTGTGAATTTTCCAACTTTTGTTCTGCCTCTCTCTGCACTTGCTAACCCTGATCTCGTCTCTTTTGGCTTGCTTATGTATTGTGTAGTGTATTAGGGTAACAAATATGGACTAAATCTTCCCATATCAATGCATATGAATTTGATTTGATCTCCACTTTAAACCTTTCCAAATTTGATTCCATTCAATCTTTTTGCCCATGATTTGGCTTGATACGAATTTGATGGTGATGCTAGCTGTGAACAAAGCCTAAAACAATCAAAAAATCAAGAGTTATTAATTATTTGGATTTTCTATGATTTTATTTGATTTAAAATGAATAAATTCAATAAAAAAATCAAATTAAATAATAAAAATGAAATATGAGCTCATGGATGAAGCTAGGACACGTGGGCCACTATGCAAACTCAAATCATGTGGAAATGAATGGGCCTATTTGACAAAATTTGTAGTTTTTGGGATAGTTGACTATTGGTAATTTTGCAAAAAAGTCCAACTTCAACAATTCATAACTTCTTCAATTTTGAACTTTTGGAAGTGTTATTGGACTTTTTAGAAAGCTTGATATGTCCTCTAACCAACCCTTTTGGTCTCACCTCATTTTGATATTCCATGCTCAAGTTATAAGCTTTGGAAAAAAAGGTGTTTTTGTTGACTTTCAAAAATGACCTATAATGTCCAAATTTACAACTTCTTGTGAGTGCATTTTTTGATCTTGGGGTATGAAGATGGATTGTAGGAAATTACATCCTATTCAAAATGAGATTTGGATGCGTCATTTCTCATAAAGTATGAGAACGTTATGCTTGGTCAAAGTTGAATTGACTTTTCCTACAAAACCCTAATTTAGCAATTTTTGAGTCTTGATGAATTTTGAGCAATCCTTGATGAATCATGATCAACCCTTTATCAAATGATTAAATATCCTTCAAGATGAGAATGTTGGCAAAAAATCTTGAAGTTTGACTGTTTATAGGTCACAGTTGACTTTTGCCCTAGCACAGTCGATTTTTGGACCTTTGAGCATTTGACTGAGCAAACTTCCTCTGCAAGGCTTGAAATTTGACATGGATGATCTTGATAACATATTAGGGAATTGGGGAGCACTTGAGGTCATTTGGATTCAAATATCTTGATGCAACACAAAACCCTAATTTGGGGTTGACTGCCTTAGGAGATAGCTTGTCTGTCCAACTCTTGAGCAAACTTGAGCAACTTGGAGATTTTTCTTGCAATATCTTGAGAAATTTGGGAGGGAAAATTTTGGAATACAATAGCACCCCACACGCCCGTAGTAATCTATGGTATCCACTCTTGTTGTTCTAATCTATGGGTGTGTTAGGATCTATGTCTAAGCTTAAAAGCTGAAAAGGGAATGCATGCAAAGAAAAAGGGAAAGAAAGTGCGTGGAAAAAAAAGGAACATTTACAAAGATATGCTCGATTAGGCCCCACAAAAGCCTCTGCCTACGTATCCCTTTTAAGGAATTAGAGCAGCCATACTTCGGCTCATATATTTTGGTTGGTTTGTGTTTTTTAGTTAAAAATACAAAAGCAACAAACAAGATGACGAAACATTAGATAAAATGATAAAATACCAACAGTGATGATAGAATTACAAAAGAGATGACAAGACATCGCATGGCAACACAAACTCAGATAAGATGATAAAACATCAGCATGATAGCAAAACAACAGACAAGACGATGAAACATTACACCTAACAATGATATTAAAAATCAGTAAACAAACCAAGTCAGAAATCACGCCATCAAATATATGTACTGAGGCTTCAAATATGAACATATCCCACAGGTGATGTGTAGTAGTCACGATCACATATATATCCTGCAAAAGAATGACAAATATACAAATCACATGAATGGTGCAAACACAACCAATTGTGTTCCACAAATAAAGTGGAACACTACAGTACCAAGTCTAAATGGAAAACTTTTCCTCAGAGTACCTCGCACATTCAACAGACAAATTAGTGATTTCAAAGAGGAATGATGAACCAATAAAATATGGATGATGATATGACAAGACAATGAAAGAACATGATATCAAAACAACCAAGTAGCAGATGTAAGAAGCATCAAGTAGGCGCATGCAAAACTAAAGAAATATTTCTCTTTTCTTGTCACCATGTTGAATTGACAAGTAAATATCAATCAAGGATCAAATGAGCAAGAGAAGAATATAAACAAATACCTTGGAAGTCAGTAGAAAACACTACCCATCCCTACTTATCCATTAATTATAGTTCACAAGCATAAAAAACTAGGGGTACCACAAAATGTCTCACAAAGCTTGGATCACAAGTTAACAAGGAAATGAATTCAAACAAAGACAAAAGTTAGAAGACTTAAACCATTCTAAGACTTAAAATCAAGCTTCCAACATGCTATGAGGATATGATCAAGAGTTTAAAATGTATATTCTAAAGCATGTTGCACAAGTGCATTCAATATACCTCAAGGATTCAAAAAGGAAAGAAGAAAGGAACATCAAATTCATATATGAATAAATTTGGTTCAAGCATTAAAGGTCAAGTGATCTCAAGTCTTTATGAGACTATCCTTAATGTAACATTCCTCAACATATTATCATTGGTCATTTGATGACCTCAAACTCAAGCCAAAAGTTTAAAGTTCAAAGCAAAAACAAGAAAAGAACATTACTTAGGAGGCATGAATCAAAAGGGCTCATCAAACAATTATGGGAAATCAAGAGGATTGATTTGAATTGGTGTGAGGAAACAGAAGCAACATGATCATTAAATGCCAAATTACAGGCCTCACCCAAGTTCATTGGCCATCATGAAAATTGCAACAAGATATGCAACATCAATTGGGAACCTTCACTTTGAAAATTCATCAAAAATAGAAATGGACTTCCATAATTCAAACAAAAATTCTCTCATCATCTTTGAGATGTATAAAAGTCAGAAAGCAAGTCTTAAGTTCATTGATTGTTGAGGAAAGGATCAAATAAGCTTCAAACAGAAAAACTAGTTTGTGAAACCACAAATCTAGATAAGTTTTCAAAATAAATCAATGGAAAATACCAATCAAGTCAAGTAATTCAATAAAAATGGTTTTTAGATCCTCAATACATCCATGAACCTTAAACAAGATCCAAATTCCAATGGAAACCCAAGGCAAATTGTTTTTAAAATGGAAACTTGCAAAGTAAGCAACAAAACCCTAATTGTTTGAATTTTAATCTTAAATATCAATTATATAAGATCAAAATTCAAAAAATTCAAACCAAAAACATACAAGTCACAAGGAAACCCTAAAGATCATGAGGCATATTTTTTCACATTTTTAGAGTTAAAGAAAAGTCAGAAATAAAATCAAATTCAAGCAATTAATCAATTAAACAAATATTCACATTTTTAAAATAAAACTCTAATCAAAAGTCATAAAAATATCTAACCAAAATTATATTCAAATATTAGAATTAAAAAAAATCTTCTATGATTTTTTGTGTAATTTTTGGATCAAATGAAATATCAAAATAAAATTAAATATCAAACAAACAATTAATTAATCACGCGAATTTTAAAACCAATCAAAATGTTTTCAAAAATTCTGAAAATAATACTTGAGATCAAAAATATTTTTTTTAAGTTTCATGAATTTTTTCAGAATTTTTCATCAAGTTTTGATCAAGAAATAAAATCAGGAAAAATCAAGTTATAAAACAAGATTCAAATAAATGCAAAATTCAAATGGACCAACAGAATCACGCAACCACATCATCTTCAACCTCCGAACAAGTTCAAAAACGCGCGTAAGAACAGTCCTAGGGCTCATGTTAAGATCCATCGTACATACTCATTTCCACACCATTTTTTATGAAATTTTGTGCAAATTAAAGTCAGAAACAACATCTACATCATGCTATTCGAATCACATCAAATGATTAACCATAGACCAAGAACAGATCTCATGAAAATTGCAAAAAACACACCAAACAAAAATTTCAGAAGCATCATACATGCATATCTCATCAAATCAAAAGCTCTAAAGTTGCATAAACACTCAATGAACATCAAACAACATGATTCCAAGCTCAAATCACACAATGCACGGCTAGAAATCAAGATCCAAAGTTAAGGATTCTAACCTTTGAGGCAAAAATGAATCTACTGTCTCCTTCACTCCATTTGCAAACCAAGCTTAGCTTCGTCTACCTCAGCACTTGAGGATGAAGAATTAGCAAGAAAATTGAGGAAAGATCAAGCAATGAGAGAGATTCGAAGAAATGGATTTTTGAGAGAAAAAAGGGATTTCAGATCTGGGTTTCCTTCAACGTAGCTTTCGTTCCCTCTTTTTCCTCCTACTTTAGTTCCTTTGAGAATGATGAGAGTTTAAATAGAGAAGTTAGAGTGAGGGTAGAAGTGGTAATTCAAGCTGAGAGCCATTGGAGGGCAAAAAAGGACTTTCTGCCAAAACAAAGAAAGTGTGACGGCCAGATGCATTTTGTGTTGCCTTGATGAATATTCTCTTGCTTTTGATGAGATCAGAGATTAGTGAAATGAGGTGAGTGAAGCGTGAGGGAGTGAGGTGGAAAGGATTGCACATGGTGTGACTTTGCTCGTGATGAAAGTTACCAATTTTGGCAAAAGAATGTAGAAATCATGAGAAGGCAAGGAAAGTGTGATTGTTTGGCCAAAAGAAGTAAGAAATGAGGTGTTTAATTCGTGCCAAGCATGTGCATTATCAACCTGAAACCAAACAGAATCGAAGGGTGCGCAAAAAACTGCAACTTGCATAACCCACACATGCACCAAAAGTCAGCTGATTTCTAATTGAGGCCATAGAAAATTGGCTCATGCGTTCTCAAATTTCCCTTGAGCCAATTAAAGAACATATCCTAAGCTTTGAAGCAAGCTAAGGTTCAAAAGAAATGATGGTGAGATGAGAAAGATATGAGGCTTAGGATTCTTGGGCAACTCAAGCCAACTTGCCCAAGACTTCACGCGCGCTGGCCTGCCCAAGATAACACTTTGATTGGCCCAAATTGAGAGAAAATGAAGAGAGCATAAATGAGACTTCAACTAGCCCATAAGGTCACTTCGAATGGTCCAGAATGAAGGAAATCGAATAAAAAAATGAGGCTTCGACCAGCCCACAAGGTAACACTTCAATCAGTCCAAACGAAGAAAGAAAAATGAGGCTTCGACCAGCCCAAAAGGTCATACTTCAAATGTCCAAACTGAAGAAAGAAAAATGAGGCTTCGACCAGCCCATAAGGTAACACTTCAAATGTTCAAACTGAAGAAATAAAAATAAGGCTTCGACCAACCCACAAGGTCACACTTCAAATGTTCAAACTGAAGAAAGAAAAATGAGGCTTAGACCAGCCCACAAGGTCACACTTCAAATGTTCAAACTGAAGAGAGAAAAATGAGTCTTCAACCAACCCACAAGGTAACAATTCAAATGTTCAAACTGAAGAAAGAAAAAATGAGGCTTCAACCAGCCCACAAGGTCACACTACAAATGTTGAAACTGGAGAAAGAAAAATGAGGCTTCGACCAGCCCACAAGGTCACACTTCAAATGTTCAAACTGAAGAGAGAAAAATGAGTCTTCGACCAGCCCCCAAAGTCAATTCGATTGGTTCAGACTAAAGGAAATCAAATAGAGCAAGAGGAAGCTTCGACCAGCCCACAAAGTCACTTCGACTGGTCCATGCTAAAGGCAATCAAAGAGAGCCACTCGAATTTCCAGTTTCGACACCCAACTTCCTCAAATCACAACTCCTTTGAATTTAAACCAAATTGAGTGGTTCCAAGTTTAATGGGAAGCTTTCATAGCCCTCTTTAAAATGCACAAGGAATATTTTTGAATTATGCCTTGATTCAACAAATACAAACATGTCACCAACAGTTTGATGAATTTCCTAGGCTAAATGCCTTGCTTTGCCTGGCCAAATGCCCAACTTGCCCTAAACTTTAAAGGCTCACAACTTTTGATTTTGAGTAAGAAGTGTGTTTTTTGTCCCAGGTGGGCCCTTGTAGATATCTTTCCCTTCTCCAATTGGCAAAAAGAAACACCAAACTCCCCTGAAAAATGAGAAAGTTATGCCCTTACAAAGTCAGGCCAAAATCAAGAATACTTAGTGAAATTTTCAATCACCAAGATAACTTCAAATCCAAGTAATCTCTCAAACTTGCAATTATCATCAAAATCAATCATCAATGGTCATCCCTCATGAAAATTCATGTCAAATGCTTTATCTTGACCAAAAGTTCACTTGGTCAACTTTGACTTTATTGACTTTTGAGTAAAATGATTGTTTTGCCCCTTTGATTCAATTGAACCATTTCTCTTCAAAATTGGTGAACAAAACTTCAAACATATGATATTCCAAACACATAGAGACTGTGGAAAGAGTTTCCACTCAAAATTCCAAAGAATCCCTGATTAAAACTCAAACCCTAGTTTTGCACTCTGCATCAGGAAATAGCTAATCAAGCTTCAAAACACTAGTTCCACTGGGCATCATGAGAGAATTTTTAAACAAAATTGATTCCAATGATGATAAGAGAATTATGCCTCAATACTTGGCTCATCTAGCCTCCAATTACTCCAATTTGGGAAAAACCCTAATTTTGACTGATGAATCCAAAGGATATGATTCTCCTTATCAACAGCACAATACTCAATCTTCTGATGATCCAATGAGGTGGATAAGATATCTTGATACGTGTGATACCTTTGGACATGAAAGATCCAGAGATTTAGATAATAAGGCCCTCCTTGAGCAATCTTGTCAATACAACCAATCTTCCAAAGCTTGAGGGAGACTTGATAGCCAAAATACTTTGATCCCATCACAATGTAGGAATGCAATGCAATATGATGTTTATGATGCAATATAAGCCTAAATCAAGAGGGTAAATTATGGGGTGCATCATGTGGCACGGTTCCTCAGACATAATCTTATTTGTCGGTATGGTATTCCAGAAAGAATTATCACAGATAATGGTACCAACCTCAATAATACTATGATTACCAAGCTTTGTAGGCAGTTTAAAATCCAACATCCTAACTCTTCTCCTTACCGGCCGAAGATGAATGGCATTGTGGAATCCGCCAATAAGAATATCAAAAGGATTATACAGAAGATGACATTGATATATAAAGACTGGCATGAAATGTTACCATTTGCACTTCATGGTTACCGTACCTCAATATTCACCTCCGCAGGGGAAACCCCCTTTTCTCTCGTATACGGTATGGAAGTTGTCTTACTCGTTGAAGTCCATATCCCTTCCCTGAGAATCATGAAGGATGCAAGTTTAAACGAAGACGAATGGGTTCAGAATCGACTTGGCCAATTGAACCTGATTGACGAGAAAAGGACCGCGGTTGTTTGTTATGGTCAGATATACCAGAAATGTATGATTAAATCTTTTAACAAAAAGGTCAGACATCAGGTATATCAGGTTGGTGACCTAGTAATCAAGCGCATCATCCTGCCACAAGGTGATCCCAGGGAAAATGGACTCCTACATACGAAGGACCATTTGTGATCAAGAGTATATTTTCCAGTGGAGCTATGATATTAACCACCATGGATAGTGACGACCTTCCACACCCTATGAACGCGGACATGGTTAAAAGATACTACACATGAAAAGAGACTCGCTAGGTTCACTGGTCTAGGCAAAAATAAGGGCATCCCGGCGAACCAAAAGGATTCGGGCAAAAATTAGGGATATATATATATATATATATATATATATATATATATATATATATATATATATGTGTGTGTGTGTGTGTGTGTGTGTGTGTGTGTGTGTGTGTGTATGTGTGTGTGTGAAAATGTGTACACGCGGTAAGTCGAAAACCTGAAAAGGCGGCTTGGGCAAAGAAGGGTGTCCTGGTGGACTGAAAACCCGAAAGGGAGGTCCAGGAAAAAATTAGGGATTAAAAGTGTATGACTATGTCTCGGTGGATCACCTTACAGTCAGACTTCATTATCAAATTGACAAATTCGAATGGTACTAATCAATCCAGTCAGCTACCGCCAAGCATCAAGGTGATGAGATGCTCAAAGATATAAAGGCAGTAGCAGAAAGGGAACCCAATGGGATTATTTCACATAGCTATTTTCTTGTATGTACCACTTTGTATATTTCTCATTTTTATGATTACATTTCTCTTATTAGGATGTCCATCTCCTTGTACAAAGATGCCTGTCATAGACAAACTTTCTCAAATCAATACAAAATTCTTCTTTCAAAGTTCAAAACTATTTGTTTTTATTTTTTCTGTTTTGTTTGCAAACACGTCCAGTGATTATTTTTGAACATATGCATTTGAATATGATTACCATTTACACACACAAGCATAAAAACAGAAAGACAGTTGCTAAGGCTTTTAAGAATTAGGACAATGTCGAAAAGCCATCTGCAAATCCCCACAGATATGTTCACCAGTAGGTACAAAGACAGAGACGTCCTCCCACAAAGTCACCGTTATATCTTCAGCATATAGCCTGATGATTTCAGATATTCCGGAATTTCTTAAATAGATTGAAAGTTTCAATCATCTCTCCAGCACCTTGGAGCATTCCTCAGTATGGTCTATAAGTTTTCTTGGGTTCCCCAGCAAGGTTTCATAAAATCCCCAAACAGTTCTTTCCCCAGTAGAGTTTATTTCTCTAGTTACGGAAATCCATCTCCCAGCAAATTTAACTTCAACTACATTCTTCATCCCCAACAGCAGTCAGGGATTTATCTTCCCTAGTTCAATGACACTACAAAGAATAACTGATACGTTCACATATTACTTTGATACATCATTTTTACAAGCGTCGTAGCATATACATAAAAAATGCATATAGCACAATCTCATTTATTTTGAGAACATCATTACCCAATGCATTTCATGCATCATGACATTGCACGAAACTAACTCTTTACCTTTTCAGGAAATATTAACAGATGAATATCATCAACAATTTTCAACAGTTCCAGATTAATTCCTGAAACCAGACAGGGCAAATATTTGTGAATAACTGATTGTAGATCAATTCCCGAAACAAGACGGGGCGACTATCTACAAGTACGAGTTAGAGATTAATTCCTGAAACCAGACATGGAAACTATCTCAACAACCAACAAAAGAAAGTTCTAGATTAATTCCTGAAACAAGACGGGGAAACTATCTGAAGTAATAGCTCAACAATACGACCAGAGGACGGTTGATTCAATTTACTTTAAAGCCTGGATCCGACCAGATAACAATTTAATTTCAATTTACTACGAAGCCTGGAATCCGACCAGATAATAATTCACTTCATCATCACATCTAAGTTATTGCAAAGCCTGGAATCCGACCAGATAGCAATTAACTTCTATCCTTTTAAGAAAATTACTGCGAAGCCTGGAATATGACCAGATAACAGTTTAACTTCGTTTTTTATGCGAAGCCTGAAATCCGACCAGATAACAGATTAATCTCAGTAAGTTGTTGCGAAGCCTGGAATCCGACCAGATAGTAATTAGCTTCACCCTTTCATCTAAGTTACTGTGAAGCCTGGAATTTGACCAGATAACAGTTTAATCTTAAGCAAGTTACTACGAAGCCTGGAAACTGACCAGATAATAGTTAATTTCATCTTCCCTAATAAGTCACTGTGAAGCCTGGAATACGACCAGATGACAGTCAACTTTATTATCCTCAGCAAAGTTATTGTGAAGCCTGGATTTCGACCAGATAACGACTAACTTTCATTCTCCCCAGTCAAGAAATAACTCCCCAGTAGAGCAATGGACAACTAAAGCTCCTAAACTCTATTCCCTAACACATATGCTAAGATACAATTGGACACAGACTCATTCTAGTATACTTCTCATACGAAGTCAGACAAAAGAACCTCTTATGGCTCAGGTTAAATCGACCAAAGGTTTATTCTAATACTTCTTCCAGTTCGAAGTCATCATTTATTAGGGATGACATCTATAAGCCCATATCCAACGAATCTCCGTCATTTTCTCCAAATGGAATTTGTAAGCCCATTCCCGATATCATCAACCAATGGCATCACTTCGTGCACAGGCGAGTGCAAATTTCTGGGCACTCTAGTGTTCAATCATCTTCCACCTTCATATCACGAAAGGCAGACAAGCCAATCTAAACCCTCAAGTCTAAGAAGATTGAGCAGGGTAAGTTGTTGTACCCCAAAATTTCCCTATCATTTTATTCAAGACGTGCTCATAGAGGTCCTCAATTGCTCAAAGTTGACCAAGAATTGATCAGACAAATTCTCCTCCTAAGCAATGGACTTCCAACTAGGGTTTCACTTTTAGCCAATAAGTTTAGTTTCCAAAGGCCTAAAGTGATTTCCATGGTCCCTAATATGTCCTAAAGGATGTCCATGCCAAGTTTCATGCCTTGCATCATAAGTTTGCTCAGTCAATTACTCAAATGTCTGAAAATTAATTGTACTAGGTCAAAAGTCAATTGTGGCCAATATACAGTCAAACTTCAAGATTTTTGGTCAACATCAACATTTTTAAGTGATATTCATCATTTGATCAAGGTTTGATCATGATTCCTCAAGTAATGTTCTCAAATCATCAAGAATCAAAACTTGCCAAATTAGGGTTTCCTAGAGAAAGTCAACTAAACTTTAACCAGGCATAACTTTCACATGCTTCATCCACTTTGCCCCAACCAAAGCCTAATGTGAATAAATTAAATTCCCTACAACTTTTATTTTGACCTCAAGTCCAAGAAATGCATCATTGGAAAGATATGAGCCAATACATTATAGGTCTTTTTGAAAGTTAACAAAAAGGCATTTTTTGTCAAGACAAGTTACATCAAGATGATTTCTCTAAATGAAAAAATGGTAAACATAGAGATTGTATGGGACATATTGATCTTTCTAAAAATTCCAAGATCATTCTCAAAAGATGAAAATTGAGCAAGTTATGACCAGTGCAAATTGGGCAAATTGGTGAAAATGCAAAAAGTTAACTTTGAGAAAAAATGAATTTTTAAGTTCATAGACCTATTTTTTGAGATTCAAATATGCTTATGACTTACTCAAGGACTCCTAAATTCACTCTCACCTTGCTTTGAATTTTTCTATATTTTATTCATATTTATTTTTGTTTTTATCAAATAAATACAAAATAAAATGCATAAAATAATAGATCAGTGATTTGGGCATATGGGCTAGTGTGTTGGGTCATCCTTGGGCCCATAAATTCGTGCAAGACTATCCAAGTTCATTGCAAAACAGATTTGGCAAGAATCTCTCAAATAAGGACATTTTTTCTAATTTGATTTTGGTGTTTAAACCATGGCTTAATGGGATGATTTCTTTCCACATTTGTTTAATCTCCTCACTCCTCTATATATAATGGAGTAAGGCAGGCCAAGAGAACACGCACAAGTTGCCTAAGAAAGCCATACCAAAATTGAAAAAAAAATTGTCCAAAGTTGTAAAATCCAAAAACATATTTCCAGCTTCCCTCGATCCAATCTCAAGACTCCATCATGTTCCTGAAGATACCAGGAGTCTATTCCTGCCATTTCAAAGCTCATAACACCCTCAAACAGTTGGATCATGTGTCACCGGTCAAACAAGGTTTGTTATATTTGAAACTTTAGATTTATGTGTTGTTGATGTTTTTGATGGTTTGATTTGTGATCAGAAGGTCCATTAGAGCAGGTGGGAGTATAACATGAGAACTTTGAGGCCTGAATCATGTGAGGCCATTGTTAGGGCATCACAAACTGAAAGCTTCACAACTCATGACCTAGGAACTTTCAGACCAAATGAATATCACCATTGAATTTGTAGACCCAAAATTAGGGGGGTATGGTCGTTTTCGTTCTTGTTATGTTTGATTTTCGCAGGTTAGAGATTTTGAGCAACCGGAAGGGATGACCGAAGCCACCACTTTCGGTGGCTTGACCGGCGTTGATGCCTGCATGGACGGACGAAACAAAATGATTGGTTTGTTTAAATACTTGGACCCCACTGAAGCGTGCGTGTTTGACAACTTAGAAATTTAACTTGTTCACCATTATATATTTTTCATTGTGTTTATACTCCCGAATGTAAGTCCATCCCAACGGTTGAGTGTGGATGTTTTAAGGCGTTATGTGTGTGCAAGGGGCAGGGGTTCGATCCCTGCCTCTTGCATAATTTTTTTCTAATTATTTCCTTATAGATCCAGTGTGGCCAGGACGTACGCGCGCACCATGTGTCAGCAGATTGCCACCATCAGATGTCAACACAAACAGATCTAACGCTCCAGATGCGTGTTTCCATCATATACCTACCAGAGTTATTCATACCAGATCAAATGCAGGACCCTGGGCTTCCACTTGTTGGGCCTAACGAATTCCAATTTACCCCCCCCCCCCCCCCCCCCCCATTTGACTTTGAACACCAGGCCCATCTTTTTTTTAATTCTTTTTAGTTTATTACTTATTTGTTTCACATTATTTTCAAAATCATTTTTTTAATTATAACTATAAACTCAGAAGAAGAAGAAAACCTAAAAAACTTAGATTTAGGTTTTTATTATTATTTAATTTTCCTAAATTAATTTAGTTAATTATTTTTTACTTTATTTCATTATTTAAAACCAATTAGAATTAGGTTAAAATTTCAATATTTCTTAAACAAAAATACCCAAAAAATTTAGATTTGTTTAGAATTAATCTTAATTAATAAACTTCTTTTCTTTTTTATTTTATTTTAATCAATTGAGGTTATATTTAATTTAATTTAATATTTTCCCAAATAAACAAAAACAACAAAAACACTCCAAGTGTGTAGAATTCTTAGGATTTTACTTCCCCTTCCATATTCGCGCGCTTATTTTAAATTTCATTTTTTTTTATTATCGTATTTGTCTACGGATTGTAATAGACTAATTAGGTTTCTTTTTACTTTTTGTTTCCCCATTTTGGACTTGTAAACTCCCCCTCCCCGAAGCCATGTAATAGTTAAGTTTTAAATTCCGCACTTTAAATTTTTGTACATATATTAATTGTTAGAAGCATGCCTAATAGGATTGCATGACAAGAATTAAAAATAAAAAAAAAACATTTGAAAACCTAACCTCAAAGAAAAATAATTGAATACAACACACTCGCACATGCGCACCTCTAGGGTACTCCCACTTCGGTTGCCTTCGGAATAAAACGGTCATGATTCTCGAATATAGGAGATTTTAGTGGTTGCCCCCTTGGTTTAAAAAGATCATAAGTCCCCCGATGACCCTTTCGACATTGCCTCAATGAAATGATCTTAAAACCTTAGGGTAATTACTAAGATATCTTACTAGTTGCCTTTGTGACCGTACGACGACCCTCGATTGTCCCTAAAAAATCCAACGATAGGGCTACCTACTCACTAATAGTAGGATAACATTGTCTAAAGGAAAAGAGGAAAAGAACAAACCTTTCGAGTAGGTAGATATCTCCTAGTTGCTTGCTCATAAAAACAATCAAAAATAATTTTTTCACATATACACAAATTCTTTTCTAAATATTTTCAAAGACAAAAAACACTTTGTATACGTTCTCGTCGAAACGAGAAACATTACAAAGTTCGCTGCACTGAGGCGTGTTTTTAAAATATCTTCAAAATACACTTACACCAAAAAGCATTTTCAAAATGAGCTAGCAACTAAGAGCCCGTAGATAACTACGGATGGAAAGGGTGTTAACACCTTCCCTTTCCATAACCTACACCCGTTACTCAAAAAATAATCTCGAAATGTCTTTTCTATTCTTTTCACCCTTTTCTTTGTTGGATAAAAGAAAAGTCGGTGGCGACTCTTACTAACCGCAACATTGTGATCAAATGCAAAACCAGTAGAGTCAGTTCTCCCACCGTATTACACCATGCATTATAAATCTCCTTCAAAGGACCGGGTAGGTCAGAAGCCTTAAGGAGTCAGTGATTGTTATATCTCTTAGGGGACCGGGTAGGTCAGAATTCTTAAGGGATCACTAATAGGTTATCATTGTTGTTGTTAGTCACTGGCGGGTATCCCGTGCAATTGTAATCAGTTTGGTTATAGTGGATTAAGTCCTTTTCTAAGGCGAAATCACCTTGGCAGGTGGACAAGATTAACCTTTTCTAAGGTTAACTTGGATAAACCGAACGTGTCAATATTTCTCTTTTAAATCATTTTTTCTAATTATGATTGTTTGTGTAGAGCACTTCTAAACGAAAAAGTTTTTAAGACCCAATTCAAACCCCCAATTTCTTGTGTTTTTCTTAACCTTCACTAGGTGGAGCACCAGAAGTTTTGGAAACCTTGTTATTATCAATTCAAATCCTACCTCCATCTATTGAGTTGGTAGTTTATTGTCATCTTTGAGTCCGTATATCTCTTGATTATCCTACCTTCATCTATTGAGTTAGTAGTTTACCATAATTTGTGAGTCGGCATTGCTTATTTTTCTACCTTCGTCTATTGAGATGGTGTTATCTTGTTTTCTCTTTCTCCTCTTTGGACTTTTCCCCAGTAGAGCTGAGTCCTCTTTTCTTCTGTGGAGTTAAGTTAATCTTTCCCGATGGAGTTGGATTCCTCTCCATAAATGGACTTGGATACTCCCTTGTTGTTATCCCCTACAAAGGTCAAAATCTTGCATTCATATCATATCATAAAACATGCTCGTGACATCTTAAGGCTAACAATTTGTGTGTTTTGTATTTAAGTATTTCCCATTATGTTGAGACGAAAATTTCAATCTTCATATCTCCAGATAGAAGAAACTTAAATAGGGGCATATGTTGTAGCCTAATTTTTTACCTAAGATCTCACCTTCCTTTTTACATCATTTATAAATATTATCATTTATATGTGCATCACTAACCTCATAAAAATACAAAGGTTTGTCTTGTTGTGTTTGTTTCTTATACAAGATAGGTGTGTTGGAGTAAGAGGTCTTAAAATGTGTATTACTCAAGGCTTCATCATATCACCATCTCATAGACTTCAATGATATCTTGACATGCTAAGGATTGCATCATGATCACAAGATTCTTTTGAAATTTGAAGAATTGAATTCATCTGGAAAGGTCAACCGCCCAAAGTCAAACTTTGACTTTTGAGATTTTTGGTCAAATATAGGCTCCTCAAGTTAAATTTCATGAAAATGTGACTGATATGTGAATTTGATCAAAATATATCAAGAGATTTAAAATTACTTGCAAAAGGGGTAATATTGAAGAAGTTGGAAATTTCACTAAGTATCAAAATTTGATGTCCAAAGTACATGACTTTCAAAGCATGTAACTTCTTCATTAAGCCACCGTTTTTAATACTCCTGTGATAAAATTAAAGACAATGTTTCATACTAAAACTTTTCCATAGGGAATGATCTTCAAAAAATGCATGGATAAAAAGATATGAGCTCATAAAGCCATGACTTCATTAACCAACACTTAGGAAAAAAATTTCAGCATTCTGACCTTGTCAAATAGCCGACTTTATAGCCATTTTTCTCCATGATCCTGATTTATTCAGTCCAAGTGCTCAACATGAAAGTTTTATAGAATGTTTCAAGCTTTCCAAAATGTCCAAGAGCATGAAAATATGATGCTTGAGCAAGAGGTTTCGAAGGGATGAATTTGGCATCCAAAACTGAATTTAGAGGTCCATTTTGTGACAAGTTCATATGCAATCTCCAACCAAATCCAACATGATCTTGTTTTGAAGGTCCCTTTACCTCTAAATCTCTCCATAATCGGAAATTTACACAAACCTTTGGTACATTACACAAATAAATGAGGCTTTGTCCATTGAATGACACCATTTATGGGTGAAATTGAAAAAAAGCTACATTTGCACTTTGGTAAAGGTCACTTTTTGCCAACAACTCTCTTCTATCAAGCTTGTAACTTGTTCTAAAGATCACAAGCAATATTATGGATCAGAAGAAACCTTTTAGAGGTTAGAAAAGTGTGCCTGTCTTCCTTATTTCACTCCACCTTTTCATCATGATCAAACATACATTTTTGTGCAAAATAAAACCAAACACTCAAAATATCCTTCCATGTGAACTAAGATTGATTTATGAAAGTTAGAGGAACCTTTTGAAACCTCTATAAATACCTCTCAATGCTTCAAATAAAAACACACCAAAATTTGCACAAAAACTCCATTGTTGCAAGTTTTCATACCATAAACATTAAACTCCCAACCTTTGCAAGTTCTTTGCAAACAAACCATCCAAACACTTTCCATACATCATATATAAGCTACTATAACCTTAAGATTGCTTATGTAACCATCCAATAAATACCTTCATTTCTCACTTTTTGAGTTTGTGCATTGAGTTGGTCAGAAAGTTTGAGCTTGATTCAAAGTGAAGTAAGCACATCAATAGCTTCAGTGAGGTCCAAGAAAGCTAAGAGGATCATCCATTTGCTTCTATAATTGCGTTTGAAGGTGCAAGTGACTCAATCCGTTTGGTAAATTTTTTGAATTTTGAACTCATAGTTTAAGCTATCATTTGTATTCATTCTTGATACATTTATATTCATATGATTTGTGTGATCTGAAGCCCTATGAAAATAGGCATTGGTTGGTCTTATATGGCATTTAATTTAAATTTGAAAAATGTTAGGATTTTTGGTTTTATCAAAAATTCGTGAGTTATAGCCAATATTAATTTATGATGTTTACTATCTTGAAATCCTTGTTAAAAAATTAACTTTGATCTTCACACTTTTGCATTTAGTTGAGAAATGAGAGAGTTGTCATTTTTGAAAGTTTGAGTTTGAAGGAATGTGTTGTTTTGAAAACCAAAAAATTTAAATTTTCGCACAGGAAATCGATTTCCCAATATGGGATAATCGATTTCCATAACTGAGTTTTGTTTTCCAGTGCTTCTGTTTTTGGCCTGTATCGAAGTGGAAATCGATTACCCCCATTTTGGAAAATTGATTTCCTAAACACATTTTTGAATTTTTTTTCTTTTTAACACTTGTTCTATCCATTTATTTCTAACATTTTTCTCAACTTTTAAGGTTTAAATCAACTTCTTTTGGATTGATTTTTTTGCATATTTTTTCATTTGTGTCTATATTTTGTCAATCTATGGAAAAAAAACTCCAAAAATATCTTTCTATTTTTTTACTATTTTTGTATAATTGAAACCCATGTCTTTTTGTTCTTCCTTTAACATATTAAAAACACCAAAAACATTTTATTTTTATTTATTTAAAGTATTAACTTTATTTTTATCTTTGTTTAACACATTAATTATTTTAAAAATACCAAAAAATAATTTATTTCGTTTTAGTTTGATTAAATCTTAGTATTTCTTCTTTTAAACTTTTTGTGAACTTTATAGACCTCTTTTAAAAGTGAAATCCTGGCCTATCAAATATAAGATGTCCTATAAGATGTCGAGACATCAATATCTGACATAAATAATGAACAAGTGAAATATAATTTGTGCAGTAAGTAAAAAACATGCAGAATTATTAACCCTGTTCGGTGGACACACACCTACTCTGGGGGCTACCAAGCCAGGAAGGAAATCCTCTAAATAGTATCAATTCAAAGTTAAACTCCCCTGTTTACAACTTCTCACTTAATCACTACCCGTGATATACTTCTACCTAGAACTCACTTAGGTATGTGACCTCTCTCACTTTCCTGACTACCACAACCATAATTCAAATGAATTTTAAAGCAAACTTCACTGAGATTACTTCATGGAAACAACCTAGCCAAGACTCTTGACTAAGTACAATACACTTAGATCTGCTTCAAAGGTTCATCCAAGAACAATATACATTATATACTTAAAAGCTTAAGAATGAATAATAGAGAATTGTAACTCTATAACACCAGTCTTACTCTCATACCAACATGATATTCGAGAGGCCCACATATACCAACTCTCCTAGAGAGTGTCTTACAGACTCAGCCCTAATAATCGAAACTTTGTATTTTTGGTCGGTAGCTTTTCTAGGTTAATAACCTTCTATTTATAACCCTTTTCCCAACTGGATTTTGGGCTTCAAATCATAGCATAACAGCTGTTACAAATCGGAAGAAACCTCTGCATAAAGATAGGTCTTCAATCATGACTTTCCTAATTTATCTTCATAATTAAAAAGTCAATATTCTTCTTGATTTCAGCTTGAATCTTCCAGACCTTAAAATCAGTGCCACATAGGATAGCATAATATTTCAGGATATTCTCCATTTGTTAAATCTAAAACTGATTCAATCAGCCCAACCCCAAATTGGTCACAATGTCGAATGACTCAGTATAGGACATCTTATCCGACATGTTGCTCCATCTCAACTCAATAGGTTTCTTTATAAAATAAGACTTCTTGCCCAACATGTTAGAACGTCCTATTAAACACATTGCTGCTATATTTGTTTTACTAAAATTAATGCCAACCATAAAATGGAGAACTAACACTCTCCCCCTTTGGAAAATTTTGGCTAAAACAAGTAAACAATTACAACTCAGATTACGGTAATGAAAAATTACAACCATCAACTCTAGTATTCAGTTTTAAGAAGCTACTAGACATAGCAACATGGAGGAACATCACTTCATCATCCTAATGATGTTAGGACATCATGTTCGACATCTTCTCCATATCATCTCCACAAAGAATCAACACCAAAGAACAACAACCTCGGGATAAAGGAGTAGAAATTCTTGAAGTCATTTGGTGCACGTGAGGAAGAAGATAGCTTGCACTCCCCCTAAACACAGAAACCTTCAGTTACCACTGCATGATGAATCTTTCTCTTAGGGGCATAAGAAAACCATTAAGCTACATAATAGAACCCATAATTGGAAGCTACCAGTCAACCTGTGACATAAGAGAAAACTTAAGAAAAAATCAGCCACCACTTTTGGTAACTCAGAACAAAGGTCACAACTGTGTTCATAACTCAGATCACAAGTCACAAAATAAACCCAAACCAACATAGGATCGAACATCCTATCCAACATCTTTGTGACATATCTGGAAAAACATACTCTAAATTGAACAGCTAAACAAACCCTTTCTCCCCCTTTTAGCCAAAACTTGACAGAGAAATCCTCACAAAACCATATCCAATAGGTACTCACCCATGCCCGAATAAACACCATAAGGACTATGGAAACACCAAACACTCACATAGTGAAAGAGAGACGAATGGCCTATATAAATAGATGAGCAGTTACTTAGGAATTAACTATCCTTGATTGTGACAAATTCATGGTCAAACGGAAACGTTATTTGAGGAAGATAACTCCACCTAAAATAAATGTGCACCGGCCAATTCAGTCTTGACTGCCTTTATTGTCTCTTGACTATTTCTTCTAAGAGGATAGTCTAAAAGCATGTACATGCATAGTCAAATAAACACTATGCACTCCTTTCTACCACGTGTTTGATCACACCGTCCATAACACTCCCTTGTTTGGTTCAATGAGAAAACATGTCCTAAACAAAGTTCTAACATCTAGTCAGACATTGTCTACTTGTTCTTGTATTCACAACTCAGACCAAAACTAGTTTAGCCAAAATACCAAAAATGCTTCACAGAAATATCCAAATATTCTGAAGCATAATTACAGCGTCTTCCACTGGATTCTGCGAATACTTCTTTTGGCCAACACAAATCAAAATATCACAATATTACATGTATGACATCTCTCATTCATCAATCCTAAAACACAGTCTTTCAGAGAGACATATGTACTCCACAAGCTTTGAACAGTACGCAAGCTTCAAGAAATATGCCCCATTGCAAAAAGTTGACTCACCCTATCATGGATAAATAATCCTTAGTCTGAACACAAACTCTCATTGTAGAGTCGATTTTGAGTCAGATACTCCCACTCCTTGAGAATATATTTCTGACTTCTTCACTTTAACCAGGACACATTTGAACAATGTCCTTACAGATCCACACATGTTGTCATGATTCTTAGGGGGGTAAGATATCATGCACCCTTGATGTGTCTTTACTAACTAAGACATCAGCTCCTTTTAAAACACAGCTAGTACAACCCATTCAGGTCATCACAAACACTTGAACACCATGGAGAGAAATAAACTCTCGCACACTCTTTGAAACAAAGATTTTAGATTATAGACTTGCACACACGCATCAAACAAATACTCAACTCCCCTCAAAGCATTTGTCATCAGTTAAATGTATAACATCATTAGAGAAAATTTTCTGACATTCCTTTCTTCACGGTTCTCTTTGAGGAATACAAACAACAAATAACATTACCTTCTCATACTAGGCAAAACATTTGGTCTGACATCCTTCCTCTGCACATCACTTTAGCATAAGTGGATTCTTCATCATGCCAACCAGTCATGACATAAATGCAACCCACAAACCACTCCAGTTTAGATCAGTGGCTTGACTTTACACTCCACCTTGAACAAAACAAACTTCCTTTGGCGGAGAAGAACTGAAATGATGTTCCAACATCAGTTCAGACATCATGGATTTAATCATTTACTATGGCTTTGTAGACACCACCCATAGTAATCCAAACATGACACATGCAAGAAACACAAGAGAACCACACTTGTATCCATTCTCAGTTAATCAACCTTCAGGACCAGATCATATGGACATGCAGTAGCATGCACACTTTGAGAATCTTCTAACCTTGAGATGTCAGACATCATCCTTAAGCATCAGTAAAGGACTGAACACGACAACGGGGGTATTGAATGACCTTCATACCTCAAGCAGACTATTTTAACAAAAAAAATCTACTTCTTCCAATTCTTCAAGACACAAGATTGGAAAGCTCATCCCAAGCAGTTTGAATGACACTCCAAACATGCAGACAACACTCTACCATAATTGTAAGATAACCTCTCTAAAGAATATTAACTTAACTCTGATTGATACATCCCCATTGAATACAACCCCTTGGATGTCTTTTCCACTACAACAAACCAAGAGTTCCATGTTCTCATAGAATTGATAATAATATCAAGTTTGAGTAAACAACCTCCATTCTGTTTATAAGAAACACCCACCAGCCATCTTGATCAGATGCTGCTTCAAGTCCCCTTCTCCAACTCAGTCAAAAATTATTCTATCAGAATAGTCTCAAGCCAAATCACAAAAATCTGTCTTCTCTTGATCAGAAGAATCTTCAAGATACCAGAGAGGATGTCCCCTACATTTGAACTTGACATCCACATGTGAAGAACCTGGTTGAGAAAATAAATATCCTCTAGAAGTTTTGAGCTCAGCCAACAAGAGCTTCTTAGACACACAACCAAGATGCCTCCTCTTCCAATTCAGAAGAAGGTTCTAAACATATGCGACCAACACACATTTGTTTAGCACCTAAAGCATATGCAACTCCATTCCTTTAGACAACAGAAATCTTCATAACTTGCTGACGTGGTGTTCTAACATTTGGTAGGACATCATTCCAAGGGACATATCATAAGATCCTTTATCAAATATCGGAGATTGGCCTTTTAGGTTTGGAAACAAAAATAAATTGCTTATTACTTTCTTCAGATCTTTGTTCACCAAACTCACTTAAAAGAGCCTTTATGAGTGGACTTGAGATGAACCTCAAGTATCTTTGGAAACTTTTGTAGGTTGCTTAAAGCTATCCTTCAAGTATCACAATACCATAGGATACACCTTTAGAGAGGAAAAAATCACACAACTCTTCCTTATTGTATTACAAGGGCAAACCTCACTAGAGACACACGGAGCCATCATGAGTTTTCAGATACATATGTAGCGAATCACACATTAATAACTCTTCAGCACCCTTTAGGGCATAACAAGATAACCCTTGCACATCATCATCGTCATACAGGTGACAACATAACACCAGATGTTTGAAAATAAATCAAACATAACACAACAGCTCACCATCAAAGCTACATGTCTGACAACTTCTGACAGGTCCAATACTCACCCTGCCACAAATAGTCAATGATCCTTCCCACGGGATCATCCCAGAATAAGATGGGTTGTCCATGTTCACACTTTACAGGCACAAGCAGCAGAGAAATGCCTCACGATTAACACCACAGTTACAACAGTAGCTACAACCAACACTTTGTTCCTTCAAGTCTAATGCACCGGAAAGTATTTCCCCTAGGTCTCACCTAGAACAAAACATGATGCCTGCTCTGATACCAATTGAAATTCTGGCCTATCAGATATAAGATGTCCTATAAGATATTGAGACATCAATATCTGACATAAAGAATGAACAAGTGAAATATAATTTGTGCAGTAAGTATACAACACGCAGAATTATTAGCCTAGTTTGATGGACATACACCTACTCTGGGGGCTACCAAGTCAAGAAGGAAATCCACTAAATAGTATTAATTCAAAGCTAAACTCCCTTGTTTACAAATTATCACTTAACCACTACCCGTGTTATACTTCTACCTAGAAATCACTTAGGTATGAGACCCCACTCACTTTCCTGACTACCACAACCACAATTCAAACAAATCATAAAGAAAACTTCACTAACAATACTTCATGGACACAACCTAGCCAAGACTCTTGACTAAGTACAATACATTTAGATTTGCTTCAAATCTTCATCTAAGAACAATATACATTCTATGCTTAAAAGCTTAAGAATGAACAACAAAGAATTACAACTCTATAACATCAGTCATACTCTCATACCAGCATGATATTCGAGAGGCTCACACATACAAGATCTCCTAGAGAGTGTCTTACAGACTCAACCCTAATAATCAAAACTTTATATTTTCGGCTGGTACCTTTTTTAGGTTAATAATCTTCTATTTATAACCCTTTACCAATTGGATTTTAGGCTTCAAATCATAGTATAACAACTGCTACAAATATGCAGAAACTTCTACATAAAGGTAGGTCTTCAATCATGACTTTCCTAATTTATCTCAATAATTAGAAATTCAATATTCTTCTTGATCTCAGCTTGAATCTTCCAGACCTTAAAATCAGCGCCACATAGAATAGCATAATATTATAAGATATTCTCCATCTGTTAAATCTAAAACTGATCCAATCAGCCCATCCCAAATCGGTCACGATGTCGAATGACTCAGTATAGGACATCTTATCTGACATGTTGCTCCATCTAAACTCAACAAGTTTCTTCATAAAATAAGACATATTGCCCAACATGTTAGAACATCCTATTAAACACATTGTTGCTATATTTATTTTACTAAAATTAATGCCAACCATAAAATAGAGAGCTAACAAAAAGTCATGCTACTTTGTGACATTATCCTCTCATTTATGATGTATGTTTACCCTTTTTGTTAGTGATTAATATTTGTACTTTGTTGTGTTAATGTTTGTAAATTCAAGGAAAGGATAATGTTGTTGACATTATAAGTCATGTGCATATGCATTGCCTTAGATGTTTACCCTTTGTATAAAACCCTTATAAATGTTTACACTATGTATTCTTATGTACTCTAAAACCTTTTAACCCTAAAACTAATTTTCAAACTTTCACCACTTTTATATTAAAAACCTTGAGTTTGTGTCATTGTATTTCCAAACTTTCTTTTTTAATAAATGCTTCAATACACTTAAGCATATCAAAACCCTTTCAAAAGACTAAAAGTGATTCAACCTCACTCAAATTGTTTTGCCACTTGGCTTTTCAATTTAAAACCTTTTCTCAAAGAGAATAAATATAAATTATCTTCATAGTTGAGATATGATTCTCCTATCTCCATAGTAATAATTGAAGTAAATGTCGATTCTTTCCATATAAGAAAACTAATGGCAACTTGTTGATCTTATATCCAAGTTAGTAGCTCTTCCTTTATGATGATGTAAGATTCATCTTCTCATACTTATGGTGGTATTAGTTGAGTATTCTCCTTAAGATGATGAAATATTTCTTCTCCTAAAATCAACCACAATAAACTCTTTTGTTACTTTTATCGCAAACTACGAGGTTTTGATCCTTTATTGGTACGTAGGTATAAGAATTTCTCTTTCTAAACAAAAATATCCTAAAATATACTTCTTTTCTCATCCCCACAATCATTTTTACAAGCAAACAATTGTAAACCAAAAATAGATATTATAAAAAGTTCATGTAGAGTACTATAGATATATAGAGTGCTAAACGACCGTTGTCAATGGTTATTTAAGACTAGTATATAAAGCAGGTTGATGCATGTGATCAGGTTCGCAAAAATCTCATTTGTTCTTTATACAACTAAAGTACCCAAGTTACAGAGTGAAACAGTTTGTGAGAAATGTATGAGTCTGCGTCATCTATTTTACTTCTTTAAGTCTTTTGTATTCAAAGCATTTACATCAAATGTCATTTACTTTGTCTATTATTTATTATCTTTATCCAAAGTTTATTGTTTACACTCAGTTGTTATTATTTGAACATTTAAACCCAAATCAGACACACACACTTTTCATTGTATCTTTTCTTTACACAATTTGTATTTGAGATTTTTCGAGTTAATCTTTTAAGTGAACTAAACTTATGATTGTTTACTAAAAACACCAGTAAATAAATTGGCTCGTCCAGTGGGACTCGAGTGGAGATGATAACGAACTATTTGGTAGCTAACCTAGAGGATGCTCTAAAGGATATTGGAGACACCAGAGGGTGTCATGCTAGATTTAGACTCTTGGAGAGCATGTATGCATACTACATCGATGCGACAATGGAGGTCGATGGTGATGATGGATAGGTTATGTATCATATGGCATGTGCATTGAGGTCATACCTCATGTACTTAATTATCACATCTATATTTGTGGACAAAAGTGCATATTACATCAATGTGGTTTACCTCATATACTTTACTAACTTTGAGTGAATTCATGATTACAATTGTGAGGTCGTTTGTTTGATTTACATGTACTCTAAATTAGCTTAAGGTTGTGTTTGAAAGACTAAATAGATGACAACTAGTTGCACGCTGTTTACAGTAATATATTTGCATCCTTTGATATTATTGTACCATTTTCATAACACTTGTGCTACACCATTATTCATTTGTATTATTTTCAAGCACGAATCTTCCAACATCCACGCGTCTTCGGTTGGTCATTTGTTGATGGCTACACTGAGGATCACATTCTTTCATGACGCTAGATGCTAATGGAGATCGTCTTAGACCAACTCATCAGAAGATATTAGAGGAAGGCGTGATAGGGCAGAACATGTTGTTAATATGTTGCCTACATGTCGTCTTATTATGGATCTTGTGTGTGCATGTATAGATAGAAAAGACTTTCCAAAAGGTGCTTATGGAAGGACCGTTGTAGACGTTATTCTATCTGAGACATAAACGATATTACAATACAAAAGGCAACGAAGGAACAACAAAGTCCAATATACCCAATCGAATAGTATTTGTATTGGAGATTATGAATAGTATCATCGTTCGTAATTTGTTATTTTGACAGTATTACGAATTCTAGATTGATTTTAATATGACATTTTCATCTTATTACATCAGTATATGATTTAATTGATAATATTTTTTGTTATGATTGTATAGTTATAATACATGATCTATTACATCAGTGTATTTCTATAAAAAAAAGTCAATTTACTACATAAAAAATGATTACGGGATTGTATATCCATATTTGTTTCATAAATGTATCTCTAAACTAAATTATTACAGAATTGGGGCATGACTCAATTATAAATGCATATAGAGTCGTTACAAATATGCATCTCAGATTCATTTCTACCAAAAAGATGGTGTAACTCATTTACATATGAATTTAGTGTATATAAGCACGTCCATAAATATATTTCAAAATTAGAAAGGACAATTTTGAATTTCGATATGGTGCTTCTCCACCACTAAAGAAGGTAGAATTAGAAAGGGCAATTTTAAATTTCCATAAGGTGCTTCTCCTTTAGTGGTAGAAGTAATCCCTGTGGTGGTGGTAGAAGTAATTCCCTAATAAGATACATCTCCAATTGGGGTATGGTTACAAGTGGTCTTGTACTAGGGGTATTCAAATCCAAACCAATCCAAATAAAAAACCGAAAACCGATTCAAAAAACCAAAAACCATAAAAAACCGAAAGTTATTGGTTGTGTTTGGATGTTATTTTATGAAAATCGATCGATTAGGATTGGATTTCGGATGAATTTTTCAAAACCGATCCAAACCAAACTGAACCGCATAAATATATTTTGACTTATTTACTTTTTATTAGTATGACATGTTATGTGAATTTATTATTAGATGATAATAATTTTTTTAATAATATTTATTAGTTTGGTATAATCTATTTATTTTTATTATTTCAAGCATAATCAATCACTCTCATTTTGTAATATTAACTTTTAATATACTATATGTTATATATTATATCAAATCTATGATTTATTAGTAGTTTTATAATATTAATAAAAATATAATGTGTAATTTGGATATCCAAAAACCGATCCAAATTAAACCGCATAAAATTGGATCGGATCAGATTGGATTTTTTTAAATATATCATTCAAAACCGAACAGAACCTTAAGTGAATTAATCTTTGGATCGGATGAGTTTTTGCTTTAAAACCGATCCAAACCGAACCGCGAACACCCCTATCTTGCACACCCTTCATTTCCAAGCAAAGGTGGTGGTTGCCATGTTATAAGAAACTAGCTTCCTCCGCCAGACTCAAATCTATCCCAATTATATAGAAGAATTTTACTCAAAAAAATATGAGTGGTAATATTTGAATAAGTTGGCCGGCTAGTGAATTGTTAATCACAGAGAAATAAAACAACATAATTAAGGTATAAAGCACTACAAAATCGAATTTTATAAAAGGAAACCACCATAATATGCACACACGCAGAAATTTTGGGACTCCTGCCACAGTAGAACGTGGTAACTCTGTACTTTAAAACTATATTTCCAAACAATTGCTAATTTCTATATCCTATTACACAAATGAATGTTACACTAACCATCAGAAACTAACACTTGCTCATAAATCAACAACTTAAATTTAATGCCTGCATTCGCAACACAAATTGGTTGCATTGCCATTCCGATGGCTCCATATAAAACAACATAAGCTACTCAACGAACAACTACTATACTTTTGCTTTCATCTTCTATCAGGTCTTCTTATTTCTACCGGTCGACGTGAATCATGCGTCGATAGAAACTGTGGCATTGACATGCCTCCAGAAACAACAATTTCTGCAAAACTTAGCATGTGTTAAAAATATTCTGGAATGAGTTCAATTATATTGTTTAGTTACTCTGCCATTTAGTATGTCCACAAGCACGCACAAATAGTTATTGCTTGCAAAGAATTTGTATCTTCATAAAATGTTGCAACAGTGTGAAGTGTACGAGTTTGAATAGTATGCAAGTGAAATGTAAGTCTTTTCAATAATTATCCCCCAATTCTCAGTCAATAGAACAAAAAAATCTTAGCTTCAATTTTATAGCATCATTAGCATCAGAAAAGGAAGCCCCGGAAAGTAGTTCACTCAAAAACCCCATACTCATTAATGGAGTGCAAAGTAGTTATTAGTAGCCTGCTTTTCCTTCCATATATTATCCAAGATTGAGTAACCATAGAAACTAGACAACTTACCAATTCCTTCCCGGACGGATAAGGTTGGCCGGATAACATCCTTGGTGTTTACAAGAAAGATATCACCAATATAAAGATGGTTTGTGGGCACATAGACACAGCATAACTCCTCATCTCCAGAATAACTCTGAAAAAGTTATATAAATAATATAGTTAAATCAACAAGTTATTCATGGTTGTGACAATTGCAGAAAATTTTCATTAATTAAAATAAAAACCTGTTTTGCCAAATACAATAGATCAAATGGTTATATAATACCTATATATGCCCGTGACTCCAAACTATAGATCACAAGTTAACATCTAGAAGACAATTTGAATAAGGACTTAAAAAAGTGCCAACTGACTATTAAGTTTATCACTAGCGTTTAAACAATACTAAAGTATTTTGCAATATTATATGTTTTTGGAGATAACCAACCAAGAAAAAAGAACATAAAAGGCTACATGGAAACCAACGGGCAACGGGCATCACTTACATGCTACAAGAGTATAAAATCCCAACAACACATAGATAGATCACCATACTATCATTACGCAAACAATTCTCTTACACAACGGCACATGACCATCAGTAAACAACCAGGATTACAGTATAAGAGAGACAATAAGGTACACTGCAGAACTTTGAGAGTCTGCAAACCTCCCTATGCCCTAAGGCCAGAATTTTGTGAGAAATGACTAGTTATCTCACCCTATTTGCCTCTCTTTTTATTCATAGGCAATGCATCTTATTTATCAAAATTATTACAACACCTACGAACTTATCAATACTGCAACAAAAAAAAACCATTCACCTCGACCTCAAGGTGAACAATCTGTAGTTGCAGATTTGCAGAAAATAAAATCCAACGAAGGCTCGCCTCCAAGCCTTCCAAACATCCTTCCCTTATTTTTTGCACCATGAATTTCGGTGCCCGTGATCATGAAATCTTATAACAATTGATAGGGATAAACCCCAATTACAAAACTAGATAGTTGCAATACTTTGAAGGTCAGTAAACCTCACTACAGCAAAAGGCCCCGACTCTTAGACAAATGACTAGCATCTCTCTCTCCACCCACATCTTATTTATAGGCAACTCACGTTACTTCTCTAATTATTACAGCCCTAACTAAGTAACTAACTAACTAACTAAACCACTAAGGGTATTATCTCATATTTATCACAGTTGTCGAAGAGCTTCCATACCAGCTTCAGAGCCCAAGGGTTCTCTTTTGAGAAACCAATTATCAGCCGTGCACAGAAGAAAAAACAGAATGCATACTGGTAACTGTTACAAATTTTACCTATAGCTACACCACATAAAATCAAATAACTGACATAATTGTTCTACCATATACCTGCCCTACTGCAAAATTAATATTATTTCATAATCATAACGCTTCAACCATATAATCATGATATTACTATTCTGCGCTGTTATTTTCCTGTTTCTCCTAGAGCACACAAGCCTTGTGTTAGGGTTTATTTTTCTTTGCATGATCCAGAACATGGCTCATTGTTCGACTATGAGCACTAACAAACAATATAACATTCATAGAAAAACAGTGAAATACCGATTTAAGACATTACGAAGAAAAAATTCTGAACATATAAACTGCAAAATGTAGAAGTCTTTCAGAAACCTGAAGCACAACAGATGAGGTGATGAATCCAAATGCATATTCACCAACACGTGGATGTTGAATGATAGCTACTTCTTTGAAGGCTTGTGAATTTTGATCTGTGGCAACACGCATGTTAACATAAACAATTTTTGACCAAACATTAACATGACAATAAAGAATAAGATCATTAACATATTAGTAATATGTTAAAAGATAAATATGATTTGCAAACACACCTGGAGATATAGCAGCACTAATCTGTTTAGAGGCATTATAAATATGACGAACAAGAGGCATTCGCTTGATAAACCACTCCCCAAGACCCAGGACAGATGCACCCAGCCACGATGACATGAAAACCCCAACCAAGAAGATGAAGGTTATGGAAGTTATGAATCCAAGACCTGAGCAAGATGTGTTAGCAATTACTTCAAAATGTTATATGTATAATGTTACCATGACAAGAAAAGCCAATAACACTTCTTTTTTCCATGTAAACGTTTGTATTTATTTTGCAGCTCTATTGCACATTTCTATAACTAATAACTCCCAAATACAAAAAAAAAATAAAAGATAGTAAAACCTAAGTAAAATGAATATTAAGAATATAGAATTGATGAAATATTTGATTCAATAAAATTGAATAGACATACTCTACTGACTGTGTGGGGAAATAAGTAAAGGTGTGCAATTAAGTACCATAAAAGAGAACCACTTACCAAAGATGTTGATTCCCAGTTGAGCATAGATTGGAGAAAAAAACCCATCCACGAAATGAATAAACCACCAGGTTATGTAGAAGGTGATTGCAATCGGAAGAAGAATGACACTTCCAAAAAAAAAAAAAAACTACCACTTATTCAAAATAACATATTAACAAAGAATTCATAACACTCAGCTGCTAGTGCCATTACATAGTTAATAATAATGCACATGTCAGAGATGTTTTCAGCTTATTTCCATAAATTCATTCAAATAGTTTATTTTCATAAGTTGTTTTTATTAGCTTATAAAGAGCTTACCGTCATTCACTGTTTGATTGTAAAAATAACTTATGATTAATTAAGTTGTTTATCCAAATGGCCCCTTGATCTTAAATGGCACCATAAAAAGATGTCACATTTAGCAGCATGCACATGAGAAAGAAAGAAGGATTAAAAAGTGCAACCAATAGAGTAAAAAACCATAATTCTCAACTATCATTTTAAATTTCAAAGCTTTAAATTGCCAAAAATGAAATATTAAGAGTAAAGTGATACGCACCATCCAGTCATGAACTTTTTTGATGCCCAGCTCCTAACAACTTTGTAAAAAGTCTACAAATCAGACGGAAAAAACACATAGCCAGATGTCAGACAAATACTTCATATGCCAAGTCGGGCAATTTCACTAAAACACTACATTCCATGCGAATTCAAAGCTTCAGCTCCTACTGTTACTAGAATAAGCCTCCATGTCAGTTTAGCAAAATTACAATAATCAGAGTAACAAAAAAAATAGACGTGATTTTATTTTTTTTAATCGACAATAAAGACTGCAGAAAACATTTGGACATTTTTTTGTCCGGAGACGAAGTGATAATAACCACTAGAATCTCACACACACAACTGTGAGTACCGGGATTCAGGGTTCAAACCATGGTGATGGTGATGAAGTCCAACTTAACAATATCGGCTTCTGTCAGTTGAACTAGGATTTGCGGACACATTTAAATTGGTCATTTGGTATGAATTTTCAAAAAAGGTAAAAATAAAAAATACCTTTTATGCAACTTAGTTTAATTAGTTTAAAATTGATTACAAGTTCATCCAGTTTTTTTTCTATCACAAGTTCATCCAGTTAATTATATGAAATTCAGTAATTTCAATTAACATGTAAATAAAAATAATCCGCAAAAACAGCCAGAATTCAAAGTCAAAGAAATAAACGAAATCGAGATTCATGAAATGCTTGAAATTAAGCGATGAAGAATTAAAACCCTAAAGTACCTCGCGGCCGGTATGATGCGTGGAGGAGGAAGCGGATGGTCTGGAGGCATCGGTGTCGTCGCCGGAATCAGCGACGGGGATGAGAAGCTCTCGATCTCTGTCTCTGTTTCCCATTACCGTTGACGGAGATTTGTCGTCGACCATCGCCGGAGGAAAAATCAGTAACGACGAATAGTAGAGATCACGAATTTTCAAAATTACTCTACAATTCTACTATTCATTCGACTTTCTTTTCTGATTTTCTTTATTTTCTTTTGTCAACATAAAGTATATAAGAACAAAATTACTGTATAATGAGCTAACTAATTTAGAATTTAAAGAAATAGAATTGGTAAATTAGAAGAGAGAAATAGCTGAATGAACCATGATGAAATGAAAAAACAGATTTTATTTTATTGTATTTTTGTATAATTTGATTGAACAAAATAGAACGAATTAGAGCATTTAATTATATATATTTTTAATCAGATGAAATGAAAATCGTAGAATTAGATTAAATACGAAATAATGAATTTTATCATATTTAATTAAATTTTATTTATTATTAACCTCACATTGTCTGTTTATTCACATTTTTATTACACATCCGTAAAAATATAAGTGATATTTTTTATTTAAATTTAACTTTAAAAAACACAGCTTGTAAAAGTTAATAATAGGAGCTAGGAAGTTACGCAGAGAATTATATGGAAGTTAACTAGAGTTATGAGGAAATTATCAGTTATTTCAATAGAAGTTATTGTGTAATTTAAAAAATATTATAAAGATAAAAATGGTAGAAAAATAAGCTACATCAAAACATAATATTCCTTTTATATATGTTATAGATTTTCAAATCTAAACCATGGAATTTAATTATTTATCATTCCATTCCATTCCATTTTATACTATCGATTCAAACATTTAAGTCTAGCCACAATTAAGAGAATCAATATGAATTGTGTATGTAAAAAAAAAAATCGGACAAAAATAAAATAATGAGTAAATAAAGTGTGAATTATTTTTTAGACTCATTTAATTTTCAATCTAATTTTTAAATTATAAAAAAATTATTTGATGTGCAAAGATTAATATTTTATACATTGTCGCCAATTTTTTTTTAAATAATTAATTTTTACTTTAACTTCTTATAAAATAACATATATAATGTAATATAAAACTTTTTTACTTTAGTATCTAATGATTAACAGTTTTAAAAATATCTCTTTATAAAATAATTATATAATATAATATAAAATTGATATTATCGGAATTAGAAGAATCTTCAGTAGTATATCACTTAAACTTTTGTGATTGTTAGAGTAAACGAAAGGTGTATTTGTAAGGTACTCCGATGTCAAAGTAAGGTTCAAAGTAATATAGGGCAAGTATAGAAAGTGAGAGTATAGAATGGAATACATTACTCTCTAGTGAAAGAGAGTGTATTTATAGAACCCTCAATGATGGACTAAGGTCCTTATTGAAAGTTGGATTTCCAAGCCAAAATGGATGACTGTCAGGATCCTACGTGGGTAGGGAAAATCAATATGTGGTCTTCGTCTTGGGTTAACTTACTTGTGATATTCGGATAGTGGGTTGATCACGTCAAATACGAAGGGCGTAACAGTTCCAAAGAGTGCAGAGCAAGCCGGTGATGTGTCCTCAAAAGAAGGGCATGTGGTCAGCACACGCCCAGACTGGTCTCTAGGAGATTTGGTCACCAATTAGGTCGTTGTGGGCGCGAAGGTGAATTGGGTTGTGCCCGACGTTGGGCCCTGCTCGGGCCCAGTCCAGAAACAGGAGTCATTAAGTCATTGCTCCTAGGCGAATGAGTGATGACTTAAGGTCAACTCGCGCGTCGTGGAAGATCAACTTCAATTGTGTCTGCCTCTATCTGCCCGTGGCGATGGCATTCATCTGGACGGTTTTGTTTGTGTGGTCGAGATAACATGCATGGGTTGTGGTTGACAACTTTGTCTGCTCATTCCAGTATTGTTAACTTCCGGTCGGTGTCCGACATACGAGGATATGAGAGAGTGTGGGTCTTGGGAAGGCAAAGGTATGTGCATTGAGCCATGTGTCGTCGTATTTAATATGCAATGATGGCCTAAACACAGGGTTATGATGACCTATGAGTATGAGTAATGACACACTATTTTGGCAACATGACTTCCCATGTGTTGACACGTTTCCCTGTACGAGGAGGGCTGGCTATAGGTACCTGTGATTAGGTACCATTTGCCACTTTTGCTTCTCCCGCCCAACTTCTAGTTTCACTTTTCCTCCCGGTTTCTTGATTTCCAGAGTTTTTCTCTGCCGGTATCACCGTCGTGCATTCCCAAGCCTTCATCTCTCTTCTCAACCCAGTGAGTTTCTCTCAGATCTCGCATTGTGTGCCTCGTATGTTGAGTTTGTTCTGATTCTGCCGCATGTTGGTGTTTGGTGATGGTCAGACCATCTTTGAGTGCCAACTCCGATGGCGAACGCTGCATTTTAGGGTAGGGTGTGCTTGATTTTTGGTGAAGTTCATATGAAGGGGAGGTTTCTCCTCGCGATATTCATATATTCATGATGAACTTCATGCAAAGGAGAGACTTTTCCCCGTGAGATTCAAGAATTCTTGATAAACTTCATACGACGGGGATACTTTCCCCGCGAGATTCATGAGTTCTTGCTTAAATTCATACGACGGGAAGGCTTTCCCCGTGAGATTCATGAATTCTTTATTAAATTCATACAATAGAGAGGTTTTCCCAGCAAGATCTATGAGTCTTTTGTCGGGGATAATTTGTCATGGTCCCTTTTTATGTTGTTGAGTAATCCTTTTTTGTGTTGTTGAGTAAGGGCTATGGTTGAGGAGTTCGTCCTTGTCCTTCGTACTCCCTTTCACTTGATTTGTGGTGGAAGGATGGATTTGATTTGATCGTCGAATTTACTGTTCTCCTCTGCTTTTTTAGGTATGATGGCTCGCAGTGCAGAAGGGATTCAAATGGTCGATGTAACACCCCACTAAACCCCAAAGAATATTCGTAATTATTTTAATAAATAAATCAGAGTATATCACCAACAAGGGTGTCACATCTTAATATAAAACATCATAACAATACATCCTGCTCTGTAACACGGGTTACAAAAACACTTTAAATCATATAACACTTTGGTCTCATCATATAATCATTTCAAACTTCGCAGCAGAATTAATAAGTCATATATTCTTCATAATATTTAGTCATGCTTCATAATTCATACTTATAAATCAAAGCATCTCGAGTACCACGTAGGGTGACTCAACATCTTAAAACAAAATAAAGAATATAAGTTCTAATCATTTGATCTCAACCTAGATGTTACATATCAGAGCAAGACTCCATTTATTAAACAAAAGCAAATAAACGCACTCCGAAGCTATCCTCTAATGCTTCTACTGACTATTCTTGATCACTCGCGCGTTATCCACGTGGAGGAAACATTCAAACAGAAAGGGTGGATAAATCATAATCATTATATAATACATTAGGAATAGACATAGTAAATATGCACATAAGCAAGGCATCACATATCTTCATATTATACTCATACCTTCACGACTTCATCAATACACGAACACACATCATCATACACAGTATATCATCAAGCATCACAAATAAATCATTATGCAATGTCACATAGAATGTTATGCAATGTTATAGACTCATGCATGTGGTGCCAAAACTTCACTGATGACTCAGTCATCGTTATCTCCAAAGATCCCCACCATAGGATCGATTGTCGCTTGGAACCAGAGCACTTCACTATTACATCTGATCCACACAATGGGATTGATGCCTTCATTGGGCAATCGTGATATCATCTTCGTTGGATCAAAGTCCTAACTTTACTGGACCGAAGTCCTAATATATGTCATGAATGCATGATGCGCAACAACATGATAAACACGACCACGGCTAGTCAAAAACGTGTCATCATATCATCATCATAACATCATATCATTATTTAATCATCATATCATCGGCATAACATCATATCATCATATAATCATCTTAATAAAACATCATATCATCATAACATTGTATAATCATCATCATAATATCATCATCGTGTCATCATAATATCCAAACATCATCATATCACACAACATATCTTTATGTCATCACATTATATAAGGTATCATCATAATGTCTCCTAATCATCCCCTATTCATCTTCTAACAATCTTAATAAATAAGTATATTCGCAATCCAACATGGGGAACCTAACTTCATTCTAGATTAGGTATACAAAATATACTTCTTATTCTTCATTTTACTCCACATAAATAAAGTTCAGTGTGTTAGTGCTGAAGAGGTAAAGCGACAAGCAAAAAGTAAGTTATTACTTTACCAGGTGATATAGGTAAGTTATCGTATCATGGCCATAGAGATTAGTGTATTGAATTTTTGTTTGAAAAATCTCTTGTTAATGAGTTTGGGAATAGAATGGGTTTGTTTGTAAGGTGCGAAAATTAAAAGTTATAAACATAAAAAGAATTTTATTCTTCGAATAGTAAAGAACTCCTAAGTTTGTACTTTGTTTACCCTATCAAATACTTAAACTTACTACCCAATTGCACTTAACCTTAACTACTCCTCAATATCATCATGTATCGCTCATCCAAAGGTCATCTCTAACACAGAGCGGAGATATCAATTGTATCGCTCTATATCGACGATCTCTCAGCACAACACAAAACAACACGGAGGCATTAAGAGACAATACCTAAGTGATTACTAAGCCTAAATTTATCTCTAGAATCTAAGCCCAATAGATATTCATCCTAAGTCTGGATTCAACCCATCCATCTCTGCAACAACTCAAATCAAACACTTAGAAAGCTAAAAAGGATAAACATCAATAAAGATTTGTAAAGAAAGTTTTATACAACACTATGAGCAATAAATATACATATAATCAAGGTAAAGTTACATACAAAATCCAATAAATAATAGTTACAAAGAGAGGAAGAGGACAAGAAACCAAAATTCACGCGGTTTCAAACACGATCCATCAAATTTCATAAATGTTGTTTTCTAAGCTCTAAATATCGTCAAAGGAAGGTGACGGAGTTTGGTAACACATACCCCAAAAACCATAACCTAGAAAATAAACTAAAATATGTTTTATAAAACTATTCTCAGCAGATCACGCTTAGTGGCCTCAGGGCGCTAAGTGGGATGCGCGGTATTACACACTAAACCGTTTAAACCGTGCTAAGCATGCTATCCGCGCTAAGCAGGCTCAAAAATTATGCTTCTTCCAAACTTCACAAAATCACTCGCAGCGCGCTACAACTTTCGCTTAGCGCGCCTTCCTGGACAAAACTTTCTCAAAAATGGTCTTTTATTCTGAAAACGCGCATCTGGAGTTGTGCCTTCGACATCTTATTCCTCGATGCTCCAAATATGCAACAAATACCTACAAAATAGACCAAAACTATCAAACGATATACTATTTACATAAAAACATAATTATTCGCAAAGTAAACGTATTTACAAACAAAGTGGGGAATTATTCAAAGAATATTAACAAAAGTATCGATAATTGCAACAAAACTTATATACAAAAATAGCTACAATTTTCACTTATCAAACACTCCCCAACTTGAACTTTTTTTCCTCAAATAATACCAAATAACTCAAAGAACAAAGAAACAATAATCAAAGAATCATGAATCAACAGGTTTTTAAAACGGAAAACAAATGGATGGTTCAAAATAAAAATGTACACACAAGGCAAAAACCTACCACTAAACTACAACGATAACATGAAAATGAAACAACTCCTAAATACAAAGCACATGTCAAAAATTCTAAAACAATACAGTGTTCACAAGTGAATCACACCTAGCACACACTTCATCAGTAGATGAAAAACACAAACATGAGGTGCTCAACTCTCATCCAACAATCTTGCTAACAACAACTAAATTATGCATTCATTAAAGCAAATTCATATTTTGAAAAGCATAAAATCAAAATCACAAGGGCCTCAAGGGTTGTCGTGTGGCTTGGGTAACAAGGAAGGGTTAATATGTAGAAGAAATCGAAACAAACAACAATGCTTAATCCTATGGGAGTGATCAATTCATAAAGTCTCAAGCACACTCAATTAACTTTTCAACTTTCCCAAATGTTACACCAACACAAAACTTTTTATTTGATACATTTTTTTCTTTTTCAAAACTTTTTCTCTATTTTTTTTTATTTTCTTTTTCCACCACATTATTTATTTTCAGCCTCAAACAACCATCTTATAAATAAGCAACATTTCTCTCCCCAACTTAAACACGACCACACATAGTGACAAATTGCTCCCACTTTCTAAGGCAAGGAAAAATTCAACCATAATACATGGTTGAGGATTAACTACCAAAAAACAACATTAGAATCCATGATGAATTTTAACTAAAAGGCTCAAAGGGGTTCACAAATGATCGCTCACTCACAAGGTGGATTATTTTTGGTTAGGTGGTTTTTCTCAAAATCAAACAAAATGCCTTAATAATTTCATGCTTTCATACGAATCAACATAAATGTAAGATTAAACATAATAAAAATTGAGTTAAGACAAAATTGTAGGTCTCCCGTGCATATAGTAAAGAATGGAAAGCAACCTCACAAGGGGTTTAGTCCTAAAGTAATTCAAAAGTGAACACAAATTGCAAAAGAATGAATGACATGAAAAATGTACAAAAGAAAAGTCTCCTAAACATGCTATGTTTTAGAAAGAAAGAAATGAGTATCTGGCGTGTACCAACTTCAAAACACTATCATTACCATACATTCACAAGTTGAAACGTTCATACTTGGAAAATCGCCTCAAAATTCTTCAAGATATCTTACCAAAATTGGAGTTCAAACAACAAACAAAAGAATTAGAAATATTACTATTAATTATTATACTATAAAGCTTTGGGTGAAGTGGGAAAAAGGAGAGCCAAGCAAAAAATTAAAAAGAATTCACTGGCTCTACACAGCAGGGCACGCTAAGCAGCACCGAGCGCTTAGCGCGCTACACCAGTTGCAGAAAAATAGGGCAACTGGTGCAGCTGTTATTCAAGCTCCACTTACACCTACCCAACCTTAATGTACAGAATTTACACTTTTTACAACAAACAAAACTCCTCAGGCTAAACACGACAAGCTTGCAGAAAAACACAAATTGACATAACAAAACAAACGGGTGAAAGTGAATTAAACAAGTTGAAAAGTGAAAATTTGAGAACTTAAAACAGGTTCAATTTTAACTTGTTAAAACATAAGTCAACACATAACATAAACGAACATAAACATGCTTGTTTTACATCATAAGCTCGACGCCTTTATTGTGCGAGCTAGTAGCCTTCTCTCGTTATGCCATGGTATTGTCACACCGTGCAAACCTAAAGAAAGTTTCCTAACAAGCACACAACAAATGTTACGAAAATGAGATAATTCACAATAATATGTGAAAACAAAGAAAAACACATATATGCACAAATATGGAATGTAAACATAAAACATGTACAAGTAAAAATAAACAAATTTATGTGCATATTCTATACAACATATACATTAATTACAAAACTCAAAAACAAAGAAACTATCACAATGCAAAACAATAAACACCAATCCCTGGCAACATCGCCATTTTGCAGAAGCGATAAAGCGGCAAGCAAAAAGTAATTTATTAATTTACTGGGTGATATAGGTTATATCGTATCGTGTCCATGGAGATTGGTGTATTGAATTTTCGTTCGACAAATCTCTTGTTAATGAGTTTGAGAATAGAGGTGTGGGAATTAAAAGTTATAAACATAAAAAGAATTTCATTCTTAGAATAGTAAAGAACTCTCAAGTTTGTATTTCATCTATCTTACCAAATACTTAAACTTACTACCCAGTTGCACTTAACCTTAACTACTTGTCAACATCATCATGTATCGCTCATACAAAGGTCATCTCTAACACAGAGCAAGATATCAACCGTATTGCTCTATGTCGACGATCTCTCGGCACAACACAAAATAACATGGAAGCATTAAGATTCGATACTTAAGTGATTACTAAGCCTAAATCTATCTCTAGAATCTAAGTCCAATAGATATTCATCCTAAGTCCGGATTCAACCAGTCCATCTCTGCAACAACTCAAATCCAAACACTTAGCAAGCTAAAAAGAATAAACATCAATAAAGATTTGTAAAGAAAGTTTCATACAACACCATGAGCAATAAGCATACATATAATCAAGGTAAAGTTACATATAAAATCCAACAAATAATAGTTAAAAAGAGAGGAAGAGGAGAATAAACCAAATTTCACACGGTGTCAAACATGATCCATCAAGCTCCTGACCCCGGATCATCCAATTGCAAGCCATAAATGTTATTTTCTAAGCTATAAATGTTAAAGAATGAAGGTGATAGAGTTTGGGAACAAATATCCCAAAAACCATAACCTAGAAAATGAACTAAAATCTGTTTTATAAAAATATTCTCAACAGACCGCGCTTAGCAGCCTCAGCGTGCTGAGCGGACTGCACGATATTTACACACTAAACCGCCTAAACCGCGCTAAGCGAGCTAAAAAATTATGCTTCTACCAAACTTCACAAAATTACTCGCACTGTGCTACAACTTCTGCTTAACACGCTTGTCTGGACAAAACTTTCTCAAAAATGGTCTTTTATTCCAAAAACGCGCATCTGGAGTTGCGCCTTCGACACCTTATTCCTTGATGCGACAAATATGCGACAAATACCTACAAAATAGACCAAATTTATCAAATTATACACTATTTACATAAAAACACAATTATTTGCAAAGTAAACGTATTTACAAACAAAGCGGGGAATTATTAAAAGAATATTAACAAAAGTATCGATAAGTGCAACAAAACTTATATACAAAAATAGATACAATTTGCACTCATCAATTAGCCATCCAACACTTTGAATGTCACTTCAATCCGAGCTTTAAAACTCAAGTTACGACACTTTTAAGAAAATCCAACACGGTCATTCAAAACTGGACATCATCGCCTGGAGACTCACCTCCATCGCCTGGCGACGCTCCCTTCGCCACCACAATCGCCCGATAATGCTTGGAACAACACACTCCATATGCGTCACTCTTTTCTGCCTTCGTTACTACCTATTTTTCCTGGCGACGCGTCTTCGCCTGACGACACTACCTACGTCGCCCGGTGACGCTGCACGAATAGGGTTTCTTTGTTGAGATTTTCTGCATAGAACCAGTCCCAAATTCTGCGATTTCACCATATTACAGGTCCTAAAACATCATCTAATAACATGTTTGCATCCTCTATCAACATCCTATAATTCTATACTCATTATACACCAATTATAAGTCATTAATCATTACCAATTCATCAATTCCTCATCAAACATCGCCAAATCCTCATCTACCAAAACCTAAGGTAATATACCATAATCTAAACCTTAAATAAAATATAATAACAATGATAAAACTCCCATTACCTTAAGATTATTGCTAGAGATCAATTCCTTTTCGTGATCTACCGGGATTCCTATGCTCTTCTTGCCTCTTTGTGCCCTAGCTCTCTTTTCTCCATAGTGTTCTTCCAAATTCTATCATACAGAATGAGCGTGTAAAATCCCAAACCTTATCTTTATACCAAACTTACCCTCTTGGACCCCTAATAACGAACTTCCGATCATGCTCTCACTTATCCTTCACTAATGACCATAATACCCTTAATCTCTCTATATCATATATTATTCTAATTATCTTAATTAAAATAATTCTAAATAATTACTTTAATTATTCTAAAAATACACAATTGGTCAATATCACCTAATTCTCTCTATACTACTCATAGTAACCCATCACACACATCATATTCATCAAATTATCACATTCAAACATCATGTTTATCTTAATCATCATGGTACACTTCATATTCATCATAGTTTCACAAATCACCATAAAGACTCACATATAATCATCAAAACATCAAACACTTCACATTGACTCGTGTAATCAAGCTAAATTAATTAATTAATTAATCTAGAATTCAGGGTGTTACAACTCTCCCCCATATAAAAGAATTTTCGCCCTTGAAAATTACCTGACGGAAACAACATCGAATAAGACTCTTTCATTTGGTCCTCGCGTTCTCAAGTCCAACTTTCACCAGCTAGTCCTCCCCACAATACCTTCACTAAGGCAATATCCTTGCCTCGCAATTGCTTCACTTCCCAACCTTCTATTCGCAATGGAAATGCTTCAACAGTCAGGTTATCTCTCACATGTACATCATCCATTTGTATCACGTGTAAAGGATCTAGAATATACTTTCTCAATTGAGACACATGGAACACATCATATAGATTCGTGAGTGACAGCGACAAGGTAATCTGATAAGCCACCTCACTTATCTTCTCCGATATCTGATACGAGCCAACAGAACACGATGTAAGTTTTCTCGACTTCAAAGCTCTACCAACACCAGTCACCGAAATAACCCTTAAAAACACATGATCATCTTTTTGAAATTTAATATCCTTCCTTCTCTTGTCACGGTAACTCTTCTAACGACTCTGAGAAGCCTTCATCTTCTCTCGAATCATCTTTATATTTCTAGTTGTCTCTTGTATAACCTCATGTTCGAGTTCAACACTCTCGCTCGACTCATACTAATACAATGAAGTCTTACACCTCCTACTGTACAATGCTTCATACGGTGCCATCCCAATACTAAAATGGAAATTGTTATTATAAGTAAACTCAATCAATGGAAAATGACTATCCCAAGCTCTTCCTTGTTCCATAACACAAGCCCTCAACAATTCCTCCAAAGACTGGATAGTCCTCTCTGTTTGACCATCTATCTACAGATGATATGCCAAACTCAACTTCAACTTATTACCAAAAGCATTCTGCAAACCTATCCAAAATTTCAATGTAAACCTCATATCTCTATCTAACACGATACTTGAAGGTATTCTGTGTAACCTCAAAATTTCATCAATATACAGTATGGCCAGCTTCTCTATAGGATGATTAATCTTCATCGGTAAGAAATATGTTGACTTAGTCAATCTATCCACTATCACCCAAATTAAATCATTGCCCTTAGAAGTAACCGGTAAACCCGATACAAAATCCATAGAGACATTGGCCTACTTCCATTATGGAATACTCAACGGTTGCATAAGACCTATAGGCTTCTGATGCTCAATCTTTGACTTCTGACAAGTCAAGCAAACATAAACAAATTTGACAACTTCCTTCTTCATACCAGGCCACCAGAATAACTTCTTCAAGTCCTAATACATCTTTGTAGCACCGGGATGAATACCCAACCCACTCATATGTCCTTCCTCAAGAATACTCTTCTTAAGTTATAGAATATCTGGAACACACACTTTATCACCAAACCGCATTACACCATTCTCATGAATTATGAGTTTATCTTCTTTACCTTGGTTAATCAAAGTAAATTAATCGAATAACCTAAAATAAAACTTCCAACCTTCGTGAATTTCTTCAATTATGCCACTAGTCAGTTTCAACATTCCTACATTCACACTATTAGAAGTTTCTTCACACACTAAGCTCATATGTCTGAATTGTTCGATCATCTATAAATCCCGAACCATAAGCATGGGCATAAGTAGCAACTTCCTACTCAAGGCATCAGTGACTACATTTGCCTTACCAGGATGGTAACTCAAATCAAAGTCATAGTATTTCAACAATTAAAGCCACCTTCTCTGTCTCATGTTTAATTATTTCTGGTCAAACAAATACTTCAAAATCTTGTGGTCACTAAACACTTCAAATTTAGAACCAAAAAGATAATGTCTCCAAATCTTTAATACAAACACCACTGTTGCCAACTCTAATTCATGCATAAGATAATTCTTTTCATGAGCTATGAGTTTCCTAGAAGCATAAGAAACAACCTGTCCATTCTACATTAGCACACCACCAAGTCCCATTTTAGACGCATCACAATACACCTGTTGTACCCCAATTTTTGCCCCTAAGATTCCCCTATCATATCATGTCAACTTGACCATAACAAGATCACTTTAGGATTGGTTCTTCCTCTTTTTCTATCTCCTATCTTTAAGTTTGCTCTTGAGGAATTTCCAAGCACCTTGGTTGTGAATTTTGTATATGTATTGATTGATTAACTTCTAACCAAAATACAAAAAATATTTGTCTTTGTCTTTGTCAAATTGTGTTTTGTAGGTACCAAGTTGAAGCATCCAACAAATAAGGTTTTACAAGTTGATTTGATTCTGTATTATGGCGAAAGACAACATGCATCGACCCATAAAGGCATGCATCGACCCATAAAGGCATGCATCGACCCATATAGGTATGTATCGACTCATCCTGGTTGTGTACAACTAGCATGTGTCGACACATGCATGTATGTGTTGACTCATCTTGATATGTATAATTAGCATGTGTCGACACATGCATGTATGTATCGACTCATCCTGTTTGTTTAACTAGCATGTGTCGGCACATACGTGTTATGTATCGACTCATGCAGTTTGTGTGATTCTGTAATGCGTTGAAATAACAGTATGTATCGACACATCGAGGCATGTATCGACACATGTTATGTTATACAGCTAGGATGTATCGATGCATACCACCCATGTATCGACTCATAATAGCAAAATGCACGTGTTTTTTGAAAAAAAGCCAGCAAATTCAAATTGTCATCTTTTTGGCTCCAATTTTTCTGCATAATTTAAAAATTATATCATTAATTCAAATTTGGCTCCAAGAATCAATTACTAAATTACCACTAATCTCAATCCTAAAACTCTATAAATAGAGACCTCATTTCATTCAAATCATAAGCTTTTGATAGCCAAAATCATCTTGCTAAAAAATCTCTCAATTCTCTCCATTTTACCAAATTCACTCAAAGCTCCATTTTCAAAAAGTTAGTAAGCTTTGCATTGAAGCTTACTAATCTTTGAGCTAAACCTTCATCCAAACACTTTTTTATCCATCAATTCTCTACATCCAAGCTTTGGTAATTGATTCTTATGATTGAATTGAAGCAAATTCTGAAGTTGTTTGATAATTCTCAAATTCAACCCTTGGTAAGTTGGATCATCATCTTTCACAATGTGATCTCTTGTGGATTTCTGGTTTTGATTCATTGAGCATTGTTTTATGATTCCATTAATTCTATTTTCTCATAATTTGATGGAATTTTCATGCTCAATTTAATCCATGATCATAAGGTGTTTGATGAAAAGTTAGAACAAGAATTTGATCTTTAAAATGTTGTTTTCTACTGATTTTTAACAGGTTGCAATCAATTGTTGTAACATTGCAATTGATTGTCACAGAAAATTGATTTGATAAAAAAACTGCACTGATGCAATAGGTTGATGTCTAAGCACAATTGATTGTAACAGTGCCAAAAATACTTTTGCTGCCTTATTTTGGGGCTATTTTGACTCAAATATTTTTCTTCTCACTCTCTTTGATGGATAATTTGGATTGCAATTTTAAATGTCCAATTTGCTTTTAAGTTTAATGGACTTTATGATGTAGATGAAGTTGGATAAATGTTCATCAATTCAAATCTACCTAAGAGTGAATCATTTAATTCATTTTTGGTGCTTTGGATTAATGATATATTTAGTACTTTAATCCATCTAGAGGAGTGGTTGAATTTAAAGATGAAAGAATTTTGAAATGGTGATCCAAATTAAATTATCATTCCCCTCCCTCTTCATCTTATCCCTTTCTTTTTTAATTGCGCTACATGTTAAGGGATGGTGATCTCTATATCATTTATCCAAACATGAAGTACGTAGATTTCTATTGACTGGCCTCAAAATAGGTGTGACTTCTACATAAGTCCACTTACGATTGCTTAACATAGCACTAAATTTTGTCCCGATTCTAATAAATGATCATTTGTGGCCCAAACTTATGATTGCAAGCCCAAGTATGTTAATTTGATCTCTTTGATCCAATAACCTTGAGATTCATTGTGTGGAGGCTTTGGTTCTATCAATCCTCTAATGGATCTATAACACCTTTGGTCAACGCGGATCACATAAACATCGTTGATCATTAAAATGTCACTTTTGAGGATTCCAAAATGGATGATATACTTGACAAAAAGCAAATGTAACTTGTTGTGTGGAGGCTTTGGTTCTACCAATCCTCTAATGAGTTCCAAATGCAAGTTTCAAGATGGTCATCAAACTAACCACTAATTTCTAACAATTGACTTTACTTTATGCTTTTATTTTTTATGCTTTATGTACCATTTACTTTTTGCATTTACATTACATGCTATTTTCACCTTTGCTCACTTGAGCATTTACTTTTATGTCATTTTTATTTTGCTCACTTGAGCTTTTCTTTTCCTTTTAAAGACACTTAATAATCAACATAAACCATAAAAGTCATTAATGATACTTGGACTATTTGGTTACTATCCTTGGCATTATGGAGCATTGGACTTCTTGGACTTAGGATTAGAGACTTTGGCCTACCTTGGAGACTTTGTGACTTTATTTAATATTTTGTCTGGAGTTCTTGAGGTTTACCTGAAGACATTGGGTTGTTTGTTTGTTTTGTGTGCAGGTTATTGCGATTACATACTTTGTTTATAATTTGGAATTCACCCGTGCACAACCGTTACTCTGCCCAATTTTTGTGAAGACTTAATACAATTGAAGTTTGGTTTTCTCAAGAGGTCTAGTATCTTTGCTTACTTTGTTTCAATCCCAAGAATGGGAATTTTATATTGACTCATAATGTCAAGTATTGGCTTATTGTTGGTTAGATGGTTCTTATCCCTAGCTTTTACCTTATGCCTTAGGATAATCTCTTCTTCTCCTCCCATCTTCTTTAATTTCAAAAAATCTCCTCCCTCCTTTTTAAAAAACTCTTCTTTTTTTTTCCTAAACTTGAAACACTTTCATAATAAACTTGGACTTAGGTCCATGCATTTTCAAAACATTTTCATAAAAAAAAACTTCAATCAATTTAATAATACCTTGACATTTTTGTGAGAAGACTAAAAGCCAATCAATCTCATTTCAAACCATTTTTCCACTTTGGCTTTTATCTTTAACCTTTTCTTAAAATATCAGACTCTTGTCAATCCTTGTAGTGATGCAAACAACTATACTTCTACAATATGTAGTGAAGTGAGATATTTTCCACTTGGATGATGAGTGAGGCATTGTTGATTTTAAAATCCAAGCCATATCCTCCACTTTGAGATGATGCAAATTCTCCTTTCTCATGATTGTGGGTAGTAAGTATGTTTTCCACACGGACAATGACGATGATGTCTTATCTCATAAAATTAACCAACACACTTGTGTTTCAAATTTTTAAAAGAGGAACTACGTGTACCCTGATCCCCTATTGCATGAAAGGTGGTACGTAGGCACTAAAGGTTCGCAACCGCGGCGGGTGCAAAAATCATAAAAATATTTCTTTTCTCACCTCCACCATCCATTTTATATATAACACATTTTCATAGCCAAAATATACAGATTTTTCAAAGAGGTTCATGTGGAGTACCGTAGATGTTTAGGGTGTTAATACCTTCCCTTTGCATAACCAACCCCCTTACCTTGAATCTTTCCCTCTTTTTGGGTTATTCTCTCTTTTCCCATTCCTTTGGAAACAATAAAGTGCGGTGGCGATTTTTATTTTGATTTGTATAAAGTCTAGTCAATCCAATGGCTTATTCTTGAACATTTCTACCTGTGATCGGTGGGAATAGAACTGACTGTTTTGGAATGCTGGTTCGCGTTTGCGTTTGTTTTTGCAAAATGTCGCGGTAAGCAAGAGTCGCCACCGTCTTTTATTTTATCCAACAAGGAAAGGACAAAAGCACAGAAAAATTCCTTTTCGAGATGTTTCTCGGGTTCGGGAGGTAGATTATAGAAAGGGAAGGTGTTAGCACCCTTTCTATCCGTGGTTATCTACGGGCTCTTAGGTACTTGCTCACTATGTTTTCAAAAGTTTGCTTTTCTTTGTGTTTATGGGTTTGAAAAGAGTTTTTTGTTTGAAAGGGGTGTAAGTGCGAAAAGTTTTGTTTTTGTTTTTTAAAAGAGCAAGTACTTAAGAACCTCTACCTACTCAAAAAGGAATTAAACTGTGTAAATTTCCTTTAGACAATGCTATCCTACTATTGAGGAGTAGGTAGCATTGTCGTTGGAGTTTTCGGGTCAATTCGATTTAAGGGACGTGTGGTCACTAAAGTAATGTTAGGACGCCTTAGCGGTAACCCTAATGTCTGAGATCATTTTTCCGAGGCAACCGTTTTGAGGCAACTTATGATCTTTGGACAAGAGGGCGACCTCTAAAACATTCTATACTCAATGACCACGTTCGAGGCAACCAAGTGAGGCGTACCCTAAGAGTGGCATGTGCGAGTGTATTGTTTTTCAGTTTATATTATCTTTGTACATGTTATGGTGAGCTACGATTGATTTTAAATTAAAGGTTAATCTTGTCATGCATAGCCTATTGTTCAAACATCTAACAGTTAATGATTGCAGAAAATAAATTGCGGAAAATAAAGCTAAGCTATTACAAGGCGTCAGGTATTTACATCGCCAAAAATAAACCCTTAAAATTAAATGCGAAAAAGTAAATAAAAGCGATAAATAAAGGTCCTAAGTTAAAACTATTACATCCTCGGAGCAATTACAATATATGGATCAACAATAATACGCGCGAGAAAATTGAATCAGATTGTCCTTTAGGGTTTTGACCCTTTTTTCATTAAATAAAGTATATTTTTTTTGTCATTTTTGATTTAAGAATTAAGTCTAAATTAATAATGGAATTAATTAAAAGAAAATATTTTTGAGTTTTATTTTAATTAAGGAAATAAAATAAGAATGGTAAAAATATAAAAAAAGCTAATTCTAAATCAATTTTCATTTATTGAAAAACATATTATCATTAAACCTATTTAAACTAAATAAATTAATTAATGGTTTATTTACAAAAATAAAATAGTGAAATTAATAAATATTATTTTTTTATTATTTTCTGATTTTTATGAAAAAAATTTAGTTTGTTAATTAATTAGTTAAAGATAATAAAACAAATTAAGTAAAAGAAATATAGAAAAGAAAAAGAATAAACCAAAGGGGTTTGAGCTCAGAAGGGAGGTTGATTCAGCAATTTTGAGGTCCATCAACGTTTCAGCCTTGTTTGACCTTTCAGATTGCCTATGTGCTTGTTGACCAGAGTGTGTGGTAGGCGTGCAATCTCGATCCTTGAACCTGCCTAGTGGGCCACTTGGCATTTGATGAGATGGGAAGTATGATGATCCATACTTTGGGGCGCTGCACCTGAGTACCTGAAAAGCAAAACCAAATAATTGTTTGGGGGACCTGGGATTCGAAGGAGCTTGGGTTGCCCTTCGATCCAAGGGGCTGATTGAAGGTGCCCACGAGACTGCACGTACGGGGCGTTCGATCTGGATATGACATCCTCCGATCTAGAATTCTGCAAGGAAGTTTGTTAGAAATTTAAAATACAAGGCCTGTGATATTGGATCCTAGTCCCTTCGATTGAGCGAATTCCCTTTCACCCCTGAGCTGCTTGCTCATTCAAAAGGCATGACTCCTGCTTTTGGCCCTGCAAATTAGTCAATTCAGAACTAAACAACATAGAGAAACGTCTCATTCGAAATCAATTCCTGAACCCAGATCTGGGTTGGTTTCGATTTGTCACAGCCAAGATCATGGATTTCAAATGTAACCTGCTTTGAAAGAAACTTTATCCATGGGGGGTTCAAACGTATGAACACTGCAGCTTATACACATTTTGTTAAATCGCTCACAAGTAACAAAAAAAACTATGAATATGCAATTATGAGTAATTTTAAGATTAAGTGAGATTGAACATTATACCACTGGAGGCGCCTGGATTTGGATGGAAGGTGCCTGTAATGGAGTCTATACTTTCGTGGGGCAGGCTGGTGCTTTTGCGAGGTAAGGTATGTGTGGCCATCTTCGTGGGTTTTTCCTGTTTCTGCAGAGTTTTGTGTATCTTCCCCCCCCCCCTTTTGTAATGTGTCACTGGCCTCGTATTTATAGGAGTGTGAGGGTGCATGAAAATGGCAAGGGACAACCATTTAACCAGGCCTTTAAAGCCATGAGACAAGAATCAGACATATTAAAAGATTTCCTTTTTTGAAATATTGATGTCTCTTTGGAATCTTGAATGAACCTGGACACTTTTGATTTTTGAATGCCTTGTTGCCCTGCTCTTAGATTGGTCTTGATTTGCCTCCTTCGAATGGTTTCTTATGTACCCTTCGAATGGGCCTTCTTTGCCAGCTTCAAAGTCCAATTCGAATCTATTTAGAACATTCCCTATTAGACAACTTCGACCAGCCCTTGGCCTTGTGATGAGTCTAAGTTCTGATTCGAAGTGTTCAAAATTTCCTTCATCAGAGCATCTTAGATTAAGAGAAACTCTGCACTGAAATGCCATTCGAAGGTCATTTCGTTCTGATGTTCTTATTAAGGGAAACTTTGAAGTTCCAGTCAAAGGACACTCTGAAGTTCCAGTCCAAGGACCTTTTGAAATTCCAATTGAAGGGTATTTGTCCATATACCAATCAAAGGGTACTTGTTCAAATTCCAATCGAAAGGCTTTGTTAACAGGCCAATCGAAAGGTGCTGTTCATGCTAATCGAAGGACATGGTTAACATGCCTGTCGAAGCTGCCTTAACATAATGCTAAATCAAAGGATCCCTTGGCATGCCAATTGAAAGGCTTGGCCCAGGGTGCCAAACGAAAAGGTCTTTCAGAATTCCAATCGAAGGCCTTGACACAATGCTAGTCGAAGTGCTTGTCCATAATGCCAATCAAAGGGAATTATCCATGCCAATCGAAAGGCTCCTTCAGAATACCAATCGAAGGGTCTTTCAGAATGCCAATCGAAAGGTACTTAAAGCACCACTCAAAAAATTTCTTTTTCCTTAGGCAAGGGTTTCTGGTCAACCATGCAGGGGGAAGACTTTGGAAAACATGAGAGGGCAAATTTTGGGGTGCAACAGTTGCCCCTGTTCAATTTTCTTAAACCTGAGGATATAGATTGGCTTTCGAGCCTTTCGTGATCCGAAGGTGGAAGATAATTGAACACTACAGTGCCCAGAAATTTGCACTCGCATGGTGTAGTATCAGCATTGTGACGTCGGAAATGGGCTTACAGATGCCATTTGGAGATTGTTGGTAGGAGGATGGGCTTATAGATGCCATCTGCAGGAGTGATTGCTAGACTGTATCTATAAGCTGGAACTGGATGATTGCCAGAATTGCGTCTGCATCTGGAGCGTATCTGAAATGTATTTGAATGAGTGACATAATGACATTCGAATCTAGATCGTATCTGGACTGTAATTTGAATGAGTGACAGAATGACATCTGAATCTGGATCGTATCTGGACTGTAATTTGAATGAGTGACAGAATGACATCTGAATCTGGATCGTATCTGGACTGTATTTTGAATGAATCTGGAATAAGTATCAGAATGTCAGCCATATCTGGATCACATCTGAACTGTCTCTAGAAGGAGTCTGGAATAAGTATCAGAATGTCAGCCATATCTGGATCGCATCTGAATTGTCTCTAGAAGGAATTTAGAATAAGAATCAGAATGTCAGCCATATCTGGATTGCATTTGAACTGTCTCTAGAAGGAATCTGGAATAAGTATCAGAATGTCAGCCATATCTGGATCGCATCTGAACTGTCTCTAGAAGGAATCTGGAATAAGTATCAGAATATCAGCCATATCTGGGTCGCATCTGAACTGTCTCTAGAAGGAATCTGGAATAAGTATCAGAATGTCAGCCATATTTGGGTCGCATATGAACTGTCTCTAGAAGGAATCTGGAATAAGTATCAGAATGTCAGCCATGTCTGGATCGCATCTGAACTGTCTCTAGATGGAATCTGGAATACGTATCAGAATGTCAGCCATATTTGGATCGCATCTGAACTGTCTCTAGAAGGAATCTGGAATAAGTATCAGAATGTCAGCCATATCTAGGTCACATCTGAACTGTCTCTAGAAGGAATTTGGAATAAGTATCAGAATGTCAGCCATATCTGGGTCGCATTTGAACTGTCTCTAGAAGGGTCTGGAATAAGTATCAGAATGTCAGCCATATCTGGATCGCATCTGAACTGTCTCTAGAAGGAATCTGGAATAAGTATCAGAATGTCATCCATGTCTGGATCGCATCTGAACTGTCTCTAGAAGGAATCTGGAATAAGTATCAGAATGTCAGCCATATCTGGGTCGCATCTGAACTATCTCTAGAAGGAATCTGGAATAAGTATCAGAATGTCAGCCATATCTGGGTCGCATCTAAACTGTCTCTAGAAGGAATATGGAATAAGTATCAGAATGTCAGCCATGTCTGGATCGCATCTGAACTGTCTCTAGAAGGAATCTGGAATAAGTATCAGAATGTCAGCCATATCTGGATCGCATCTGAACTGTCTCTAGAAGGAATCTGGAATAAGTATCAGAATGTCAGCCATATCTGGGTCGCATCTGAACTATCTCTAGAAGGAATCTGGAATAAGTATCAAAATGTCAGCCATATCTGGGTCGCATCTGAACTGTCTCTAGAAGGAGTCTGGAATAAGTATCAGAATGTCAGCCATATTTGGATCACATCTGAATTGTCTCTAAAAGGAATCTGGAATAAGTATCAGAATGTCAGCCATGTCTGGATCGCATCTGAACTGTCTCTAGAAGGAATCTGGAATAATTATCAGAATGTCAACCATATCTGGGTCGCATCTGAACTGTCTCTAGAAGGAATCTGGAATAAGTATCAGAATGTCAGCCATATCTGGGTCGCATCTGAACTGTCTCTAGAAGGAATCTGGAATAAGTATCAGAATGTCAGCCATATCTGGGTCGCATCTGAACTGTCTCTAGAAGGAATCTGGAATAAGTATCAGAATGTCGTCCATATCTGGGTCGCATCTGAACTGTCTCTAGAAGGGATCTGGAATAAGTATCAGAATGTCGGCCATATCTGGATCGCATCTGAACTGTCTCTAGAAGGAATCTGGAATAAGTATCAAAATGTCAGCCATATCTGGATCGCATCTGAACTGTCTCTAGAAGGAATCTCAGAAGATGATGATCTTTGCCTGTTGATTGATCTTTCCTAAAAAGGTAAAGAGTTAGTTGTATGCAATGTCATGATGTATGCATTGTGTAATGATGTTCTCAAAATAAAATGAGATTTGTGTCATATGTATTTTGTATGCATATGTTATGAATGTTGTTGAAGTGTAATTTTGTCTTGGACTTTGCTCAAAATGTTTCCACCGGGGATCCCTGCTTTGTTGTTTGAGGAGAACTCTGCTGGGGGATATTGAAAACTCTGTGGGGAGTATGTTTATTTTTGCTTGGGAAAAGAGTTTAGGAGTCTTAGTCGTCTGTTGCTCTACTGGGGAGTCAAAGTTGAACTGATATCTGGTCGTGTCCAGGTTTCACAGTAACTTGCTGGGGATTGTAGAGTAGTCTACTGGGGAAGAGGAGTTGTGGTCCTTTGATTTGTAGTAGTCGGAGAGGCAAACTCAAGCTGGGGAATCCTGGTGTTGTTGGGGAAATAAACCATGTCGTCAATCCGCTAGAGCGTTGGGGGAAGTCCTCGAGGATTCTTGAGGTTGATTCAGTTGGGGAAAGGTTTTCAGAGATTAAACCCTTGCTGGAAGTCATCCTATGAGAAGGATTTTGGGGAGATTTGTCATTGCCCCTAGTAGCAAGTGTTTGTGACATTGCCAGAAAATGTTTAATTGTACGTAACCCTTCACGGAGATTGATGTTCAATGCCCCAAGTGACGGAGATGGAGACTTGCCCTGGTTACTCTGCACTTCTTCAGAGATTTCTTGAAATCTTGACTGGACTGCCCAAGGTGTGCTGGATAGTGACATGTCAAGTCCCCCTGTTGATAGGAGATTCGTCAATGGAAGTGTCATCCTTCTTGAATTGATTTTGTTCACTGAGAGAGCTTTTGTTCACTGGATATTCATTGTTTGAATTTCTCCACTGTTAAACAAATAGCCATATGCAAACAATATTATTTTAAGAATGCAAAGCTTATGTCTGTTTTGAAATTTTTGAAAATGCCTTTTTCCAGTAAAACAAGCGAATTTTTGTAAAATGCGATGTCAACTCAGGATTTTACAGCAAGCCCTACAGGAGTCAGGATACCTTTTGTAACAGTATGCTTTCGAACTAACCCATGCTTCAGCTAGGACTTTTAAGGGTTATAACATGGTCTGGTTCACGGTTTAAGAAACAAAGGATAAAGGCTCAAATTTTATTTGTACCCACTCGTTCTTCGTGATGTTCTTCGATCCTAAACTCAACTAATCGTGCATTTAGATCCCGTTTGAGTCTTTGCTCTGATATTCCGTTGATGGTTCGGATACTGACAAATTATTTTGAACAGGAAGTCATTTTGTTGAGAGTTTGTAGGACCTCTTTCTTTTTTTATTTCGTTATCCCTGTCTTTTTGCCTAAACTGTTTCTTTCTTGTGATTACAGTCAGCGGGATGTCCCAGTTTTTGTGTAAGTCTCCTTCATAGGTTTTGACTTAGTGGGCTTTTATTTTGAAAGGTAATGACTGTCTGTCCTTACGATTATACGAAACCATCACCGTCTTTTGTTTCGGAAGGACTTCTTTGATGCCATTCATTGTGCACCTGGATCAACTGAGGGAACTACCCTGCCCCAGGTTATAATTAAGGGTTTTAATTCATGAAAAGAAAAACTCCAACTTCTTTGGCTCAAAGGGGTTGACTAGGGATTATCTTCCTTATAACTCTACTGTTTAGGATTTGAAACAATGCCTGTACCTCATCAGCGGGGTCTATTCAAAAGCATACTGTAAAGATCGTGGTATCGTTTTCGTCATCCTCCCTTTAAAGGCTTAGATTTTTTTCCGAGAGTTGATCATCATAAAAAATGAAAGCAATTTGAATATAGTGAATACGAATGGATTGATTCAAAACAGACATATGCAATGTATTGATAAAGTAATAAAGTTTGACATGAATAAATGTTCGAACAATCAAAAGAAAATTACAAATTGAAAATCCTAATGAACAAAAGTCTTCTTGTCTCGGTACTTGTCACTTCAAATGGTGAACCTTGGAGGGATGGTAAAAGAACTCAGCCTGACCATCTTGTGTGAATTCCAATGCTCCTTCATCAATCAGGTCTTGAATTTTGTTGCTCAACGCCCAACAGATGTTAGTATCATGCCCCGGGCTGTTAGAGTGATATGCACACCTTGCATCAGGATTGTACTTTGGGGAGGTTGTGTTGGGATTCTTAGGAGGGTCCCTTAACGTCACCAGATTCAATCTTAACAGGTGTTGTAAAGCTTGAGACAGCGGCATGTTGAGCTTGGTAAATTGCCTCCTGGGCATGTTTGGCTTACTATGATCAAACCATTGTTCTTGGCAAGGTCTTTGTTGGACCTGTGAGGTAGTAACAACTTGGAGAGGTCTATTCTTCGTCAAACCAAACCTTTGACTTCTCGGAAGTTGATTAATGACTTGGTCCCCGGCCTTGACTGTTTGCTTCATGTTGTTGTATCTATCTTGATGAAGCTGGTTGATCATGGTTCTCAACTCTTCTTGTTCCCGAGCTAAGCCTTGGATAAGAGCCATCTGCCCCAACATCTGGGTTTTCATGGTACTAAACTCAGCTTGCAGTTGTTCCAACCGTTCGTCCTTATTGTCTTCAGGACTTTTCTTGACCAAGTCCCCAACGAGGACTGTTTTCAACTCTTCCTGCCCCTTGGATAGGTTTAGGAAGATTTCCCTGAACTGAGTCTCTCGAGTTTGAAGATCTTAATTGTCTGGTTGGAAAGCCATTGCTGAAATAAACAGCGAGAACATGAGAGACCTGTACTGGATGACCTGTTATGCAATGATATGTATGATATATGTATGCAATGTTTTCAAGGATCTCGCGGGGTAAACAAGAAACTGATAGAATTTGAATCTTGTAGCTTTGATTGAAGGAACTTCATGTTATCGAGAGTCCTTCTTCAAGAGTCAAGCTCACTATATCGAGTGGGTCATAGCCCCTGACTCAAGTTATCGTGTTTTGATCTCTAGACGACATTGGCTAGAGGAAAATAAATCCCCTTTGCCCCTTGCTAGACTTTTGATTTACCATAACCTGCATCACAGACCCTTAAGATCCTTGAAATGGTTAAAGAAATGTTACGGCATGATGTTATGATGTGTATGTTATGCGTTTAAGCAAAAGTGTGAGGTGATGTAAGTAAACCCTGCAATAAATCCAAATTATGGGATAAGGACTGTAAACAAAACCTGCAAGGAACTCATGTTGTCAGATAACAAGAATGTGCAAGTAGTTCAAGTTTGAAGGCACACAAGTCACACAAACAGCCTTAAGTTTAGGCTTGCATGGAGTTTAGCTATTACCCTCTTTCAGTTTCAGTTGGTTAAGACCTGTCCTAAAAAATAGTAACCGGGTTCTAGAGGATCTCAATATCACTGACTACCCTCAATCGGTCATAATTCTAGTTTAGCAACCTTTTCTTGCGGCCAGAATCATCGCGAGAGTTTAGTCTCAATGAGTGTAGCATACTGCTACTGTTCTGTGGCCAAGTTGGTCAATTTAAGGTTCTAAGGTCAGTTGGTGCTTAATGACTCCTTAGAAGACCCATATTCTCCTCGTTCCAACACAAGGGATATCGGTACAGACTAAGGTGCCACACCAACGTAGCTACTGCTTCATCCGTGTCGTTCTACGCCGGACAGATCCCTCACAGTTTATTGCTACTTACCTAAAGGGTATCCCCAGATCCGGGTTAGGATCTATAGAACTCCGATACAAGCCCACAAAATTTAAAGCATACAAAGCATACAATTGAAAACACAAGTGATCTAATCCTAAGGTACACCTCACTTATAAGTATCCCCAACAGAGTCGCCAATTCTGTGATCGGTGGGAATAGAACTGACTGTTTTAGAATGCTGGTTCGCGTTTGCGTTTGTTTTCGCAAAATGTCGCGGTAAGCAAGAGTCGCCACCTTCTTTTATTTTATCCAACAAGGAAAGGACAAAAGCACAGAAAAATTCCTTTTCGAGATGTTTCTCGGGTTCGGGAGGTAGATTATAGAAAGGGAAGGTGTTAGCACCCTTTCTATCCGTGGTTATCCACGGGCTCTTAGGTACTTGCTCACTATGTTTTCAAAAGTTTGCTTTTCTTTGTGTTTGTGGGTTTGAAAAGAGTTTTTTGTTTGAAAGGGGTGTAAGTGCGAAAAGTTTTGTTTTTGTTTTTTAAAAGAGCAAGTACTTAAGAACCTCTACCTACTCAAAAAGGAATTAAACTGTGTAAATGTCCTTTAGACAATGCTATCCTACTATTGAGGAGTAGGTAGCACCGTCGTTGGAGTTTTCGGGTCAATTCGATTTAAGGGACGTGTGGTCACTAAAGTAATGTTAGGACGCCTTAGCGGTAACCCTAATGTCTTAGATCATTTTTCTGAGGCAACCGTTTCGAGGCAACTTATGATCTTTGGACAAGAGGGCGACCTCTAAAACATTCTATACTCAATGACCACGTTCAAGGCAACCAAGTGAGGCGTACCCTAAGAGTGACATGTGCGAGTGTATTGTTTTTCAGTTTATATTATCTTTGTACATGTTATGGTGAGCTACGGTTGATTTTAAATTAAAGGTTAATCTTGTCATGCATAGCCTATTGTTCAAACATCTAACAGTTAATGATTGCAGAAAATAAATTGCGGAAAATAAAGCTAAGCTATTACAAGGCGTCGGGTATTTACATCGCCAAAAACAAACCCTTAAAATTAAATGCGAAAAAGTAAATAAAAGTGATAAATAAAGGTCCTAAGTTAAAACTATTACATCCTCGGAGAAATTACAATATATGGATCAACAAAAATACGCGCGAGAAAATTGAATCGGATTGTCCTTTAGGGTTTTGACCCTTTTTTCATTAAATAAAGTATATTTTTTTGTTGTCATTTTTTATTTAAGAATTAAGTCTAAATTAATAATGGAATTAATTAAAAGAAAATATTTTTGAGTTTTATTTTAATTAACGAAATAAAATAAGAATGGTAAAAATATAAAAAAAGCTAATTCTAAATCAATTTTAATTTATTGCAAAATATATTATGATTAAACCTATTTAAACTAAATAAATTAATTAATGGTTTATTTACAAAAATAAAATAGTGAAATTAATAAATATTATTTTTTTTATTAGTTTCTGATTTTTATGAAAAAAAGTTAGTTTGTTAATTAATTAGTTAAAGATAATAAAACAAATTAAGTAAAAGAAATATAGAAAAGAAAAAGAATAAACCAAAGGGGTTTGAGCTCAGAAGGGAGGTTGATTCAGTAATTTTGAGGTCCATCAACGTTTCAGCCTTGTTTGACCTTTCGGATTGCCTATGCGCTTGTTGACCAGAGTGTGTGGTAGGCGTGCAATCTGGATCCTTGAACCTGCCTAGTAGGCCACTTGGCATTTGATGAGATGGGAAGTATGATTATCCACACTTTGGGGCGCTGCACCTGAGTACCTGAAAAGCAAAACCAAATAATTGTTTGGGGGACCTGGGATTCGAAGGAGCTTGGGTTGCCCTTCGATCCAAGGGGCTGATTGAAGGTGCCCACGAGACTGCACGTACGGGGCGTTCGATCTGGATATGACATCCTCCGATCTAGAATTCTGCAAGGAAGTTTGTTAGAAATTGAAAATATAAGGCCTGTGATATTGGATCCTAGTCCCTTCGATTGAGCGAATTCCCTTTCACCCCTGAGTTGCTTGCTCATTCAAAAGGCATGACTCCTGCTTTTGGCCCTGCAAATTAGTCAATTCAGAACTAAACAACATATAGAAACGTCTCATTCGAAATCAATTTCTGAACCCAGATCTGGGTTGATTTCGATTTGTCACAGCCAAGATCATGGATTTCAAATGTAACCTGCTTTGAAAGAAACTTTATCCATGGGGGGTTCAAACGTATGAACACTGCAGCTTATACACGTTTTGTTAAATCGCTCACAAGTAACAAAAAAAAACTATGAATATGCAATTATGAGTAATTTTAAGATTAAGTGAGATTGAACATTATACCACTGGAGGCGCATGGATTTGGACGGAAGGTGCCTGCAATGGAGTCTATACTTTCATGGGGCAGGCTGGTGCTTTTGCGAGGCAAGGTATGTGTGGCCGTCTTCGTGGGTTTTTCCCGTTTCTGCAGAGTTTTGTGTATCTTTTTCCCCCCCTTTTGTAATGTGTCACTGGCCTCGTATTTATAGGAGTGTGAGGGTGCATGAAAATGGCAAGGGACAACCATTTAACCAGGCCTTTAAAGCCATGAGACAAGAATCATACATATTAAAAGATTTCCTTTTTTGAAATATTCATGTCTCTTTGGAATCTTGAATGAACCTGGACACTTTTGATTTTCGAATGCCTTCAGGCCCTGCTCTTCGATTGGTCTTGATTTGCCTCATTCGAATGGATTTCTTATGTACCCTTCGAATGGGCCTTCTTTGCCAGCTTCAAAGTCCAATTCGAATCTATTTAGAACATTCCATATTAGACAACTTCGACCAGCCCTTGGCCTTGTGATGAGTCTAAGTTCTGATTCGAAGTGTTCAGAACTTCCTTCATCAGAGCATCTTAGATTAAGAGAAACTCTGCACTGAAATTCCATTCGAAGGTCATTTTGTTCTGATGTTCTTATTAAGGGAAACTCTGAAGTTCCAGTCAAAGGACACTCTGAAGTTCCAGTCCAAGGACCTTTTGAAATGCCAATTGAAGGGTATTTGTCCATATACCAATCAAAGGGTACTTGTTAAAATTCCAATCGAAAGGCTTTGTTAACAGGCCAATCGAAAGGTGCTGTTCATGCTAATCGAAGGACATGGTTAACATGCCTGTCGAAGCTGCCTTGACATAATGCTAAATCGAAGGATCCCTTGGCATGCTAATTGAAAGGCTTGGCCCAGGGTGCCAAACGAAAAGGTCTTTCAGAATTCCAATCGAAGGCCTTGACACAATGCCAATCGAAGGGAATTATCCATGCCAATCGAAAGGCTCCTTCAGAATACCAATCGAAGGGTCTTTCAGAATTCCAATCGAAAGGTACTTAAAGCACCACTCAAAAATTTTCTTTTTCCTTAGGCAAGGGTTTTTGGTCAACCATGCAGGGGGAAGACTTTGGAAAACATGAGAGGGCAAATTTTGGGGTGCAACACTACCGCTACAAAAAAATGGCGACTTCACTGGGGAAAGAGATGCCTCTTGCTGGTCCATCCCTAAGTGGGTTGAGCCTATCTTTGTTTATATCTGTATATGTGTTATTGTGTTTGTGTATTATATTTTGTATATATGTTTGTCTGGATTTTCCTGGTTTACAGGGTGCTTGGTGATTACTCATAAGTCCTATACCCATACTTGGGAAAACTTTAAGATAGGACGGGCGGTATAGTCATGTTAACTTTGAGGGAGTAATCCCGAAAAAGGAGGCATGAGATCCCCCACTCAGTGGAGGCCCCTTTGACTATAGTGTCGTTTACCGAGTAATCAGGAAGACGTACTGCTTTCGACCTGGGAGCCTGCTGAAGCTGAGGACCGTAGATTACCTAACCCATCTTGGCCTTTTAGGTGTAGTGCGGAAGCTATGACGGAGTAATTCGGAAATAGTTGTCACGCGATGCTACGCTCGGACGAGTCTTTCTTGAAAATATTACTAATTACTGAGTTAATCGGGAAGTTGGTAATATCCGAAGGAAGGATGTAGACTCTCGGAACCTCTTAGAACCTTGTTCGGAAGGTGATAACTTTTTAGACCAATACCTTACGGGTAGTACCTTCGGCCTCATGCTCGTGAAGTTGAACCTATGAACCCTATATGTGTGATCTTGTGTGTAATTGTTGCATCATACATCCATGCACTCATAAGCATCTTTTGAAGAAAACAATACATATGCATTGCATATCATGCATCATATTGCACATATTTCTGGCATTTGTTATGCATATCCAGGTGTCTTACCCAACTTCTTTACTTCACTTAGCAAGCTGACTCATCACTACAACACTCGTGCTAAGAGAAGATGGAAAACATTAAGATATAGATCTTTGAACTCCGCAAAGAGGTAACTACTTTGAAGGCTGGCATGGAGTATCTAACTACTTTAGTTAAAACTTTGGTTGCTGCCCAAGTCAATCCTTCTAGAAAGGAAGAAGAGATGGCAAAGGTCTTCACAGAAACTCTGAAATCATTCTTTCATGAGAAGGTGATAGTCAATGCGCCCAGTGATTTCCCTGAAAAAGTATATGTGGGAGTTCCTCTAGAAGAGGATGTCCAAAAAGGGTGTTCATCTGAAGATGGTGTCTCAGCTAGTGGTGTGAAGAAGTTTGATAATAACTTTTCTAAGAAGAGAACCAGAGGAAGAAACGATTATCGTCAGAATCAACATGTTCCTCCTGTCATCCCTGTGTTCAACTTACCTCCTGTTACTCTAGTTTGTCAACAGAATCAGCAAGTTCCTGATTAGAGGAAAAATCAGTTTGATCCAATCCCAACGACCTATACAAAATTGTTTCCCATCCTGATGTAGAGAAATTTGGTTCAGACCCGACTTCCACCAAAGGTCCCTGAGAAGATGTCGTGGTACTACAAAGCTGATTTGACTTGTGCCTTTCATCAGGAAGCCCCGGGGCATAGCATTGAAAATTGTTATCCATTGAAAATTGAAGTTCATAAGTTGGTCCGAAGTGGTATCTTGTCGTTTAAAGATATTTGTCTTGAAGTTCAAGTCAAATCTTTGCCGAAGGATAAAGGTGATTGAAGAATGCCCTGGAGTTTAAGGATGATTAGCCTTCTCAATTTATTAGCATTTTTACTGCTTTCTCATTTGTAATTTTTCTTGTTTATCATTGCACTGTTTGCATGTAAGAACTTGTTTGCATTTGAATGTTTAATCTTAATACAATGAGTATGTTTGTCTTGAAGAAATTCATTCGTTTCACTCATATTTGTTTTCAATTTTAAATTGCTTTATGATACCAACTTGTTACCCCTTCTCTTGCCTAGGCAGATATTGGGAGGAGGATGATGATATTAAAACGTAAATTTTCTAGTTGTATGCTTTTGGATAAAACCTTGTTGACAATGTACAGACATTGTTTCAAATCCTCAAACACCGGAGATATAAGGGAGTGAAACCCTCGTTAACCCCTTTTAAGCCTTGAAGTAGGAGTTTCTTTTTCTATTCAGAAAAAACCCTCATTTTTTAACCCGGGGCAGGGTAGTGTTCAGTTAATTTGATCGAGCATTCAGAACTCATCAGGATGCGCATCTAAGGATACAACAATGGTTATCCTTTGAAAGGTTGAGGAAAGTCAAAACCACAATGGTTAATCTTCACTTATCAGAAGGGTGTGTCAAATGAAGATATTTTAATGGCTATTTCTCGCACACCAAGAGTTCAGCAGATGACGATACAATAATGGTTATCTTCCATCTACCCAGAAATAAGGCAGTCACAATTCTTCCAACTAGTCACAAATGACTAGACGTCACGCGACATGTTCAAAAGAAAAAAAATGATATGAAAAAAAAAATGATGATGAAAAAGAAAGAGACAAAAAGCCTCGCTAAGTCGGAACTTAAAAAAAAAAAAACAAGTCGCTTAGGCAAAAGTTAGGGAATCCCGCTGCACTTCAGATTCAAAGTCAAAAGGAAGTTGCCCAGAAGGCAAGGAAGGAATAGAAAGCCTGAAATGCAATAAAGGATTACAATGTGAAATCCTCAGCAAAGAATAGACTTGCGTGACAAGGAACCTAAAAGAAGCAGGAATGAGTGACTTGCATGTCCAAAGAAAACCTTGTTTGATTCCTTAACCATCTCGAAATTTCTTTTGAGAGATGAATGTTCATGTCAAGTTAACTGAACTTAGGACTGAAGAATATCATGAACGGGGTGGGCACCAAATATTTTTGAGCCTTAAATCTTTTTTTTCTAAAACTGTGAACCAGGCCACATTACAACCCTCAAAAGTCCTAATTGAAACAAGGTTTATTTTGAAAGCATACTCCAATGAGATAGTGTTTCCTGACTCCCATTAATTTTGATAAATTATTGTGATTGGTATCATATGCTTTTGTTATCTTTCATACAAAAAATCCATGTCGCATCCTGGCTAGTGATTCGTTCACAAGGTTTTGCGACATCTTTTCAAATAAAATCTTCAAGACTTACATAATTGTTCCATTAGAATTTTCATTCTTAGAATAAACATTTTCTACTTGTAAAACAACTGCTTGATATCATAGAGTTTTACATTTGAGTATCAGTTAAAGGCATGTTTCCGAGAAGAGTTGTGGAGCAAAGAGGATGTAACATTCAGCCAATCTAGGGAAGTTACTTCAAGATTCAACAAATCTCTAGAAGCCATTTGATCAGAAAGGTTATCCTAAAAGCATGAAACCAAATGCAAGTTATAAAAGTTACCTTGATCAGCACGGTAAGCTTGGGACACCAGATTGGTTTCCAAGGGCATATCCAGATTTTATGTCTACCCCAAGCTGAGAACCTTCCTCAAGTTGTGTTATGGTGTTGGGTTCATAAATCCCATTTTTTTCCAGTCTTGCTGCAGACTTCTCCAACTGAGTGTGATTCTTTACCCAACCAGGTGGTGATCAAACAGAGATTAAAAAGAGCTATGAAGCCTTTGCTCATTTGATGGAGTTCTTTCTCCCTTTTTATTGATATGGAATCTCTTGTAGAGCAGTGCTTTCTCCTATTACGACATTATTGTTGTTATGTGCTTCCCAAGTAGCTAGACAGGGGCAATATCTTTTCTAAGAAGTATTGAAATGGTTATCAACTTTTTTGGGTTTTCTCCTTCCAAGTGCTGGGTTTAATTTAAAATCCCCATAATTTTGATTTCTTGCTATGATGTTAACTTCTTGATTCCCCATAAAAGTTTTTCTAAGGATATCTTGTTGGTATGTGCGCAATCTTTGTGTGTTTCTCAGATAGTTAAAGATGATACCAGTAGGTGCAAGGTACAGTATTAGGTTTGTGATCCCATTATCCCCGGCCAGGTCTTGGTTCACTCTTGATTTTGGGTTTGAATGGTCAGAAGCCTCCGTCCCATATTCCCCAGCAAAGTTTTCCCTCATATGATGAAAGGTTTTATTCCCTTCGTATGCTAAGATATCGCTCTTTTTGCAGTATTGGCATTAGTGTTGACTTCTTGATTTCCCAAGAAGACTATACTAGGGCATCTTTTGTTGGAATAGGCTTAGTTGATATGAAGACTCAATCCAATATTCTCCAGTAAAGGCATCATTTATTTGATAGAATTCCTTTCTCTCCAAAGAGGTTGGTGCAATAATTACTCTCGAAGAACACGTATCTCCGGTTTCCTCAGTGAAGAATGTATCTCCGGTTTCCCCAGTGAAGAACGTATCTCCGGTTTCCCCAGTGAAGAACGTATCTTGGTTTCCCCTCGATGATGTGGTTTTGACCTCCCCATTGATGTCAGCATGAAGTCCCCAGTAGATGTCTCGATGATGAAGCATTTTCTCCCTTAGTGAAGTCCGTATGTTTTTCTTCCTTCAAAGTGGGCCTGAATTCCCCAATGAATGTTTTGACAATTTAGTTTCCATCTGCCTTATTCAAGATCAGTTTTGCAATATCCAGTAGAAGTGCGAACCATGAAAAATTTTTGTTTCCCCATTGAAGTCTGTGTGCTATTCCCCGGGAAGGTTATCCCAGGGCATCTCTTGCTGGAATGAGTATTCACGATGAAAAGTTTCCAATCCGCAGTTTTTTCTCCAGGGAGGTAGACTTGAATTCCCCAGTGAGGTTTGGTTGTCTCAGCGTCGGTCTGCTTTATTTGAGGCTGGTCTTGCAATCTCCAATAGGCATGTTGCTTTTGAAAAACTGGTTTCTCCGATGAAACCGGAAGAAGGATGTTCTATCCCGGTATCTGTTTGATTTAGCTACATCCGGATTATGTTTCTTCTCAGTGAAGTTAGGACAGGCAATAGGTCTGCTTTCCGCAGTTGATTCTACCTTTCTTGGATTGATCTTTCTGGTTGAAGTTTAGCCCAATGTTGTTGGTACCTGAGGCGGTTTGGTTTGTTTATACTGATTATGTATCCTTTTATCAGCATATGCATGATAACACTCATACATTCATACATACATCATACATAGTTAAATTTAGAAAATCATTGCTCATTTGCATTCATTAATTTTATTTTGTTGACATATTAACCTGTTTTACAGAGTTATGTTGTCCTCTCTCCAATAGAGTGTCGGCCTTAAGCAGAAAGTATACATTCTTTCAATTTACCCACTGAGTTATCCCTCGTGGAAGATTTTTGCTTCAACCTTCCTGTACAGCTCTTTGTCTGGATGGATTTGATGTTCCCTCTTGAGTTTGTTTCTCAAAGGATGTATTACGGTCGCATGTTTCATTCCAGTTCATTTCGGGTTTGAATATGTGAAACCCAACAATATTATTACTTTAGATTTTTGCAAGCTTCGAGCCTTGGTTTGAGAATGTGCATTTATTTTGGCACAAGAATACTTTATCTCCTCAGCAGAAATATGTTGGCATTTCCCCAAGAAGCCATTTTGTTTTCAGGAAGCCATTTTGTTTTCCCCAGGAAGCCATTTTGTTTTCCCCAGGAAACTATACTTCCTTCCCTGTGAAGTCATGATTCATTCCCCAGGAAGTCATGACATTTTCCCCAGGAAGTCATTTTTTACAATCCTTCCCATAACAGCAAGTAGTAGGTCTCTTTATTTGAGCAACTTGTATTTCCCCGTAAAAGTCGATGTTACTTTTTTGCTATCTTCTCTATGAGTGGATAGTTTGCAGTACATTGTCAAAATACTCCAGTGGATGGCTAGTCTTTTCAATATCGCAGAGACAATTCATTGAGAAATATTTATAAGTGGTAGTCTCTTTATTTGAGACAGCTTATATGTTACCCTTTCCAGGCGGAATGCCTTGGTTAAGAAGAAGTTAAGATCCGTTCTTGGTGAAAAGCCAAGATTTTTGGAAACTTGTTATTATCAATCCTTCCTCTCTACCTTCAACTATTGAGTTGGTAGTTTACCGTCATCTATGAGTCGGTATCTTTTTGATCTCCTACCTTCAACTACTGAGTTGGTAGTTTACCGTCATATGTGAGTCGGTATATCTTTATCCTTTACCTTCGACTATTGAGTTGGTATTTCACCGTCATCTGTGAGTCGGTATCTTTTTTATCTTCTACCTTCAAATATTGAGTTGGTATTTTACGGTCATCTGTGAGTCGGTATATCTTTATCTTCTACCTTCAACTATTGAGTTGGTAGTTCACCGTCATCCGTGAGTCGGTATCTTTTTGATCTCCTACCTTCGACTATTGAGGTTGTAGTTCACCATCATCTGTGAGTCGGTATCTTTTTAATCTTCTACCTTCAACTATTGAGTTGGTATTTCACCGTCATCTGTGAGTCGATATCTTTTTGATCTTCTACCTTCAACTATCGAGTTGGTATTTCACCATCATCTGTGAGTCGGTATATCTTTATCTTCTACCTTCAACTATTGAGTTGGTATTTAACCGTCATTTGTGAGTCAGTATCTTTTTTATCTTCTACCTTCAACTATCGAGTTGGTATTTCACCGTCATCTGTGAGTCGGTATATCTTTATCTTTCTACCTTCATCTATCGAGTTGGTATTTCACCGTCATCTGTGAGTCGGTATATCTTTATCTTCTACCATTGAGTTGGTATTTCACCGTCATCTATGAGTCGGTATCTTTTGATCTTCTATTTTCAACTATTGAGTTGGTATTTCACCGTCATCTGTGAGCCGATATCTTATTACTTTTCTACCTTCATCCATTGAGTTGGTAGTTCACAGTTATCTGTCGATCGTTATCATTCTTTACTTTTTCCTCAATATTTGAGTTGATGCTACCTTATCTCTTCTTTGGGTTTTACACCAATAGAGTCATGTCTTTTTTTCGCCAGTGATTTATTTTCCTGGTGGGGTTTCTCCTTTGTTTCTTCATTTTTGTGGCAACCCCAGTGTTACTTTGCGTCTCTTTTATTCTGTTCATATGCATTCATAATCATAAGCATTGCATCTTAGAGACAAAAATAGGACTTGTTTTATATTTAAGTATCTTCAATCGCGTCGACACGAAGATTTTTAACCTTCGTATCTCCGGATAGAAGACACTTAAATAAGGGCAGTTGTCGTACCCCAATTTTTGCCCCTAAGATTCCCCTATCATATCATGTCAACTTGACCATAACAAGATCACTTTAGGGTTGGTTCTTCCTCTTTTTCTATCTCCTATCTTTAAGTTTGCTCTTGAGGAATTTCCAAGCACCTTGGTTGTGAATTTTGTATATGTGTTGATTGATTAACTTCTAACCAAAATACAAAAAATATCTGTCTTTGTCTTTGTCAAATTGTGTTTTGTAGGTACCAAGTTGAAGCATCCAACAAATAAGGTTTTACAAGTTGATTTGATTCTGTATTGTGGCGAAAGACAACATGCATCGACCCATAAAGGCATGCATCGACCCATACAGGTATGTATCGACTCATCCTGGTTGTGTATAACTAGCATGTGTCGACACATGCATGTATGTATCGACTCATCTTAATGTGTATAACTAGCATGTGTCAACACATGCATGTATGTATCGACTCATCATGTTTGTTTAACTAGCACGTGTCGACACATACGTGTTATGTATCGACTCATGCAGTTTGTGTGATTCTGTAATGCATTGAAATAACAGTATGTATCGACACATAGAGACATGTATCGACACATGTTGTGTTATACAGCTAGGATGTATTGACGCATACCACCCATGTATCGACTCATAATAGCAAAATGCACGTGTATTTTGAAAAAAAGCCAGCAAATTCAAATTGTCATCTTTTTGGCTCCAATTTTTCTGCATAATTTGAAAATTATATCACTAATTCAAATTTGACTCCAAGAATCAATTACCAAATTACCACTAATCCCAATCCTAAAACTCTAAATAGAGACCTCATTTCATTCAAATCATAAGCTTTTGATAGCCAAAATCATCTTGCTAAAAAATCTCTCAATTCTCTCCATTTTACCAAATTCACTCAAAGCTCCATTTTCAAAAAGTTAGTAAGCTTTGCATTGAAGCTTACTAATATTTGAGCTAAACCTTCATCCAAACACTTTTTTCTCCATCAATTCTCTACATCCAAGCTTTGGTAATTTATTCTTGTGATTGAATTGAAGCAAATTCTGAAGTTGTTTAATAATTCTCAAATTCAACCCTTGGTAAGTTGGATCATCATCTTTCACAATGTGATCTCTTGTGGATTTCTCGTTTTGATTCATTGAGCATTGTTTTATGATTCCATTAGTGTTATTTTCTCATAATTTGATGGAATTTTCATGCTCAATTTAATCCATGATCATAAGGTGTTTGATGAAAAGTTGGAACAAGAATTTGATCTTTAAAATGCTGTTTTCTACTGATTTTTAACAGGTTGCAATCAATTGTTGTAACATTGCTATTGATTGTCACAGAAAATTGATTTGATAAAAAAACTGCACTGATGCAATAGGTTACTGTCTAAGCACAATTGATTGTAACAGTGCCAAAAATACTTTTGCTGCCTTATTTTGGGGCTGTTTTGACTCAAATATTTTTCTGCTCACTCTCTTTGATGGATAATTTGGATTGCAATTTTAAATGTCTAATTTGTTTTTAAATTCAATGGACTTTGTGATGTAGATGAAGTTGGATAAATGTTCATCAATTCAAATCTACCTAAGAGTGAATTATTTAATTCATTTTTGGTGCTTTGGATTAATGATATATTTAGTACTTTAATCCATCTAGAGGAGTGGTTGAATTTAAAGATGAAAGAATTTTGAAATGGTGATCCAAATTAACTTATCATTCCCTTCCCTCTTCATCTTATCCCTTTATTTTTTTAATTGTGCTACATGTTAAGGGATGGTGATCTCTATATAATTTATCCAAACATGAAGTACATAGATTGCTATTGACCGGCCTTAAAATAGGTGCGACTTTTACATAAGTCCACTTACGATTGCTTAACATAGCGCTAAATTTTGTCCCGATTCAAATAAATGATCATTCGTGGCCCAAACTTATGATTGCAAGCCCAAGTATGTTAATTTGATCTCTTTGATCTAATAACCTTGAGATTCATTGTGTGGAGGCTTTGGTTCTACCAATCCTCTAATGGATCTACAACACCTTTGGTCAACGCAGATCACATAAACATCGTTGATCATTAAAATGTCACTTTTTAGGATTCCAAAATGGATGATATACTTGACAAAAAGCAAATGCAACTTGTTGTATGGAGGCTTTGGTTCTACCAATCCTCTAATGAGTTCTAAATGCAAGTTTCAAGATGGTCATCCAACTAACAACTAATTTCTAACAATTGACTTTACTTTATGCTTTTATTTTTTATGCTTTATGTACCATTTACTTTTTGCATTTACATTACATGCTATTTTCACCTTTGCTCACTTGAGCATTTACTTTTATGTCATTTTTATTTTGCTCACTTGAGCTTTTCTTTTCCTTTTAAAGACACTTAATAATCAACATGAACCATAAAAGTCATTAATGATACTTGGACTATTTGGTTACTATCCTTGGCATTATGGAGCATTGGACTTCTTGGACTTAGGATTAGAGACCTTGGCCTACCTTGGAGACTTTGTGACTTTATTTAATATTTTGTCTGGAGTTCTTGAGGTTTACCTCAAGACATTGGGTTGTTTGTTTGTTTTGTGTGCAGGTTATTGCGATTACATACTTTGTTTGTAATTTGGAATTCACCCGTACACAGCCGTTACTCTGCCCAATTTTTGTGAAGACTTAATACACTTGAAGTTTGGTTTTCTCAAGAGGTCTAGTATCTTTGCTTGCTTGGTTTCAATCCGAAGAATGGGAATTCTATATTGACTCATAATGTCAAGTATTGGCTTATTGTTGGTTAGATGGTTCTTATCCCTAGCTTTTACCTTATGCCTTAGGATAATCTCTTCTTCTCCTCCCATCTTCTTTAATTTCAAAAAATCTCCTCCCTCCTTTTTAAAAAACTCTTCTTTTTTTCCTTCTAAACTTGAAACACTTTCATAATAAACTTGGACTTAGGTCCATGCATTTTCAAAACATTTTCATAAAAAAAAACTTCAATCAATTTAATAATACCTTGACATTTTTGTGAGAAGACTAAAAGTCAATCAATCTCATTTCAAACCATTTTGCCACTTTGGCTTTTATCTTTAAACTTTTCTTAAAAGATTAGACTCTTGTCAATCCTTGTAGTGATGCAAACAACTATACTTATACAATATGTAGTGAAGTGATATATTTTCCACTTGGGTGATGAGTGAGGCATTGTTGATTTTAAAATCCAAGCCATATCCTCTACTTTGAGATGATGAAAATTCTCCTTTCTCATGATTGTGGGTAGTAAGTATGTTTTCCACACAGACAATGACGATGATGTCTTATCTCATAAAATTAACCAACGCACTTGTGTTTCAAATTTTTAAAAGAGGAACTACGTGTACCCTGATCCCCTATTGCACAAAAGGTGGTACATAGTTACTAAAGTTTCACAACCGCGGTGGGTGCAAAAATCATAAAAATATTTCTTTTCTCACCTCCACCATACATTTTATATATAACACATTTTCATAGCCAAAATATACAGATTTTTTAAAGAGGTTCCTGTGGAGTACGGTAGATGTTTAGGGTGCTAATACCTTCCCTTTGTATAACCAACCCCTTACCTTGAATCTTTCCCCCTTTTTGGGTTATTCGCTCTTTTCCCATTCCTTTGGAAACAATAAAGCGCGATGGAGATTTTTATTTTAATTTGTATAAAGTCTAGTCAATCCAATGGCTTAGTCTTGAACATTTCTACCGCTACAACACCACAAAAGACTCACTCAAATTAGGCAAAATCAACACCGGAGCAGTCGTCAACCTCTTCTTTAACTCTACAAATCTTTCTTCGCACGCAACATCCCACACATAAGCTTGCCCCTTTCGAGTCAACTGAGTCAATGACAAAGACAACTTAGAAAATTCTTCAATGAATCTTCGATATTAACCTTCCTTTTGAACCCCAAAATTTTCCCTCCCGTTTTTACTCAAAACATGCTCCTAGAGGTCCTCAATTGCTCAAAGTGGACCAAGAATTGATCAAACAAATCCTCCTCCTAAGCAATGAACCTCTAATTAGGGTTTCACTTTTCAAGATGTGTGAGCCCCACAGGTATAAAATGTTTTCCATGGCCCTAATATGCCTTCAAGGTTGTCCATGACAAATTTCATGCCTTACACTACAAGTTTGCTCAGTCAATTACTCAAATGCTGAAAAATTAACTATACTAGGTCAAAAGTCAATTGTTGCCCAAATACAGTCAAACTTCAAGATTTTTGGTCAACATAAACATTTTGAAGTGATATACATCAATTGATCAAGGGCTGATCATGATTCCTCAAGAAATTCTCATAATCTATCAAAAGTCAAGAATTGCTAAATTATGGTTTCTATAGGAAAGGTCAACTAAACTTTGACCAGGCACAACTTTCACATACTTCATCCATTTCCCCCCAAATAAATCTCATTTTGAAGAGAATCCAATACCCCACAGCTTCTTTTTTTTTCCTCAAGTCCAAGAAATGCACCATTTGAAAGATACAAGCTCATACATTACAAGTCATTTTCAAAAAGTCAACAAAAGGCACTTTTTGTCAAGACCATTTACATCAAGATAAAGTATTCAAATGCAAAATTTATAAAAAGAGGGATTGAAGTAGACATCATGGGATTTCCAAAAAGTCCAAGATCATCATCATGAGATAAAAATTGAGCAAGTTATGGCTTGCCCAAGTTGGGAAAATTTTGGAAAATTCAAGAATGGTGCATTGAGCAAACTTAAATTTTTAGGTCAATAGCCTAATTTCTTGGACTTCAAACATCTTCCTAAGCTTATAGAGGACCTCTAATTTAATTCTTACCTTGTTTTGCATTTTTTAGCTATTTTATTCATATTTATTTTGTTTTTATTCACATAAATACAAGATAAATTATATAAAATAATGAATGATGGATCATGACACTTGGGCTTTTGGTTTGGATTAATTTTAGGCCCATAAACACGTGCAGGGGGTGTCCAGATTCATTCAGAATCAAACAAGGCATGGAATCTCATTTTTGGCAAGAATTCAAAATGACATTCATGGCTTTAAACCATGGCTTAATGCCTTGATTTCTTTCCTTATTACTTTGTTCCCTCCCTCTCCACTATAAGTACAAGCCATTTACAAGCCTCATGCACGCAGACACACAACCTAGAAAGAGCCACGAAAATTGCAAAAAATCTCCAAAGTTGTCAAATTTCAAACACCCATTTCTAGTCCTCCTCAGTCCAAACCAAGGATTCAAACATCTCCCTGAGACTTCCAGGAACTCAATCCAACCCTCTAGCACACGGTTCCACGCCCAGATCAAGCAAACCATCACCATTCCATTTTGGTATTTTTGGTAATCTCAAACTCTCTTTACATGTAATATAAATTGATTCTATTCACATATTCATGTTATTATAGTTTCTTGTTGATGTTCCAATGTATCTCATGTGAGTTATAGTGCAAGGATCGTAGGACACCATTGTTAGGGCTTAAGAGTGTTTAAGCTTCAGATTCGTTGATACAGGAACTTTTGAGACAAAAGGTCACCACCACTGAACTAGTAGCATACGAAATAGGGGGTAGCCTTAATCTCAAGCCTTGATTTTGCCTTTTTTGCAGGTTTAAGTTTTTGAGGCAGCCGGAGAAGGTGCTTGGAGTTTGACTTTGACACCCCTGCAATTGGTTGACTCTGGTGTAGTCTGCATGGAAGAATGATGCAATCCTATTGGCCTGTTTGAATTAGCGCACAATTTTATTTAAAAAAAATATATTTGACTTTGTTTTTATATATAATACAATGCGTTTGGTATAATGCGCGAATGAAATGGCAGCTCAGTTGGTAATGGCGTGCGTGAAAAAGGGAAATGACCTGGGTTCGAATCTCAGGTCCAGCATTTTACATTTTCTAACATTTCTTTGCAGGATTCAGTGCGTTGCACCCCTAAGCGTTCACCATATACCTTCATGTTTGAGCCTTCTGATGTGATGCAAAGAAATCTGGCCATCCTGGGGTGCATTTCCACCATGAAACTCCAAGGGTGGTGCCTACTGGATCATTATTGGGATGTTGGACTCAGGCTTTTGGGCCTAACAAAAATTCCAAGCGCACCCCCCTGTTTACTAATTATCTCCAGGCCCAATTTGCTTTTTCTTTATATTTATTTGTTATATTATTTATTTCTTTTAATCATTTCTTTTAACAAATCATAAAATCAAAAAAACAATAATAGAATTAGGTTTTCTTAAATTAATTTTTATTTTGTAAATTAAATTAATTAATTATTTGGACATTATTTTATTAGTTTAAAATCAATTAGACTTAGATTCATTTCATTCAAATATTTTCTTAATAAAAACACAAAAATAGTAGAATTAGTAGAATTAATTGAAAATCATTTTTATTTTATTTAATTAATTAGGATCATATTTTCTTTCCTCACTTTAGTTTTAAGTATTTTCTTAATAAACAAAAGCAACCAAAAAAGACTTTCTTGTTTACTTAGAAATTTTTAGGGTTTTAGACGTATCTTTCTCAATTCCCGCATGTTCATTATTTTCTTTCTATTTTTCTTTTTCATATTTTTGTACCTGCTGATGGGATGTAATAGATTAAAATAGGATTTTATCGCTTTCTTTATTTTCCCCCAATTTGAACATGTAAATACCCCCTTCCCAAAACATTGTAATAGCGTAGGATTTAAGTTCTCGCACTTTAAATTTCTGCAAAATGTTAACTATTAGTAATTAAGCTTGTATGGAAAGACTAATAACAAAACGCTAGCAAACCTAATAAAAAGAGATAAATGAACTGAATTGAATCATTGCACACATGCACTTCTAAGGTACGCCCACTTTGGTTGCCTTCGGAAAAACAGTCATGTCCTTCGAGACAATCCATGGTGGTTAGAATCATAGCTCCTCCTGAGAAAATGTTCTTAACCACAAATGGCCCTTCGTATATGGGGGTCCATTTTCCCCTGGGATCACCTTGCGGTAGTATGATTCGTTTGATCACTAGATCCCCGACTTGATATTCTTGACGTCTGACTTTCTTGTTAAAAGCTTTGATCATTCTCTTTTGATACATCTGACCATGACAAATAGCAGTAAGTCTCTTTTTATCGATTAGATTCAGCTGATCAAGTCGGGTTTGGATCCAATCGTCTTCGTTCAAACCCGCATCCTTCATAATCTTGAGAGAGGGTATCTGGACTTCGATGGGTAGGACTGGCTCCATGCCATACACCAAAGAGTAGGGTGTTACCCCTGTCGACATCCGTGCTGAGGTACGGTACCCATGAAGAGCGAATGGTAACATCTCGTGCCAGTTTTTGTATGTCACCGTCATCTTCTGCACAATCTTTTTGATATTCTTGTTAGCTGCTTCAACAGCCCCATTCATCTTCGGCCGGTAGGGAGAAGAATTATGATGTTGTATCTTGAACTGTTTGCAGAGCTCAGTGATTATTGTGTTATTGAGATTTGTACCATTTTCAGTAATAATTCTCTCTGGGACACCATATCGACAGATCAGATTGTGTCGGATAAACTGCGCCACGACGTTCTTGGTTACTATAGCAAAGGAAGCTGCCTCAACCCACTTTATGAAGTAATCAATTGCTACCAGAATGAAACGATGCCCGTTAGACGCAGTAGGTCTAATCTCGCCGATCATGTCGATGCCCCACATTGCAAAGGGCCATGGAGCTGTCAAGACGTTCAGAGGGACTGGAGGCAAATGCATCTTATCAGCATAGATTTGGCACTTATGACACGTTCGAGAGTGTCGATAACAATCGGCTTCCATAGTGGCCCAGCAATATCCTTCCCGTAGGATTTCCTTAGCCATGGTGCGTCCACTAAAATGTGTTCCGAAACTGCCTTCATGTAGATCCGTCATGATCCTTTCTGCTTCGTTCTTGTCTACACACCGTAGTAGTGTGGAGTCATGGTTGCATTTATATAGGATTCCATTACGGAGAAAGAACTTTGCAGCGAACCTTCTCAGAAATTTCTTATCGTTGTCAGATGCCCCTTCGGGATACTCTTGAGTTTCGAGATACCTTTTGACTTCGTGAAACCAGGGTTTGTCTGCCACTTCTTCGGTATCGATTTCACGGCAATGTGCTGGTTCATCCAATATCTCAATGGTGATTTGGGGAGCTTCATTATCCCACCTGACTTTGAACATTGACGACATGGTAGCTAGCACGTCCACTAACTGATTCTCTTCTCGTGGGAAATGTTCAAAGGTGATCTCTTCAAAATGCGGAAGCAGTGTCAGTATATACTCTTTGCAAGGGATAAGGTTCGGGTGCTTCGTATCACACTCGCCTTTGATCTGACTTATCACCAGAGCAGAATCCCCTAATACATTCAAGAACTTGATCCTTAGGTTAATAGCAGCTCGAAGGCCCATGATGCACGCTTCATACTCCACCATGTTGTTGGTGTAGTTGAAACATAATTGGGCAGTGAACGGAGTATGACAGCCCTCGGGAGATATGATTATAATGCCAATGCCGTTACCCAGTGTGTTTGAGGCTCCATCAAAATACATAGACCATCGGGATCCTTCCTCGGGTCCTTCATTTAGTCCAGGTTCTTCGTAGTCAGTCACTAATATAATATTTTCATCCAGGAACTCGAAATTCATGGACTGGTAATCATCGACGGCCTGATGAGCCAAATGATCAGCCAATACACTTCCCTTGATTGGTTTTTGGGTTTTATATTGTATGTCGTACTCATTTAAGATCATTTGCCACCTTGCTATCCTTCTGGAGAGCGCGGGCTTCTCGAAAATGTACTTGATCAGATCCATCTTTGATATCAACAAAGTAGTGTGAGTCAACATATACTATCTCAGTTGGCGAGCAGCCCATGCCAAAGCGCAACAAGTTTTCTCGAGCAATGAATATCGTGTCTCACAGTCGGTAAACCTTTTGCTAAAGTAGTATATTGCATGCTCTTTTCGACCAGACTCGTCATGCTGCCCCAGCACACACCCCATTGAATTGTCTAGCACTTTCAAGTATAATATCAAAGGTCTTCCTTCAACTGGAGGCATCATAATTGGTAGTTCTTGAAGGTATTCCTTGATTCTTTCAAAAGCGTTCTGGAATTCATCATTCCACTTTACCACTTGATCTTTCTTCAGAAGCTTAAAGATTGGCTCACAAGTAGCAGTTAGATGTGAAATGAATCAGGCAATATAATTTAGGCGTCCCAAGAAACCTCTAACTTCCTTCTCTGTACAGGGAGCCGACATCTCTTGTATGGCTTTCCCCTTTTCAGGGTCTACCTGAATACCTTTGTCACTGACGATGAATCCCAGAAGCTTACCAGACTTTACCCCGCAGGTGCACTTGTTCGGATTTAACCTCATCTTGTACGTCTTCAACCTATCAAAAAGCTTTTGTAGATGATCAAGATGTTCTTCTTCAGTTTGAGACCTGGTGTGATGTCATCAACATAAACCTCGATCTCGTGGTGAATCATATCATGGAACAATGTGACCATGGCGTGCTGATAAGTTGCCCCAACATTCTTCAACCCAAAAGGCATTACCTTGTAGCAGAAGGTGCCCCACTGCATAATGAAGGTTGTCTTCTCCATGTCCTCAGGAGCCATCTTGATCTGGTTGTAGCCAGAAAAACCATCCATGAAGGAGAAGATCTTGTGTTACACGGTGTTTTCGACTAGAACATCAATGCGAGGAAGTGGGAAGTCATCCTTGGGGCTTTCCCTGTTTATATCTATGTAGTCTACACACATCCGTACCTTACCGTCCTTCTTAGGTACCGGAACAATGTTGGCAACCCACTGTGGATAATAAGTGACAACTGAGAATCCCGCGTCAAACTGCTTCATGACCTCTGCCTTGATTTCTCTGACATTTCAGAGCGCATATGGCGTACCTTCTGCTTTACCGAAGGGAAGTCTTCTTTAGTCGGAAAGCAATGTACCACAATATTAGTGTCTAAACCAGGCATGTCTTCATAGGACCAGGCGAAGATCTCAACATAGTCGTGTAGCATCTGTATTAACCGTTGTTTGACACTAGGCTCCATATTCGCACCTATTTTAACCTCTTTCCTGTCTTCCTCTGTACCCAAATTTACTGACTCAACTGGCTCTTCATGAGGCTGTATGGCCCTTTCTTCCTACCGTAATAGTCTAGCAAGTTCTCCAGGCACCTCACAATCGTCCTCACATTCGTCCTCGACTTGGTTGATCAGATTTTTGAAGTCATAACTGGCAGTAGCAGAGCTGTTATCAATGGGATCCAGAGTGGATATGGATCTGCAGTATGATACGTGAGTGTGTGTAAGAGAATATCTGTTTTGATAAAGTGAAAGATAGAAAAGAAAAACAAGGAGCGCAAAATTTGTATGCAAGAAACGTCCAATGATTTATTAATGATATATGAAATGACAAATAATGGCCCTCACAAGCAAAGCCAAGGTGCCTCGGGCAAGGCACCGGGCCGTAAAGTTTCAAATTGTTTATTACAAATCTTAAAACAAATGAGTCAATTACTGCGGAATAAAAGAAACAGGTATGAAGTCCCTAGCCGTCCAGTTATTCGGTCCACCGTTGGTTGTTGGGTAGATCCAGCTGTCGATGTCTGAATCCTCTTCACTGTCTTCAATTACATTAATTCCCCGGTTGCTGATGTGCATGGGAGGTCCTCCAGCCCGAGCGTGCCCAACAGCCCTTTGAGCCCCTGTAGTAAATCCCAAACCAAATTTGTCAGTTTTGTGAGTGAAATCAGGGAGCTGACCCTAATTGGTACACCCACCTTCTTCAACCACAGCCCTGGCGTCCTTGAGAGAAGCCATCTTCAATGGAGGTTTGTTGGTAGTAACTTCAGTTGATGCCAAGATCTGAGGGACCTCTTTGAAATTATGACAAGGAGTTTTTATGAATTCCCCGTCCATCTCTACGTAGCAGAAGGAATTGAGGTGACTCACCATATATTCTTCTTCACCTCTCACTTTGATAATCTTTCCCTTCACTGGATACTTCAGCATTTGATGGAGTATGGAAGTAACTGCCCCAGCCTCATGGATCCAAGGACGACCCAACAAGCAAGAATACGACGGCCTGATATCCATCACGTAAAAGGTGGACCCAAAAGTCTGAGAACCCACTTTGATAGGGATGTCTACCTCCCTCTGCACCATTCTCTTCGATTCGTCAAAAGCCCTTACCACAATGTTACTCGGCTTTAGAGTCAAACCCTCACAATCCAAACGGTCCAACGCTTTCTTCGACATAACATTCAGTGAAGACCCGGTATCTACCAGCACATGAGCCATAGTGGTGCCCCTGCACTCAATCGAGACATGTAGAACATCACTATGTTTCCTTCCTTTCAGTGTCAGATCTGCATCTGAGAAACCCAGCCCATTGTCAGAAGTCAGGCTAGCCACACAATCTTTGAACTGATCTGCTAAAGTTTCCTGCGGCACATGCGCAGTCTTAAGAAATGCAATCAAAGCCTTCGCATGGGCTTCAGAACACAACAATAGGGATAACATGGATATCTTTGACGGGGTCTGCCCCAGCTGCTCGACCATATTTTAGTCGCTCTTCTTAGGATTTTCAGTATTTCCTCTATTTCTTATTTAGAGGCTTCCACAACGATTTTCTTAGGTGCCTCCGTCCGGGCAGGCTCGCCTATAATTTCCTTGCCCCGAGTCCCAGACGGCTCAGCAGCAGGGGTAATAATTGGAGTAGGAACAGGAGAAATGTTAGGAGTGCTGGTTGGAGCAGCAGCTGGAATAATAGTAGGCTTGATGATCTTCAGAGCAATCTCAGGAGAGAAAACCCTTCCACTTCGGGTAACCTTACTAGTCCCGACAATATTACTGACATCATTATCAGCTTCTTCATTCTTCAGATCTTGCTTAATGCCATTATAGTACACATCAACACCATAATGCCATGGGACAGTCTTGTCTGAGGTGTACGGGATGGGACCAGGAACAATGATTATCAGCGGAGAAATTCTTTGAACAGGTGTAATCCTAACAGGTATTCTCGAGGAAACCTTGGAAGGATTGGAGGAAATGGTTATAATAGCGACATCCTCATTTGGAACAATAGGAATCATAGTCTTCTCGAACAAAATCTCTTTATTATCCATCAAGCGCTGAACACTTGACTTCAACAAACGACAACCAGAAGGTAGAATCAAACACATGTGGCAACCTTCACCACAACCCAGAAATAAACCGGCCAACAACAAATTCTTCTTAACAGTCATAAGAGGAGTAGAAATTTCTTCAACAGAGGTCACAAACAAATCAGTGTCAATAACATTAACTCCACGACCATGTTTGGGCATGGGAGCAGTTATAACATTCAGCTTTTCTGGAGCATCGAATTCTATCTCCTTGGCTTCAAGCAAGTCTTGTACTTTGTTTCTTAGAGCCCAGCAATCATTTGTATCGTGGCCAGGACTCTCAGAATGGTAGGTGCACCATGCTTTGGGATTGTATCCGAGAGAGGTAGTGTTTGGGTTCTTAGGAGCCTCTCTTAAAGTTGCCAAGTTGGATTTTAATAAGTGAGGTAGAACTTCAGCCAAAGTCATGTTGATGCATGTAATCTGCCGTTATGGTCTTTCCACCCTTTGTTGATTGTTGCATTGTGGAGCAACTGCGGGTCTTGGTATCACTACAGCATTTACCATTTGACGATGTTCAAATCTGCTTTGGCCCCTCGGGCTATAGACTGCACTGGCTTCCTTCTTACCAGCGGAATGCTTCTTTGCTGAACTCGACGAGGCATCCTTCTATATTTTACCACTCCAAATTCCAGCTTCTACTCTTTCTCCAGTTAAAATCAGATCGGTGAAACCAGATGACAAGTTGCCGATTAAGTGATTGAAAAACAGACCTGATAGTGTTCCTAGAAACATATCAACCAACTCCCTATCAGATAAAGGGGGTTGAACTCTCCCAGCCAGGTCTCTCCATTTTTTAGCATAATCTTTAAAACCTTCGCCTGCACCCATGGACATACTCTGGAGTTGAGTACGAGTGGGAGCATGGTCGGCATTATACTGATACTGCTTGTAGAAAGCAATAACAAGATCTTCCCAGTTTCGGACACTGGCTCCCTCCAACTGGTAGAACCATTCAAGCTGAGTCCCTGACAGACTATCTTGAAAGAAATGCACCCACAAATTTCTATCAGTGGTGTGGGGTTGAATCTTCCTGACGTACGAGCGACGATGGAGTTTTGGGCAGGACACCCCATCATACTTGGAAAAAACCAGATCTTTGAACTTCTGAGGGATGACCACTCCCGATACCAAACCCAATTCTTCAAAATCTAACCCGGGTATCCTCTGAACTTCCATGGCACTCAAGCGATCTTCCAACTGCTTGTATCTATCCTTAGCAGGAGGATATTTCTCATCGTTGTAATATGTATCATTGTCAGAAACTGCAGGACTATGGTCCTTTTCCCCTTCTTGGTTCTCCCCTTCCTTGGATGAAGAGGTCAGATTAGTTTGTTGCTTCAACCTTTCTCCAAACCTTCTTCCCATTCAGAATACCGACAACTTTCTTCTTCTTCTTCTTCTTCTCTTTCAGAATGAGGGCTTTCAGATCCTCTTGCCCCTTAACCAAACTTATGAACATCTGTTGGAACTGGGCGTTATGTGCCTGAAGATCTTTGATGGCTTGATCGGAAGATATTTCTGTTGAAATAAACAGCGAAGAAGATGAGAAACCTGTAGTGGTACCTGTAATGATGTGTATGATAATGGGATGCGCATGTAATGATTTCAAAGACTTCGGGAAATTTAAATTTGCAAACCAAAATAAACAAAAACTTTATTAGCTTAAATTTGAAGGTTCAAAATGCCTTTTAAGGCGTTACAAATAAGTAAATAAAACAAATCTGAAACTAGAAAAGAAAAATCAAAAGTCCCATGGACGCTTTCTCTTTGTGCTGATATAATCATTGAGCACTCTTTCTTCCTAGAGCTGCCTGGTAAGCTTTAAAACCTTCCTCTCTTGATCATGGAACTATTCCCTGTAAGTATCCCGCTTATTCTTCAGCTGAATCCAAGACCTCTGTAACTCCCCAAGATCAGTGGGCATGTAAGGATAGAGAACCGTGTAAGGAATGCCTTCTTCAGTAGTGGGCTCCACAATCATTGGTAATACGACCACATAATGCAGCATAAGCTTCTGGGTACAAGCTCGTACCCACTGGAGGTAAGGCTCCATAGAAATGGAAGTCTTTGGTTCCAAATCTTTGGAGTCAGATCTATTTACCATGCCCCAAGCTTGTATGAACCTCCGACGATACTCATTAACATCATCCTCATAGTTGAATATAATGCCCTCAATAAGTAACTCATGGGGACCATCCCTTCGAGCATGACCAAATTGTCGCAGAGCTAGACAAGGATTGTAAGTTATACCCCCTCTGATACCAAGTAATGGGACATTAGGGTACTCCCCACAGCTGTCAATAATAGCAATGTCTTCCATAGCTCGGGAACACCAAAGAATATCCGTATGAGCGAGTGACATTATCCTGTGCGACCAACTCAAACCTTCTTCATACTTCGATACAGACTTAGGGAGGTGAGAAATAAACCACCTTGACAGCAACGACATGCAGCACATAAGAGTCCCTCTTCTCTTCACGGTACGAGTATGGAGAGCGTGCAAAATATCTCCAAGCAAGGTAGGCACAGGGTTGCGAGAAAGGAAAATCTTGATAGCATTCACATCTACGAAGGAGTCCGGATTAGGGAAGAGAACTAAACCATAGATAAGAAGAGCCAAGACCTCCTCAAAAGCCCGAAAATCCAAATCATCCCAAAATTGCTGAGCCTTGTCTATCAGAAATTTGGCTAGAAAACCCTCAACTTCGCTTCGAGTTTCCTAATTGGATACCACATCGGCCCATTTCAAATGCAAAGCTGAGGCAATGACTTCTGGCTTAGGAACTTCTTCTATACCTGTGAAGGGTACCTGTTCAAGAATGGGTATGCCCAATAGCTGAGATAATTCTTCCAAGGTGGGTACCAACTGATAATCTGGAAAGGTGAAGCAGTGATACTTAGGATCGAAGAATTGAAAAAGTACACTCATCATCTATTCATAAATGTTTGAAGTAACCAGGCTGAGAAGTTGACCGTGTCTCTTAATGAAAGTAGAAGTTTCATAAACTCTTGATACTAGCTCTTTGAGTTGAGAAGGTATCTGCACAAAGCTGATTCGGATAGTATTTCTATGCACAGAAGCCATGATCTGCAAAACAGAAGAAAGATAAATTCCCTTGGTCTTTGAAATGGTTAGTGTAATGAAGCATGAATGCCATGTTATGATGCATGATGTCATGATAAACCATAGGTATAGCAAACATAGTCAAGTCACATAAATCCCTTAGGTTTAAGGCTTGCATGAGGTCAAAGGTAATACCCTCTTGAAGTTAAGTTGGTTTCAAACATGTCCTAGAAAAGTAACTGGGTTCTAGAGGATCTCAATATACCTGACCATCCTTTATCGGTCATGGTTTCATCTCACGCAATCTTTTCTTGCAGCCAAAATATTCCGAAAGTCTGGTCTCAATAAGTGTAGCATCGAGTATCAACCAGTTCTCAGCTCTACACTGAGGCCGGCTATCTCGCTACTTTCTAATGGCCAAGTTGTTCAACTAAGGTTCTAAGGTTCGTTAGTGCTTCACGACACCACGCGGCGGCCCCGTATTCTCCTCGTTTCACCACAAGGGATACCGGTACCAACTAAAGTGCCACACCAACGTAGCTACTGCTTCAACCGTATTGGTCTAAACCGTAAAGTTCCCTCATAGTCTATTGCTACTTACCTAAAAAGTGTTCCCCAGATCCGGGTGTAAGATCTATATTAACCCCAAACAGAGCCCTCAAAAATAAAGCAAACAAAGCAATCAAGAGAAGCAATTTTAATGACCTAGATCCTAAGGTATACCCCACTTATCATTCCCCAACAGAGTCACCAGTTCTGTGATACGGTGGCAGAACCGACTGTTTAATACTGGTTTGCATTTTGCGTTTTTTGTTTGCAAAATGTCGCAGTAAGCAAGAGTCGCCACCGAATTTTATTTCACCCAACCAGAAAGGAAAAAAGTACAGAAAAAATCCTTTTTTCGAGATTTTGAGTACGGGGGGTAGATTATAGAAAGGGAAGGTGTTAACACCCTTTCTATCCGTAGTTATCTACGAGCGCTTAGGTACTTGCTCATTTTTAAATTGCTTGTGTGTGTGCTTTGCTTTGGAAAATGTTTTACTTCGTGATAATCCTTGTATCAGTCCTCAAGGATGTGACGGAGTTGTTTTGAAAATTTGTTTGAAAAGTGTAAGTGTGAAAAGTTTTGATTTGAGCAAGTACCTACTAGCATCTACCTACTCGAAAAAAGACCGTTTATATTCTTGTTTCTTTTAGACAGCGTTATCCTACTATTGAGAAATAGGTAGCCCCATCGTTGGAGTTGTAAGAGTCAATTCGAAAGGGACGTATGGTCACTAAAGCAATATTAGGACACCTTAGTAGTAACCCTAGAGTCTTAAGATCTTTTCGAGGCAACATTTATGAGGCAACATTTCTGAGGCAACATTCGAATGGGACATTTGATCTTTTAGACAGGAGGGCAACCACTAAGACACCCTATGCTTAATGATCGTTTACCGAAGGCAACCAAAGTGAGAGTATACCCTAAGAGTGAATATGTACGAGTGATTTATTTTCAGTTTATTATCTTTGCACATTAGGGTTTTCTAACCATTTTAATTTTGTCATGCATTCTTGCCATACAATCCTAAACATACATCTAACAGTTGAATATTTGCAGGAATTAAAAATGCGAGAAAATAAACCTAGCTATTACAAGGCTTCAGGGGGAGGGATTAATTACATAACCAAAAATCGGAGATTTAAACAACAAATAAAAACCCTAAGTTAACTATTACAAATCCTGAACAGTTACAAAATTGAAGATGTGAAAAACACAAGAAGGGGGGTTGAATTGTAAAACTTAAATCAAAAGTGCAGACAACACTGTATTTTTATCCTGGTTCGTTTGATCTCAAACTACTCCAGTCCACCCGTCAAGGTGATTTCGCCTCTCTCCAACGAGGTCTTAATCCACTATAATCAATTGATTACACAACTACTTTAACAACTGTTAAAGCCTTCTTGAGTATAACCACAGACCGATTTATCTCAAGGAAATTCTCTTACAGATAATTGAACAAACTATGTGTTAATGTTTTCTAACAAAACTATATATCACAACTGTGATAATACACAATATTAAGCTTAGAATGAAACTTGGACTGCTAATGCTTTTGAGTAGGCGTGGTTGAAAGCTTTAGCAAATTGTATGAGTGAGTTCTTTTATGTAGGCGTGTATATGCGTGAAGATTATTAGCCTTTTCTTTTCTCACATAGTCTTGTTTAAATAGCCAAGGAAGGGATATTCATAAATCACTTTCAATGATAATAACGTTCTTTCCTTTTTGAGAAGATCTTGTCTTGGAATAAAGCCGTTGGTAATTAATCTGTCTTGAATGCTTAGTAACGCTGACGCTTCAGAGTCTTCTCTGCTTATGGTAACCAGAGTGTTCTTGGCTTTAACTTATTCTGACACTTCTGAGTGCTGATGACTTGGTAAGGATCTTGATCAGAGTCAGAGTATTTTATGCGCAGATTCTGGTCATCAGGCTTCAGCGTATGATCTGGTAACTTCAGCGTGTAGCATATGTTTTGATCTTCTGATGCTGACATATCTTCTGATGCTGATGTTGATATTGATCTTCTGATGCTGATTCCATCAGAACTTCTGTAAATACACAATTTTAAGTAGCATATATGTCTTATATATAAATCTTACAATTTATTTATTCTTGTATTTTGTTATCATCAAAACTCTAATTGAGGGTTGTAGAATCAAACTATGTTCTAACAATCTCCCCCTTTTTGATGATGAAAAAAAACAAGATTTTTTTCCAATTAAAAATAGAGAATAAAAGGTATTAGAGATTAAAAATAAGGAATAAAAGGTATCAGAGCAACAAAGAGAAAAACTCCCCCTGAGTTGATTACTTCCCTTTATTTCCATGAGACTTTGAGCATCCGAACTTCATTGAACTTTCTTTGAGCATCAGAACTTTTATAGTATCAGAGTTCATCAGATTCATCAGATTTTTGTACCTGTAAGCTTTTCAGAAGAAAGAAATTCAAATATATCAGAATGTTAGAATGTTTAAGACTTATGTCTCAGTAATCCGTTATTGAAAAATATCATTCTTTCTCCCCCTTTTTGTCAGTTATCAAAAAGCATAAATAATCAGAGCTAAAATGATCAGAGCTAAAAAGCGTTTATATTAAAAAACAGAAGCAATGATAAGTTCAGAACATGTAAAAATATTACAGATAAACAAGTTATAAAAACAACAAGGAAATTTCTAAGAATGAGGAGGAAGTCGTGTGAACAGAGCTTCCAACATGCTCTTGATTTGGGTGCTGGTTTCCTGTTGCTGAGATAACATGTTCGCTATTGCATCAATTTTGGTGTCCTGCTTATCCATTCTTTCATTCATCAGCATATCAGATCTTTTCAAGTCTTCAAGGGTATGTCTGTCAAGGGAGGAAGCTTGAGGATCTTCAGAAACAGGTTGCTTCTCAGAGCTTTCTGCAGTATCTACTTCTTGACCCAAGTCTTCAGCTGGAATCATCTGTTCTTCTGACTCTGGTTAACGATGTTCAGACCAAGGAGCATTGTCCAGCGGGAAAACTTCTTCCTTAAGCAGCTTGCTCAGAACTGGACCTTCAATTTCTTTCAGCAGATTGTTGAAGTTCTGTTGAGCTTGACCATAGCTCTGTTCTTGCAACTTAAAGGTTTCAGAGCATACCCATCTTCTAAACTTTGTCCAGAGGTAGTCTGATGCAGCAGGATCAACCAATTCCAGACTTGCTTGTTTCAGATAAGTGATCCACTTCTGTATTTCTGTTTCAAAGTTCGATATGCTGGAACCAACATCTGGATGTTTAGGTTTTGGGATAACAGTTTTGTTGGTTATTGCAGCAAGGCGTTCAAGGACTGTTAAGTCAATGACAGTCTTGCTGTGGTCATCTGAATTTTTTCTAGGTGAAGGAGTGGGAGAGTCAGGAATTATGATTGGACTTGATGGGGAATTTGGTGGAGTTATTTCTGGTGAAGAGGGAAGTTGAGGAATATTCATGATGGTGCCAAAGGGCAATTGAATGGCCAGAGGTTGTGGTTTATGGGATTCAGAGTGTTGAGCCTCAGAGGTTTGAATCTCAGGTTGTGGAGATTGTTCAGGTTGAGGAGAGGGTGGATTAATTTCTGGTTGAGGAGATGAAGGTAGTGGGATTTCTGGTTCTGGAGAGAGTGGAGTTTCTGGTATTGGTGAGATGGGAATTTCTGGTTGCGGATCTGTGTTTGGATTTGGATTTTCTGTTTCGGGAGCAGAAGTGTGTTGGTCTATATAAGAAAGAACTTTTTCAAGTTTTTGTTCTGGTATGGCTTAAGTATTTGGATTTTGTGGTTGGGAGCGAGATCTTCTGAGGGTTAATGATTCAGAAGGATCAAAGTCAAGGTCAAAATCATCAAAAGTTTGAAGAGTTGGGTTTTCATATGGAGTTGGAATTGGGATAGATGTTGATACATTAGTTGAATTTAAAACAGTTACAGAAGAAGGATTACCTCTCTTCTTGGGAGTCTGTTGAGATGATCCTTCTGCAACAACTTTTCTTTTCTTTGTCTTCTTCAGAACAACATCTGGAGCCTTCTGCTGAAGATCTTGAATATTCAGATTTGGTGCTGTACCATCAGCTTTACAAGCATCCAAATATCTCAGAATTATTTCAAGTTTAGAGTCAATTTCTGAGAACAGAGGGAAGTTGTCCAGAGGGACTCTTCTGCTGGAGATTTCAGCAAAAGGAGTGACGCTGGGCTTCTTCTTAATGTTCTCTATCAACTTCATTTTCTTCAGATTTTTGGCATTCAGTTGCTTGCCAACAGTAGGTTCCAGAGTGCTGATTTCTTGAGCCTCTGTCAGATGATCAATCAGCCTATTCTCTGTAAGAATATATGATATCAGTCTTCCCAAGGGTATCCAATCCCTTTTTGTTCGCTCCTCTTCTCTTGTTTCTTTGACACTTGTTCTGAGATGGTTGAACAGAAGGTGAGCCAGATTTATCTTTACCTTCTGAGAGATGAAATAGATCAGAAACTGCTGATCAATATTAATGTAATCAGGAGAGCTGGTAGGCTTCCTGTGGTTGAAGCAGCCCAGAATGATCTTGGCCCAAATTCTATGCTTGTCTTTCAAATCCCTTATCTTGCTGGAGGGAAGCCCCAGAGTAAAGATTTCCCTTGCAATTAGGGCAACATCAGCACACCTTTCTGCCATATCAATGCAACGAACACCACCACCATTGTAGCCTATTAAGCGAGCAATAAGGTCTTCAGTGATAACAATCTTCTTCCCCATGATGTAGGACGTAACTTGATGATTTGAAGAAGAAGCGTGAATCCAAAATTCCTTTACCAGAATAGGAAATGTTGGACCCACCAACCTGTCAAAATACTTTTCCTAACCTTGAGCTTTAACCTCTTCAGATAAATCAAACCCATTCTCCTTAAGGCTGTTGAAATCCACGATTAATTCTGACAGAACCTCAAGGTTTTTGACTGGTGTTAGAAGCGTTCTGAAGGGTACTTCATATTGTTCAGATGAAACAGTTTTCTGGGAACCTGAAGAAGGAATGCTGGAAGAAGCCATGTTCACACGAGGTTTTTGTGAAAAAGATTGAAAGGTTTTCTTGAGAAAGAAGAACACTGAAATCAGAAATATTCAGAGAAAATGAAAGTGAAGGTAAAACGTGTAAATGGTGTGAAGTGTGTTTAAATAGATTTCTAAAAAGGTTTTGAAAACATAAACGTTAAGAGAGAGAAATTAATAAAGATTATTAGCATTTAATGATAGCTGATTTTAGGGGATTCAGAAAGATATTTGGAACGGTTACCCATGACATGTGTCTCAATGCATCCAATCAGCGCTTTTGCCTTTTCAGAAACGTGAACGCGTGTTCAGCCTCAGAAAATGGCTGATGACTGGATGGCACTTGTTTGCTTGAGTGAACAGCACATTTCCATCCTAGAAATGAAGCGCTCAGATCTTCATGGATAGATTCTGATACAATCTGCACTTCTAAAGTTCTGAAGAAAGATTGATCAGTAATTCACAGAAAGTAAACAAAGTTATGAAGGTTAATATATAGAATCAAAACAATTTCATTCTGGGCAGAGCTTCATGCTAAGATGTTTCAGAATGAAGTTGAACCTATCTTCAGAAAGAGGTTTTGTAAAAATATCAGCCCATTGATGGTCTGTGTTAATAAATTTTAAATTTAAAATCCATTTCTGAATATAGTCCCTAATAAAATGATGTTTTATTTCTATATGCTTAGCCCTAGAATGTAAAATTAGATTTTTGCTGAGACAAATAGCAGAAGTATTGTCACAGAAGATAGGAATGTTACTCTCAAATATCTGGAAGTCCTCAAGTTGACTTTTCATCCAGAGCATTTGTGTGCTGCATCCAGCTGCTACTATGTATTCAGCTTCTGCTGTTGATAGAGCAATTGTGGATTGTCTTTTTCTGGACCATGAGATCAGATTATCTCCCAGAAACTGGCAGCTTTCAGAAGTACTTTTACGTTCTACTCTATCTCCAGCAAAATCAGCATCACAGTATCCTACTAAGCTGTAATCACTTGATTTTCTATAAAACAAACCCAGATTAGTAGTACCTTTCAGATACTTGAAAATTCGCTTAACTGCTGTTAAGTGAGATTCTCTAGGATCTGATTGGAATCTAGCACAAATGCATACACTGAATAAAATGTCAGGCCTTGAAGCCGTCAGATAGAGAAGCAAACCAATCATACCTCTCTAGACCTTCTGTTCTACCTTTTTACTTACCTCTTCTCTTTCCAGAATGCACGTGGGATGCATTGGAATCTTTGATGGCTTACATTCTGAGAGATCAAATTTCTTTAGAAGTTCTCTGACATATTTGCTCTGATGAATGTAAGTTCCTTCTGGGGTTTGATTGATCTGAATGCCCAGAAAGAATTTCAGTTCCCCCATTAGGCTCATCTCAAATTCTGCCTGCATACACTTAGCAAACTTTCTCCCCAGAGAAGGTTTAGTAGATCCAAAAATGATGTCATCAACATAAATCTGACATACTAAAATGTCATTCTTAACTGTCTTACAGAATAAGGTTGTGTCCACTTTCCCTCTGGTGAATTCCTTTTCTAACAGGAAGTTACTTAGTCTTTCATACCAAGCTCTGGGAGCTTGTTTCAGACCATACAGTGACTTATTTAGTTTGAAAACATATTCTGGATTTTTGGAACTTTCAAAACCAGGGGGTTGGTGCACATATACCTCTTCTTCTATATAGCCATTTAAGAATGCACTCTTAACATCCATCTGATACAGAGTGATGCCTTTATTAACAGCAAAAGAAATTACGAGTCTGATAGATTCTAACCTGGCGACTGGAGAAAAGGTTTCTGTATAGTCTATCCCCTCTTTCTGACTATAACCTTGTGCTACCAATCGTGCCTTGTTTCTGATGACTTCACCTTGTTCATTCAGTTTGTTTCTGAACAACCATTTTGTTCCAATGACGTTGAATCCTTTTAGTTTGGGAACTAGATCCCATACGTCATTTCTTGTGAATTGATTTAGCTCCTCTTGCATTGCTAGAATCCAGTCATTGTCCAGAAGTGCTTCATCAATTGTTGATGGTTCAATTAGAGAAACAAGTCCCATGAGGGATTCTTCAGAGTTTCTGAAGCTAGCTCTTGTTCTGATTGGATCTTCCTTTCTTCCTAAGATTGTTTCTTCTGGGTGATCCTTGCTGCTTCTGGATGGTCTTTTCTGAAGTTGATCAACAGAAGGTGCTGGATTGCTTGCAGTGCCTCTTTCTGATGTTGAGGGAGTGTCTCTGTTGAGAGCTTTTGATGACTTGTTTTCAGTACCTGTGAATTCAACTTCCATACCTGCAAGGAATTCATTCTGCTTTGACTTTTGAGAGTCAAGCTTATCATCAAAACGAACACTGATTGATTCTTCCATAATCTGTGTTTCTGTATTGTATACTCTGTACCCTCTTGAGCGTTCAGAGTATCCTAACATAATACACTTTTGTGCTTTAGAGTCAAACTTGTTCAAATAATTTTTAGTATTCAAAATAAAGCAAGTACATCCAAATGGATGAAAATATGAAATGTTGGGCTTTCTGTTCTTCCACAATTCATATGGAGTCTTTTCCAGAATAGGTCTTATGGAGATTCTATTCTGAATGTAACACACTGTGTTTATTGCCTCTGCCCAGAAGATCTTAGCAACGTTTGTCTCGTTGATCATGGTTCTGGCCATTTCTTGCAATGTTCTGTTCTTTCGTTCTACAACTCCATTTTGCTGGGGGGTTCTAGGACAAGAGAAATCATGTAGAATGCCTTGTCATTAAATAATGACTCAAAATCTTTGTTTTCAAATTCTCCACCATGACCACTTCTGACTTTGACGATTCTAAGATCCTTTTCATTCTGAACTTGGTTGCAGAAGGTGACAAACACAGAGTGTGACTCGTCCTTGTGTCTTAAGAACTTTACCCATGTCCATCTGCTATAGTCATCTACGATTACTAACCCATACTTCTTGCCACTGACTGAAGCAATTTTAACTGGTCCAAATAAGTCAATGTGCAGAAGTTCTAATGGCTTAGAGGTGGAAACAACGTTTTTAGATTTGAAAGATGGTTTTGCAAACTTGCCTTTCTGACATGCTTCACACAGAGCATCTAAATTGAACTTCAGGTTAGGAAGTCCTCTGACCAGATTGAGTTTGTTAATCTGAGATATTCTTCTCATACTAACATGTCCCAATCTTCTGTGCCAGATCCATTGCTCGTTGTTAACATACAGAAGACACTTTACATTCTGACTTTTTAGTTCAGAAAGTTTTATTTTATAAATGTTGTTTCTCCTCTTTCCATTAAATAGGACAGTCCCATCTTTCTGACTAACAGCTTTGCATGAATTTTTATTAAAGATTATATCATAACCGTTATCACTTAATTGACTTATGGATAACAAATTATGCATTAATCCATCTACTAATAAAACATTACTTATAGAGGGAAGATTTCCATTACCTGATGTTCCAGAGCCAATGATCTTTCCTCTTTGATTGCCTCCAAAGCCTACGTGGCCTCCATGCTTAAGTTCCAGGCTTTGGAACATATGTCGTCTTCTTGTCATGTGTCGTGAGCAGCCAGAGTCCAGGTACCATGATTGGTGTTTCTGCTTTGCTGCTAAAGATATCTGCCACATGTATTATTTTATCCTTAGGTACCCATATTTTCTTGGGTCCTGATTTGTTAGTTTTACCAAAACTCTGGTTGAATTTTGGTTTGACAGAATAATTACTACTTGTATATTTGATGTCATGTGTGTGCCCATATACAAAGTGTGAATTAAGTGGAGTAAGTTTTATAACTAAATTCATGGAATTTTTTGGTGTAGGTGTTTACCTTGGGTTTTGGTAAACAACCGCTGATCCTCCAAATGGTTACTTATTTGGTTACTCGCAGGATCGATCAGATTGATCCTAGGACATAGGTTGATTTTGAAGTTTGATTAAATTGGATAAGGCTTTAAATAAAGAGGCTTTAAATGACATAAAAAGGTTTCAAGTAAATTGCATGAAGAAAGGACTTGGTAAAATAAACGAGGCTTAAAGTAAAGGGCTTCGACAGGAATGTAAAGAGGAAAGCAAGTAAATTTCTGGAAAAGTAAATGACTTTGATTAATAAAAATTGGTGTTTCACACATACATTTCTCAACAATTCTTTCTCACACGCTGGGTACTCGAATCTATATGAGTGACTTTGTATAGAATTGTGAACACACGCGAGAAACTACATGTCTACTACTATTTATACTAAAACATCCCAAGTAACCGTCGGGCAGTTACACTGCTTCGAGATCAATCCACTTGGCACGTTCTCCACGTTCGACGCTCCAGATCCTTGCACGTTTGCACGTAGTAACTGCTGGAAACCGTTTTCCCTCCAAAAGCTTTGAATTTCAAACTGCTCCACCCTGAACCATCGAACACTTTCGTCAAGAGACATCTTCGATGAGAAACTCCTTCGACGTCGAAGGCAACCAGCCTTCTTCCTTGGAAGAAATCTTCTAAGTACTTTGCCATCTTTCGACGGGCATTTCGACAGACTTAGCCAGTCGAAGACATCTTTCAGCTTTAATGGCTGACATCAATCAAAACAAAGGTGTCGAATTTAGGAGCCAACAAATTGCCCCCCAAGAATGCCTTATTTCGACTCTGAAAGAAAAAGGCATTCTTTGAAACGCCATTCGACACCTGTCTTTCCACGCTTAGTCACAAATTAACTTGTGCACTTTTTGTTGTTTTCTACCAACTATTGGCAATCCCAAGAAAACCATCATTGTTCCGTACCTAGGACGTCACTTTCAGTACGGCGTGCAGTACCAAACGTCATTTCAGAATTTGTCATTATGACAATTCCCAAAAACGAGGACGCACGCTGCGTCCCTCTATTTCTGCAGAAACGGCTAAAACAACAGGGGGCTGCCACGCGTCCCACTAACTCCTGCAATAATTAAATGGCATTTAATGTCCTCGTTATTGGGGATTTTTCCCCACTACTATAAATAGCAGCAAGTACCCCATTGTGGGACTTTTTACGCCATCTACTGCTCCTAGTGCTAACGCACCAACTGAAAATGCTAAACCCAAGGTTTTCGTCACTGCTCCGGTAGTAAATTCTATAGGCAAACGAAGAGTTCCTGAACCCTCGGATATCGCCGTTCGCGATGCCTACTCACGCCATCTTATGATCCCGGTTGGATACTCCAACCAGATCTTTGCAATGTCTGGCCCCATGTATCAAAGTATCTCTGAGGCTTTGAAGATCAAGAGCTATTTCCCGATAGTCGAGAAACTCAAACCAGTCGCATGCGCCAAGAAAGACGCAGAAGACAATGAAGACCCTGCACATGAAAAAATCGACCTCCGCTTCTTCAACAGAGGTGTTAGGGCCTTCAGGTCTTGCCCTAACCTTACCCCAGATTACGTTGCTTGGCTAGTAAAGATGGAGAAGCACCAAACTTCGATCTGGAAGGATATGGGGATCTTCGACCTAGTGATGCTGTCGAAGACAGGTTTGAACTATTCCCCGGAGATGCTGATAGCTTCTCTGCTGTTCTGGGACTACTCCCACTTTACTTTCCATCTCCCCTGTGGGATGCTAACCCCCACACTCTTCGATGTGGCCGCTATTACTGGCCTTCGACCCACCGGGGATTACTTCGATCCAGAGGAGATGTCGGAGGACCAAATTGGCTTCTCTGAGACCAAACCAACATACACCACTTTCATCAACCATTATCATGACAGGTCGACAGATGCTGTGTCGGATGTCGAACACATAGCGTTTCTAGCCTTATGGCTGACTCGCTTTGTATTTTGCTTGAAGTCTTTACAGGTGACCAAAAAGATGGTCACCCTTGCTACTCAACTGCATCATCGCCAAAACATCTGTTTGGCAGAACTGATTCTGGCTAGCCTCTATGATTCGATCAGCAATGGGGCAACTCTTCTGAAACATATCGAGGACAGGGCCAGTTTGCTACTTGCTGGGCCTTTTTGGCTGCTCCAACTGTGGCTCAATGCCACTTTCGAATCTTTCTTGCCTAAGAAGGTTCAGATAAATGAGCAAGCTCCAGCGATAGCGAACAGACGCGTCGAAGGAACCAGGCTGGCTCTGCTGACACCTATGGAAGATGGACTGGAGTTTCAGCAAACCTTCACCAACTTCGTTCTAATGTTTGCTCGAAGGAAGGAGTTTGTTTCAACTATGGCTCCATTTGCTCGACGGCAGGTAGGCCCAGCATGGTTCACAAGGCCACATCCAAGGACGTCGAGTGGTCCTAATGTTGACGAACATACAATACTGTGGGAGGCGTTCCTTACACCAAGGATCATGCCTCTTCGACTCAGGAGCTCTAAGACTCATTTGAGTCTGATTGCATACCAACCAAACCTGGTATCTCGCCAGTTTGGTATTATCCAAACCCTACCTTCTCCGATTTTTCAAAGAGAGAAGTCCATGCTGTACTTCTGCAATGATTACACCGAAGAAGCGGCCATTAAGCATATCGGAAGATATGCTGGTCGAACAATTCTCTCGCTGTTTGACTACCAGCTCAATTTCCTTTGCTCACCATCCTTCGAGGAGTGGTGGAAAAGCTATTATGCTGAGTACTTCTTCGACGAGAAGGACTTCATAGATGAGCTGCAGAAGTCTTTTGTCCTTGTGTTGGACAAAATAAAGAAATGTAAGTTCATGCTCTCACATTACTTTTTGTCTTTCTCTTCGACTGCTAGCCTGTTAACTTTTTCATTTGCTTTCAGTTGTTCGAAAGCCTGTAGCCAAAAAGGCTACAGAAGGCCAACAGGGAGGGGCCCCTTCAACAAAACCTCCACCGCCGGCGAAGACTACAGCGCCGGCGAAGACCACAAGCAACCAACAGGGGGAAGGCTCTTCGAGGAAGCCTTCTATATCGGTAACCAGATTTTCATTATTTTTTCCTGGCTTTCGATTTTTGACTTTCGATGCAATTATTAAATCGAACTCCCATTGGTTTTCTAGGCACCTTCGCCCAAGAAACGGCCAGCACTGGTGGTCGAATCTGGGAGCGATGAAGAAAGCGATTCTCCTCCTGCCCCCTTAAAAAGGCGAAAGTTGACGAAGGATGCTCCTGTTCCTGCTCCTGCTCCTGAAGGTCGAACTGTCAGAATAAAGGTTGCTGTGAGAAAGCCTAGGCCACCTCCAGTGATCATCGAGGAGCCAACTGAGGAGGAACTAAACATTCTTCTTAACAAGCCTGTCGAAAGTGACAATTCCAGCCCTGGGGCTGAAGCTAATCCACAGGTAATCCCTTAGACCTTTTTATAATTTAGGTATAGATACCCATATTCGATTGTGTCTCTTTCGATCTCTGAAGATTTGTCTTCTTTCCTTTTTCAGGACACTACTGAAAGTTCTCCGCCAAGGACCTCTGAAACGCTGGAATCTGCTGAACTTAGCAGGCCTCAGGAAAAAGGCTTGGGAAATGACGAAGCCCATACTGAGAATGAGGCCAATGCTGAAACAGTAGAAAAACCAGCGGAGGAGCCTCAAACGGAGGAACCACAGCCAGAAGCGGTTCAGGTGGTGGATCTGTCAGAAGAGAATCATGAAGAAAGGGACCAAGGCAATGCTGGCGAAGAAAATCAAGGTGCTGCTGACGAAGAGAACCAAGGTGGCACTGGCGAAGGGCACCAGGGTGACGCTAGCGAAGAGCACCAAGGTGACGCTAGCGACGAGCCACAAGTCGACGCTGGTACTGCCCCAGTCCGAGTCGAAGAGCAACAAGTCGAGGCACCTAACACTCAACAACCTCAAACCCAAGACAATGCTGTTGCAAGGGTTACCTCAACGAAGCACAGGTCGAAAGAGGATTTGGAACTCTTGAAACAAACTGACCCTGTTAGCTATCTCAACGCAATCATCGAGAGCAAGAGTTCGTCTGACGCTAGTCAGGAGGTTCCTACCCTGTCGGGGAAGTCCACTGAAACTTCTCCCCTTGATGATGCTTTGGCGAAGGTTAAGGCCCAGTTCTTCAAGAGGGACTTGATGAAGACTTTAGAGGGGGACCCCACTGCTCCATCATGCTTGAAAGAGGTCTTGAATGCTGTCGACTTTGAAGCTGTAGCTCCAGACGTTTCAGGCTTGATCATGGAGTTACACTCTATGATTGATCAAGTCTCAGCAGATTACAGGCGCCAAAGGGGGTTTAACAGTCAGCTTGAGGTGTTGTATGGCAAAAGCTCCTCTGCGTGGACTGCTGTTTCGGATACGACTTCTCGAATTGCAGAGTTGTCGAAGCAAAGAGCATCTACGCAGGAAGAAGTCGATGCCATTGATCGAGAGAACGCTTCCTTCCGGGCACAAATCGAAGAAATAGAGGCGAAGATAAACGCCAACACTGTACGCAAGGAGGAACTTCTTTCGACCATCTCAGACACCGAGAGCCAAACTGAGATCAAACAAGGCCTGGAATTCGCTGAGAGGGCCCAAAGCCTCGACGCTCAGATTGCCAAACTAGTGCAGGAGAACGCCTGGTGCAAGAAGAGGTTGGAGCTGCAGCAAGCCAAGTATCTTCGACTCAAGGACTCTCTTCCCTTTTGATTGATTCTCTTTTGTAACCATACTTTGTAATCCATATTTGACAACAATTGCCATCTTGGCTGAAATTTATAAAATTTCCATTTTGGCATTTTTTATGGTTAATTTAGTCTTATTCTTTTATTATTTTATTTTTATCTCTTGAAGTATAGGTTTGTATTTCTTCAAATATTTACCATTTACTCTCAAGAGCCTTTTATCTCCACTTAACTCTTCGACTTCATAGGCTCCACCAGAAAAAGTTTGGATAACTCTGAAGGGTCCTTCCCATTTGGGTGGCCATTTCCCCATGCTTCGATCCCTTCGATCCATGGGAAGAATTACCTTCCAAACTAGTTCTTCAGGCAAAAATACCTTAGGTTTTACCTTTCTATTATAAGAGTCTTCTACTCTTTTCTTCTGAAGCCTGAGTAGGTCGAGAGCGCGTAATCTCTCTTCGTCTAAATCCACCAGTTCGTCTAACATCATGTTCCAATAGACTTCAGAAGGAATATCATAATGCCTCTGAACCCTTGCAGATTGAAGACAAATTTCTGCTGGCAACACTGCATCATGGCCAAAAGTTAGCCTATACGGTGTTGTACCAGTGGCTTCTTTTGGGGACGTTCGACAAGCCCACAGAATCTGGTCTAACGTCTTATGCCAATTGTTTGGTTTCTTCCCAACATGTTTCTTTATCAAGCCAATCACCACTTTGTTAGCTGCTTCGACTTGACCGTTCGCCTGTGCATAATAAGGCGTGGATGTTAGGAGTTTGAAACCTGTTTCCTGAGCAAATTCCTGCATCTTTCGACCAGTGAAAACTGACCCTTGATCAGTTGTTATCGTCTCAGGGATTCCATACCTAAAGATAATGTTCTTTTGAATAAATTCAATGACATTTTCTTGGTCTACATTGACTAAAGGGACAGCTTCGATCCACTTAGTAAAATAATCAATGCCTACCAATATGTATTTCTGACTCTTTGATGATGCTGGTCGAATTTCTCCAATGAGATCCAACGCCCGTCCTCTAAAGGGCCAAGGCTTCACTATCGAGTGAAGTTCACTTGCTGGTACATGTTGGATGCCTGTATGAACTTGACACTCTTGACAACCTTTGGCGAACTCAACACAATCTTTCAGCATAGTGGGCCAATATAGTCCTTGTCGAAACAACAACCATTTCATCTTATGGCCTACTTGGTGAGCCCCACATGCCCCAGCATGCGTAGTCGAAAGGGCTATGTATGCTTCAGTTTCACTTAAACATTTCAGCAACACCCCTTCAGGCGTCTTCTTGAATAACTCATTACCCATGAGTACATAACTCAACGCCCTGTATTTTGTTTTTCGTTCTGTCGAAGCTCCTGGATTTTGAAGATAGTCCACAATGGGTTTCCTCCAATCTTGCTCTGACAAATTATCTATGAACGAAATTTCGAAGTTACTTTGATCAGCATATCCTAGTCTCGTCGATTCCAAGTCTGTTGGTGATAGACAAGTTGCTTTTATCTTTTCTCGAACTTCGATTGCTCTTTGTAATCTCGTTTTTGAAATCTTATACCCAGATGCAATCTGTGCCAAGTCGTTGGCTATTTGATTTTCAACTCTGGGTATGTGTCGAATATTGACCGCTTCAAATTTTTTCAATAAACGATTTGCTATCACAAAGTACATAATGAGATTTTCTCTTATGCATTTATATTCCTTTGTGACTTGCTTAATGACTAACTCTGAGTCTCCCATTATTTCGACTCGAGTTGCCCCCAATTCCAACAATATCTCAAGGCCAGTAATTAGAGCTTCATACTCAGCCTCATTGTTCGAACAAGAACCTGCTATTTTGTACTTGAATGTTGTTGGAATTTTATCTGGAGAAATAATCAAGACTCCTACCCCCGTTCCATCTTTATGGCTGGAACCATCGAAGTAGAATTTCCAAGGCTCTATCTCCACATAATTAATATCCTCAACTTGAATTGAGTGGTCGACTATAAAGTCTGCCACCACTTGTCCTTTCACTGCCTTAAGAGGCATAAAGGTCAAGGAGTATTCAGTTAATGCTAAAGCCCACTTGCCAATTCGACTATGCAAGATAGGTTTCGACAACATATATTTGAAAACATCAAAATGAGACGAAACATAAACATCAACTGGTTTTATATATTGCTTGAGTTTTGTACAAGAGAAATACAGACATAGACACAATTTTTCAACTTCGCTATATCTAGTTTCTGCATCATTCAAAAATCTACTGAGATAATAAATGGGTCTTTCGACTCCATTCTCATCCTCTTGGGCTAACATGCTTCCCAGAGTTTTGTCGGATGCAGCTATGTACAATCTCATACTCCTATTGCTACAAGGAGGCACCAAAATAGGTGGCTTAGTGAGGTACCCTTTGATTTTGTCGAAGGCTTCTTGTTGCTCTTGCCCCCATTCGAACCCCTCTTTATTCAGTCGAAGTAAGGGTGAAAAGGCCTGAGCTTTCCCACTCAGATTAGATATAAACCTCCTTAAGAAATTTATCTTGCCTAAGAGAGATTGCAATTCCTTCTTATTCGATGGCGCTTTCGCTTCCAGAATTGCCTTCGTCTTGTTCTGGTTGATTTCGATTCCTTTCTTGTGGACAACGAAGCCCAAGAAATCTCCAGCTTTCACGCAGAACGCACACTTCAAAGGGTTCATCTTCAGACCATGTTCTCTCATTCTTTCGAATGATTGTCGAAGGTGGTCAATATGATTCTTCCTGGAAACAGATTTTATAACAATATCATCAATATATACTTGCATAAAAGTGTTAATAAAATCATGGAAGATAGTATTCATTGCTCGCTGGTACGTTGCCCCAGCGTTCTTTAGGCCAAAAGGCATCACTACCCATTCGTAAGTGCCTAAGGCCCCAGGGCATCGAAAAGCTGTTTTCGACACATCCTCTTCAGCAATGAAAATTTGATTATATCCTGAATAACCATCGAGCATACTCAGGTATTCATAACCAGCGGCAGAATCGACTAGCATTTCCGCCACAGGCATAGGATATTCATCTTTGGGGGTGGCAGCATTCAAATCTCTGAAATCTATGCACACCCTTAACGCACCATTTTTCTTAATTACTGGCACAATATTTGCAATCCATTCGACATACCTTGTAACACGGATGAATTTGCATTTCAGAAGTCTTTCGACCTCCGTTTTGATCTTCGACAGTATCTCAGGAGCGAAGCGCCTTGGATTTTGCTTGATTGGCTTCTTCCCAGGTTTGATTGGCAACTGAAGTTCTACCAATCTTCTGTCGAGACCAGGCATTTCGTCATAATCCCATGCAAAACAGTCTTTAAACTCTTTCAGCAATTGGATTACTTCCAACCTAAGTTCTGGATCAATTTTGGCGCTGATGTAGGTTGGCCTTTTCTCTGATCCTTCGCCTAAGTTGATTTCTTCTAAAGGGTCTTGTGCTAACATTTTAATGTTGTTCGCCAAGGGATCCTTCTCGAAGCCCAAAGGCTCATCGTCATAGATGGCGTCGAGCCTCTGTTCCTGCATTTCTTCTGGCATGATATCAGGAGGTTTTGGATCGAAATCCTTTCCTGGGCCTACGGCAGATAATTGTTGATCATTGGCCTGTGTGGCCATGTACTTTACTTCGGCTTCGAGAGCCGTTATCATCTTGGTTTCGGCTACATAAGCCGAAATTCGCTTCAAAGATTGCGACTCAGTCATTATCACTGAATTCGCTTCCCCAACCAGTTGGTTGGATATCAGTTAACCCACTGAAGTCTATGTGGGACAAGTCTTCTCTGTCCCATTGGAAACCATGCTCAGGATGCAGGTATAGGGAACAAAAAGTGTTTGGCGCTGGCGCCATGTCGAAGTCAGGTGTTGGACATGGCCCTATGTGAGCCAAGTTTTTGTCGAAATCTGCCAAACCCAAGTGATTCACTTTGCCAAGGTAGTAGCTTTGATCTGCCTCTATGTTTTCGACCATCCCATCTGGACGCCATAGCAGCAGCCTTTGGTGCATTGATGAAGGCACAGCGCCAACACCATGAATCCATTCACGGCCTAACAAAAGATTGTAGTTAGGTTTGGCCGATATGACCATGAACATCGTTGGTCGAAGGATAGACCCTACTTTGATATCTAGCTGGATCACTCCCATGGTGGTCCCTATGCCGCCCTCATAGTTCGACAAGACCATGTTGTGAGGCTTAATTTCCTCATCCCTTTTGCCAATTTTCCTTAGCATAGAGTGAGGGATAATATTGATGGTTGCCCCACAATCGACCAATATTTTATTCACAGTAGTTTCTTCGAGTTTAGCCCTTATGAATAAAGGCTTGAGGTGATTTTTCATCGCCTCTGTAGGTGGCTCGAAGAAGCCATTTTGTTCCTCAGTAGTGCCATTGTCCATGACAAAATAGCACACTGGCCTATGTTTGGCCATTTCTTGCTCCACTTCCCAGTCACTTGCTTCGACTTCTACCTGTCGATTGAATTCTCTGGGCAGCACTGAAACGATATTCACCATTATGTCCAAAGTATCGTCAGACTCAGCATCGTCCTCGTCTTCGACTTCACTTTGGTTAGGCCACACTAGCCTGTTGGTTACTGGTTCTCTCTCTAGAGGCTTCCTTTGTTTCCTTTGAGGAACATTCGAACTAGTTTCTGCCTTAGGTTCGTTGGCAGCCTCCCTTTCAGCTTTTCGTCTCCTTTGATATCTCCTCCATTGAGATCGAGACATAGGATTTTTACCTTTATAGTTGCTGGACACTTGTGCAACCTTAGGTGCAGCAACTTGAGGCTCTTTCTTTTGAATCAAAGAGGAACCTCTTGGCACATCGAAAGAATGCCATTTCTCCTCACTTGGCCTTTTCCGGCCAGAGGTTTTGTACCAAGTGTCTACTGGCACATTTGTTGGAGGCCTAAAAGTCAATGGCCTCTTTTCTTGGTTAGAACCTCTTCTGGGATCATGTCGAAGGTCAGCATTCTCCCTTCTCTTATTCGCTGCTCTTACGCCTTGAATGTGCTCAGCAGCCTTTTTATCAAAGATCGAACTGCATCTTGGACACAGCATCACCTCTGATTTCTTTTTCTGGCATCTTTGTAGAAAATCTGCCAAGTTTTCGTTTTCCCGAGGGAAAGCAGTCTTATTAGCTTGTTCTTGCCTCATGGCCTCTTCTGATGCTTTTGGGTCAGAAAGTTCGACCATGTTGATGTTCATTGTATCTTTGTTAGCAAGAGTTAACTGCTTCATTTGTATCTCCAGATTCTCCGTCTGGCCTTGAACAGTGGCCAAGTGGGAACTGGGTTTTGATCCAGTTTTTTGTGCTTCAGCGGTCTCCGACTTCGGGTTTTCGACCGCTTTCTGGACAACTTCAATTGTCTTCCTGGATAAATTTCCAGAAAAACTGCCAAAGATTGGCATGTTGATGTGGTCCTTTGAGACTTCGACCATGGTAATTCCTGGCTTCTTCGACTGGATCCTGGTTGCCTCTATCACGTTCACCTCAGAGGGTTCAGCATAGTGGGCTTCAGCCTGCAATGGATTTGAGTCGACAGCCATTGGGGATTTGTCTGCAAACTTCAATCTCCCCTCTTCGATAGCGTCTTGCACAAGATTCCTGAAAAGAAAACATTGAGAAGTTTTATGGCCCAAAAAATTATGATATTTGCAAAAACCTCTCTTCTTTCTTTGATCAAGAGGAGGCACTTTTACCCCTGGGGGTACTATCATTTGGCCATCTTTAACTAGCAAGTCGAATATTTCATCACATTTTGTGATGTCAAAACTATAAGTCTTTTTTGGGAACCTATCGTTGGTCCTTTCTGGACCAATGGGATTTTTCCCATTTGAGGGGACTAACAGTTTACAAGAGTATGGTGGCCCTTGTTTCAGTTCTGCTAAATCGACTTCTCCTTCTTCGACAGTTAAAGTATCGTCGAAGGATTCTAGATCTTCGTCATCCATCTCAACGTACGCTATCCTCTCTCTCTTGTGAGTTTTCGTCGCCTTTGCTTTTTCAGCTTTGAGGCGTTCTACCTGTCGAACTCTATCGGCCAGTTGGGCCATGTCTCTTAGGTACTGGGTATCTAGCTTCTTCCTAATGGAATAATCTAAACCGCCTGCGGCTATTTCGACCAACTCATGTTCTGGCACTTGTGTAAAACATCTCGCCTTGAGCAACCTAAACCTGTTCAGATATTCGTCTATAGGTTCAGTGAAACGTCTCTTCACACTGGCCAGTTCTTTCAGGCTTATCTTGGTTTTCCCCATGTAGAATTGTTCATGGAACAATCTTTCCAACTGGGTCCAATGATGGATCGAATTGGGGGGGAGAGTTGTAAACCAAGTAAAAGCGTTCTTTGTTAAAGAACTTGGGAAGTACTTGATCCTTAGGTTTTCGTTATTCGAAATGTCACCCGCTTCGATCAAATACCTCGCCACATGCTCGACAGTAGATTCTGTCGTGTCCCCAGAGAACTTAGTAAATTTGGGGACTTTGCATCTAGGAGGTAAGTCCGTTTGTAACACATATTCTGACAATGGAGACGTAAAGTTGGGCCTTCGAAAGCCCATGTTCATCCCATTCTGAGTCATGATCCTTTCGATCATGGTTGCCAGATTGTTTTCCAAACCCATGTTTTGGTATTGGATATGCTGAACCACTTCGTCAGCATTTTGGTTTCTGTTAACTAACCTTACCTCTGGGGTTATTACCCTAGGTTCCTCGACAGGTTGTTCCAATCGTGCCCTAAGGTTTTCTTCGACAGGCTGTTGAGCCTGGTTAATGGTGGTTTCTTCCTCTAAAAATATCCCCTGGTTTCCCCTTATTTGCGCCCTTTGGGGCTGTCGAGTGGGTTGGGGTACTCCAAAGAAGTCAGCCAAACGCGTCATTTGCGCTGTCACTTGCTGATTCGATTGAGTAGTGTTTTGTATTAGAGGGTTTAGCACCGTACTCAACGTTTGTGCCAACATTTGCACCATATCATGGTTGCTTTCGTCCATTTGTTGCCTCAAGACTGCTGTCGAGGCATTTGTAAGGCCATGGGCTACTTGGGACGTTCATCCTAAGAGTTGGGTCCTATTTCTATTCGCCATGCCTACTCCAGAGCCTTGGAGTGGCGAAGAGGCACTCACTAAAGGGTCTGAAAAAGTGGACGCAGCATTCGTCAGGCTTGCCACTTCAGAAGTTGGCATACCATAGAGTGGAATGAATCCTGGGGGAACGAAAGGCCTTGTGCCTATATTTCCCCTTGGTGGGGGAGTTCCCAAAGGCATCCTGGGGCCTGTTAACGAAGTTATTGGCCCCGTGGTTGTGACCGATACTGCTGGTGTCGAACCAACAATTGTCGCTTCACTTACGGTCGTACTAACCGTTGCTCCCACATTCGTTTGTGGGATTTCGTTAGTGTTTGGCGGATTCGCCATCTCTTCCCTTCTTCTGGCAGTATTGTTATCGTTAGTGTATATTCTACCACTTCTCAATAACATACAACTCGAAAAGATGAGATTATTTTCAACAATCAACACACAGTCCCACCAGGTGTGCCAATTTGTTTACCTTGGGTTTTGGTAAACAACCGCTGATCCTCCAAATGGTTACTTATTTGGTTACTCGCAGGATCGATCAGATTGATCCTAGGACATAGGTTGATTTTGAAGTTTGATTAAATTGGATAAGGCTTTAAATAAAGAGGCTTTAAATGACATAAAAAGGTTTCAAGTAAATTGCATGAAGAAAGGACTTGGTAAAATAAACGAGGCTTAAAGTAAAGGGCTTCGACAGGAATGTAAAGAGGAAAGCAAGTAAATTTCTGGAAAAGTAAATGACTTTGATTAATAAAAATTGGTGTTTCACACATACATTTCTCAACAATTCTTTCTCACACGCTGGGTACTCGAATCTATATGAGTGACTTTGTATAGAATTGTGAACACACGCGAGAAACTACATGTCTACTACTATTTATACTAAAACATCCCAAGTAACCGTCGGGCAATTACACTGCTTCGAGATCAATCCACTTGGCACGTTCTCCACGTTCAATGCTCCAGATCCTTGCACGTTTGCACGTAGTAACTGCTGGAAACCGTTTTCCCTCCAAAAGCTTTGAATTTCAAACTGCTCCACCCTGAACCATCGAACACTTTCGTCAAGAGACATCTTCGATAAGAAACTCCTTCGACGTCGAAGGCAACCAGCCTTCTTCCTTGGAAGAAATCTTCTAAGTACTTTGCCATCTTTCGACGGGCATTTCGACAGACTTAGCCAGTCGAAGACATCTTTCAGCTTTAATGGCTGACATCAATCAAAACAAAGGTGTCGAATTTAGGAGCCAACAGTAGGTACCTTACCTTGGTATCCTATTCCTTTTCTGCCATTTCTGCTAACTCCATAGATCATTAAAGCCATTTTGCTTCTATCTATGTTTTTAGCTAGAAACTTCTGAAAGCTGTGATCATACTCCTTGATGATCTCATCAGCACTGCTGGGAGTTTCAGGGATTGTTTCCTTCTGAGAGTTTTGTAATAGATTTTCTAATTTTGAAATTTTGTCTTTTAACTCAGAATTCTCCAATTTGAGACTCTCAGTCTTATCAGAGTCAGAAGCAAGATTCCTTTTCAGGTTTCTGAATTTGACTCTGATCTGCTGATATCTTTCCAGAATTTCATTAAGGCTTTCAGCTAGTTCAGCCTTAGTAAAGCTTATAGCAAAGTCAGGAAATACCTCTTCTGTATCTGATTCAGAGTCTGACTCGGAAGCTTCACTGTCTTCTGTTATGTTTTCCATGAGAGCTATGTTTACTCTTTCATCATCTGATTCTGAGTCAGCTTTAGATGTGTCAGAATCATCCCATGTAGCCATGAGACTTTTCTTCTTTTCCTTGCCAAACTTCTTTTTGGGCTTTTCCTTCTGAAGCTTTGGGAAATCACTTTTGTAGTGTGCTTGCTCGTTACATTCATAGCAGATGATGTCTTTGTTGTTTGGATTTCTGCTTCCTGAAGAGCCTTCAAATCTTCTGTGTCCAGAGGAGGATTCTGACCTTCTGTACCTGGAGAAGGATTCGTTCTGATTCTCTGATCTTCTAGGATTCCTGAACTTCCTTTGCCTCTGCTTCCATAATTGGTTCACCCTTATGGAGAGGAGAGATAGTTCATATTCTTCTGATGAGGACCCATCAGAGGTTTCTTCAACAACCTGCAAAACTTTGGAGTCAGATTTTCTGTTAGATTTTAAAGCTAATGGCTTACCTTGCTTTTGAGGTTCATCTGCTTCTAGCTCTATCTCGTGACTTCTGAGGGAGCTGACAAGTTCCTCCAGAGAGATTTTGTTGAGATCCTTGGCTAGCTTAAGCGCTGTGACCATTGGCCTCCACTGTTTTGGCAAGCTTCTAATGATCTTCTTAACATGATCAGCAGTGGAATACCCTTTGTCAAGAACTTTGAGACCAGCAACCAGAATTTGAAATCTTGAGAACATAGTCTCTATTGATTCACTCTCTTCCATCTTGAATGCCTCATACTTCTGAATGAGCGCAAGAGCTTTGGTTTCTTTGACTTGAATGTTGCCTTCATGCGTCATTCTCAGAGAGTCAAACATATTCTTTGCAGTGTCTCTGTTTGATATCTTTTCATATTCTGAATAAGAGATGGCGCTGAGAAGAATTGTTCTGGCCTTGTGATGATTTCTGAAATCACGCTTTTGCTGATCAGACATTGCCTTCCTGTCAATCTTCTGACCACTTCCATCCACTGGGTGCGTGTATCCATCAGTCACCATGTCCCACAGATCAACATCATGGGCCAGAAAGAAGCTTTCAATTCTGTCTTTCCAGTAGTCAAAGTTCTCTCCATCAAAGACTGGAGGTTTGCCACTGAATCTGTCTCTTTCTTCATTGTTGTCATTGCTGATGTTTTGATGTGGTCCTGCCATTGTGTTTTTCTGACGCTGGATCTTGTACTGACACGGTTAAGTGTTATAAGCTCAGAACCAGGCGCTCTGATGCCAATTGAAGATGTGAAAACACAATAAGGGGGGTTGAATTGTAAAACTTAAATCAAAAGTGCAGACAACACTGTATTTTTATCCTGGTTCGTTTGATCTCAAACTACTCCAGTCCACCCGTCAAGGTGATTTCGCCTCTCTCCAACGAGGTCTTAATCCACTATAATCAACTGATTACACAACTACTTTAACAACAGTTAAAGCCTTCTTGAGTATAACCACAAATCGGTTTATCTCAAGGAAATTCTCTTACAGATAATTGAACAAACTATGTGTTAATGTTTTCTAACAAAACTATATATCACAACTGTGATAATACACAATATTAAGCTTAGAATGAAACTTGGACTGCTAATGCTTTTGAGTAGGCGTGGTTGAAAGCTTTAGCAAATTGTATGAGTGAGTTCTTTTACGTAGGCGTGTATATGCGTGAAGATTATTAGCCTTTTCTTTTCTCATACAGTCTTGTTTAAATAGGCAAGGAAGAGACACATTGGTTGTCCATAAATCACTTTCAATGATAATAACGTTCTTTCCTTTTTGAGAAGATCTTGTCTTGGAATAAAGCCGTTGGTAATTAATCTGTCTTGAATGCTTAGTAACGCTGACGCTTCAGAGTCTTCTCTGCTTATGGTAATCAAAATGTTCTTGGCTTTAACTTATTTTGACGCTTCTGAGTGCTGATGACTTGGTAAGGATCTTGATCAGAGTCAGAGTATTTTATGCGCAGATTCTGGTCATCAGGCTTCAACGTATGATCTGGTAACTTCAACGTGTAGCATATGTTTTGATCTTCTGATGCTGACATATCTTCTGATACTGATGTTGATATTGATCTTCTGATGCTGATTCCATCAGAACTTCTGTAAATACACAACATAATTTTAAGTAGCATATATGTCTTATATATAAACCTTACAATTTATTTATTCTTGTATTTTGTTATCATCAAAACTCTAATTGAGGGTTGTAGAATCAAACTATGTTCTAACAAAAATAATGGTGAAATAATTAACAAGCGCGCGGTAAGTTAAATGCGAGGCGATTAGGGTTTTGACCCCTTTGACTAATCCTACTTGCGATTGATTAAAGAAAAATGTTTTTTTTGTCATGTTTTGTTATTTTAAGAAAATAAGAAATATCAAATTAAAGAAAATCCTAAGTTCTAATTAATGTTAACTTTTGAAAATAAATAAATTAATTCTAAACAACCTATTTTTGTATTTTTATTTTATTTGCAAAAAAAAAAACAAATTAAATCAAGAATTAAACCTAATTTTCCTAGTTGATTTTAATTGTAAAAATAAGTTTAAGTTACCCTAAATCAAATATTAATCTAATTAATTAACAAAATTAAATTTGATAAAAAAACTCTAAATTTATGAATTCTTGATTTTATAATTTTATGAAAAGAATTGATTTTAAAAATAAAATAAATAAAGAATTAAGAATAAAGCAAAACTAAAATAATAAGAAAAAAATGAGGAATGGGCCCGTGTTGTTAGCTGGAGAGGGGGTGAATATCTGAATTCTTTGGCCCAAATGCTCCAAGGCCTGGTCAACCTTTGAATTTGGCGCAACATTGACCTTGCAAGTGCACCATGGACATTCATTGCTGGCACGTTGGATCTGATTAGCTAGGCATCCAGTGGCCAGGCGTTGAGGGTGTATGGAAGGCGTATGATGATGTATTGCATGGGATTCACCTGAAACAATCAAGAAAATAATAAAATGCACACGCCTGGGATCGAACCCAGGACGTGTGCATCTAAGGCATTCCCTCCAACCATCTGCGCTAGGGTGTTAACTTGTAAGTATAATAAACAAACAAAACCAAAATCCAAGTCAAATATTCTGCCAGCCAAAACGCGCGAACTTTTAAACGGGCCAGTCACATGTTGTCACGCCATCATCTTTTTCACTGATTCCGTTGTTTTAGAAAAAAGACTTTTACCTACAGACATTCACTGTAGGTATAACCCTGTATATTTCAAAAATTGCATACAAGCAAGATAAATGAAATGTAATGGTACCAATCAACTCGTATCATCCTCACAAGCATCATGGTACCTGATTCAAAGCCCAATTGTTCCTGTACAAAAAGACCCTAAAACAAACATGGAAACCCTAACAATGGCAGATGCGTGTAAAGGCATCAAAAACGCAATTAAATGACATGGTTAGCTTGCAAACATGATGACAAACATGAATATAACGATTAAAATGGTTAATGATGCAAGAATTGTGATAATCGAATCTGAAAAAAACGTAAACCGTGTGAGTTACAGTTGGTGTTTCTGGGTGCTTCAAGCCTTACAACTGATCCAATTGGCTTCTTGGAAGGTCGAAGAATTGATTAGCAATGTTGGAATGGTCTGAATTGATCTCTAGATGCAAAAACGATTCAACACTTTTTGTCACTTTTTTGAGTTTTGTTCTATGCCTCTTACTACCTCTAACCCTTGTTTTTTGATCCCGAAATTCTTCATTAATAACCCAGAGTGAATTAGGTTAACAAACTTGGACTAAATCTTTGCATTTATCCAATATTTGATTTGATTTGCAAGCTATATGATATGTTGCTATTTTGAGCCAAATTATGCCTTTCTTGTATCAATTGCTCTTGATTCGATTTGCTCTTGTTTACTCAGCATATCTTGATTGCCAAACTGTCAAAAAACAAATCAAATCATATCTTTGTTAATTTTCATAATTTATTTGATTTAATTCACTTTTTAATTAATGAAAAATCAAAATAAATGAAAAAAATGAAGCACATAATGGGTGAGTGAACATTTGAGTCGTGGACCACATTATAATTGAGGTGCAAGCATAAAAAGTTGGACCCATTTAGCAAAAAATGCAAATTTGGGCACATTTGACTTTTGGCAATTTTGCAAAAATGGTCAACTTGGCCAATGCATAACTCTCTCAATTTTAACCCTAGAGAGGTGTTCTTGGACTTTTTAGAAATCTTAGGATGTCTTCTAAACAAAAATTTTGGTCTCATCTCAATTGAGTCTTCCATGTTCATGTATGAAGCTTTGACCCAAAAGGTGTTTTTGTTGACTTTTCAAAAGGACCTATAATGTCAAAATTCATATCTTTTTGTGAGTGCATATTTTGGACTTTGGAGATGAATGTGAATTGTAGGGAACTGTATCCTATTAAAAATGAGCTTTGGGTGGGTCATTTCTGATAAAGTATGAGAAAGTTAAGCTTGGTCAAAGTTGAGTTGACTTTTCCTATAAAACCCTAATTTAGCAACTTTTGGGTTTTGATGAATTGTGAGTAATCCTTGAGGAATCATGATCAACCCTTGATCAAATGATGGATAATACTTAAAAATGAAGATGTTGACCAAAAATCTTGAAGTTTGACTATATGTGGACCACAATTGACTTTTGACCTATTATAGTTTATTTTCAGGTATTTGAGCAATTGACTGAGAAAACTTCTTCTGCAAGGCTTGAAACTTGACATGGATGATCTTGAGAACATATTAGGAAAATGGTGAGCATTTGAGTCCTTTATGGTTCACACATCTTGATGAAGATGGAAACCCTAATTTGAGGTATACTACCTTAGGAGAGAGTTTGTCTGGCCAACTCTTGAACTTCCTTGAGCAATTTGGGGACCTCACTTGACATGTGTTGAGAAATATGGGAGGGAAAATTTTGGGGTACAACAATTTGTATGCTTTATCCTTGAAGGGTTTGTTTGGGTTGTTACTATAGATCCTACACCCAGATCTGGGACACCTTTTAGGTAAGTAGCAATAGATCATGGGGGCTGTGTGGGGTATATCGACACGGTTGAAGCGATAGCTACATTGATGTGACACTTTGGTTGGTATCGGTAGTCCTTGAGTAGTCAAGGAGAATATGGGGCCACTGCGTGGTATCATGAAGCATCAACTGACCTTAGAACCTTTAATTGAACGACTTAGCCATTAGGAAGTAGTGATATATCTGTGTTTAGTGTAGTCCTAAGTCAGTTGATACTCGATACTACACTCATTGAGATTTGACTCCCGAGTTTTGTTTGGTGGCAAGTCAGTTGTCGATCGCAATGAAACTTGTGGGAAAAATCACTAATATTGAGATTCCCTAGAACCCGGTTACTATTGATAGGATAGGTTGAACCAACTATACTTCAAAGGGTACTTACCCATGGAATCCATGAAAGCCTAAACCTAAGGATCTGTTTCTGTGATTGTATATATATCTGTTTGTACATAACATCATAACATCATAACATGACATATCATACTAACCATTTCAAGGACTTTTAGGACTTATCTTTGTGTTTGTTTTGTAGGACATGACTCACGTTCGCATAAGTACTATCTAGGTCAACCTTGTAAGAGTACCTCCTCAACTCAAGGAATTAGCATCAAGGGTTCCTGAGAGATCTCCATTCACTGAAAGACATGGTCGACTTCTCAATCTGGTCATCTCAAGCCCTAATGGAGAAATGTTGAAGGTGCTCTTTCAGTTCTTCGACCCTTTACATCACTACTTCACCTTTCCTGATTACCAATTGGTGCCTAATATGGAGGAGTTTTCTCAATAATTGGGAGTAGCCATCCTTAATCAATCACCATTCAACGATATGGAAAAGGACCCAAAACCTGAGGAGATTGCTCAAGCTCTATCTTTACAATGGTCAGATGTCGTGCAAATTGGGAAACAAGAAGAGGCATCAAGGGTTTTCTAGCTAAGTTTCTATTTGAGAAGGCTCACCATTTTTGGGATACCCTAGATTTACAAGCTTTTAAAGAAGTGTTGGCCCTTCTCATCTATGGGATGGTACTATTTCCTAATCTGGACCAACTCATAGATGTGAACGCGGTCAAGGTTTTTCAATCTCACAATCCGTTGCTTACTTTACTTGGAGACATTATACACTCTGTGCATACCCTCACATTAAAGAGAAGATAGACTCTTATGTGTTTCACTCCTTTGTTGGCTAGGTGCTTTAGTTCACACCTACCTAGATATGTTTTGAAGAATGAGCAGGGCATGAGATGGTCTAATAGGTTGATGTCCCTCACACATTCGGATATTCATTAGTGTCCTCGATCCTTGGAGAATGTTACCATCATCGATCATTGTGGGGAATTCCCTAATGTCCCTCTCCTAATCATTAGGGGAGGAATCACTTATAATCCTTGTTTAGAATTGCGACAATTTGGGTATTCTAGGAGGGATGGTCCTCATGATGTATTGATTCAAGGCATTATGTTCAACTACGAGGATGATGTTCAAGGTTACCGTCAGAGGTTCATATGAGCTTGGGGCATGGTAAACAAAGTGGATAGCAAGACGTTGGGGCATAAGAACTCCATACCTTTGGAGCCTTATCTTAAGTGGGTACAGGCATGCGCTCAAAATCTTATGATGCCTTATCCTGCCATCCTACCTATCATAATGGAACCTGTTGCTGATGAAGAGGTACCTTATACCATTCTCCATCCTGACATGCCGACTACTCTCGAGGAGTTGCAAAGATCTTGGATCCAGCTCAAAGAGGAGAGAGATACCTTTTAAGCTCAGTTCTATGCAAGCGAGAAAAAGGCTTTGGAGCTTACAAGACAACTGCATGAAGAACAAAGTTTGAACGCCTATATTGCACCAAAGAGGATGCGCCCATGGGAAGCCTGAGTCCTGTCTGATTTAGGAGTTTTGTTTTATCTTTGTTTCTTCTATTGTAAAGACCAAAAGGCATCTTTGTAAATATTCATACTATTGAATATGTTGTACCCTAAAATTTTCCCTCCTATTTTCACACAAGACATACTCCTAGAGGTTCCCAACTTGCCCTAAGTTGACCAAGAGTTGACCAGACAATTCTTCTCCTAAGGCAATGAACCCCCAACTAGGGTTTCAATTTTCATCAAGATGGATGAGCTCCAAAGGTCTAAAATGCTTTCCATGGTCCTAATATGTATTCAAGATCATCCATGCCAAGTTTCATGCCTTTCTCAATAAGCTTGCTCAGTCAATTGCTCAAGTATTGGAAAATCAATTGTGCTAGGTCAAAAGTCAACTGTGGCCCATGTACAGTCAAACTTCAAGATTTTTGGTCAACATCAACATTATGAAGTGATATCCATAATTTGATAAAAGTTTGATCATGATTCCTCAAGAAATGCTCCTAAATTATCAAAAAATCAAGAATTGTTAAATTAGGGTTTCTATAGGAAAAGTCAACTGAACTTTGACCAAGCATAACTTTCATATACTTCATCCATTTTTCCCCAACCAAAGCTCATTTTGAATAGAATCCAGTTCCATACAACTTCTATTTTTCTATCAAGTCCAAGAGATGCACCATTTGAAATACAAAAGCTCATACATTATAGGTCATTTTCAAAAAGTCAACAAAAGACACTTTTTCCAAGACCTTTTACATCAAGATAATATCTTCAAATGCAAATTTGGTGAAAATAGGGATTTAATTATACATCTTGTGCTTTCAAAAAAAATCAAAGATCATCATCATGAGATAAAAATTGAGCAAGTTATGGTTTTCACAAGTTGGTCAAATTTGTGAAAAATGCATGAAGTCAACTTTGAGCAAAATTGTATTTTTAGGTTAATGGGCCTAACTTTCAGGGTTCAAACATGTTTATGACATACCCATGGACCCCTAAACCTAACCATGCACTATTTTCATTTTTATTTCTATTTATTTGAATTTTTATTCTTTTAAATATGAATTAAATCAAATAAATTAAATAAAAATATAAAGAATAATGGGCCATGATATTTGGGTTTGATTTGATCTATTAGAAGGTTCATATTTTCGCGCAAGATACATCCAAAGGGACCAGGTTCATGCAAGTGACCAAAGAGGTAAAGATATCACAAATATGGACATTTTTCAATGTGTTTTATCCTTGTCTCCAAGGCCATGAATTTATTGATTCTTTACCATGTTTGTTCACTCCTATCTTCCCTCTATAAATACATAACATTAAAAGCCAAAGGGAGCACAAAATTCCTCCCCAAAAATCTCTCCAAAAGCTCTTCAAAAAGCTCCCCAAAAATCAAAGAATTGGTGCAAGTCATATATCAAGGTTCCGGTTTCTCTCGATTGACATCAAGCCTCAAACCATCCTCCTGAAGTCCCCAGAAGTCTTACAAGGCCCAAGAGCAGTCCATCACACGCCTGGCATGCCCCCATTTGACAACACCGGTTTGGTAAAATTTTAAACTTTGAATCTTTAATTTTAATCATATTTCATGGCATGCTAACGTTTGTTTGAGTTTATATAGAAAAATTATGGATGGTTGAAATCAGAGGTTCCATAAAAGAATCTGAAAACACCATGGTTAGGGTATGAAGCTTTCAAAGATTTGGGCCTAGGGATTTCTGATGATTTCACCCGCTGTTTACTTTTGCTACTAGGCCCATCTTTATTTTGTTGTTTTGTTCATTTTATTCATTTCTTTTAATTCCTTTTTATTTTATTTTAATCAATAAACAAATATTAAAATCACATAAAAATAGATTTATGATTTTTCTTAATTAAATTTTAATTTTGGTAAATTAATTAACTAATCACTTTAACTTTTTTAAAATTAAAATTAATAGAACTTAAGTTTAATTTCATTTTAATTCATTTTCCTTTTTATAAGAAAAATACCAAAAAAAACATAGAATTAATTTCTTTTCTTTAAATTTCACGTTTCTTTAATAATTAACCTTTTTTTATTTAAATATAGATCTAGATCAATTATTTTTTAACTTAAACCATTTTCATAAATTAAAACAAAAAACAAACAAAAGATTTTCTCTTAGGATTTTGTAGACGTCCTTTCAATTCGCGCGTTCATCTTATTCTCGCATCTTTTATAATATTGTACCTGTTGATGGGATGTAATAGATTAAAATAGGACTTTCCTGCTTTTCTTTATTTTCTTTCCCCCATTTGGACATGTAAATTCCCCCTCCCCCAAAACATTGTAATAGCGTAGATTTAAATTCATGCTTTAAATTTCTGCTAAATATTAATTGTTAGTAAGTAGGTATGTATGACAAGATTAATCAAATCAATCCTTAGATCACTAACATAGGATAAATATCTGAAGATTGAACACATATGCACACTTGCATCCTTAGGGTATTCCTCACTTGGTTGCCTTTGGAAACGGTCATGTCACTCGAGCGTAGGGATATCTTAGCAAAGACCCTCAGTTCTAAAGTCATCATAAAGATCACAATCCCTTAAACGTCCCTCGAGTTGCCTACGAGAAAAATGATTTTGTCCCTCGATGTTGCCTATATGATGACAGTCCCTTCGAATGCTAAGGTATCCTTACATGTTTCCTTCAATGACCATAACGTCCCTTTCGATAGTCCCTTAACATCCGACGATAGGGCTACCTACTCACTAATAGTAGAATAGTATTATCTAAAGGAAAGGAGGAAAAGAACATCCTTTTTCGAGTAGGTAGATAACTATTAGGTACTTGCTCAAGAACAACTTTTTCACACTTACACACTCTCAAAAATCTTTTCAAAACGCTTTATCACACTCTTGAGAACTGATACAAGAGTTACCATAAAGCAAACAAAAACTTTCAAACACACAAACACAAAAAAATTTCAAAAAATGAGAAACTACCTAAGAGCCCGTGGAAAACCACTGATGGAAAGGATGCTAATACCTTCTGTTTCCATAATCTACCCCCCTTACTCAGAAAATCTCGAAAAATGTCTTTTTCTGTTCTTTTCACCCTTTCCTTAATCTGGATAAAAGAAAAGTCGATGGTGACTCTTGCTTACCGCGACATTTATTAACAAAAAACGCAAACTAGTATTAAACAGCCGGTTCTACCACCGTGTCAAAGAACTGGAGACTCTTCTAGGGAACATAATAAAAGTGGGGTTTACCTTAGGGTCTAGATCATTTTCCTTCTTTGACTGTTTGTTTGCTTTATTTTTAAGGGTACTGTTTGGGGTTACTATAGATCCTACACCCGGATCTGGGGAAACCTTTTAGTTAAGTAGAAATAGATCATGGAAACTGTGCGGGGTATACCGACACGGTTGAAGCGATGGCTATGTTGATGCGACACTTTGGTTGGTACCGGTAGCCTTTGAGTTAATCAAGGAGAATACGAGGCCGCCGCATGGTGTCATGAAGTGTCAACTGACCTTAGAACCTTTAAATGAACAACTTGGCCATTAGGACGCAGCGAGATGGCCGTATTTGGTGTATTCCCAAAGTCGGAAGATACTCGATGCTACACTCATTGAGATTTGACTCTTGAGTTTTGTTTGGTTACGAGTCAGTCGCCTATCGAACGAAACTTGTGGGAAAGATTAGTTATATTGAGATCTCTTAGAACCCGGTTACTATTTATAGGACAGGTTGAGCCAACTAAATTTCAAAAGGGTACTTACCTACAAACCCCATGCAAGCCTAAACCTAAGGCTGCTTGTGTGATTTGTTTGCTTTCAACTTGAGCTACTTGCTGGGGTTTTATCTAACAACATGATCTCCTTGCAGGATTTGTTTACAGTCATTATCCAGTAACCTGGACTTCTTAGACTCACTTGTCTTCATCACCTTATACTTTTGCTTAACGCATATCATACATATCATAACATCATGCCACAACATTTCCTTAACAATTTTAAGGATCTCAAGGGTTTGTGATGCAGGTTATGATAAATCATACATCTAGCAAGGGGCAAGGGGATTTATTTTCCTCTAGCCAATACCGTCAAAAGATCAAAACTTAACAACTTGAGTCAGGGGCTATGACCCACTTGATATGGTGAGCTTGACTCTCGTAGAAGGACACTCAGTGATACAAAGTTCTTCAATCAAAGCTGCAAATTTCAACTTTTGACATTTTCTTGTTTACCCCACGGGATCCTTGAAAACATTGCATATATATATATATATATATATATATATATATATATATATATATATATATATATATATATATATATATATATATATATATATCATTGCATAAGCAAGTTTCAAAGCAGGTTTCTCATCCTATTCGGTGTTTATTTCAGAAATGGCTCTAGAACAAACAATGAAGGATCTACAAACTCAAAATGCTCAGTTTCAACAAATGTTCATGGCTTTGGCCCAAGGGCAGGAAGAACTGAAAGCTATCGTCATCAAAGAGAAGAAGAAGAAGGCAAAGAAACTGGTTGGAATCCTTAATATAGGAAAAAGACTCAGAAGACCGGTTAAAGGAGCACTAGATCTTTCAACTCTATCAAATAAGGGGGATAATCATGAAGAAGATAACAACCTGGGAACTGATGAAGACGAAGCTGTTTATTCTGAGGAGAAGTATCCTCTTGCTGATGATAATTAAAAATAGCTAGAGGATCGTCTCAATGCTATGGAGATTCAACAGATACCTATATTGGACTTTGAAGAATTAGGCCTGGTTTCTGGCGTGATCATCCCACCAAAATTCAAGGTCTTCACGTTTGCTAAGCATGACGGTGTCTCTTGCCCTAAGTTGCACTTAAGGTCTTATGTCAGGAAGATTCAGCCTCACACTGCTGACCGGAAGTTATGGGTCCATTTCTTCCAAGAAAGTTTAGCTGGAACGCAACTGAAGTGGTTCTACCAGCTAGAAAGAACAGACATTCATACCTAGAAAGACTTGGCTGCTGCTTTCTACAAGTAGTACCAATACAATGCTGACCTCGCTCCAACTCGTACCCAACTTCAAAGCATGTATGTGGGTTCTAGCGAAGGCTTCAAAGAATATGCGCAGAAATGGAGGGATCTAGCTGGCAGGGTACACCTCCTCTGAATGATCGGGAAATGGTATATATGTTCATGGGCACTATGACAAGACCATTCTTTAGTCTGTTGATTGGGAGTTCCTCATCTGGATTCATATAAATGGTTCTGACTGGAGAACAGATTGAAAGTGGTATCAAGAGTGGGAAGATCCTGATGGCTGCATCTTCTAATGCTGAGAAGAAGCCATTTTCTGGTAAGAGGGAAACCAATGCTGTGTATGGCCAGAAGAGTCGTAATAAGGTAGACGACCACAATCAATCTGTGGGGGCAATACTGATCTCTAATCCTACGCCTATGCAACGACACCAACAGGGAACAAGCATAAAGAGGTCATACCTAAGAGAAAATTCACAAGAATCAACATGTCACTAGCTCAAGCGTTACAACACATGTTGAAAGCAGGATTGATTATGTTAAAGGATCCTCTGTGAAATCCCAATACTTCTGCTCCTAGTTACCACCCCGACGAAAGGTGTGCATACCATTCTGATAGTCCTGGACATGATACAAATGGCTGCCGGGCTCTGAAGAACAAAATTCAGGATATGATTAACGCCAAAGAGATTGAATTTGACCCTCCAGAGACTCACAAAGTTATCACTGCTCCTAGGCCAAATCATTGAGAACGTCCAGTTCATTTTTTATTTATTATTTGTAATTTTATTTTTTGTTCAAACAATTACTGTTATGTCGAACTTTGGTTTGCCCATTAATGCATCACATATGTTTGTCTTAAATGATTTCATTATCATTTTATTTAAACTATTTTATTGCTTCCTTTACGTGATATTCGTCTCTCGATGAAAAAGCTATAAGCCTTTAGAGGGAGGATGACGAAAAGGATACCATAATCTCACACAATGTGCTTTTGAACAGACCTTGCTGATGATGTACAAGCGTTGTTTCAAATCCCAAACAGTGGAGTTATAAGGAAGATAATCCCTAGTCAACCCCTTTGAGCCAAAGAAGTAGTAGTTTTTCTTTTCATACAAATTTAAACCCTTAATCATAACCTGGGGCATGGTAGTTTTCTCAGTTAATTCAGATGCACATTCAGTCGCAATATTCTACTTCATACATAATGAATGGCATCAGAGTCGTCCTTCCAAATCAGAAGATGGTGATGGTTCTGCATAATCATTAAAACCGACAGTCCTTATCTCTCAAAATAAAAGCCCGCTAAGTCAAAACCTATGAAGGAGACTTAAGAGAAAAGCTGGGGCATCCCACTGACTGTAATCACAAAAGAAACAGTTCAGGAAAAAGAAGGGATAACAAAAAAAAAGAGGTTACTATAAATCCTTGGCACAAAAAAAAAGATTACAAAATGAATGCCTCTTATAAATAAACTTTCAGTATCTAAACCATCATTGGAACATCAAGGATAAGATGCCAAACTCAATTGGGATCTGAACGCACAATTAGCTGAGCATATGATCGAAGAACATCACGAAGAACGGGTGGGTACAAATAAAATTTGAGCCTTTATCCTTTGTTTCTTAAACCATGAACTAGACCATGCTACAATCCTTAAAAGTCCTAACTGAAGCATAGGTTAGTTCGGAAGCATACTGTTACAAAAGGTATCCTGACTCCTGTAGGACTTGCTATAAATCCTGAGTTGATATCACTCTCTTGCAAAATTTGTTTTACTAAAAAATGAATTTTCAAAAACTTCAAGACAAGCATAAACCTTGCATTATTTGAATATCCTTGTTTGCATATAGTTATCTATTCGACAACAGAGAAATTTACATGACGAATATCTAGTGAATACAAAATTTCTCAATGAAAAGGTTCACCTCAAGTGGAAAAACACTTCAAACCAAGGGGCACGGCATGATCATTGTCCATCATCTGGGGCAGTCAAGTCAAGATTCAAGGAATCTCTCAAAAATGCCAAATAGCCAGGGGAAGATCTCCATCTGAATCACTTGGGGCATTAAACAAGAATTCCAACAACGAATCATGTAAAATCAAGCAAATCAATGTTCCCCAACGAATTTCTTCTCAAAAACAATTAAACAGGAATTCCCAACGGAAACATTCTAAATAAAACAAGTCCTCTTCTAGAAACAGTTCAGGTACGATCCAGAGACAGATGTCATCCTGATGCTTATTCAGATTCTCTTCAAGTACAGTTCAGATACAATCCAGAGATGGATGTCGTTCTGACACTCATTCAACACATGTTTCAAATACAGTTCATATACAATCCAGAGACGGATGTCATTCTGACACCATTCAACACATGTTTCAAATACAATTCAGATACGATCCAGAGACGGATGTCATTTTGACACTCATTCAAAACATGTTTCAAATATAGTTCAGATACGATCCAAAGTCGGATGTCATTCTGACACTCATTCAACACATGTTTCAAGTATAGTTCAGATACAATCCAGAGACGGATGTCATTCTGACACTCATTTAACACATGTTTCAAATACAGTTCAGATACGATCCAGAGACGGATGTCATTCTGACACTCATTCAACACATGTTTGAAATACAGTTCAGATACGATCCAAAGACGGATGTCATTCTGAAAATCATTCAACACATGTTTCAAATTCAGTTCAGATACGATCTAGAGATAGATGTCATTCTGACACTCATTTAACACATGTTTCAAATACATTTCAGATACGATCCAAAGACGGATGTCATTCTGACACTCATTCAACACATGTTTCAAGTACAGTTCATATACGATCTAGAGATAGATGTCATTCTGACACTCATTCAACACATGTTTCAAGTACAGTTTAGATACGATCCAAAGACGGATGTCATTCTGACACTCATTCAATACATGTTCAAGTACAATCACGACATAGATCCATCCACAAAAACTCTGCAGGTACTTTCTCCAGCAGGTACAGGGGCAGAAACATCCTGATGCAAAGTCATCGCCGTATCCTCAGCATACGTCCTAGTGACGTCTATGTTCCCCACAAAGTAGAAACAACCAAATTTTTGGTTTCTTCTTCCCCAAGCAGGAATTACTTTCTCCAGCAAAGTTCCTTCAGAGAGCTGAAATCTGCCTTCCTCAGCCGAGTTTTATAATTGCAAACAGTTTATAAAACCTCCTCCCCGGTAGAGTGTATTTCTCAAACTACGGAAGCTCATTCCCCAATAGAGTTTATTTCTCTATATCGGCGAAATCTTCCAATAAAACATCTCCCTCCACAGAGTTATTCTCAAGCAGAGTCAATCCCCCGCAGAACACCCTCAAACAGAAAGAGGAAATCCCCGACAAATCATATCCATTTATCATCCCCAGTGGAAATGAAGTATTAGGCCTCCTTATACTCTCCAGCAGCAGTTAGGGATTTATTTTCCCAGATTGGGAAATATCGCAATAGCATCCCATGTTCATACATCGTGGCATGCACATACACATCGCATACATCATAACCTCATTTATTTTGAGAACATCACCACAATGCATTTCATCCATCATGACATTGCACATTGTTGTACCCCAAAATTTGCCCTCTCATTTCTCAAATAATCACTCTGGATCCTCAAGTTTGCTTCCATCCAATTCCAAGCCTTGAATTATAAATTTTCCGAGAAAGTCATTCACAAGGGAAAAATGGTCATTTGCACACTGAAAATTCAAACTTTGACTTTTAGATCAAAATCAAGTTTCCAGAATCAGATTTCACAAGACATGTTGGAATGTGAGATTTGTTTCATCAAGATATTCAAAAGTCAAAATTACTTTGGAAAAGTCAAAATTCTAAATACTTAGAATTTTTCTAAGTGTTCGAGAAATATGACAAGCCCAGAACTTCTGATCAGATTATCACCATGATGTAAACTGATTCTGGATTAATTGCTAAAACAAAAGTTATATATTTCAATAGGATCTGAAACATTACAGAACATAACTTCTCTTGGAAATGCTGTAATTTCAAGTTATAAATGTTCAAAGATACGTCCATGAAACTAAAGCACTCACAGCAAATTCTGGACACTTTAAAGACAGAGTTTGGTCAGAACTTCTGGGCCAGTTTTCACAAAGGTTCAGTCAGAGTTTGCAAGGGTAATTCAAAGAAGGTTTACAAAGCGTGTTGCAAGTTTCCTGGAAAGTCTGAGAACTCCTTCAGAACATGCTGGAGCAAGGAGATAAAAGATCAGAAGTTGGATGTTTATTCTAAATTACGCTGAAGCTGAACCTCTGACCCAGAATTAAGAAATGATGTAAAATCTCACATTGCAGGATTTCTGGTTTGATAAATCTCGTCATCATTTAATGCTTACAACCACTTTTGAGTCTTTATCCAAAAGATTTCCCCACGTGTGGCATAGGAGTACCTTTACTGTCTTGGAAAAGTAAACTTTTGTACAAAAATATGCTGGGCCTATACGTTGGTTTTGCTTTTGAGGTTACCTTTCCTTAATTCCTGCTTACAAATCCAGCTTAGGCGCTGTTAAAGCTGCTGACCACCATACCTATTTGAACTTACTTCAAGAGCAAGTCAGCGCCTAGCTTATGATGGTGGTGCCCCTTGATCTCTCAAAAACTACTAAACCTTTGTCTATAAATTAGACCTCATTGGCAATTGTAAAAGGGTCGGAAATTTGAGAAAGAAAAAGCCTTGAACCCCTGCTAAAATTCTAAGAGTCCAAAACTGTAAACACAAAAAATACAAAACCTGTTAGCTTTTGATTCTTGCATTCAAACTCCCTTTTTCCTCAAATGTTTCTTGATTAGAACCATTCATACAGTTTCTGATATACATTTAGAAACCATCCTAACTTTTGTGTTCAGACTGTGGCATACCCTCCATCAATATCCACTTCAAAGAAGTCAGAACTTTTCTCTTTGGCTGTTCCAGAATTTTCCAGGCGTTCAAAGGTTTCTAGCCTGCTGAACACGTGAAGAAGTTGGTCAGAACATTACAAGCAGTCAGAATCAGACTCTAGTTCACAGAACATTTTCCAGCTGCAAGGTAAGCTTCTGCTGACTCTTGTTATATTACTTAAACATTGTTAGATTTGCACGTTCAAAAATACAATGTAGACATCCTTATTCTGATGCTGTACATATTCTGAGATTTCATGTATTTGCCTGCCTAAGTAGGGAGAATTTCAGTTCAGGACTTTTTGAAGAAATTAGGACTAAGAATTAGGATTAGCAAATTCATGATTGCTTTTGATTTATAGTTCTGATATCTCTTGTTTTTGAAACATTATGAAACTTTCCATAATTGCTATATGTGCATCTTCTATTCTGTTGAGAAATGACTAAGTTGCAGATGTTCTGACTAGCATGGAGAGGGAGACGAAGTTCTGCTAGTGGCATCAGAACTTCTGAAATCTTCTTTGTTCCCAGCGGACCCAAAACTTCTGACTTTACTTATTTCTACTAATGTGATTTCTGTTTTTGCAGCACGCCAGAGTCAGAACTTCTGATCTCTTTTAGTTCAGCAATGCACTGATTCTATTTTTTTCCTTACTATTTTTGCTATCACTTCTATTTTCACTAATCAGAAACACCAAAAAAACATTTTACATTTTACATGCTTTATCTTATTTCTTAAAACAAAAAGATCAAAAATATTTTCTTAAACAAAACTTATCTCTTTTCTTAAACAAAACAAGTTCATTTTACATTTCTTGTACATTCTTATCCATTCAATATGGTTGTAATAGTAACTTAGGACTTAATTTTATTTGTAATCCCCATTTGTAAATTTGTACACCCCATCCCCCTAATGATTGTAATAGCGTAGAATCTTTACTTTCCGCACTTTTATCGCTTTCATATATTGTTAGTAATTATGATGTGTATGGTAAGACATGAAATCAACAAATAGAGAACCCTAATCAAGACAAAAACGCATGCAATCAAACACACTTTGCACATATGCACACCTTAAGGTAATCTCACTTGTTGCCTATCGGAAAAATAGTCATGTCCCTCGAACGTGGGTGTTTTTGCAAAGACCCTCAATAAAGATCGTAGTCCCTCGATGACCCTCAATGTTGCCTTCGATAAAAAATCTAGTCCTTCACACGACATTGCTAAAATGTTCCATGGGTTGCCTTCTATGACTATACAAAAATGACCCACGCCTGTCCCTTCACATCCAATGATGAGGCTTCTCACCAAATCGATGGTAAGATAGCAACACCTAAAGGAGGAGGAAAAGAACATCTAAGACCTTTTGAGTAGGTAGATTTGCTCCCAGTTTCTTGCTTGCTCACAACAAAAACATTATATACACCAACACTCTCACTTTGAAACATTTTCAAAAGATAACACTTTATATGCGTTCTTATAGAGACGAGAATTATCACAAAGAAACATTTTCAAAATACTTTCAAAACCCACACCACAAGTATATTCAAACAAAAGCAAGTGATTTAACAAGTAACTAAGAGCCCATGGAAAACCATGGATGAAAATGGTGCTAATACCTTCCCTTTTCATAATCTACCCCCCGAACTCAAGAAAACATCTCTAAAGGTCTTTCCTTATTGGTTAAAAGAAAAGTCGGTGGCGACTCTTGCTATCCGCACCATTTGAGATCAAACGCAAAACAAAAAGTCAGTTCTCCCACCGTATCACAGAACTGGCGACTCTGCTGGGGAAATTCTAAAAGTAGGGTTATCTTAGGTGGAGACTCTTGCTATCCTTAACATTTGTGATCAAACGCAAAACAAAAAGTCAGTTCTCCCACCGTATCATAGAACTGGAGACTCTGATGGGGACATTCTAAAAGTGGGGTGACCTTAGGGTTAGATCATATTTACTTGCTTTCATTGTCTGATTTGTATGATTTACATTATGGTTCTTTGTTTGGGTTTGAATCCTCTACCCGGATTTGGGATACAATATAGGTAAGTAGCAATACATTATGGAAACTGTGCAGGGTATACCGACATGGTCTAAGCAATAGCTATGTTAGTGTGACATATTTGTGGGTACCAGTAGCCTTTGAGTTAATCAAAGAGAATACGAGGCCACTGAGTGATGTCATAAAGCACTAATGAACTTATAGAACCTTTACTTGACCAACTTGGCCTTTAGGATGTAGTGAGATGACCGGCTTTGGTGCAGTCCGAAGTTGGTAGATACTCGATACTACACTCATTAAGGTTTGGTTCTTTTGGGATATTTCCATCGCCATTAAAGAGGCTTGTGCTGAAGTAATGAACAAGGAAATAAACCAGTGATATTGAGCTCCTTAGAACCTGGTTACTATTACTAGGACAGGTTGAGCCAACTAAACTTCAAGAGGGTACTTACCTATAAAACTCCATGCAAGCATAAACCTAAGGATTTGTTTGCATATACATACTTGTACATAACATCATGGACATCATAACATCATATTCATTCACTAACCATTTCAAGGATTTTTGGGATTCATCTTTGTTCTTGTTTTGTAGGATATGGATTCTCTTCGAGGAAAACTATTCAAGTCAACCTTGTAAGGATCCCTCCACAACTTAAGGAGCTAGCTTAAAGGATTCCAGAAAACTCTCTGTTCACTGAGAGACACAGTCTACTACTCAACTTGGTCACCTCTAACATAGACGAGGACATGATGAAGGTGCTCTTTCAGTTCTTTGATCCTTTACACCATTGCTTCACATTTCTCGACTATTAACTTGTGCCTACTTTAGAAGAATTCTCCCGACTCTTAGGGATTCCCATCCTCAATCAGCTACCTTTCAATGGTACGGAAAGAGATCCAAAGCCAGAAGAGATTGCTCAAGCTCTACACTTGCACTCATCTGATGTCACAACTCATTGGGAAACAAGGAGTGGTATCAACAGTTTCCTAGAAAAGTTCTTGTTTGAGAAAGCTCAAAACTGTTGGAATTCTTTGGACCTGCAATCCTTTGAGGAAATGGTGGCTCTCCTCATCTATGGGATGTTTTTGTTTCCAAATCCTGACCAACTTATAGATATGAACACCGTCAAAATCTTCATATCCCGCAACTCGGTGCCTACACAGCTAGGGGATATCCTACACTCTTTTCACACTAGTACAATAAGGAAAATATGTGTTCTTATGTGTTGCACTCCTCTCTTGGAAAGATGGTTTATTTTGCATCTTCCCCAATCTGTATTAAAGAATGAGCAAGGTTCAAGGTGGTCACAAAGGTTGATGACACTCAAACATTCAAACATTCATTGGTGCTTCCGATCCATAGGGAATGTTACTATTGTCGACTGTTGTCGAGAATTTCCTAATGTCCCTTTACTTGGAATTAGGGGAGGTATCACCGACAACCCCTGCTTAGCCTTAAGACAATTTGGTTATGCCCGAAGGGATAGCCCGCACGAGATGCTGATTCAAGGTTTGGTATTTGAATACGACAACAACGATCAAGGTCTTCGCCAAAGATTTATCCGAGCTTGGAAGATGTTAAACAAGGTAGATAGAAAGACTTTGGGGCATAAAAATTCCATCCCTCTTGAGCCTTACCTCAAATGGGTACGAACTTGTGCTCAGAGTCTTATGATGCCTTATCCCTCCATTCTCCCGGTAATCATTGAGCCTGTCATGGAAGGAGATGTTCCATACACTATCCTTCATCCTGACATGCCCACCTCTCTTGAAGACCTACAAAGATATTAGATACAACTCAAGGGAGAACGAGATACTATCGAAGCCCAATTCTACGCAAGCGAGAAGAAGGTTTTGGAACTCACTAGGTTACTTCATGAGGAGAAGACTTTGAATGCCTACATTGCACCAAAGAGGATGCGGACTACCTTTTTATCTTAGAGTTTTTTTGTATCATTTTTCCCAAGAAGCCATTGATGTACTCAAAACCTTTAATATAACGTGTGTTTCCTCTTTGTCTAAAACAAATTTGAATCTTAAAATCCTTGAAATTATTGCATATGCATTTACCATTCATCATAACATAAGCATGTTTCTTGCAACAAGTCTCCTCATCTCTCTACTGTTTATTTCAGTAAGATGGATCTCGAGCAAACAGTGAAGGATCTCCAAGCTCAGAATGCAAAGTTTCAACAGTTGTTCTTAACTCTGGCCAAAGGACAAGAAGAGTTGAAGACTTTGCTGGCTGAGGAAAAGAAAAAGAAGACAAAGAAGGTAACCAGAGTCCTAAACATGGGAAGAAGATTTCATGGGCATACAAGAAGGACCCTAGACTTTGCAACGACATTCGATGAGAGAGACAATTAATATGGGAAAGGCAAAGAAACAGTTGTCTCGTTATAATCAGAAGAGGAAAAGGAAGAAGAAGACTATTCCGAGGAACAATACCCTCCAGCTGATGACAAGTATAAACGTCTCGAAGAACGGTTGAGTGTGATGGAAATCCAAAAAGTACCTGGCTTGGACTTTGAGGAATTGGGTTTAGTGTCGGGTGTTGTACCCCAAAATTTGCCCTCCCATATTCTCCAAAATTTGCCAAGTCAAAGCTTCAAAATCTCCCCAAGGGTTGCACAGTTCAAGGGCCTCTTAACAATCAAAAACTAGGGTTTTGGTTCTAGCAAAGTAGTTGAAGTTTCCAAGGGTCCAATCAAGTCCCACATGCCTACAAACATGGTCAAGCATCCTCATGTCAAGTTTCAAGACTTACAGCACAAAATTGCACAGTCAAAAACCCTAATTGCCCTACAGTCAACTGCAGGGGCAAAATGGTCATTTGACAGTCAAAAGTTCAAATTGTTGGTCAACATCTCATTTTGAAGCCACAAACATCATTTGATCAATGCTTGATCATTATTCTCAAAGCTTGGCTTAAAAAGTCTCAAGATGCAAAAGTTTCCATATTTGGACAGTTGAAAAAGTCAACTGTAACTTGACCAAGGCATAACTTCCACATGGTTTATCAGAAAAATTCCATCCAAAGCTCATTTTGAAGAGAAAGACATTTCCTACAACTCCTCTTCACACTCCAAGTCCAAGAAATGCTCTCACGAAAAGTTATCAATTTCAACATTATAGGTCATTTTCAAAAGTCAACAAAAAGGGACTTTAAGTCAAAGGCCATAACTTGAGATTGGTAAATAAAAATGACATGGGACCAAAGGAATTGGTTAGAGGACTCAAAGACCTTTCCAAAATGTCTAAGAACATGAGCAAAGCTTAAAAATTGAGCAAGATATGCCTTGTGGAAGTTGGGAAATTTTTGGATATTTTGAAAAGTCAACTTTGCTTCAAATGTCCTAAAATTGCTAATGGGCCTCTTTTTCTTCCAAAATTCATCACCCAAAACATGTGCACGACCATTTGGCCCTAAGGGAAGTTTTTCATCATTTTTATTTTATTTATTTGAATTTTTAATTGCTAGAAATTCATTTAATTAATTAAAATATATGAAAAATACCAAACCTAAGTTTTTAAATCTTTTTATGCATAAAATACACTCAATATTTCGTGCATGATCAGATTTGGAAAGAATCAAGGCAATTGAACATGATTTGTATCAAATATGCATGAATAAATATTGGAAAAGATTCTTAAAAATCAAATCTTGAAAATCATTAAAAGCAAGGCTATGGGCTTGGATTATTGATTGAATTCACTCCTTATACATGTGCAAACCTAACCCTAGTGCTGAGAACCTCCCAGCTGCGCCAGAAAAGCATAACCAAGTTTGAGTTTTTTGACAAAAATTCCAAAACTGAAAACTATATTCCAGTGCGATTCAAGCCAAAATAATTGTCCTATTGCCTTCCTGAGACATCAAGAAACGTGTCTGAATAGTTTTCCACATCCCTAACGCCCAGAATTGGTATATGGAACTCAAACTTTTTCACATTATATGCATATTCGTATTTCAATATTCAAGCATTCTCATTGCATTTTTCTTATGGATTCATACTAACTAATTGATTCTGAAGCTAACCCTATAGTTTGATTGAGTTTTTATGCATTGTACGTGATTTCACCATTGATGCTAACTAGGGTTCTTCAAGCTTCGAATTGGGTATTTCCATATACTGTAAAATTGAGACTTCCCAATACCATGATCAAAACCAGGACACTTGGACGAATAGAACTACCCTATCGCGCCTAATTTATGAAGCACCATAGCCTAATCGCTATTTTGGAAAAGTGCATATTTTGGGGGGGTTTAAAACCCCCGCTAACCTTTTTTATATTTCAGGCAAAAGCGCAATAAGGAAGAAGATGGTGAGGTGTAGGCCAGTAAGTGGTTCATTTGAATTTTCGCGCTAAAGTCCCACTAACTCTTGTTTTATCTTATATTAATTGTTGGTCATATAATATTCAAAGCGCGCTAAGAGCTCCAGTGGCAGGCATGTGTATTGGTAATCCCTGGGACCTGGGTTCGATTCCCAGGTCCCCCTCCCTTTTAATAATATTTTTCCTAACATCATCATGTGCAGCTTGCCCCCTGATGACCATCCTACGCCCATAATCTTAATATGCCACTTGTCCCACAATCTCCATCCAATGGCCAAGATCTGAGGTCTATGGAACGCTGCAGTCAACGCACACACACGCTAGCCAAAAAGTCAGACAAGGCCTTGCAACAAGTGGGCCTAATTGCTAGGAATATACCTCCAATATTGGGGACAGAACCCCCCTTGGTATTGTATTTCTTTCTATTTTTCTTTGTTTTATTTTTATTATTTGTTTTAATTCCATTACTTTCTTTTAATTCAATAAAAATTAATTTCATATAAAAATCAGAAAAGACAAAAATTAAAATATGTTTTATTTAAATATTATCTTTTTTTTTTGTAAATAAATCTCACTAATTAATTAGATCTAAATTTAGGTTAATTTCAAATATCTTTTCTTAATAAATTTAAAATTTTGTAGAATTAGATTTTAATTACCTTAATTACTTTTTCTCTTTTATTTTCTCATCACTAATAATTAATTATTTAATATTATTTTTATAAATCAAATTGCATTAATTAATTAGGTTTAATTTTAGGTAATTTTCATATTTTCTTAATAAATTAAAAAATAGCTAGAATTAGGTTTAAACTTCATTTAATTCACATAAAAAATCATAAATACCAAAAACCCTCAAAAATAATTTCTTTTTATTTTATTTTAATTAATTTGTTAATAATAATTTAATTTCATTAAAAAGGGTCCAACGCCCTCGCTTTCAATTTTAATTCAATTCGCGCATTTTATTTTTTATAATATTAATGTAATTCTCCCAAAGCCATGTAACTCGGACATTTTATATCTCTCGCACTTTATTTCTTTATTTCTTGTCAAATCGGGTCCTGGATTAAATTTGGCGATGTGGACCCGCGCCCTTGTAATAGTTTAGGAACTTTAATTTTCCGCATCTTTTAATTATTAATAATGGCATGCAAGAATGAATGACAAAATAAAAATAAACGCGTAGATCACCTGACATGAACAAGATAAATGCAAATGAAAACGACACACGAATCACACACCACCCCTAGGGTACGCCTCACTGTCGCCTTGCCTCGAAAGGTGATCGTCGAGTAGAGGATTTCTTAGTAAGTCCTCATGATCCGGGAACCTGACATGAGGGTAGCTTCTAAGGTATCTTCCCATTGCTCTGGTGATCACCATGTCCCGAACTTCGAATTGACCCGAACACCTCCAACGGTGGTGCTACCTACCTCTCAATGGTGGGATGGCACTACTTTAAAGGACATTTACACAGACGAATTCCTTAGGGTAGGTAGACGACTCTAGATACTTGCTCTAATTTCAAAACAAATCAAAAATACTTTTCACACCGACACCTTTTCAAAAAGCTTTCAAAAGCAATTTTTCAAACACTCTTGAGGACCGATACAATAGTCGAACTGGAATTTTCAAAGAAACTTTTTTAAAACCCACAGTTGAAAAGCAAACAAACCATTTTTGAAAACACAATGAGCAAGTACCTAAGAGCCCATGGATAACCATGGATAGAAAGGGTGCTAACACCTTCCCTTTCTATAACCTACCTCCCGAACCGAGAGCAATCTCTTTAAGGAATTTTTCTGTGCTTTTGTCCTGTCCATGTTGGAGAAAATAAAAGACGGTGGCGACTCTTGATTACCGCGACATTTCGCGAAACCAGCGTTAAACAGTCAGTTCCAGATCCACCGATCACAGAACTGGCGACTCTGCTGGGGATACTCTTTATAAAGTGAGGTGTACCTTAGGGTAGTTCATAACTGTGTTTTCAATTGTATTGACTTGCTTGCTTTAAATTGTGGGTTGCATGGGAGTTACATTGATCCTAACCCGGATCTGGGGATACCCTGTTTAGGTAGCATAAGCTGTGAGGGACCTGTCCGGCGTAGACCGACACGGGTGAAACAGTGGCTACGTTGGTGTGGCACCTTGGTATGTACCGATATCCCTTGTGTTTCAACGAGTAGAATATGGGTCTTCTGAGGAGTCATTAAGCACCAACAACCTTAGAACCTTAAATGACACAACTTGGCCATTAGAACAGTAGCAGTATGCTACGCCCATTGAGACTAAACTCTCGTGATGGTTCTGGCCGCAAGAAAAGATTGCGATGCTGGAGTTATGACCGATTGAGGGTAGTCAATGATATTGGGATCCTCTAAGAACCCGGTTACTTCTGATAGGACAGGTATGAACCAACAAACTGAAAGAGGGTAATACCCAGACCCCATGCTGGCCTAAACTCTAAGGGTTTGTCTTGTGTGACTTGTGTGCCTTCCAACTTGACTACTTGCATGCTTGTTATCTGACACATGAACTACTTGCAGGTTTCGTTCATAGTCCTTAATTGGGACTCATAACAGGGTTTATTAAGTTTCTTGCAGGTCTTGTTTTTAGTCCTTAATTTGGACTCATGACAGGTTTTACTTGAGTTTCTTGCAGGTTTTTGTTTGCAGTCCTTAATTGGGACTCATAACAGGGTTACTTACATTACCCCATGCATAACATACCATCATACCATTGCATACATCCTAACCCATTTCAAGGATCTCAAGGGCTTGTGATGCAGGTCATGGTGAATCAACTATCCCAGCAAGGGGCAAAGAGGATTTATTTTCCTCTAGCCAAGGTTGTCAGGGGCTATGACCCACTTGATATGGTGAGCTTTGACACTTGAAGAAGGTTCCCCTAGCCAAGGTTGTCAGGGGCTATGACCCACTGGATATGGTGAGCCTTTGACCCTTGGAAGAAAAACTCTCAACAAATCTGAAGTTCTTTCAATCAAGCTACCGGATCCAAATGCTAACAAATTTTCTTGTTTACCCCGCGAGATCCTTGAAAACATTGCATGCATATCATACATATCATTGCATAACAGATATCCTTGTTGCAGGTCACTTACCTTCCTCGCTGTTTATTTCAGCAATGGCTTCCCAACAAGATAACCAGGACCTTCTTGCTCAAGAGACTCGGTTCGGGGAAATCCTTCTGAATCTATCCAAGGGGCAGGAGGAGCTAAGGACACTCCCCATGGAGACTTTGGCCAGGAACAGTGCTGAGGGCGAACGGCTGAAATATCTGCAAACTGAAGTGGATGCATTGAAAGCCCAGATGCTGGGGCAGGTGACTGCCATTCAAGACTTAGCTCAAAGACAAGATGAGCTCGGGGTTCTCGTCAACCAACTGCTTCAGAATAACCAACTGGGGCAAACATCTAAGGTTGAAGGGCCAGTCATCATTCAACCATCTTTGAGACAAGGAGATAAGGGGAGAGCTCTTCAAATGGCTCCAGGGTCACAAACTCAGCAGCAACTTCACCAGCTTCAGCCAGACAAGCCCAGGAGGCAATTCACCCAGCTCAACATGTCGCTGTTTCAAGCTCTGCAACGCCTGTTGAGGTTGAATCTGATCACATTAAGGGCTCATCCCCGGAACCCCAACACAACATCTCCTATCTATGATCCCAATAAGAGGTGTGCCTACCACTCTGCCAGCCCAGGACATGATACAAATGAGTGTTGGGCTCTGAAGAACAAGATCCAGGACCTGATTGATGAAGGAGCATTGGAGTTCACACAAGATGGTCAGGCTGAGTTTTTCTACCATCCCTCCAAGGCTCACCATTTGAAGTGACAAGCCCTGAGACTAGAAAACTTTTGTTCATTCGAATGTTCAAGTTGTGTTGTTCTTTGATTGTTTAAACATTTACTCATGTTAAACGTTGTTATTTCATTAATGCATCGCATATGTCTGTTTTGAAGCAATATATTCGTATTCACTATATGCAAATTGTTTTCATACTTTTTCTGATGCTCAACTCTCAATTAATAATTCTAAGCCTCTTGAGGGAGGATGACGAAAACGATACCACAATCTTTACAGTATGCTTTTGAACAAACCCCGCTGATGAGGTACAGGCATTGTTTCAATCCCTAAACACTGGAGTTATAAGGAAGATAATCCCTCGTCAACCCCTCTGAGCCAAAGAAGTAGGAGTTTTTCTTTTCGAGAATTAAAAACCTTTATCATAACCTGGGGCAGGGTAGTTCTCTCAGTTGATCCAAGTGGATAACAAATGGCACCGAAGAGGTCCTTACAAAAAAAGAAGACAGTGATGATTCCGAATAATCATAAAGACAGGCAGTCATTACTTCTCAAAATATAAAAAAAACTAAAGCCCAATAAGTCAAAACCTATGAAGGAGACTTACAAAACTGGGGCATCCCGCTGACTATAATTCCAAAAGAAACAGTTCAGGCAAAAAACATGGATAATGAAATAAAAAAGAAAGAGGTCCAACAAATCTTCAACAAAAGGAAAGGACTGCCTATTCAAAATAAATTGTCAACATCCGAACCATCACTGGTATATCAAAGCAAAGACTCAACAAGGTCTAACGCACGATCAGCTGAGTTTAGGTTTGAAGAACATCATGAAGAGCGGGTGGGTACAAATAAATTTGAGCCTTTATCCTTTGTTTCTTGAACTGTGAACCAGGCCACGTTATAACCCTTAAAAGTCCTAGCTGAAGCATGGGTTAGTTCGAAAGCATACTGTTATGAAAGGTATCCTGACTCCTTAAGGCTCGCAATAAATTAACGAGTTGATATCACGTTTTACAAACAATCACTTGTTTTATGAGAAAGAATGCATTTTCAAAATCTTCAAGACAGACATAAGCTTTGCATTTTTAACATAACTTTGTTTGCATATGATTATTTGTTTGAACAGCAGAGAACTTCGCACGATGAATACCTAGCGAACAAAAGCACTTCCAATCAAGGGGCACGACATGATCATGGTCCAATCATCTGGGGCAGTCCAATCAAGATTCGGAGAATCTCTCAAAGGCCAAATAGCCTGGGGCAAATCTCCGCCTGAGTCACTTGGGGAATTTCAACAACGAATCTTGCCTGATCAAACACCTTCTGGTGGCATGACAGAATACTTCTAACAGGGGCAACTCCTTACATTCTGAGAACGTGGACATAATCGGAAAAAATTCTACGCAAAATCAAAGACCCGCTAGGTTGACACGCCTAGGCAAAAATAAGGGCTTCCCGGCGAACCAAAAGGGTTCGGGAAAAAATAAGGGACGAAATGAAAAAAATCTGTACACCCGGCAAGTCGAAAACCTGAAAAGGCGGCTTGGGCAAAAATGGGTATCCCGGTGGACTGAAAGCCCGAAAGGGCGGTCCAGGCAAAAGTTAGGGATCAAAGCGTACGACTATGTCCCGTCATCTTATCACCTGCCTACCAGCAGAAGGTTTGTCCATCAACAACTATCAGTACCCCACAGGTGCCTTCTCCCATAGAAACAGGGGCAATAAAGAGTTGTCTAAGCAATCTAATTGTTCTATCCTCCAAGGTATCAAGGTGAATTCAGCTGAAGAACATAACCAGATATCTTAATTCCCCAGAGACATTCCAGCAAGTCAGTACACTCTCCCCAAGCAATATTATCAAGCCTTAAGGAAGTTGGGTATCCTCCAGCAGATCTCAACATTCCCCAGCAATGTACGGATATTTCTTAACAAGCACCCCCGGTAGTCTTGGCCTAAAGATTGTTCCCCGGCGGTATATCAAACATTCAATGGAGTCACTTCCCCGATACAGCTCAAAACTTCCCCAAGAGAGTCCAATCTAGTTCCCAAGGAAAGTTGGAATCCATCTCCCCAAGCAGTAAGCTTATCCCCAGTAGATTCTGGAAGCTTATCCTCGCAGAGCACGAACGCGTCCCCTGGCTTTATTCAAAGAGTTATTTCCTTACCAGGATATAACTGGGTTATCCTCAGCCAAAAGCCACAGAAAGATCGTCCTCGACAAAGTCTTCTTATCCCCAGCGAAGTCTATTAACACTTCCCACACAACAATGGTATCCCTAGCGAAGTTACCATCAACATCTCAGCAAGTACCTCTCTCCCACAGAGTATTGCTCCCCAGCAAGATTGTTAGAGTATTTTTCTCCCCGCAGAGTAATCCATTCGCCAAGTTCATTCCCCAATGGAGTTATCTTCTCCTACCGGTATTCTTGCAACCATCATCCTCAGCGGAAGCAAAATCTATTCTTCAACATCAGCCCAGGAGTGACTTCCCGGCACACGTCAAGGATTTACTTTCCTAGACGACAAAGATACATTCATAAACATCTTCATACATTATATCATGCATATACGCGTCATATCTTACAAATCTCATTTATGTTGAGAACATCATTGCTTGATTCATATCATGCCTTGCATATGACTGACCTTTACCTTTCAGGAAAGATCCAGTTAAGTTCTCAGCTATATTTCAAGACCTAGACCGGTTCAATTAAGTCGACCCTAAGACTTTTCTGTTTCTTATCCAGTCCAAGGCCTTCTCTGGTTCAGTCAGATCGACCCTAAGATCTCCCTGTTTCTTATCCAGTTGAAGATTTCAAGACCTAGACCGGTTCAGTTAAGTCGACCCTAAGACTTTTCTGTTTCTTATCCAGTCCAAGGCCTTCTCTGGTTCAGTCAGATCGACCCTAAGATCTCCCTGTTTCTTATCCAGTTGAAGATTTCAAGTCCTAGACCGGTTCAGTTAAGTCGACCCTAAGACTTTTCTGTTTCTTATCCAGTCCAAGGCCTTCTCTGGTTCAGTCAGATCGACCCTAAGATCTCCCTGTTTCTTATCCAGTTGAAGACATTTCAAGACCTAGACTGGTTCAGTTAAATCGACCCTAAGATTTCTCTGTTTCTTATCCAGTCCAAGGCCTTCTCTGGTTCAGTCAGATCGACCCTAAGATCTCCCTGTTTCTTATCCAGTTGAAGACATTTCAAGACCTAGACCGGTTCAGTTAAATCGACCCTAAGATCTCCCTGTTTCTTATCCAGTTGAAGATTTCAAGACCTAGACCGGTTCAGTTAAATCGACCCTAAGATTTTTCTGTTTCTTATCCAGTCCAAGGCCTTCTCTAGTCCAGCTAAATCGACCCCTAACAGATTTTCCTGATAAAGACTCAGTAGAAGATATCCAAGATTCTCTCAATGATTACTGTTGAGGTTGAAGTCGCCCAAGATTCTCTCAATGATTACTGTTGAGGTTGAAGTCGCCCAAGATTCTCTTAATGATTACTGTTGAGGTTGAAGTCGCCCAAGATTCTCTCAATGATTACTGTTGAGGTTGAAGTCGCCCAAGATTCTCTCAATGATTACTGTTGAGGTTGAAGTCGCCCAAGATTCTCTCAATGATTACTGTTGAGGTTGAAGTCGCCCAAGATTCTCTCAATGATTACTGTTGAGGTTGAAGTCGCCTATGGTTCTCTCCCCGTTACTGCGGAGGTAGTAATCATCCCCAGATTCTCTCAGCGATACTGTTGAGGTTGAAGTCATCCAAGGTTCTCTCACCGTTCCTGTTGAAATAGTAACCATCCCTGGTTCATTCATCACCTTTTGAAGCTCCAGATCCAGCTCCTGTAACCAGTCAGGACACATCTATACAAAGAATCTGAAGACCAGCTCCTGTAACGGGTCAGGTAATCCTTTTCTTTTGCAGGTACGCAAGCTCTCGCTAAGGAATCTCTTACGCGATCAACATCCAGATGGCATCTATAAGCCCATCCACAATCCATCATCTCTTAGCATGGCATCTATAAGCCCATCATCCTATCCATCAATCTCCAAATGGCATCTATAAGCCCATTCCACCATCACACGACTATGTGAGCGCAAATTTCTGGGCACTCTAGTGTTCAATCATCTTCCACCTTCGGATTACGAAAGGCACGTTGTGATACGGTGGGAGAACTGACTTGAGGTTTTGCGTTTGTATTCGCAAATGTTTCGGTTGAGCAAGAGTCGCCACCGACTTTTATTTTATCCTAAGGAAAGGTTAAAAAGCACAACAAAAACCTTTTGAGATGTTTTCTTGGGTTCGGGGAGTAGATTATAGAAAGGGAAGGTATTAGCACCCTTTCTATCCATGGTTATCCATGGGCTCTTAGTTACTTGCTTAGATCAACTTGCCTTTTGTTTTCAATTTGTTTGAAATGGTGCTTTGTGTGTGTGGGTTTGAAAATATTTGAAAAGAAGCCAATGTGGTGGCAACCTTTGTAATGATCCATGTGGGGATGTATACAAAGATGTACGTCTTTTGAAAAGGTTTTCATTTGTTTTTTTTGAAAGTTTGTTTTGAAAGTGTGGTGAGGTGTGGTTTTGAAATTAGGCAAGTGTTTTGTTTTGCAAGTTTGATTCAAGTAGCTAAGAGGTTATCTACTCCTAAATTTCTCAAAAGATTATTGCTATGTTTTAACCCTTTTAACAAGTTTGTTCCACCATTATATTTGGTGGGCAACCTTATGTTAGGATGTGAAAGGGACAGGCGCGGGTCATCGTTTAGACCATAATTGCAACGACGTTAAATGTCTTTGGGCAATTTTCTTTAAGGGACTTGATCATTTATTTTTGTTTGTTTTGAAAAGTTTTATCGAGGGACTATGATCATTCAATTTGTTTGTTTTGCCCAAAGAGACCTAACATGCAATACGGCCCAATTTTGAAAGGCAACAAGTGGAATACCCTAGGGGGTGCAAGTGTGATTTGTGTGTCCATTTTCATGTTTGTTTATCTTTGAGATTAGGTCATAACTATTTTTTATCGTTTTTTTTCGCATACAAACCCTAATTCTAACATGTTATTATTAGAAAGCGTATAAAGTGCGAAAATAAATTTACTAAGCTATTACAAAACCAAATATGGGAAGGGGGGTACAAATGTTCAAATGGGGATATTGACAAGTAATTTAAACCTAAAATTATTACATCAATTTTGAATATTTGCAATTTAATCAATGTACAAAAATTAAATAAGAATGCAAGATGCAAAAGAAATGTTTTGTATATGTATGAAAAAATATTATTTATGTAAAAGAGAAAAGAAAATAAAAATATATTATTTTTTGGAGTTTTTCACATTAAAGGGGAAAACCCTAATTCTACTAAATGAAACATGTTATTTTATTTATTATGCACAAATATTTATTTATATATACAAAAAATAAAATAAAATAAGGTATTTGTCAAATATGTATTCTTATATTAAATATTAATAAGAACAAAAACAAAAGTGTATATATTTGTATTTACCCTAAATATATTAATGAATATATATATATATATATATATATATATATATATATATATATATATATATATATATATATATATATATATATATATATATATATATATATATATATATATATATATATATATATATATATATATATATATATATATATATATATATATATATATATATGTATTATTTTAAATATGTATTATATATATATAAATAATAATAATATTTAATATTTGTAAAAAAAAAGTATTTTTTTTATATAAAGTATTTTCAGAAGGTAAAATAATAAAAATGAGAATAAAAAATATTTACACTATTTTTCTATTTATTCTAATAATAGTACATATATAATATTTATATACAAACAAAAGAAATAAATCAAATAAATATGCCATAAATTCAAAAAAGGATGGAAAAAATATTTTTATGTTTTTTATATCATGAGAAAAAATAAACAAAGTCAATCAAAAAAGAAAAAGTCAAAAAAGTCAAATAAATAAGCAAATGGGCTCAGGGGGTTCAGGAGCAATTATTTGGTGCAAATAAGAAAAAATTCCAGGCCCAGCCCAGAAGACCTGTCTTCTTCAACCTCTGAACAATATCCTTCAAGCAAACACGCGTTTTTTTATCTCTGGATTCTTGGACTTTCAAGCAAAACTCATAACATGAAAAGTGTAAAGCATTAAGAGACGGTTTCAACCATGTAAAGAACTTGACCTAACTCTCTAAGATGAGGGAGAATTTCTCCTCCCCCAATTTCTGACCTAACTTTTCATCAATGTTCAGATATAAAATTCTCTAAGCACACGAAATATAAATGAAATCTAATCATATGAGCATGTTCAGGGCTATGATTGTGACATGTTTTCTTCACAAACCTAAAGCTAACAATGTCTAATAAGAGAGATACGACCCCATGAACTTACCTGTTCAGTTGGAATCGAGCTTTGCAATGGAGGATGTTTCAGAGTGAAATGATGACTTGTATAGCTTCCTTGAAGTGTAAGGATGCTTTTCCAAGTCCTACTTTGTCTTGAAACTCCCTGAATCGAGCTAATGAACTCCAACTGCAAAATAGAAAATTAAAAATGGTGAAGTGGCTTGGAGGTGTTACAGGTCAGGTTTCAGGTCATGGTTAGCTTGCATAAGTACTAGGGAATGTGTGTGAACTGGTTTTGGCACAAGAACTTGAGGGAAATAGGAGTTAGCAATCAAGCTGCAGAGGCAACTCTGTTTTTGCAGTTTGATGGTGTTTTTTGGTTTGAGGATGTTTGGGAGGTCAATGGCTCGTGCAGAAGCTTAGGTATGATATGTGTAATGTGTTTTATAACTTCTTTCTTGTGTTGGTGAGCTGAGATTGAAGTTGGTACAAGTTATGCACTTTTCTTGAACTTGAAGCAAACAAATGCAACTTGGCTTTCTAGGTCAGTAGAGGACCCCCTAATGTGCTGCATAAGCTTCTCTTGATCAGTGTGTTATGCACATAATCTTGTGCCAAGCAGATTTTCCATGTACTTGTTGGATTTCTAATTTGACATAAAGCTACTTTATACAAAAATGGCCAATTTGCTTTATCCATTTTGGGATTAAACCCTCATACAATGCTTGCACTCAAAGAACAACACTTTAACACATTGAATATGCATTAAATTATGGAGTGTAAATTGGTTTAAGGACCTGTAATCTTGCCTAAAGCATGCTGAGTTCAAATGGTAAGGTTATGGACATGTTTTGATGAAGAACAAAAGTGAATTTTTGCCAACTTGTGAAATTAGAATCTCTCAAGTTATGAGGTTGTTTGATGAGTTCTTGGACATTTTGGAAAGCTTGGAATGTGTACTACAATCCATCTTTGAAATGCAAATTGAAATTCCAAGTGGAAGGGTATGAAAAATAGCCTTGAAGTGGGGTAGAAAACCTTGTCAAAATAGGTCAAGTTTCGCTAAGTTAAAAAATGGTTTAGTGCCCCTATTCAAAAAATTGTAACTTGAGATACAAGCTTCAAATGAGAAAACTTTGTGAATCAAAGTTGTAGATTATGCAACAAGCTACAACTTTCATGTTTTGACTTCTGTTTGAATCCAAATGGATCTTGGTGAAAAGATGGGGCAAAGTTGGGAAAAAATTAGGGTTTTTCATAACTTAGAAAAATTCTAAGTTATGAAAAATTCCATTTTCTAACCCTAATTTGCATTTTGTGATTTCTTGGTGAACAAGTTTCATGATTTGGCATGTTTTTATGAAAAATGAATCTTGACTCTTGATTTTGACCAAAAAGTCAAAGTTTGACTTTTCAGTATACAGTCAAAATTGATCAATTGACTAGGAAATTCAACTGTCAACCTTGTGTACTTGGGATCTTTTGAGCTTGTTGAATGTGTCAAGACCATTTCATTGAGTCCTTGAGTCCATATGTGAGCTTGATTTGCCATTGGCTAGGTCAAACAGTCAAAAATTGCCTTTGTGCAGTCAAAACCCTAAAAATGACCATTTTGCCCTTTTGGTGATCTGATCAAATTTCTTGTGGAATTGTGATTCAAACTTGATCAAATGGTCCATATGAGTTCAATATGTTGATGTGGGTCAAATTTCATGAGGTTTGACTGTCAATTGACCACAGTTGACTTTTTCCCCAATACAGCTGATTTCTAGGTCATCTGTCTAACTGACTGGGCAAAATTTGGAATCAAGACTTGAACTTGGTATGGGTAAACTTGGGAGTCCAATGTGAATCATGAAAGTCATCTTAGGAATTCTAGGTCAAAACATCCTTGGGCAAACACAAACCCTAATTTGAGTCCACAGTGCAAGGAGAAGTCTTGAGCAGAGGAAACCCTAACTGGATCTTGATCTTCAAGGGTCTTGTGATGAGAAAATGTTGAGGAAATGGGAGGGTAAATTTTGGGGTATAACAGTTGCCCCTGTTCAATCTTCTTGGACCTGAAGAGTTAGATTGGCAAGTTTGCCTTTCGCGACTTGAAGGTAAAAGGAGATTGGATACTAGAGTGCCCGGAAATTTGCACTCGCATGCTGGAGTCTCAATAATGTGGTGTCGGGAATGGGCTTATAGATGCCATTTGGAGAGATGGTGGATAGGGAGATGGGCTTATAGATGCCATCTGGAGATGTGACAGAACCTTGTCGGGAATGGGCTTATAGATGCCATTTGGAAGTGTCGATCGCATAAGAGATTCCTTAGCGAGAACTTGTGTATTTGAGAAAGACGGATGTTTTCCTGGCTTGTTACAGGTGTTTGATCTTCAGTCTCCTTATGCAGATATGCCCTGGCTAGATACAGGTATCGAATCTACAATTGGTTGCTCACAAATGTGCCCTGGCTGGATACAGGAGTCGAATCTGGAAATAGTCGTTAATAGATGTGCCCTGGCTGGATACAAGAATCGATTCTTCGAACTCTTCAGACGTGCCCTGGCTAGATACAGGAATCGAGTCTGGAAACGTGGTCAACAGATATGCCCTGGCTGGATACAGGAATCGAATCTGGAGATGTTGTAGTTGATAGATGTGCCCTGGCTGGATACATGAATCAAATCTTCGAACTCTTCAGACGTGCCCTGGCTAGATACAGGAATCGAATCTTCGAACTCTTCAGACGTGCCCTGGCTAGATACAGGAATCGAGTCTGGAAACTGATCACTCTCAGATGTGCCCTGGCTAGATACAGGTATCGGATCTGGAATTGTGACAGTTGAAGGTAGTTGTTTTTGGGATTGTCTTTTTCCTGAAAAGGCAAAAACATAAGTTGTATGCAATGTCATGATGTATGATATGCACGATGTCATGATGTTCAACATGAGATGGTGTTGTATGCACTTCATCATATATGTAAGCAAGATGTATGAAAATGTGAAATGTTTATGAATGTAATTTCGTCTTAGGAAAATAAATCCTTGACGAACGGCCGGGGAGTTGCTCTGTGGAAGAGATACTTGGCCGAAGTTTTGATAAGAGGCTTGTTGAAGACTCTAATGATGGATTCCGCTGAGGATAATGATGATAAACTCCGTCGGGGAGCACCAAAGATAAACTCTGCCGGGGATTGAAGGAACTTTGCCGAGGGCGGTCTTCCGTGGTTTTTAGCTGAGGATAACCCAGTTATAAGTCCTTGTGAGGAAATAACTCTAAATAAAACTCGGGAGAGACGTCCATGTACTATAGGGAACAAGCTTCCAGAATCTACTGGGGATGAGCTTTAAGGCCTGCCGGGGAATGTTGTGCCTTTTCAGGATTGTCGGGGAGTCAACTCCGCTTGGGGAAAGTATTGCTGAATCTTGTTTTACTCTGCGGGGAGTTGAGATGATTTGGTCACATTCTTCAGTCGAATCTACCTTGGTACCTTGGCGGGCAAAACAACCAGACTGCATCAGACAACTTCACATTGCCCCTGTCTCTGATGTCACCTGTAATCAATCTCTTGTTTCATATGTAAACATTTACGAATCAGCAATTTAATGTCAAATGCATATATCAAAAATGACCATTGGACGTTCTTCGCAAGACAAAACAGAAAAAAGGAAAACAATGGTAATTTGTATGGACAAGTGAATTTGTATTGATTTAAACTTTGCCTGTGAATAGGCGTTTTTGTACAAGAGGCTGACATCCTAGTAAGAGGACGCCGCCAAATAACATAGAGTTTACAATTTGAAAAAGGAAACAAAACAGCTATGTGAACAATCCCACTGGGTTCCAACTCCGCTATCGCCTTTATGTCTTCGAACGTCTCATCGCTTTGCTGCCTAGTTTGAAGATGAAGCTGATTGGTCAATGCCGAAATCTGGAGCCAGATAGTTGATGCCGAATTCCGGATGCGAAGCGATCCAATGAGACATAGTGTTACGCTTTTATCCCTAACTTTTGCCTGGACCGCCCTTTCGGGTTTTCAGTCCACCGGGATACCCATTTTTGCCCAAGCCGCCTTTTCAGGTTTTCGACTTGCCGGGTGTACAAATTTTTATTCATTTCATCCCTTATTTTTGCCCGAACCCTTTTGGTTCGCCGGGAAGCCCTTATTTTTGCCTAGGTATGTCAACCTAGCGGGTATTTTACTTATGCGTAGTATTTTTTTACTATGTCTGCATTGGCGGGGTGAGGAAGGTCGTCACCATCCATGGTGGTTAGGATCATGGCTCCTCCTGAGAACACACGTTTAACCACAAATGGCCCTTCGTATGTAGGGGTCCATTTTCCCCGGGGATCACTTTGAGGAAGGATGATGCGTTTGATTACCAGGTCCCCAACTTGATACTCTTGTGGTCTGACTCTCTTGTTAAATGCCCTGATCATCCGTTTTTGATACGTTTGACCATGACAGATAGCAGTGAGCCTCTTTTCGTCAATCAGATTTAATTGATCAAGTCGAGTCTGGATCCAGTCATCTTCATTCAAGTCTGCATCCTTCATTATCCGGAGAGAGGGTATCTGGATTTCAATTGGCAAGACTGCCTCCATGCCATAGACCAAGGAGAAGGGAGTTGCCCTGGTTGACGTCCTTGCTGAGGTACGGTACCCATGCAGAGCGAACGGTAACATCTCGTGCCAATCTTTATAGGTCACTGTCATCTTCTGCACAATTTTCTTGATATTCTTATTGGCTGCCTCTACAGCCCCATTCATCTTCGGCCGGTAGGGAGAAGAATTGTGGTGCTGTATCTTGAATTGTTCACAGAGTTCAACGATCATTTTGTTATTGAGATTGGTACCATTGTCCGTAATGATTCTTTCTGGGACGCTGTACCGACAGATCAGATTATGCCGGATGAAACGTGCCACGACGCTCTTGGTTACTGTGGCGTAGGAAGCTGCCTCAACCCACTTCGTGAAGTAATTGATCGCCACCAAGATGAAGCGATGCCCATTGGATGCCGTCGGTCGGATCTCACCGATCATATCGATGCCCCTCATTGCGAAAGGCCAAGGTGCCGTCAGGACGTTCAAAGGAACCGGAGGGATATGCACCTTGTCAGCATAGATCTGGCATTTGTGACAAGTTCGGGAGTGTTGGTAACAATCGGCTTCCATTGTGGACCAGAAATATCCTGCCCGAAGGATTTTCTTAGCCATGGTGTGTCCACTGGAATGTGTTCCAAATGTGCCTTCATGTAATTCCATCATAATTTTCTCTGCTTCAGCTTTATCCACACAACGTAGCAGAGTTGAATCATGATTCCGCTTGTAGAGAATACCGTTGCTGAGGAAGAATTTTGCAGCAAACCTCCTCATGAACTTTTTATCATTGACAGACGCACCTTCCGGGTATTCCTGAGCTTCCAAGTACCTCTTCACCTCATGATACCAGGGTTTTTCAGTCACCTTCTCAGCCTCCAGCTCACAGCAGTACGCCGGTTCATCCAACTTCCAGATGATGATTCGGGGAGCCTCATTGTCCCATTTAACTTTGAACATTGAAGACATCGTAGCTAGGGCGTCCGCTAGCTGATTCTCCTCTCTAGGGAAGTGCTCAAAAGTTATCTCTTCAAAGTAGGGAAGCAAGGTCGACACATACTCCTTGTAAGGAATAAGATTCGGGTGTTTCGTATCCCACTCGCCTTTGATCTGATTGATCACGAGAGCGGAATCTCCGAAGACACTTAGAAATTTGATCCTTAAGTCGATTGCATCTTGTAAACCCATGATACATGCCTCATATTCTGCCATGTTGTTGGTGCAGCTGAAACATAGTCGGGCGGTGAGGGGAGTATGAGTTCCTTTGGGAGATATGATTACAGCGCCGACGCCGTTACCCAAAGCATTGGAGGCTCCATCAAAATGCATAGACCATCGGGATCCTTCCTCAGGTCCTTCATCCGGTCCAGGTACTTCACAGTCAGTTACCACCATGATATCTTCATCCGGAAAATCAAAGTTCAAAGATTGGTAATCGTCCACAGGTTGGTGTGCCAAATGATCCGCCAGTACACTTCCCTTAATTGCTTTCTGAGTTGTATACTGGATATCATATTCTGTTAAGATCATTTGCCATCTCGCTATTCTTCCAGACAGAGCGGGCTTTTCAAATATGTACTTGATGGGATCCATTTTTGAAATCAATAAGGTAGTGTGAGTCAGCATATACTGTCTCAGCCGGCGAGCAGCCCATACAAGAGCGCAACAAGTTTTCTCAAGCAGTGAGTAGCGAGACTCACAGTCGGTAAACTTTTTGCTCAAGTAATAAATAGCGTGATCTTTTCGGCCAGACTCGTCATGCTGCCCCAGCACACACCCCATTGAATTGTCAAGTACTGTCAGGTATAGTATCAGAGGTCTTCCTTCCACCGGTGGCATAAGAATGGGTGGCTCTTGGAGATATTACTTTATCTTTTCAAAGGCGGCCTGACATTCATCATTCCAGCGTACTACTTGATCTTTCTTCAGCAATTTGAAGATTGGCTCACAAGTAGCAGTCAGATGTGAGATGAATCGGGCAATGTAATTCAGTCGTCCCAGGAAGCCTCTGACTTCTTTCTCTGTTTTTGGAGTCGGCATATCTTGTATGGCTTTCACCTTGGCAGGGTCCACCTGAATACCTTTATCACTCACGATGAAACCTAACAATTTTCCGGATCTTACCCCAAAGGTGCATTTGTTGGGATTCAACCTCAGCTTGTACAACTTGAGTCGGTCAAACAACTTCCTCAGATGGTCAAGGTGCTCCTCCTCAGTTTGAGACCTTGCAATCATGTCATCAACGTATACCTCAATCTCATGATGGATCATATCATGAAATAAAGCAACCATGGCACGTTGATGGGTTGCCCCAGCATTTTTTAATCCGAATGGCATGACCTTATAACAGAAGGTGCCCCACTGAGTCACAAAGGTTGTCTTCTCCATATCTTCTGGAGCCATCTTGATCTGATTATACCCTGAAAAACCATCCATGAAGGAGAACACCTTGTGTTGAGCTGTATTGTCAACAAGGACATCAATGTGAGGTAGGGGGAAGTCATCCTTGGGGCTGGCCCTGTTCAGATCCCTGTAGTCAACACACATTCTGACTTTACCGTCCTTCTTCGGTACTGGCACCACATTGGCAACCCACTGAGGGTAAGAAGTCACTGCAAGGAACCCGGCATCAAACTGTTTCATAACCTCGGCCTTGATCTTTTCAGACATCTCTGGACGCATCCGTCGGACTTTTTGCTTTACCGGAGGGCAATCTTCCTTGGTTGGCAGGTGGTGAACTACAATGTCGGCATCCAAACCAGGCATATCTTCATAGGACCAAGCAAAAATCTCCATGTAGTCTTGTAGCATCTGGATCAATCGTTGCTTCACGCTGAGCTCTAGATTGGCACCAATCTTGACCTCTTTCCTATCTGTCTCAGTACCCAAGTTAATTGTTTCCACAGGCTCTTCATGTGGTTGAATAGCCCTCTCTTCCTGGAGTAGCAGTCTTGCGAGTTCACCAGGCACTTCGCAATCATCTTCACCTTCGTCCTCGGCCAAGTTGATCGGATTTTCGAAGTCATAACTGGCGGTAGCAGAGCTGTTACCAGTGAGATCCAGAGTGGATTGAAACCTGTATAAGTGAGTGTGTGTAAATATAGCTATTTTGCAATATATAACACAGAAAGGAAAAGAGCACAAGATTTGAAATGCAACAAACGTCCAATGTTTTGATTGATGATATATGAAAATGTCATACAAAAAGCCCTCACAAATGGAGCTACGATGCCCCGGGTAGGACACCGAGCCAACAAAGTTTTAACATATTGTTTGTTACAAATTGGAAATCAAAAGAAATTAATTACTGCGTGACAAATGTGATAGGGGTAAAATCCTTTGCCGTCCAGTTGCTTGGTCCGTCGCTGGTAGTCGGGTAGATCCAACTGTCAAACTCTGCTTCCTCTACATCCTCCTCGATAGCATTCACCCTTGAGCTGGAGATAAACACCGGAGCCTTTCTGACCTTCTCCTTGCGCACAGCCCTCTGAGCCTCTGCAGTAAAGCCCAGCCCAAACTTGTCATTCTTCTGAGTGAAGTTAGGAAGCTGACCCCAGTTTGCACAATTGCCTTCCTGAACCACAGCCCGGGCATCCCTTAGGGAAGCCATCTTCAAGGAAACATCCTCTTTGACTGTTGTTTCTGCTGCTGCTGAAATTGGATGTACCTCCTCGAAATGCTGAAAGGGGGTTTCAATAAACTCCCCATCCATCTCAATGTATCTGAAGGAATTCAAATGGCTCACCATATACTCCTCTTCTCCTTGCACAGTGACGATCTTCCCCCTGACAGGGTACTTCAGCTTCTGGTGCAAGGTAGAGGTCACTGCCCCAGCTTTATGGATCCAAGGTCGACCCAGTAGACAAGAGTACGATGGACGTATATCCATCACATAAAAAGTAGAGTCGAATACTTGAGAGCCCACACGAATAGGGATGTCAACCTCTCCATGAACCATCCTTTTTGAACCGTCAAAGGCCCTGACGATGATGTTGCTGGGCTTCAGTTCCAGGCCTTCATAATCCAAACGGTCTAAAGCCTTTTTCGGTAGGACATTCAAGGAAGAACCAGTATCCACCAATACATGCGCCAGAGTAGTGCCCCTGCATTCGATAGAGACATACAGGGCATCGTTGTGGTCTCTTCCCTTCGCAGTCAAGTCAGCATCTGAAAAACCCAAGCCATTGTCTGCTGTCAGATTTGCTACGCAGTCAGTGAACTGGACTGCAGATGTCTCCTGTGGCACATGGGCCGTCTTGAGAAATGAAATCAAGGCTTTAGCATGGGCCTCGGAGCATAGCAATAAAGAGAGCATGGAGATCTTGGAGGGCGTATGCCCCAGCTGCTCGACAACATTGAAATCACTTTTCTTTATTATTTTCAGGATCTCCTCCATTTCTTGTTGGGAGGCCTCAACATTTATAGGTATTGGTGCCTCCATCCGGGCAGGCTCCTCTTCAATCTCTTTGCCCCGAGCATTAGATGACTCGGCGGCAGGGGAAACAACTTGATCAGTAGCAGGAACAGGTAAACTTGTAGGTGTTATAAGGAGGGGTCTTCGAATAGCGGGCGGTGCAATGTCAGGCGAGAAGAGCCTGCCACTGCGGGTGACTTTGGCTGGACCAGTGATGTCGCAGATACTGGCGCCAGTGTCGAATTCTTGTTTGATTCCATTTACATATACGTCTGCCCCATAATGCCAGGGGACAACTTTATCAGATACGTAGGGGAGGGGCCCCGGAACAGTAATAACCACAGGTGCAACAGTCATGATTCGAACAGGCTTCTTCGGGAGAGCCTTGATTGGATTTTTGAAGATGGTAACCACAGAAATTTCTTTTACCGGAACCAACTGAACATCAGACTTCTTAAACAGAATCTCCTTGCTATCCATTAGGCTTTGGACGCCTAACCTCAGCAAGGGACAACCAGATAGGGAAACAGCACATAACAGGCAACCTTCACTGCAACCCGGAAATAAACCGGCCCGCAGTAGGTTCTTCTTGACAGTCAAAAGAGGGGTAACAACTTCATTTATCGAAACAGCATACAGTTCTTCCTCAATGGCATTTACTCTATGCTGGGGCATAGGAGCAGTTACAACATTTGGTCTCTCAGGCGCTTCAAACTGAATTTCCTTTGCGTCGATCAGATCTTGCACTTTGTTTCTCAAGGCCCAGCAATCATCAGTAGTGTGCCCGGGACTATCAGAATGATAAGCACACCGGGCATTTGGGTTATACTTAGGAGACGCAGTGTTGACGACCTTAGGAGCTTCTTTGAGGGTCACCAGGTTGGTGGATAACAGTTGGGGTAAAATTTGAGATAAGGTCATACTCAGTCGAGTATACTGCCTCTTGGGCCTTTCGCTTCTTTGTTGATTGTACTGCTGAGGAGCAGCAACAGGTTTTGAGATGACCAAAGCATTGACGGCTTGGCGACTTTCGGGCTTGACTTGTCTTCTAGTACCATAGACGGCACTTGCTTCTTTCTTAAACGGCCTCTTCTCAGCACTTGTGGAGGCAGCCTTCTGTATCTTGCCTGACCTGATGCCAGCTTCAATTCTTTCTCCCGTCAATATCAAATCTATAAACCCAGCGGAGGAGTTACCAACCAAATGATTGAAAAACGGGCCAGACAACGTCCCTAGAAACATATCAACCAGCTCACGATCAATCAATGGAGGCTGCACCCTGCCAGCCAAATCTCTCCATTTTTGAGCGTACTCTTTGAACCCTTCACCCGTCCCTAGAGACATACCCTGAAGTTGGGTACGCGTAGGAGCGAGATCAGAATTGTATTGGTATTGTCTGTAGAATGCGGTTGCCAAATCTTCCCAGTGTCGGATGCTAGTTCCATCCAATTGGTAGAACCATTCAAGCTGTGACCCCGAGAGGCTATCTTGGAAGAAGTGAATCCAGAGGTTCTTATCTGCCGTGTAAGGTTGGATTTTTCTTATGTACGACCTCAGATGCAGCTTTGGGCAGGAGACCCCATCATACTTGGCGAAGGCAGGCGCCTTAAACTTGTATGGAATTACTACCCCAGAAGATAACCCCAAATCTCCGAAATCCAGCCCCGGCACGTTCTGAATTTCCATGGCGCTTAAGCGGTCCTCCAATTGCTTGTATCTGTCAGCAGCAGGTGGGTATTGTTCGTCGTTATAGTCCGTCTCGTTGTCGGAGACTGCGGGACTAGGAGCTCCTCCCCCTTGGGGACTGTTTTTCTCAGCAGAAGAAGTAGTTGGATCAGCTTCATTATGGAGTGTGTTCCCAAATCTGCGTCCGGTGTTGAACAACGCAGTCCTCTTTTTCTTCTTCTTCTTCAGGAGTAGAGTCTTCAACTCTTGCTGACCTTGGGCTAGGCTTAGGACCATCTCTTGAAACTGTGCATTTTGGGCCTGAAGGGCCTTGATTGCTTGCTCACTGGATGAGTCTGGATTCATGATGACTGTTCAAAATAAACAGCGAAGGAGATTAAGCAACCTGTGAAATAGGGTACCTGCTATGCATATGGTGCAATGGAATGCGTATGTTTTATGTTTTCAAAGACAAACAAGATTCAACTTTGTAGACAAAAAGGAAACACACTTCATTAGATTAAAATTTTCAATTGTTCAACAATTTGCCCTTAGGCATTACAGGAATGAAAAATACTGGAAAGGAAATAAACTATAAAAGGAAACATCCAAAGCTCATCAATGCTCCCATGGCCTCCTCTTTTCAGTGCTGATGTAGTTGTTCAGGACCCGTTCTTCCTCCAATTGCTTACTCAGCCTCTGGATCTTCCGTTCCTGCTCGTTGAATTTTTCCCGATAGAAATCCCGTTCTTCCTTTAGCTGCGCCCAAGATCTCTTCATGGTGTCAAAGTCAGTAGGTATCTGAGGAGGGAGGACAGTTGGAGGAACCCCATCTTCAACAGGAGACTCAAGAATGAGAGGTCTAACAGCTTCGTAGGGCATACCTAACCTTTGAGCACAGATGCGGACCCATTTGCAATAAGGCCTCAATGGCAGGGAAGTCTTTGGTCCCAACTCATGTGGGTTGGCTTTGTGGATTCTGTCCCAGGCTCTAATGAATCCCTGGCGTAGTTTGTCACTGTCTGCCTGAAACTCAAAATGGAAGTGAGGAACCAGCATTTCATGAGGCCCATCTCCTCTGGCTCTTCCAAACTGACGGAGAGCTAAACACGGATTGTAAGAGATTCCTCCTTGGATACCAATCAAAGGAACATTAGGGTATTCTCCGCAACGGTCAATAACAGCTACCTCATCCAAACCTCTGAGAGTCCAGGTGATGTCATTATCAGTGAGAGACATTAACCTCCGAGCCCAACCTTTTCCTTCTTCATTCTTCAGCACGAACTTAGGAAGGTGCGAAATAAACCACCTTACTAGCAAAGGAGCACAACACCACGGAGTTCCCCGTTTTCGAGCAGTACGAGCATAGAGTTGTTATAGAATATCACCCAAAAGAGTGGGTACCGGATTCCGAGACATGAAGATCCTTATGACATGGATACTGATAAAGGTGTCGGGGTTGGGAAACAATACCAGACCATAGATCAAAAGAGCCAGAATATCCTCGTACGCCTTGAAGTCCAAGTCATTCCAGAAATCATTAGCCTTGCCAACCAGAAATTTGACCAAAAAGCCCTTGATCCCATTTCTAGTTTCCCAGTTGGACAATACCTCTTCTTTGGTCAAGGGGAGAATTGCAGCAATCTCTTCAGGCCTAGGAGTCTTTTCCAAACCAGTGAATGGAGTTTGTTCCAAGACAGGGATCCCAAGCAAATAAGAGAACTCTTCCAGGGTAGGAACCAGCTGGAAGTCTTGAAAGGTGAAACAATGGTACAGAGGGTCATAAAACTGGGTCAGAACACTTATCAGTTGTTGGTCCCATTTTGCAGTGACCAAGCCAAGGAGAGAACCATGTCTGTTGATGAAGGAAGTAGTGTTTGGAATCCTTCCAACCAAATCCTTGAGTAACACTGGTGGTTGAACAAAGTTGAGCCGGACAATATTCCTACGCACGGGCATCATGATGTCCTACAAAACAGAGCAAAGATGAAACCTTTTTTGTCTTTAAAATGGGTTAGCCCTTTATACAGGATGCATGCAATGGTATGATGGCATGATGCTATGATGAAGCACACCACAAGTATTCACATAGGTAAGTAAGGCACACAAGTCACACAAGACACCCTTAGGTTTCAGGCCAGCATGAGTTTCAGGTATTACCCTCTTTTGGTTTTGTTGGTTAAAACCTGTCCTATCAAAAGTAACCGGGTTCTAGAGGATCTCAAATCATTGGCTACCCTCAATCGGTCATAACTCCAGCATCGCAATCTTTTCTCGCGGCCAGAACCATCTCGAGAGTTTAGCCTCAATGAGTGTAGCATACTGCTACTGTCCTAATAGCCAAGTTGGTCAATTTAGGGTTCTAAGGTTGGTTGGTGTTTAATGACCCCTTAGAAGACCTATATTCTCCCCGTTGCAACACAAGGGATATAGGTACAGACTAAGATGCCACACCAACGTAGCCACTGCTTCACCCATGTCGGTCTACGCCGGACAGGTCCCTCACAGATTATGCTACCTAAAAGGGGTATTTCCCAGATCCGGGTTAGGATCTATGAAACTCCGATGCAAAGCCCACAAATATAAAAGCAAACAAAACAAACAATTGAAAACAAAGGTGATCTAAACCCTAAGGTTACTCCACTTTATAAGTATATCCCCAGCAGAGTCGCCAGTTCTGTGATACGGTGGGAGAACTGACTTGAGGTTTTGCATTTGTATTCGCAAATGTTTTGGTTGAGCAAGAGTCGCCACCGACTTTTATTTTATCCAAAGGAAAGGTTAAAAAGCACAGCAAAAACCTTTTGAGATGTTTTCTTGGGTTCAGGGAGTAGATTATAGAAAGGGAAGGTATTAGCACCCTTTCTATCCATGGTTATCCATGGGCTCTTAGTTACTTGCTTAGATCAACTTGCCTTTTGTTTTCAATTTGTTTGAAATGGTGCTTTGTGTGTGTGGGTTTGAAAATATTTGAAAAGAAGCCAATGTGGTGGCAACCTTTGTAATGATCCATGTGGGGATGTATACAAAGATGTACGTCTTTTGAAAAGGTTTTCATTTGTTTTTTTTGAAAGTTTGTTTTGAAAGTGTGGTGAGGTGTGGTTTTGAAATTAGGCAAGTGTTTTGTTTTGCAAGTTTGATTCAAGTAGCTAAGAGGTTATCTACTCCTAAATTTCTCAAAAGATTATTGCTATGTTTTAACCCTTTTAACAAGTTTGTTCCACCATTATATTTGGTGGGCAACCTTATGTTAGGATGTGAAAGGGACAGGCGCGGGTCATCATTTAGACCATAATTGCAACGACGTTAAATGTCTTTGGGCAATTTTCTTTAAGGGACTTGATCATTTATTTTTGTTTGTTTTGAAAAGTTTTATCGAGGGACTATGATCATTCAATTTGTTTGTTTTGCCCAAAGAGACCTAACATGCAATACGGCCCAATTTTGAAAGGCAACAAGTGGAATACCCTAGGGGGTGCAAGTGTGATTTGTGTGTCCATTTTCATGCTTGTTTATCTTTGAGATTAGGTCATAACTATTTTTTATCATTTTTTTTCGCATACAAACCCTAATTCTAACATGTTATTATTAGAAAGCGTATAAAGTGCGAAAATAAATTTACTAAGCTATTACAAAACCAAATATGGGAAGGGGGTACAAATGTTCAAATGGGGATATTGACAAGTAATTTAAACCTAAAATTATTACATCAATTTTGAATATTTGCAATTTAATCAATGTACAAAAATTAAATAAGAATGCAAGATGCAAAAGAAATGTTTTGTATATGTATGAAAAAATATTATTTATGTAAAAGAGAAAAGAAAATAAAAATATATTATTTTTTGGAGTTTTTCACATTAAAGGGGAAAACCCTAATTCTACTAAATGAAACATGTTATTTTATTTATTATGCACAAATATTTATTTATATATACAAAAAATAAAATAAAATAAGGTATTTGTCAAATATGTATTCTTATATTAAATATTAATAAGAACAAAAACAAAAGTGTATATATTTGTATTTACCCTAAATATATTAATGAATATATATATATATATATATATATATATATATATATATATATATATATATATATATATATATATATATATATATATATATATATATATATATATATATATATATATATATATATATATATATATATATATATATATATATATATATATATATATATATATATATATATATATATATATATATATATATATATATATATATATATATATATATATATATATATATATATATATATATATATATATATATATATATATATATATATATATATATATATATATATATATATAATATATATATATATATATATATATATATATATATATATATATATTATATATATATATATATATATATATATATATATATATATATATATATATATATATATATAATATATATATATATATATATATATATATATATATATATATATATATATATATATATATATATATATATATATATATATATATATATATATGTATTATTTTAAATATGTATTATATATATATAAATAATAATAATATTTAATATTTGTAAAAAAAAAGTATTTTTTTTATATAAAGTATTTTCAGAAGGTAAAATAATAAAAATGAGAATAAAAAATATTTACACTATTTTTCTATTTATTCTAATAATAGTACATATATAATATTTATATACAAACAAAAGAAATAAATCAAATAAATATGCCATAAATTCAAAAAAGGATGGAAAAAATATTTTTATGTTTTTTATATCATGAGAAAAAATAAACAAAGTCAATCAAAAAAGAAAAAGTCAAAAAAGTCAAATAAATAAGCAAATGGGCTCAGGGGGTTCAGGAGCAATTATTTGGTGCAAATAAGAAAAAATTCCAGGCCCAGCCCAGAAGACCTGTCTTCTTCAACCTCTGAACAATATCCTTCAAGCAAACACGCGTTTTTTTATCTCTGGATTCCTGGACTTTCAAGCAAAACTCATAACATGAAAAGTGTAAAGCATTAAGAGACGGTTTCAACCATGTAAAGAACTTGACCTAACTCTCTAAGATGAGGGAGAATTTCTCCTCCCCCAATTTCTGACCTAACTTTTCATCAATGTTCAGATATAAAATTCTCTAAGCACACGAAATATAAATGAAATCTAATCATATGAGCATGTTCAGGGCTATGATTGTGACATGTTTTCTTCACAAACCTAAAGCTAACAATGTCTAATAAGAGAGATACGACCCCATGAACTTACCTGTTCAGTTGGAATCGAGCTTTGCAATGGAGGATGTTTCAGAGTGAAATGATGACTTGTATAGCTTCCTTGAAGTGTAAGGATGCTTTTCCAAGTCCTACTTTGTCTTGAAACTCCCTGAATCGAGCTAATGAACTCCAACTGCAAAACAGAAAATTAAAAATGGTGAAGTGGCTTGGAGGTGTTACAGGTCAGGTTTCAGGTCATGGTTAGCTTGCATAAGTACTAGGGAATGTGTGTGAACTGGTTTTGGCACAAGAACTTGAGGGAAATAGGAGTTAGCAATCAAACTGCAGAGGCAACTCTGTTTTTGCAGTTTGATGGTGTTTTTTGGTTTGAGGATGTTTGGGAGGTCAATGGCTCGTGCAGAAGCTTAGGTATGATATGTGTAATGTGTTTGATAACTTCTTTCTTGTGTTGGTGAGCTGAGATTGAAGTTGGTACAAGTTATGCACTTTTCTTGAACTTGAAGCAAACAAAATGTGCTGCATAAGCTTCTCTTGATCAGTGTGTTATGCACATAATCTTGTGCCAAGCAGATTTTCCATGTACTTGTTGGATTTCTAATTTAACATAAAGCTACTTTATACAAAAATGGCCAATTTGCTTTATCCATTTTGGGATTAAACCCTCATACAATGCTTGCACTCAAAGAACAACACTTTAACACATTGAATATGCATTAAATTATGGAGTGTAACTTGCTTTAAGGACCTGTAATCTTGCCTAAAGCATGCTGAGTTCAAATGGTAAGGTTATGGACATGTTTTGATGAAGAACAAAAGTGAATTTTTGCCAACTTGTGAAATTCGAATCTCTCAAGTTATGAGGTTGTTTGATGAGTTCTTGGACATTTTGGAAAGCTTGGAATGTGTACTACAATCCATCTTTGAAATGCAAATTGAAATTCCAAGTGGAAGGGTATGAAAAATAGCCTTGAAGTGGGGTAGAAAACCTTGTCAAAATAGGTCAAGTTTCGCTAAGTTAAAAAATGGTTTAGTGCCCCTATTCAAAAAATTGTAACTTGAGATACAAGCTTCAAATGAGAAAACTTTGTGAATAAAAGTTGTAGATTATGCAACAAGCTACAACTTTCATGTTTTGACTTTTGTTTGAATCCAAATGGATCTTGGTGAAAAGATGGGGCAAAGTTGGGAAAAAATTTGGGTTTTTCATAACTTAGAAAAATTCTAAGTTATGAAAAATTCCATTTTCTAACCCTAATTTGCATTTTGTGATTTCTTGGTGAACAAGTTTCATGATTTGGCATGTTTTTATGAAAAATGAATCTTGACTCTTGATTTTGACCAAAAAGTCAAAGTTTGACTTTTCAGTATACAGTCAAAATTGATCAATTGACTGGGAAATTCAACTGTCAACCTTGTGTACTTGGGATCTTTTGAGCTTGTTGAATGTGTCAAGACCATTTCATTGAGTCCTTGAGTCCATATGTGAGCTTGATTTGCCATTGGCTAGGTCAAACAGTCAAAAATTGCCTTTGTGCAGTCAAAACCCTAAAAATGACCATTTTGCCCTTTTGGTGATCTGATCAAATTTCTTGTGGAATTGTGATTCAAACTTGATCAAATGGTCCATATGAGTTCAATATGTTGATGTGGGTCAAATTTCATGAGGTTTGACTATCAATTGACCACAGTTGACTTTTTCCCCAATACAGCTGATTTCTAGGTCATCTGTCTAACTGACTGGGCAAAATTTGGAATCAAGACTTGAAACTTGGTATGTGTAAACTTGGGAGTCCAATGTGAATCATGAAAGTCATCTTAGGCATTCTAGGTCAAAACATCCTTGGGCAAACACAAACCCTAATTTGAGTCCACAGTGCAAGGAGAAGTCTTGAGCAGAGGAAACCCTAACTGGATCTTGATCTTCAAGGGTCTTGTGATGAGAAAATGTTGAGGAAATGGGAGGGAAAATTTTGGGGTACAACACACGTCAGCCAATCTGCATCCTCAGGTCTAAGAAGATTGAACAGGGGCAACTGTTGTACCCTAAAATTTGCCCTCCCATATTCTCCAAAATTTGCCAAGTCAAAGCTTCAAAATCTCCCCAAGGGTTGCACAGTTCAAGGGCCTCTTAACAATCAAAAACTAGGGTTTTGGTTCTAGCAAAGTAGTTGAAGTTTCCAAGGGTCCAATCAAGTCCCACATGCCTACAAACATGGTCAAGCATCCTCATGTCAAGTTTCAAGACTTACAGCACAAAATTGCACAGTCAAAAACCCTAATTGCCCTACAGTCAACTGCAGGGGCAAAATGGTCATTTGACAGTCAAAAGTTCAAATTGTTGGTCAACATCTCATTTTGAAGCCACAAACATCATTTGATCAATGCTTGATCATTATTCTCAAAGCTTGGCTTAAAAAGTCTCAAGATGCAAAAGTTTCCATATTTGGACAGTTGAAAAAGTCAACTGTAACTTGACCAAGGCATAACTTCCACATGGTTTATCAGAAAAATTCCATCCAAAGCTCATTTTGAAGAGAAAGACATTTCCTACAACTCCTCTTCACACTCCAAGTCCAAGAAATGCTCTCACGAAAAGTTATCAATTTCAACATTATAGGTCATTTTCAAAAGTCAACAAAAAGGGACTTTAAGTCAAAGGCCATAACTTGAGATTGGTAAATAAAAATGACATGGGACAAAAGGCATTGGTTAGAGGACTCAAAGACCTTTCCAAAATGTCCAAGAACATGAGCAAAGCTTAAAAATTGAGCAAGATATGCCTTGTGGAAGTTGGGAAATATTTGGATATTTTGAAAAGTCAACTTTGCTTCAAATGTCCTAAAATTGCTAATGGGCCTCTTTTTCTTCCAAAATTCATCATCCAAAACATGTGCACGACCATTTGGCCCTAAGGGAAGTTTTTCATCATTTTTATTTTATTTATTTGAATTTTTAATTGCTAGAAATTCATTTAATTAATTAAAATATATGAAAAATACCAAACCTAAGTTTTTAAATCTTTTTATGCATAAAATACACTCAATATTTCGTGCATGATCAGATTTGGAAAGAATCAAGGCAATTGAACATGATTTGTATCAAATATGCATGAAGAAATATTGGAAAAGATTCTTAAAAATCAAATCTTGAAAATCATTAAAAGCAAGGCTATGGGCTTGGATTATTGATTGAATTCACTCCTTATACATGTGCAAACCTAACCCTAGTGCTGAGAACCTCCCAGCTGCGCCAGAAAAGCATAACCAAGTTTGAGTTTTTTGACAAAAATTCCAAAACTGAAAACTATATTCCAGTGCGATTCAAGCCAAAATAATTGTCCTATTGCCTTCCTGAGACATCAAGAAACGTGTCTGAATAGTTTTCCACATCCCTAACGCCCAGAATTGGTATATGGAACTCAAACTTTTTCACATTATATGCATATTCGTATTTCAATATTCAAGCATTCTCATTGCATTTTTCTTATGGATTCATACTAACTAATTGATTCTGAAGCTAACCCTATAGTTTGATTGAGTTTTTATGCATTGTACGTGATTTCACCATTGATGCTAACTAGGGTTCTTCAAGCTTCGAATTGGGTATTTCCATATACTGTAAAATTGAGACTTCCCAATACCATGATCAAAACCAGGACACTTGGACGAATAGAACTACCCTATCGCGCCTAATTTATGAAGCACCATAGCCTAATCGCTATTTTGGAAAAGTGCATATTTTGGGGGGGTTTAAAACCCCCGCTAACCTTTTTTATATTTCAGGCAAAAGCGCAATAAGGAAGAAGATGGTGAGGTGTAGGCCAGTAAGTGGTTCATTTGAATTTTCGCGCTAAAGTCCCAATAACTCTTGTTTTATCTTATATTAATTGTTGGTCATATAATATTCAAAGCGCGCTAAGAGCTCCAGTGGCAGGCATGTGTATTGGTAATCCCTGGGACCTGGGTTCGATTCCCAGGTCCCCCTCCCTTTCAATAATATTTTTCCTAACATCATCATGTGCAGCTTGCCCCCTGATGACCATCCTACGCCCATAATCTTAATATGCCACTTGTCCCACAATCTCCATCCAATGGCCAAGATCTGAGGTCTATGGAACGCTGCAGTCAACGCACACACACGCTAGCCAAAAAGTCAGACAAGGCCTTGCAACAAGTGGGCCTAATTGCTAGGAATATACCTCCAATATTGGGGACAGAACCCCCCTTGGTATTGTATTTCTTTCTATTTTTCTTTGTTTTATTTTTATTATTTGTTTTAATTCCATTACTTTCTTTTAATTCAATAAAAATTAATTTCATATAAAAATCAGAAAAGACAAAAATTAAAATATGTTTTATTTAAATATTATCTTTTTTTTTTGTAAATAAATCTCACTAATTAATTAGATCTAAATTTAGGTTAATTTCAAATATCTTTTCTTAATAAATTTAAAATTTTGTAGAATTAGATTTTAATTACCTTAATTACTTTTTCTCTTTTATTTTCTCATCACTAATAATTAATTATTTAATATTATTTTTATAAATCAAATTGCATTAATTAATTAGGTTTAATTTTAGGTAATTTTCATATTTTCTTAATAAATTAAAAAATAGCTAGAATTAGGTTTAAACTTCATTTAATTCACATAAAAAATCATAAATACCAAAAACCCTCAAAAATAATTTCTTTTTATTTTATTTTAATTAATTTGTTAATAATAATTTAATTTCATTAAAAAGGGTCCAACGCCCTCGCTTTCAATTTTAATTCAATTCGCGCATTTTATTTTTTATAATATTAATGTAATTCTCCCAAAGCCATGTAACTCGGACATTTTATATCTCTCGCACTTTATTTCTTTATTTCTTGTCAAATCGGGTCCTGGATTAAATTTGGCGATATGGACCCGCGCCCTTGTAATAGTTTAGGAACTTTAATTTTCCGCATCTTTTAATTATTAATAATGGCATGCAAGAATGAATGACAAAATAAAAATAAACGCGTAGATCACCTGACATGAACAAGATAAATGCAAATGAAAACGACACACGAATCACACACCACCCCTAGGGTACGCCTCACTGTCGCCTTGCCTCGAAAGGTGATCGTCGAGTAGAGGATGTCTTAGTAAGTCCTCATGATCTGGGAACCTGGCATGAGGGTAGCTTCTAAGGTATCTTCCCATTGCTCTGGTGATCACCATGTCCCGAACTTCGAATTGACCCGAACACCTCCAATGGTGGTGCTACCTACCTCTCAATGGTGGGATGGCACTACTTTAAAGTACATTTACACAGACGAATTCCTTAGGGTAGGTAGACGACTCTAGATACTTGCTCTAATTTCAAAACAAATCAAAAATACTTTTCACACCGACACCTTTTCAAAAAGCTTTCAAAAGTAATTTTTCAAACACTCTTGAGGACCGATACAAGAGTCGAACTGGAATTTTCAAAGAAACTTTTTTAAAACCCACAGTTGAAAAGCAAACAAACCATTTTTGAAAACACAATGAGCAAGTACATAAGAGCCCATGGATAACCATGGATAGAAAGGGTGCTAACACCTTCCCTTTCTATAACCTACCTCCCGAACCGAGAGCAATCTCTTTAAGGAATTTTTCTGTGCTTTTGTCCTGTCCATGTTGGAGAAAATAAAAGACGGTGGCGACTCTTGCTTACCGCGACATTTCGCGAAACCAGCGTTAAACAGTCAGTTCCAGATCCACTGATCACATCGGGGATTGTCATTCCTCCAAAATTCAAAGCACCTGTGTTCGCCAAATATGACGGAGTTTCATGCCAAAGCACCTGTGTTCGCCAAATATGACGGAGTTTCATTCCCCAAAATGCATCTCCAGTCCTATGTAAGGAAAATCCATCCCCATACCGCTGACAAAAATTATGGGTACACTCCTTCTAAGACAGTCTGTCTAGAACTCAAATTGATTGATTTTATCAGTTAGAAAGATCCAATGTTCATAACTGGGAAGATCTTGCTGCAGCCTTTTACAAACAATATCAATACAATGCTGATCTTGCACCTACCCATACTCAACTCCAGAGTATGGCCATGGTTTCAAATGAAGGCTTTAAGGACTATGCGCAAAAATGGAGAGATTTGGCCAGAAGAGTTCAACCTCCTCTATCTGAAAGAGAATTAGTAGACATGTTTTTGGGCAACTTGTCTGGTCCCTTCTTTAATCACCTAATTGGGAGTTCATCGGTAGTTTTTACTGAACTAATATTGATCAGAGAAAGGATAGAAGCCAGAATAAAAAGTGGAAAGATTCAAAAAGATACATCCTCTGCTGCTGTAAGGAAACCATTCATCAGAAAGAAGGAAGTGATTGTTGTTTATCCTCAAGGAAATTAAGGTAGGGTCGAACGCCGTCCAATGGTGGGGGCTGTTATGATTCCTAAACCTGCGCTTGATCAGCAAAGAAATAACCAACCAAGGATGGAAATACCAGTCAGACAATTCACCAGAATTAACATGACCTTATCTCAAGTATTGCCACAATTTCTAAGATCCAACCTGGTGACTTTGAAGTAAGCTCCAAATAACCCTAACACAACATCTCCTCACTATCATCCTAATGCCCGTTGCGCATACCATTTGAGAGTCCCGGCCATGACACTAACAACTGTTAGGCTTTAAAGAACAAAGTACAAGACCTCCTTGAAGCCAGAGAGATTGAATTCGATGCATCGGAAAAGCCCAATGTCATTTCTGACCCTATGCCCAAACATGGCCATAATGCCCATGCTATTTGTGATACGGTGGCATAACCGACTGTTATACTGGTTTGCATTTTGTATTTCCAAATGTCGCGGTAAGCAAGAGTCGCCACCGACTTTTATTTTATCCAATTAGGAAAATGAAAAAGAATAGAAAAAACCTTTTTCGAGAATATTTCTGAGTACAGGGGGGTAGATTTATAGAAAGGGAAGGTGTTAGCACCCTTTCTATCCGTGGTTTTCCACGGGCTCTTAGGTACTTGATCATTTTTAAATTGCTTGTGTATGCTGGTTTTGATAAAGTTTTACTTCGTGATGACCCTCATATCAGTCCTCAAGGGTGTGATGAAGTTGTTTTGGAAATTGTTTTGAAAAAGTGTTTGTGTGTGTTGTACCCCAAAATTTGCCCTCCCATATTTCTCAAGACATGTCAATAATCATCTCCAAGTTGTTCAAGATGGCTCAAGAGTTGGACAGTCAAATCACCTCCTAAGGCAGTCAACCTCAAATTAGGGTTTTGTGTTGCATCAAGGTCCTTACATCCAAATGGTCTCAAATTCTCCCCAATGTAATAATATGTTCTCAAGTTCATCCATGTCAAATTTCAAGCCTTGCAAAGAAATTTTGGTCAGTCAATTGCTCAAGAGGTCCAAAAATCGACTGTGCTAGGGCAAAAGTCAACTGTGACCTACAAATAGTCAAACCTCAATATTTTTTGCCAACATTCTCATTTTGAATGATAATTCATCATTTGATCAAGGGTTGATCATGATTCATCAAGGATTGCTCAAGATTCATCAAGATTCAAAAGTTTCTAAATTAGGGTTTTGTAGGAAAAGTCAACTCAACTTTGACCAAGCATAACTTTCTCATACTTTATGAGAAATGACCCATCCAAAGCTCATTTTTAAGAGGATGAAACTTCCTACAATCCATCTTCACACCCCAAGATTAATAAATGCACTCACACAAAGTTACAAATTTGGACATTATAGGCCATTTTTGAAAGTCAACAAAAATACCTTTTTTTCCAAAGCTTATAACTTGAGCATGGAATATCAAAATGATATGAGACCAAAAGGGTTGGTTATAGGACATCTCAAGGTTTCTAAAACGTCCAAGAAAACTTCCAAAAGTTCAAAATTGAAGAAGTTATGCATTGTTGAAGTTGGGCATTTTTCCAAAATTGCCAAAAGTCAACTATCCTCAAAACTCCAATTTTTGGCAAAAGGGTCCACTTTTTTCCGCTTGATTTGGTCTTTTCACACCACACACGTGTCCCATCTTCAGTTTCATGTCCATTCATTAATTTTTCTATTTTATTTAATTTTTATTGAATTAATTCATTTTAAATCAATATTAATTCAAATAAAATCCAAAAATTGATGGAATGATATCTTTTTGATCATTACAGCTTTCAATGATCATGATACACATAATCAAATTCGTGCCAAGGCATATTGTAAACAAAATCTTGGATTTGGTACAATTTTGGAAACTTTATCAATGGTGATCAAATCAAATCTCCAATCTTCAATGCTCATGGATTAAAGCCCAAAGTTTAACCTAAATGCATTCCTTATTACTCACATAAGCTAGGCATATCAAGAACACGACCTAAAGCTTCCCAAAATCAAGAATCAAAAGTTGAAAAAAGCTTGGAAAAATTGGAAACTGAAATCATACTTAGAGCACAATTCAATCCAAAATCTCCACATAGCCTTCTCGCCTGACATCCAACGAAGCTATTGGGATCAAAATCAAGCCTTGAAGCAGCCCCAAACTCACTGTAAGTCGTCCTAAACACGACCCTGTACATGAAAACACAACCTTGGATTCTTGCATCTTTTTGCCAAAATATTGATGTATTCATAACCCTTGAATGATTTCCAGGCTTTTTGCAATATTCAATTTCGTTTTCATGGCCTCTAACGTGATACCCGAACCTATGGTTTCCATTCTTTGTTTTTAGGCATTTTTGATACAGGAAAAATCAAGACAAACCATAGACATGGTTGTTTTCAGGGAAGGGAGACGAACACAGTGATGTTCTCCATTTGCATTTATATGGCCTATAACTCATGTTAGGATGGCCCTAGGGATTTTGCTACAGACTCAAATCCGCAGGAAATAAACCAGGGTTTCGTTGGAGAAGACGACTAGGTGTCTTCCCCTGATTGGTCCATTTAAATCTCGCGCCACTTTTTTTTTTATTTCCAGCATAATAATTGAGTTTTCAATATAATATTTGTTTTGTATCTCATTAACAAACAAACGCGTTGGTTGAGTTGGCAAGCAGGCTAGTGGAAAACCCCTTGGGACCTGGGTTCGAATCCCAGGTTCCGCCAAACGCTTATTATTATTTTGTTCTAGGTGATCCTATGTAGCATCAAAAGCGTGGCATATCATGTATCTCCACTCAGATGGTAGCCAGTTGGTTTCAGATCAAATCTAATGGCCCAGATTGCAAGCTCATCATACTCCCCAGTCAATGCATACGCGTGGGAATGTGGAAGTCAAAGAAGGCCTGAATGAAAGTGGGCCAAACAATTGCCGATTCTCCCTCCAGATTGGGCCCAGTACCCCCCTTGGTTATTTCTTTTCTTTTAATATTTTATTTATTTACTTGTTTTATTTTTATTATTTCTAATTAATTACTAACCAAAATAATTAACAGTTTTTCTTAATAAAAATAAGAAAACATAAAAATATTATTATTAATTTCATTATTTTATTTTTGTAAATAAATATTAATCAATTAATTTAGTTTTAAATAGGTTTAACTTTTAACATTTTTTGCAATAAATTAAAATTAATGTAGAATTAGGTTTTTAATAATTTTAATCATCTTTTATTTTATTTCCTTAAATATATAAAAAACCCAAAAATATATTTTTTTATTTAATTAATTAAGTAACTTAGTTTTAATTTCTTTAAATTCAAAAATAACAAAAAAACATGCTTTCTTTCAAAAAGGGTCAAAACCCTATAAAAAAATACGCCGATTTAATTTTCTCGCACACGATCCATATTTCCAATATTGTAATTGCTTCCGGTATGTAATAACTTTTTAATTAGGACTTTAATTATTTATCGCTTCATTTTTACTTTCCGCAATTTAAATTAAAGGGTTGTTTTTGGCGATGTAAATACCCGACGCCTTGTAATAGTTTAGATATAATTTCTGCAAATTTAATTTCCGCAACTATACAATGTTAGATGTTTGATAATAGGGAATGCATGACAAGATTCAATGTATGAACTTAAAATCAACATAGATAATCCATGACATGTACAAAGATAAATTAACCAAAGTAACACACTTGCACATGCCACTCTTAGGGTACACCTCACTTGGTTGCCTCGAACGTGGTCATTGAGTATAGGAAGTTTTAGAGGTCGCCCTCTTGTCCAAAGATCATAGTTTCCTCGAAACGGTTGCCTCGGAAAAAATAATCTAAGACATTAGGGTTACCGCTAAGGCATCCTAACATTGCTTTAGTGACCACACGTCCCTTAATCGAATTGACCCGAAAACTCCAACGACGGTGCTACCTACTCATCAATAGTGGGCTAGCATTGTCTAAAGGACATTTGTACAGATTAATTCCTTTTTCGAGTAGGTAGATGGTTCTTAAGTACTTGCTCTCTTTTAAAAAACAAAACAAAACTTTTCGCACTTACACCTTTCAAACAAAAACTTCTTTCAAATCCACAACACACAAAGAAAAGCAAATTTTGAAAACACAATGAGCAAGTACCTAAGAGCCCGTGGATAACCATGGATAGGAAGGGTGCTAACACCTTCCCTTTCTATAATCTACCTCCCGAACTCGAGAAATATCTCAAAAAGGAATTTTTCTGTGCTTTTGTCCTTTCCTTGTTGGATAAAATAAAAGACGGTGGAGACTGTTGCTTACCGCGACATTTTGCGAACACAAACGCAAAACGCGAACCAGCATCCTAAAACAGTCAGTTCTCATTCCCACCGATCACAGAACTGGCGACTCTGCTGGGGAAATATTATAAAGTGAGGTGTACCTTAGGATTAGATCATTGTGTTTTCAATTGTATGATTTGTATGCTTTATATTTGTGGGCTTGTATCAGAGTTCTATAGATCCTAACCCGGATCTGGAGGCACCCTTTAGGTAAGTAGTAATAAACTGTGAGGGAACTGTCCGACGTAGACCGACACAGTTGAAGCAGTAGCTACGTTGGTGTGGCACTTTAGTCTGTACCGATATCCCTTGTGCTGGAACAAGGAGAATATGGGTCTTCTAAGGGGTCATTAAGCACCAACTAACCTTAGAACCTTTAAATTGACCAACTTGGCCATAGAACAGTAGTAGTATGCTACACTCATTGAGACTAAACTCTCACAATGATTTCGGCCGCAAGAAAAGGTTGCTAAACTGGAATTATGACCGATTGAGGGTAGTCAGTGATATTGAGATCCTCTAGAACCCGATTACTATTTTTAGGACAGGTTTAGACCAACTGAACTGAAAGAGGGTAGTACCTAAGCTCCATGCCAGCCTGAAATCTAAGGGCTCTCAGTGTGACTTGTGTGCCTTTACCATGTTTTCTATTTGTGGATACTTGTGGTGTGCTTACTATCATGACATTATGACATCATAACATTGCATACATCTTGCATTGGACTAACCTATTTCAAAGACAAGAGGGTTTCATCTTTGCTCTATTTTGTAGGTCATCATGATGCCCATGCGTAAGAATACTATCCGGATCAACTTTGTCCAAGTCCCTACCTTGCTTAAAGAGTTGGTTGCCAAGATGCCTGACACTACTTCCTTCATCAAGAGGCATGGTTCTCTTCTCAGTTTGGTCACCTCCAAATTGGACGAGAAGATGATGAGTGTCCTGGTCCAATTCTATGATCCGCTGTACCATTGTTTTACTTTCCAAGACTTCCAGCTAGTTCCTACCCTAGAAGAGTTCTCTGAGCTGCTCGGTATCTCTGTTTTGGAGCAGACTCCGTTTACTGGTTGGGAGAAGACCCTTAGGCCCGAAGAAATTGCTGCAGCCCTTCATTTGACTAAAGAGGAGGTAATGTCTAATTGGGAGACTATGAGTGGAGCAAAAGGATTTCTGACTAAGTTCTTGGTTGGCAAGGCTAACTACTTCTGGGATAGCCTAGACTTTAAGGCGTTCGAGGATATTCTGGCTCTTTTGATTTATGGCTTGGTATTGTTTCCAAATCCTGACACTTTTGTTGATGTGAATGCGATAAAGATCTTCATCTCTCAGAACCCTGTACCTACTCTCTTGGGTGACATTCTTCATCATCTCTATGCTCGTACGGCCCAAAAGCGGGGAACCTTGATGTGCTGTGCTCCCTTATTGGCAAGGTGGTTTATTTTGCACCTTCCCAAGTCAGTGCTGAAGAACAAAGAAGGAATGGGCTGGGCTTATAGGGTGATGTCTCTTTCTCATAATGACATTATCCAGACTCTCAAGGGTATGGATGAGGTGACTATCATTGATCACTGTGGGGAGTACCCCAATGTTCCCCTGCTAGGAACCCATGGAGGAATTTCTTACAACCCATGCTTAGCCCTCCGTCAGTTTGGAAGAGCCAGAAGAGAAGGACCTCATGAGATGCTAATGCCTCATATCATATTTGATTTTCAAGGGGATATCGATGAGCAACGTCGTAGATTCATAAGGGCTTGGGACAGAGTTCACCAATCTGATCCACATGAGCTGGGCCCAAAGACTTCTCTGCCAATGGAGCCATATCTCAGATGGGTCCGCATCCGTGCCCAGAATTTAGGTATGCCATATAAAGCCGTCCGTCCTGTCACTCTTGAAGTTGCTAATGAAGAAGGGGTTCTTCCAACCATTCTCCATCCTTATATGCCCACTGACATTGGGGCACTGGAGAGATCTTGGATGCAACTGCGGGAAGAACGGGATTCTTATCGGGAGAAGTTCAACGAGCAGGAGCAGAAGATCCAGAGGTTGACTAGGCAGTTAGAGAATGAGCGGATTCTCAACGACTATGTCCGCACTGATAAGAAGAGACCATGGGAGCATTGATGTAACTTTGATGATTTCCTTTCCAGTTTTTGTTTACTTTTCAGTATTTCCCTTCTTGTAGCGCCTTAAGGGCAATTTGTTGAACAATTTAAATTTTGAAGTTTAAATCTAATAAAGTGTGTTTCCTTTCCTGTTCACAAATTTGAATCCCGATTGTCTTTGAAATCATAAATCATACGCATTTCATCTCACGCACTTCATAAACAGGTACCTTTTACAGGTCTCTTATCTTCTTCGCTGTTTATTTCAGTGATCATCATGTCTATTGAACCTTCAACTGATCAAGCTATCAAGGCCCTCTAGGCCCAGAATGCCCAATTTCAAGAGCTGTTCATGAATCTAGCTAAAGGTCAGCAAGACCTGAAGACCCTGATTCTGAAGGAGAAAAAGAAGAAGAAGAAGAGGACCATCCTGTTTAACACAGGACACAGGTTTGGGAACAGGCTACAGAGTGAAGTTGATCTGACCACCTCATCTGGAGGGAAAGATAGTCCACAAGAAAGGAGGACTCCTAGCCCTTTGGTCTCCGACAACGAGACGGACTACGATGAAGAACAGTATCCTCCGGCCGAGGATAAATATAAGCAACTGGAAGACCGGTTGAGCGCTATGGAAATTCAGAAGGTGCCCGGTCTGGACTTCGGCGATCTAGGTCTATCATCTGGGGTGGTGATTCCCCATAAATTCAAGGCACCAGCCTTTGCCAAGTATGATGGAGTTTCCTGTCCGAAGCTGCACCTCCGGTCATATGTGAGGAAGATCCAGCCTTACACTGCTGATAAGAACTTATGGATCCATTTCTTTTAAGACAGTCTCTCAGGGACTCAGCTTGAGTGGTTCTATCAGTTGGACGGAGCTAGTATCCGCAGTTGGGAAGATTTGGCTACTGCATTCTACAGGCAGTATCAGTACAACTCCGACCTCGCTCCTACGCGTACCCAACTCCAGGGTATGTCAATGGGAATGGATGAAGGATTTAAATATTATGATCAGAAGTGGAGGGACCTCGCCGGAAGAGTACAACCACCCTTAGCTGATCGGGAACTTGTTGATATGTTTCTGGGGACCCTGTGTGATCCATTTTTCAACCACTTGTTTGGAAGCTCTTCATATGGGTTTACAGATCTTATTTTGACTGGTGAGAGGATTGAGGCTGGTATTAAGGCCGGGAAGATACAGAAGGGTGCTTCATCGAGCACCGAGAAGAAGCCGTTTAAGAAAGAGTCCAGTGCTGTCTATAGTTCGAGAAGACAGAATAAACCTGAACACCGCCAAGCTGTTAATGCGGTTGTTATTTCAAAACCGGCTGGTGCTCCACAGCACAACAATCGGCAGAAGGATGAGAGACCTCGAAGACAATTCACTTGTCTCAGCATGACCTTATCTCAGATCCTGCCACAGTTGCTGAAGACCAATCTGGTGACTCTAAAGGAAGCCCCAAAGAATTCAAATACAACGTCACCGAAGTATAACCCTAGTGCCCGCTGTGCTTATCACTCTGATAGCCAGGGGCATGATACAGATGATTGTTGGACTTTTAGAAGTAAGGTACAAGGCTTGATTGATGCGAAAGAGGTCGAGTTCGGAGCACCATAGAAGCCTAAACAAGAGGCAGGGGTAAATCCTATCAGGGATGATGATGATGAAGAGTTTGATATCGACAGTTGGATCTACCCGACTGCCAATGGTGGATTAAGCAACTGGACAACGAAGGATTCTATGCCCATTTCTGTTATCACCCAGTAATGAAACTTTTTGTTTTGAATTTGTAATAGACAATGTTTTGAAACTTTATGGCCCGGTGTCTTACCCGGGGCACCGTGGCTTCATTTGTGAGGGCTTTTTTGTGTCATTTTCATATATCATTAATAAAAGCATTGGACGTTCTTGCATTTCAAATCTCACGCTCCTTGTCTTTCTTTATTATATATTGCAAAACAGCTATTTACACACACTCCCATATACAGGTCCACATCCACTCTAGATCCTACTGGTAACGACTCTGCTACTGCCGGTTATGACTTTGAAAATCCGATCAACTTAGCCGAAGACGAGGGTGAACATGATTGCGAAGTGCCTGATGAACTTGCAAGACTGCTACTCCAAGAAGAGAGGGTTATTCAGCCACATGAAGAGCCGGTGGAATCAGTGAATTTGGGCACTGAGACAGACAAGAAAGAAGTTAAGGTCGGTGCAAATATGGAGCTTAGTGTGAAACAACTGTTGATTCAGATGCTGCGTGACTATGTTGAGATCTTTGCCTGGTCTTACAAAGATATGCCTGGGTTGGATACTGATATTGTGGTTCATCGTCTGCCTACTAAGGAAGACTGTCCCCCAGTGAAATAGATGGTTCGCCGTATGCGCCCAGAGATGTCTGAGAAAATCAAGGCTGAAGTTATGAAACAGTTTGACGCCGGTTTTCTAGCGGTTACTTCTTACCCTCAGTGGGTGGCCAATGTGGTTCCTATACCGAAGAAGGATGGCAAGGTTCGAATATGTGTTGACTACAGGGATCTAAGCAGGGCAAGCCCTAAGGATGACTTCCCTCTACCTCATATCGACATTCTGGTTGACAACACTGCTCAGCACAAGGTCTTCTCCTTTATGGACGGTTTCTCCGGTTATAATCAGATCAATATGGCTCCCGAAGACATGGAGAAGACAACTTTTTTTACTCAGTGGGGTACCTTTTGCTACAAGGTCATACCTTTTGGGTTGAAGAATGTTGGGGCAACATATCAGCGTGCCATGGTTGCTTTGTTTCATGACATGATCCATCATGAGATTTAAGTATACGTCGACGATATGATTGCAAGGTCCCAGACCAAGGAGGAACACCTTGACCATCTACAGAAGCTGTTTGACAGGTTGAAGTTGTACAAGTTAAGGTTGAACCCGAACAAGTGCACCTTCGGGGTGAGATCTGGTAAGCTACTGGGTTTCGTCGTGAGCGACAAAGGTATTCAAGTTGACCCTGCAAAAGTGAAAGCCATACAAGAGATGCCAGCTCCCAGAACAAAGAAAGAGGTCAGAGGCTTTCTGGGACGACTGAACTACATTGCCCAATTCATCTCGCACCTAACTGCTACTTGTGAGCCAATCTTCAAGCTGCTGAAGAAAGATCAAGTAGTACGTTGGAACGATGAATGCCAGGCTGCTTTCGAAAGGATCAAAGAGTATCTCCAGGAGCCACCTATTCTGATGCCACCAGTTGAAGGGAGACCTCTGATCTTATACTTGACAGTGCTCGATAACTCAATGAGGTGTGTGCTGGGTCAACATGACGAGTCTGGCCGAAAAGAGCATGCTATTTATTACCTTAGCAAAAAGTTTACCGACTGTGAGACCCGATACACACTGCTCGAGAAAACTTGCTGCGCTTTGGCATGGGCTGCTCGCCGGCTGAGACAGTATATGTTGACTCACACTACTCTGTTGATATCAAAGATGGATCCAATCAAGTATATCTTTGAGAAGCCTGCCTTGTCCGGAAGAATAGCAAGATGGCAGATGATCTTGACTGAGTATGACATCCAGTACACGACTCAAAAAGCAATCAAGGGAAGTGTATTGGCAGACCATTTGGCACATCAGACAGTGGATGATTACCAGTCTATGAACTTTGAATTCCCGGACGAGAATATCATGTTGATAACTGATTGTGAGACACCTGGACCGGATGAAGGACCTGAGAAGGGATCCCGATGGTCTATTTACTTTGATGGAGCTTCGAATGCTTTGGGTAATGGCATTGGCGCTGTGATCATATCTCCTAAAGGCTCTCATATTTCGTTCACCGCCCGACTATGTTTCAACTGCACCAACAACATGGCGGAGTATGAAGCGTGCATCATGGGTCTTCGAGCTGTGATTGACCTAAGGATTAAGTTTCTGAGTGTCTTCGGAGATTCCGCTCTCGTGATTAGTTAGATCAAAGGCGAGTGGGATACGAAACACCCAAACCTTATTCCTTACAAGGAGTATATATTGACGTTGCTTCCTTATTTCGAGGAGATAACCTTTGAACACTTCCCTAGAGAGGAGAATCAGTTGGCAGACACGTTGGCTACGATGTCTTATATGTTCAAAGTCAATTAGGATAACGAAGCTCCCCGAATCATCATTTAAAGATTGGATGAACCTGCACATTGCTGTGATCTTGAGACTGAAGAAGTAACAGGAAAGCCATGGTATCATGAGGTGAAGAGGTACCTTGAAGCTCAAGAATACCCCGAGGGTGCATCTACTAATGACAAGAAGTTTCTGAGGAGGTTCGCGGCGAAGTTCTTCATCAGCAATGGCATTCTTTACAAGCGTAACTATGATTCGACCTTACTGCGTTGTGTGGATAAGATTGAAGCAGAAAGGATCATGGCAGAGCTGCATAAAGGTACTTTCGGAACTCATTCTAGTGGACATACCATGGCAAAGAAAATCCTCCGGGCAGGATATTACTGGTCCACAATGGAAGCCGACTATTATCAGCATTCTCGGACATGTCACAAGTGCCAAGTCTATGCTGATAAGGTGCACATACCTCCAGTTCCTCTGAATGTTTTGACAGTACCTTGTCCTTTTGCAATGTGGGGCATTGATATGATCGGCGAGATCAGACCTACGGCATCTAACGGGCATCGTTTCATCTTGGTAGCAATTGATTACTTTACGAAGTGGGTTGAAGCAACTTCCTTTGCTACGGTAACCAAGAACGTTGTGGCACGGTTCATTCGACATAATCTGATCTGTCGCTACAGTGTACCAGAGAGGGTTATTACAGACAATGGCACCAATCTCAATAACAAGATGATCACTGAGCTCTGCGAGCAATTTAAGATACAGCAGCACAACTCTTCTCCCTACCGGCCGAAGATGAATGGGGCTGTAGAAGCGGCTAATAAGAACATTAAGAAGATCGTGCAGAAGATGACAATGACATACAAAGACTGGCATGAGATGTTACCATTTGCTCTTCATGGGTACCGTACCTCAGCACGGACGTCAACAGGGGCAACACCCTATTCCTTGGTTTATGGAATGGAGGAAGTCTTGCCTATTGAAGTTCAGATACCCTCTCTTTGGATCATGAAGGATGCAGGTTTAAGCGAAGACGACTGGATTCAGACCCGGCTTGATCAGCTGAACCTAATTGACGAAAAGAGACTTACTGCTATTTGTCATGGTCAGACGTATCAAAAACGGATGATGAAGGCATTTAACAAGAAAGTCAGACGAGAAGAGTATCAAGTTGGGGATCTGGTAATCAAGCGCATTATTCTACCTCAAGGTGATCCCAGGGGCAAATGGACCCCTACTTACGAAGGGCCATTTGTGGTTAAGAACATTTTCTCAGGAGGAGCTATGATTCTAACCACCATGGATGGTGAGGACCTTCCTCACCCCGTCAATGCAGACATAGTAAAAAGATACTACGCATAATCAAAGACCCGCTAGGTTGACTGGTCTAGGCAAAAATAAGGGCTTCCCAACGAACCAAAAGGGTTCGGGAAAAAATAAGGGATGAAAATATAAAATATGTACACCCGGCAAGTCGAAAACCTGAAAGGCGGCTTGGGCAAAAAAGGGTATCCCGGTGGACTGAAAACCCGAAAGGGCAGTCCAGGCAAAAGTTAGGGATCAAAGCGTAACACTATGTCTCATTGGATCACCTCGCATCCAGACTTCGGTATCGACTATCAAGCTCGGGTGGCATTAATCAATCAGACTCATCTTCAACTAAGCAGCAAAGTGATGAGATGCTTGAAGATATAAAGGCAATAGAAGAGTTGGAACCCAGTGGGATTATTCACATATCTGTTTTGTTTCCTTTTCACAAATTGTATAAATTCTATTTGTTCGGCGGTGTTCTCTTACTCGGACGTCAGCCTCTTGTACAAAAACGCCTATTTTCAGGCCAAACTTCAAAATCATTACAAATTCATTTTCAGAAATTTCAAGCTGATTTTCCTTTATCTATTTTGTTTTGCAAAGAACGTCCAATGTTCATTATTGATATATGCATTTGACATTAATTGCTGATCATAAATATTTACATGCGAAACGAAAGATGAGTTACTAGTAATAATAGAAACAAGGGAAAATAAGAATTATCCGAACTGTACAAGTTGCTCTGTCCACCAGATACCAAGGTACATTCAGCTGAAGAATATGGCTAAAGATACCTTCACTCCCCGCAGAATAAGGCAGTAATTGTAGCTCTCCCAGCTGAGACTTGCAGCTATGAACAAATCAGCAATACTCTCCCCAAGCAGAGTTCATCCACCATCAGCACTAAAAAGGTTTAGTATCCCCAGAAGGTCTTAATATTCCTCAGTGGAGTATAAAGATATTCCCCAGTAAGCATAAGATCATCCCCAACGAAGTTCTTTCCTTTCCCCAAGCAGGAGTTCAATCCTCAACAGATTCAGTGTCACCAGCAACAATAATCCATCCCCAGCGGAGTTCATCAGTGGAATCCCCAGCGGAATTTATCATTAAAAACCCCAGCTAAAACATTACATGTCCATACATCATGATACACACGTATACGCATCATACCATACAATCTCATTTATGTTGAGAACATCATTGCTTGATCCATATCATGCATTGCATATGACTGACCTTTACCTTTTAGGAAGGATGCAGTTAAACTCTCAACCAAGTCAATGGAGACAAAATCAGTTAAATCCATTCCTAAAGATTTTTCTGAGGCGAAACTTGTCAATAGAGACAACCTGTCAATGGAGACAACCCGTCAATGGAGACAACCCGTCAATGGAGACAACCTGTCAATGGAGACAACCTATTAATGGAGACAACCCGTCAATGGAGACAACCTGTCAATGGAGACAACCCGTCAATGGAGACAACCTGTCAATAGAGACAACCTGTCAATGGAGACAACCCGTCAATGGAGATAACCTGTCAATGGAGACAACCCGTCAATGGAGACAACCTGTCAATGGAGACAACCTGTCAATGGAGACAACCCGTCAATAGAGACAACCTGTCAATAGAGACAACCTGTTAATGGAGACAACCCGTCAAAGGAGACAACCCGTCAAAAGAGACAACCCGTCAAAGGAGACAAACCGTCAAAAGAGATAACCCGTTAATAGAGATAACCCGTCAAAGGAGACAGCCTGTCAATGGAGACAACTTGTCAATGGAGACAACCTGTCAATGGAGATAACCTGTCAATGGAGACAACCCGTCAACAGAGACAACCTGTTAATGGAGACAACCCGTCAATAGAGACAACCCGTCAATAGAGACAACCCGTAAATGGAGACAACCCGTCAATGGAGATAACCCGTCAATAGAGACAACCCGTCAATAGAGACAACCCGTCAATTGAGACAACCCGTCAATTGAGACAACCCGTCAATAGAGACAACCCGTCAATAGAGACAACCCGTCAATGGAGACAACCCGTCAATGGAGACAACCCGTCAATAGAGACAACTCGTCAAAGGAGACACCCCGTCAAAAGAGACAACCCGTCAGCAAAGACAAAACCACCTACCAACAATCTCCAAATGGCATCTGTAAGCCCATTCCCGACATCACAATGCCGATGCTACTTCATGCGAGTGCAAATTTCTGGGCACTCTAGTGTTCAATCATCTTCCACCTTCGGATCACGAAAGGCCCGAACGACAATCTATATCCTAAAGTTTAAGAAGATTAAACAGGGGAAACTGTTGTACCCCAAAATTTTCCCTCCCATATTTCTCAAGACATGTCAAGAATCATCTCCAAGTTGTTCAAGATGGCTCAAGAGTTAGACAGTCAAATCACCTCCTAAGGTAGTCAACCTCAAATTAGGGTTTTGTGTTGCATCAAGGTCCTTACATCCAAATGGTCTCAAATTCTCCCCAATGTCCTAATATGTTCTCAAGTTCATCCATGTCAAATTTCAAGCCTTGCAAAGAAAGTTTGGCCAGTCAATTGCTCAAGAGGTCCAAAAATCGACTGTGCTATGGCAAAACTCAACTGTGACCTACAAATAGTCAAACCTCAAGATTTTTTGCCAACATTCTCATTTTGAAGGATAATTCATCATTTTATCAAGGGTTGATCATGATTCATCAAGGATTGCTCAAGATTCATCAAGATTCAAAAGTTGCTAAATTAGGGTTTTGTAGGAAAAGTCAACTCAACTTTGACCAAGCATAACTTTCTCATACTTTATGAGAAATTACCCATCAAAAGCTCATTTTGAAGAGGATGAAATTTCCTACAATCCATATTCACACCCCAAGATCAAGAAATGCACTCACACAAAGTTACAAATTTGGACATTATAGGTCATTTTTGAAAGTCAACAAAAACTCTTTTTTTTTTCCAAAGCTTATAACTTGAGCATGGAATATCAAAATGAGATGAGACCAAAAGGGTTGGTTATAGGACATCTCAAGGTTTCTAAAAAGTCCCAGAACACTTCCAAAAATTCAAAATTGAAGAAGTTATGCATTGTTGAAGTTAGGCATTTTTCCAAAATTGCCAAAAGTCAACTATCCTCAAAACTCTAATTTTTGGCAAAAGGGCCCACTTTTTTCCACTTGATTTGGTCTTTTCACACCACACACGTGTCCCATCTTCAGTTTCATGTCCATTCATTAATTTTTCTATTTTATTTAATTTTTATTGAATTAATTCATTTTAAATCAATATTAATTCAAATAAAATCCAAAAATTGATGGAATGATATCTTTTTGATCATTACAGCTTTCAATGATCATGATACACATAATAAAATTCGTGCCAAGGCATATTGTGAACAAAATCTTGGATTTGGTACAATTTTGGAAACTTTATCAATGGTGATCAAATCAAATCTCCAATCTTCAATGCTCATGGATTAAAGCCCAAAGTTTAACCTAAATGCATTCCTTATTACTCACACAAGCTAGGCATATCAAGAACAAGACCTAAAGCTGCCCAAAATCAAGAAACAAAAGTTGAAAAAAGCTTGGAAATAGTGGAAACTGAAATCATACTTATACGATTCAATCCAAAATATCCACATAGCCTTCTTGCCTGACATCCAACGAAGCTATTGGGATCAAAATCAAGCCTTGAAGCAGCCCCAAACTCACTGTAAGTCATCCTAAACACGACCCTGTACATGAAAACACAACCTTGAATTCTTGCATCTTTTTTCCAAAATATTGATGTATTTATAACCCTTGAATGATTTCCAGGCTTTTTGCAATATTCAATTTCGTTTTCATGGCCTCTAACGTGATACCCGAACCTAGGGTTTCCATTCTTTGTTTTTAGGCATTTTTGATACAGGCAAAATCAAGACAAACCATGGACATGGTTGTCTTCAGGGAAGGGAGACGAACACAGTGATATTCTCCATTTGCATTTATATGGCCTATAACTCATGTTAGGATGGCCCTAGGGATTTTGCTACGGACTCAAATCCGTAGGAAATAAACCAGGGTTTCGTTGGAGAAGACGACTAGGTGTCTTCCCCTGATTGGTCCATTTAAATCTCGCGCCACTTTTTTTTTATTTCTAGCATAACAATTGAGTTTTCAATATAATATTTGTTTTGTATCTCATTAACAAACAAACGCGTTGGTTGAGTTGGCAAGCAGGCTAGTGGAAAACCCCTTGGGACCTGGGTTCGAATCCCAGGTCCCCCCAAACGCTTATTATTATTTTGTTCTAGGTGATCCTATGTAGCATCAAAAGCGTGGCATATCATGTGTCTCCACTCAGATGGTAGCCAGCTGGTTTTAGATCAAATCTAATGGCCCAGATTGCAAGCTCATCATACTCCCCAGTCAATGCATACGCATGGGAATGTGGAAGTCAAAGCAGGCCTGAATGAAAGTGGGCCAAACAATTGCTGATTCTCCCTCCAGATTGGGCCCAGTACCCCCCTTGGTTATTTCTTTTCTTTTAATATTTTATTTATTTACTTGTTTTATTTTTATTATTTCTAATTAATTACTAACCCAAATAATTAACAGTTTTTCTTAATAAAAATCAGAAAACATAAAAATATTATTATTAATTTCATTATTTTATTTTTGTAAATAAATATTAATCAATTAATTTAGTTTTAAATAGGTTTAACTTTTAACATTTTTTGCAATAAATTAAAATTAATGTAGAATTAGGTTTTTAATAATTTTAATCATCTTTTATTTTATTTCCTTAAATATAAAAAAAACCCAAAAATATATTTTTTTATTTAATTAATTAAGTAACTTAGTTTTAATTTCTTTAAATTCAAAAATAACAAAAAAACATGCTTTCTTTTAAAAAGGGTCAAAACCCTAAAAAAAAAAATACGCCGATTTAATTTTATCGCACACGATCCATATTTCCAATATTGTAATTGCTTCCGGTATGTAATAACTTTTTAATTAGGACTCTAATTATTTATCGCTTCATTTTTACTTTCCGCAATTTAAATTAAAGGGTTGTTTTTGGCGATGTAAATACCCGACGCCTTGTAATAGTTTAGATTTAATTTCCGCAAATTTAATTTCCGCAACTATACAATGTTAGATGTTTGATAATAGGGAATGCATGACAAGATTCAATGTATGAACTTAAAATCAACATAGATAATCCATGACATGCACAAAGATAAATTAACCGAAGTAACACACTTGCACATGCCACTCTTAGGGTACACCTCACTTGGTTGCCTCGAACGTGGTCATTGAGTATAGGAAGTTTTAGAGGTCGCCCTCTTGTCCAAAGATCATAGTTGCCTCGGAAAAAATGATCTAAGACATTAGGGTTACCGCTAAGGCGTCCTAACATTGCTTTAGTGACCACACGTCCCTTAATCGAATTGACCCGAAAACTCCAACGACGGTGCTACCTACTCATCAATAGTGGGCTAGCATTGTCTAAAGGACATTTGTACAGATTAATTCCTTTTTCGAGTATGTAGATGATTCTTAAGTACTTGCTCTCTTTTAAAAAACAAAACAAAACTTTTCGCACTTACACCTTTCAAACAAAAACTTCTTTCAAATCCACAAACACAAAGAAAAGTAAATTTTGAAAACACAATGAGCAAGTACCTAAGAGCCCGTGGATAACCACTGATAGAAAGGGTGCTAACACCTTCCCTTTCTATAATCTACCTCCCGAACCCTAGAAATATCTCAAAAAGGAATTTTTCTATGCTTTTGTCCTTTCCTTGTTGGATAAAATAAAAGACGGTGGCGACTCTTGTTTACCGCGACATTTTGCAGACACAAACACAAAACGCGAACCAGTATCCCAAAACAGTCAGTTCTCATTCCCACCAATCACAGTGTGAAAAGTTTTATTTGATTGATTGAGCAAGTACTTAAGAGTTAATCTACCTACTCGAAAAAAGTCTGTTCATTTTCCTTTTGACAAAGCTATCCCATTATTAAGGAATAGGTAGCACTGTCGTTGGAGTTTTAAGGGACGTTTGAAGGGACAAATACAGTCACAAAAGCAATGTTAGGGAATTTTAGTAATCCTCCTAAAGCCTTAAAGATCTTTTCCGATGCAACATCTGAATGGGTCATTTAGATCTTTCAGGGCTAGAGGACGATCACTAATAAACCCTATACTTTATGACCGTTTAACCGAATGCAACCGGAGTGGAGTAAACCCTAGGAGTGAGCATGTGCAAGTGAATTTTTTAGTTAATTTGTCTTTGCACATTTAAGGTTTTTCTACTGTTTTAATTTTCAGTTAGTCTTTCCATACAATCCTATTAACATACCTCTAAGCAGTTTATAATTTGCGGAAAGTTTAAAGTTCTAGCTATTACATGGCTTTCGCAGATACATAATTATTTTTGACTGAAAATAAAATACGGAATTAAAACCTAATTAAGTCTATTACAACCTCGGAGCAATTACAATAATAATAAAAGGTAATTAAAATGCGCGCAACGAATTAAATGCAAGGACGATTAGAAAACCTAAAAAATTCTAATTTGAGAAAATATATAAATTATTTTTTGAAGAAAAATTAATTATATACAAAATTAAACCCTAATTTCTAATTGATTTTAATTACAAAAATAAGATTTAATTGCCCTGATTTAATTAAATTAATTAATTCAAGGAAATAAAATATCTTTTATGAAAAAAGATTTTTGGTGTTTTTTGTGATTTTTGATTTAATAATAAAAAAATGATTTATGTGTTATTTTGATAAAAGAGAGAATAATTATTAAATAAATAAATAAATAAAAATATGAAAGAAGAACATTTGGGGGGGGGGGGGTGCATTGTTGAAATTGCTTAGGCCCAAAGAGCTGGGCAGCCCAATCCCTGTGCTGCATTCCATGTGATGCCCTTCTGATGGTTTACCATGGTCCTTCAATGGTGTGCGTTAGATCTGGACAGAGATGCATCCATTGGCTGGATGATGGTAGCGCATGGTAGGCGTTTGGACAAGTGGGATATAAGATCTGCAAAGGAGAATCAAAATAAAGAAAGTTTGCTGGGACCTGGGATCGAACCCAGGTCCTCACGTTCAACACCAACGCGCCTAGCCATCTGGGCTATCTCTTTTATTTGTTAAGACAATAAGAACAAAATATAATATATGAAACAAAGTGGTTAGCTAGAAAACACGCGCGAAATTCAAATGGTCCAATGGGGTTCAGACACATTGTTATCTTCTTCCTCCTTTGTCGTATTAGGTATCAAACTTATACCTACTGACAACTTGCCATGGCTGTAAACTTGTGAACTTCAAAAATCACCAAAACACATGATAAATACATTCTAATTACATGGTTCAATTTGTCTTGAACCCACAAACATCATAGTATCCTTTTCGTTGGCCAATTTAACCTGTATGGAGAAGCCCTAAAACAAACTCAGAAACCCTAGTAATGGCAAACGCGTATGTAAGCATCAAAAATTCAATTAAACCATTCATTCATGTTGCAAACACATCAACAATCACAAATATAACATTCAAATGTGTTAATGATGCAAGAATTACTATAATCGATTTTGAAAAAGAGGGCAAACCGTATGAGGTCTAGGGAGTGATTCTGGGCGCGAGAGTGCTTGCTACTGATTGTGTTACCTTCTGGGAAGGTCCAGGAATCTATTGGTGGTCTTAGAATGACCTGAATCAACCTCTAAGTCCAAGAATGATCTCTCACTTTCTTGCAAATTTTTGAGTTTTTGTCCTCTGTTTTCCACAACTGCTAGCCTCTCTTCTGCACTTGGTCTTACTCAATATATATCTCTGAATGAATTAGGGTTATAAAAACTACATGTATCTTTGAAAATTTTGAAGATTTGATCTCATTCCTTCCATGTATGATTTGTTTCCAAATTAGGCCTAATCATGCCATTCTTGTGCCAATCCACCTTGATTCGATTTGATCCTGATATGTCAACATAATTAGCTTGAGATCCTATCCAAAAATCAGATCCAAACAAATCTTTGCTATTAGTTGTCATTTATTTGATTTAATTCAATTTTAATTAATAAAAAATCAAAATAAAATGGAAAATGAAGCAAATAATGTGTGGGTGAATATTTGGGTCGTGGACCATGTTATGAGTGAGTTGCAAGCATAAAAAGTTAGGCCCATTTAACAAAAAGTGTATTTTGAGCACATTTGACTTTTTGGCAATTTTGCAAAAATGGTCAACTTTGACAAGGCATATATCTTCCAATTTTAACCCTAGAGAGGTGTTCTTGGACTTTTTGGAAATATTAGGATGTCCCTTAAACAACCCTTTTGGTATCATCTCAATTGGGTCTTCCATGTTCATGTAAGAAGCTTTGACCCAAAAAGTGTTTTTGTTGACTTTTCAAAAGGACCTACAATATGGAAATTCATATCTTTTGATGAGTACATATTTTGAACTTGAGGGATGAAGATGAATTGTATGTAATTTCATCCTCTTCAAAATGAGCCTTGGATGGAAAATTTCTGATAACGTGTGAGGAAGTTATGCTTGGTAAAAGTTTGGTTGAATTTTCCTGAGAAACCCTAATTTAGCAACTTTTGAGTTTTGATGACTTAGGAGAATTCCTTGAGGTATCATGATCAACCTTTGATCAAATGATGAAATTCACTTCAAAATGTTGACGTTGATAAAAAATCTTGAGGTTTGACTGTATATGGGCCACAGTTGACTTTTGACCTAATACAGTCGATTCTCAAGCATTTGAGCAGTTGACTGAGCGAACTTTTTATGCAAGGCATGATATTTGACATGGATGACCTTGAGAGCATATTAGGAATATGGAAAGCATTTTAGGCCTTTGGAGTACACCACATCCTGATGAAAATGGAAACCCTAATTTGAGACACATTGCCTTAGGAGAGAGTTTGTCTGGTCAACTCTTAGGCAACCTTGAGCAAATTGAGGATCTCAATGGGCATGTGCTGAGTAAAATGAGAGGGAAAATTTTGGGGTACAATAATATCAAGGAAGATATGTTTGTTACTTCATTTGATGAACTTATGACCCCACTCCTGACTATCAAAATAAACTTATTGAATGCCAATATTTTCCCGGGCTGTGATGAAAGCTGTCATTTCTGTTTGTCCTCACCAACCAGCTGTCCTTTGTTGAAAGAAGGCGTTCAGTGCCTAATAGATAACACGGAAATTTTGTTTGAAAAGACTTTTGTTCCACCTGTTTCTTATAATAATGTTTCCATCATGACCATTTCCGACAATTCTTCCAGGGTCTCCATCAAAAGACCCGTTAGAATTACATCAATTCCAAAAGTAGCTCCTTTGATAATTACAATGCCTGGACCAGTCCCGTATTTGTCACACAAAACCGTACCATGGAATTATGGAGGGTGTTGTACCCCAAAATTTGCCCTCCCTTTTTCACAAGAAATCACAACCCTAGGGTTTTCTCATATTTTCAAGATTGGCTCTGGAATCGATCAGACATATTTTTCTTTGGCAATAGATCAAGAATTAGGGTTTTTCTCGCCTTTCTCAGAAGAAATTGAATTCTCAGAAATTCAAATTAACTGTCACATGTTTTCACACTTTTTAAGCCTACTGAAATATTGCTGGTTGTTCTCAAGACCTGTTTATCTGAGACAAGAAATGAGAACTGAGACTATTATTTAGAACATTCAGGTTTTGTCTGATCCAGGTTAAACAGATAATGTGCGTCTGTCAAGACATTTGTTTGTTAATGGAATGGAGCGTTTGCTTGTTTATTGGAATACCCAGTGCGTATTTTGATTGGAATACTGTTGCAAGGTTATGAGATTACATAGTTATTGGATTACTTAAAGTTTAAGTTATCTGTATTAGAATTGTTGGAATGTAATTTCAATTATTTTGATCTGAGAATCTTAAAGGATTAAGTGAAGATGCAAAGAAATAATTGCAAGTTATTGACAGTAGAAGAGTTTTATTGGATATCAGATTATCTCACAAAGACTTTTTCATTTATTTCAAAAAATGTTACAATACAATTTATTATTTAAATGCTTTAAGTTGTGCAACTTATTGTATTTGAAAATTAAATTGGTACATTTTTTTGAATATTTATCCTTAAGTTACAAAGAAAAAAATTATAAGCCTAAACTTCCATTGCTCCCGTGCTCGCCACATAGTCTTCTGCTTCCTCTGCTTTGGCACCGTCCAATTTACGCTCACATGAAAGAAAGACAAAAGAAAAAGAGTATTAGTACAGTTAATTAAATAGAATTTTCAAACAAAAAGAGAAAGAAATTTTTTCATCATTAAAGTTTTCCGTTTGGAATCATAGTGCTATTTTTCATCACGTTTTTTATTTTCCTCTTTGCAAATCACAAGAAGATTGCTCTTCTTGGTTCACAAAGAGAAAAATAAAAAAAATGCAAAAGAAGAGTGCAAAAGCAAATTTGTTCAAATGAAAACATAGGCCAAACTGCCAAGCAACTAAGGCAAACAGGCGCCAAACTGTACTAAGCATAGCAACTAAGGCAAACAGGCGCCAAACTGTACTAAGCATAGTAACTAAGGCAAACAACATTGCAGCAAACTGGATGCAAACTGAACCAAGGCAACACAAGTAATGCAGTTAGAAAGTACAAGTGCATACAATAGCAGGCAAAAAGTGCAGAGGATAAACCAAATCACAAGAAAAAGGCTTGTCATAGCTTTTTCATCATTTTCCAGCAAATAGGCAAACTTTTCAGAAAAGAAGAAAAAAGAAAAACTGCTTTATCATTGAGAGAGAAAGAGAGAGGAGAAATATCACCTTTTTGGGATTGTACAGTTGGATAAGAAAATTGGGCACAAGATATAATACCATAAAACAACAAGAAGAAAAGGGTGTAACGGTTTCAAGGAAAAACTACAAGTCCCAGCCTGCTAACCAAAGGTAAGAAAATCTGTTATAAAATAGAAGTCACAAAACCTGTAACCGTTAGAAACCACAAACTCCAAGCCAAGCCTGAAACCACTCTCCCAAAAAACCTGTTATAAAAAAAAATCACAACCTGCATAACATTTCAAAAATCCACAGCCAAGAACCAAACAACAAGACCAAAAAAAATCCCAAACTGCATATCAGTTTCAAACAACCACAAAACCTGTCCAACATTTCAAAATGGCCTAATAGTTTCACAACAATACCAAACCTGCCATCAAACTAGCCAAGCCTGAAAACTCACAAGACAAACAACCAAAAAACCTGTTAACAACCCAACTGTGATACGGTGGGAGAACTGACTATGGTTTTGCGTTTGTTTTCGCAAATGTTTCGGTTGAGCAAGAGTCGCCACTGACTTTTTATTTTATCCTAAGGAAAGGTTTAAAAAGCACAGCAAAAACCTTTGAGATGTTTTCTTGGGTTCGGGGAGTAGATTATAGAAAGGGAAGGTATTAGCACCCTTTCTATCCATGGTTATCCATGGGCTCTTAGTTACTTGCTTAGATCACTTGCCTTTTGTTTTCAATTGTTTGAAATGGTGCTCGTGTGTGTGGGTTTGAAAATGTTTTTTTAAAAAGAAGCCAATGTGGTGGCAACCTTTGTAATGATCCATGTGGGGATGTATACAGAGATGTATGTCTTTTGAAAAGGTTTTCATTTATTTTTGAAAGTTGACTTGAAAGTGTTGTGAGGTGTGGTTTTAGAAAATAGGCAAGTGTTTTGTTTTTGCAAGTTTTGATTCAAGTAACTAAGAGGTTATCTACTCCTAAATTTCTCAAAGTTTATTGCTATGTTTTAACCCTTTTAATAAGTTTGTTCCACCATTGTATTTGGTGGACAATCTCATGTTAGGATGTGAAAGGGACGGGCGCGGGTCATCGTTTAGACCATAATTGCAATGGTGCTAAGTATCTTTGGGCAATTTTCTTTAAGGGACTTGATCATTTGTTTAGGCAACATTTTGAAAGCGTCATCGAGGGACTATGATCATTTGATTTGTTTGTTTTGCCCAAAGAGACCTAACATGCAATATGGCCCATTTATTTGAAGGCAATAAAGTGGAATACCCTAGGGGGTGCAAGTGTGATATGTGTTGTCCATTTTTCATGCTTTGATTATCTTGAAATTAGGTCAAGCTATTTTGTTCTTTTTACTTGCATACAAACCCTAATTCTAGCATGGTATATTTAGGAAGCGTTTAAAGTGCGAAAAGTAAAATTCCTACACTATTACAACACAATATGGGAAGGGGGTACAAATGTTCAAATGGGGGGATATTTAGACAAAGAAATTAAACCTAGCTATTACATTATTTTTGGAATATTTACAAATAATTGATTGCATAAATTAAATAAAAAATACAATAAAGATGCAAAAATGCAAAAAGGTTTTTATGTATATGAAAAAAAGGTATTATTTATGTCAAATAAATAAAAATAATAAAAAAAAAGATTATTTTTGGAATATTTTCATATTTAGGGTAAAACCCTAATTTTCATTAAGTAACATATATATTATTTAATTTAATATAAGTATTTGTTTATTATGTACAAAAATAAAATAAAATGAAATATATTTACAAAAAGTATTTTTATATTAAATATTAATAAAATAAAAAAAATAAAATAAAAAGTGTATGTATTTTGCATTTTTAACCCTAAGTATATTAATATATATATATATATCTTTATTGTTTATTAAATAAGTACTACATATATAAAAATAATAATATTTAATATTTATATAAAAAAAGTATATTTTGTATAAAATATTTTCAAAAGAAAAATGAAACAAAAATCAGAAATAAAGTATATTTGCACTATTTTTTAGTTTTCTAAATAATAGTATATATATATATATATATATATATATATATATATATATATATATATATATATATATATATATATATATATATATATATATATATATATATATATATATATATATATATATATATATATATATATATATATATATATATATATATATATATATATTTATGTATAAATGTCCATATAAACAAATAAATGCCTAAAAAATAGAAAAATGGTGTAAAAATGTTTTTTTTATGTTTTTAATATCATTAGGAAAAATAAATAAACCAAAATGAAAAAAGAAAAATCAAGAAATCAATAAAATACACAAATTGGGCTCAGGGGGTGTGAAATTAGAAATGTGGTGTGAAAAGTAACTCAGAAGCAAGCCCAGCCCAGATAACCCTTCTTCAACCTCCAGCCAAAAACGTTCACAAAAACGCGCGCCTGCGACCAAGTTCAAACATCCTGATTCCTTGATCTTTTGCACAAACTTCCAACATAAGAAATGTTAAGCATTGAATCACGATTCTAAATATATAAAAAACTCATCCTAACTCTCAGAAATGAGAGAGAATTTTGACATTCCCAAATCCCGACTTAAGTTTTCTGCCATGTTCAGACTCAAAATTCTTACATCACACATAACATAAATGAAATCTAATTACATGGGCATGTTCAGGACTATGAATGTGACATATTCTCTTCACAAACCTAGAGCTAACAATGCCTAATAAGAGAGATACGAATCCATGAACTTACCTGTTCAGTTGAAGTTCTATCTGGCAATGAAGGAGCTTTCAGTGCAAGGTGATGATTGGTATAGCTTCCTTGATGTCCAGGGATGCTATTCCAAGCTTTACTTTGTTTGAAACCTTCTGAATCGTGCTGGAGCACTTCACCTGCAAATCAGAAAAGTGGAAATGGCCAAAAGGATTAGAGGAGTTACAGGTTGCTTCTAATGCTTTGGATAGTTTGGATTGATGGTAGGGAAGATGTCTGAAGTGGTTTGGGCAAGGATGCTTGAAAGGATTGAGAGTTGGAACTCAATCTACAGAGGTAGCTCTGTTTTTGAAGTTTGAGAGTGATTCTGGCAATGGGGAGGTGTTTATGGTCTTAGGGTCATGCTTCAGCTTGGTTAGGATGTTTTGAATGTGTCTACAATATTTGCTTAAGGTTACTAATGCTGAGCTGAAAGTTCTGTTGTGATATGGGATGTTTCTTAACACTTAAGCAAGAAAAGCCAAGTTGTGTTCTAGGCATGTAGAGGGCCCCTAATCATGCTGCAAAACTACTCCTTGATCAGTGTGTTATGCTCATAATCTTGTGCCAATTAGATTGTATCTATACTTGCTTGGATTTTCAATTTGACATAAAGCTTGCTTTTGCAAAAATGGATAAAGTACTTTATCTATTTTGGGATTAATCCACTATGCAATGCTAGAACACAAAGAACATGGTCTTGGCACAATGAATATGCATTAAATTTATGAGTGTAATTGAGATAAAAGGCCTGTAATCAAGTTGTGCAAGCTGAGATTGAAATGCATAGTGCTATGAACATGTAACTTGGCCTAATCAAAAGTGAGTTTTTGCCATATTGCAAAATTTGATTCTCCCTAACCATGAGGTTGTTTGATAAGTTCTTGGACATTTTGGAAAGCTTGGAATGTGTACTACAATCCATCTTTGAAATGCAAAGTGAAATTCCAAGTGGAAGTGTATGGAAAATGGCCTTGAAGTTAGGTAGAAAACCTTGCCAAAATAGGTTAAAATTTCACTAAGTTAAGAATGGTTTAGTACCCTTATTCCAAAAATTGTAACTTGAGATACAAGCCTCATTTGGGAAAACTTTGTGAATCAAAGTTGTAGATTATGCAACAAGCTACAACTTTCATGTTTTGACTTTTGTTTGAATCCAAATGAATCTTTGTGAGAAAGTGGGGCAAAGTTGGGAAAAAATTAGGGTTTTCCATAACTTAGAAAAATTCTAAGTTATGAAAAATTTCCATTTCAAACCCTAATTTGCATTTTTTGATTTCTTGGTGAACAAGTTTCATGATTTGGCATGTTTTGATGAAAAATGAATCTTGACCCTTGATTTTGACCAAAAAGTCAAAGTTTGACTTTTCAGTATACAGTCAAAATTGATCAATTGACTGAGAAATTCAACTGTCAATCTTGTGTACTTGGGATCTTTTGAACTTGTTGAGCATGTCAAGATAATTCCATGGGGTCCTTGAGTCCCTATGTGAGCTTGGTTTGCCATTGGCTAGGTCAAACAGTCAGAAATTGCCTTGGTGCAGTCAAAACCCTAAAAATGACCATTTTGCCCTTTTGATGATCTGATCAAATTTCTTGTGGAATTATGATCCAAACTTGATCAAATGGTCCATGTGAGTTCATAATGTTGATGTGGGTCAATTTTCATGAGATTTGACTGTCAATTGGCCACAGTTGACTTTTTCCCCAATACAGTTGATTTCTAGGTCAACTGTCCAATTGACTGGGAAAAATTTGGAATCAAGACTTGAAACTTTGTATGGATGAACTTGGGAGTCCAACATGAAGCATGAAAGTCATCTTAGGCTTTTTAGGTCAAAACATCTTTGTGCAAACACAAACCCTAATTTGGGTCAACAGTGCAAGGAGAAGTCTTGAGCAGAGGAAACCCTAACTGGATCTTGAGCTCCAAGGGTTTTGTGATGAGAAAATGTTGAGGAAATGGGAGGGCAAATTTTGGGGTACAACAGTTGCCCCTGTTCAATCTTCTTGAACCTGAAAAGTTAGATTGGCAAGTTTGCCTTTCGTGACTCGAGTGTAAAAGAAGATTGGACACTAGAGTGCCCGGAAATTTGCACTCGCATGTTGAAGTATCAGCAATGTGATGTCGGGAATGGGCTTACAGATGCCATTTGGAGAGATGGTGGATAGGGAGATGGGCTTATAGATGCCATCTGGAGATGCGACAGAACCTTGTCGGGAATGGGCTTATAGATGCCATTTGGAAGTGTTGATCGCATAAGAGATTCCTTAGCGAGAACTTGTGTATTGAGAAAGACAGATGTTTTCCTGGCTTGGTACAGGTGTTTGATCTTCAATCTCCTCATGCAGATGTGCCCTGGCTGGATACAGGGATCGAATCCGGAAATAGTCGTCAACAGATATGCCCTGGCTGGATACAGGAATCGAATCCGGAAATAGTCGTCAACAGATATGCCCTGGCTGGATACAGGAATCGAGTCTGGAAATGTGGTCGACAGATATGCCTTGGCTGGATACAGGAGTCGAATCTAGAATTGTGATAGTTGATAGATATGCCCTGGCTGGATACAGGAATCGAATCTTTGAACTCTTCAGACGTGCCCTGGCTAGATACAGGAATCGAGTCTGGAAATGTGGTCAACAAATATGCCCTGGCTGGATACAGGAATCGAATCTGGAAATGTTGTAGTTGATAGATGTGCCCTGGCTGGATACAGGAATCGAATCTTTGAACTCTTCAGACGTGCCCTGGCTAGATACAGGAATCGAGTCTGGAAATGTGGTAGTTGAAGGTAGTTGTCTTTGGGATTGTCTTTTTTCCCTGAAAAGGCAAAACATAAGTTGTATGCAATGTCATGATGTATGATATGCATGATGTTTTAACATGAGATAGTGTTGTATGCACTTTATCATGTATGTAAGCAGGATGTATGAAAACGTGAAATGTTTATGAATGTATTTTCGTCTTAGGGAAAATAAATCCTTGACGATCGGCCGGGGAATTGCTCTGTGGCAGAGATACTTTGCTGAAATTTGATGAGAGGCCTACTGAGGACTTCAATGATGGATTCCGCTGGGGAAAAGGAAGAACTTTGCCGAGGGCGATCTTTCGTGGCAAATAGCTGAGGATAACCCAGTTATAAGCCCTTGTGAGGAATAACTTTGAATAAAGCTCAGGAGAGACGTCCGTATTCTGCAGGGGATAAGCTTCCGGAATCTACTTGGAGATAAGCCTTAAGACCTGCCGGGGAATGTTGTGCCTTTTCAGGATCGACGGGGGACCAACTCTGCTTGGGGAAAGTATTGCTGAATCTTGTCTTACTCTGTAGGGAGTTGAGATGATTTGGTCACATTCTTCAGTCGAATCTACCTTGGTACCCTGGCGGACAAAGCAACCAGACTGCATCAGACAACTTCACATTACCCCTGTTTCTGATGTCACCTGTAATTAATCTTTTGTTTCATATGCAAATATTTATGAATCAGCAATTTAATGTCAAATGCATATATCAAAAATGAACATTGGACGTTCTTCGCAAGACAAAACAGAAAAAGGAAAAACAATGGAAACTTGTATGGACAAGTGAATTTGTATTGATTTGAATTTTGCCTGTGAATAGGCGTTTTTGTACAAGAGGTTGACGTCCTAGTAAGAGAACGCCGCCGAGCAAAATAGAATTTACAAATTGAAAAGGAAACAAAACAGCTATGTGAACAATCCCACTGGGTTCCAACTCTGCTATCGCCTTTATGTCTTCAAGTGTCTCATCACTTTGCTGCTTAGTTGAAGATGAAGCTGATTGGTCGATGCCGAAGTCTGAGCCAAACAGTTGATGCCGAATTCCGGATGCGAAGTGATCCAATGAGACATAGTGTTACGCTTTATCCCTAACTTTTGCCTGGACCGCCCTTTCGGGTTTTCAGTCCACCGGGATACCCATTTTTTCCCAAGCCGCCTTTTCAGGTTTTCGACTTGCCGGGTGTACAGATTTTTTCATTTCATCCCTTATTTTTTCCCGAACCCTTTTGGTTCGCCGGGAAGCCCTTATTTTTGCCTAGGTATGTCAACCTAGCGGGTCTTTTATTCATGCGTAGTATCTTTTCACTATGTCTGCATTGGCGGGGTGAGGAAGGTCGTCACCATCCATGGTGGTTAGGATCATGGCTCCTCCTGAGAACACATGTTTGACCACAAATGGCCCTTCGTATGTAGGGGTCCATTTGCCCCGGGGATCACTTTGAGGAAGGATGATGCGTTTGATTACCAGGTCCCCAACTTGATACTCTTGTGGTCTGACTTTCTTGTTAAATGCCCTGATCATCCGTTTTTGATACGTCTGACCATGGCAGATAGCGGTGAGCCTCTTTTCGTCAATCAGGTTTAATTGATCAAGTCGAGTCTGTATCCAGTCATCTTCATTCAAGTCTGCATCCTTCATTATTCGGAGAGAGGGTATCTGGACTTCAATTGGCAGGACTGCCTCCATGCCATAAACCAAGGAGAAAGGAGTTGCCCCGGTTGACGTCCTTGCTGAGGTACGGTACCCATGAAGGGCGAACGGTAACATCTCGTGCCAATCTTTATAGGTTACTGTCATCTTCTGCACAATTTTCTTGATATTCTTATTGGCTGCCTCTACAGCCCCATTCATCTTCGGCCGGTAGGGAGAAGAATTGTGGTGTTGTATCTTGAATTGTTCGCAGAGCTCAATGATCATCTTGTTGTTGAGATTGGTACCATTGTCCGTAATGATTCTTTCCGGGACGCCATACCGACAGATCAGATTATGCCGGATGAAACGTGCCACGACGCTCTTGGTTACCGTTGCGTAGGAAGCTGCCTCAACCCACTTCGTGAAGTAATCGATCGCCACCAAGATGAAGCGATGCCCATTGGATGCCGTCGGTCGGATCTCACCGATCATATCAATGCCCCACATTGCAAAAGGCCAAGGTGCCATCAGGACGTTCAGAGGAACTGGAGGAATATGCACCTTGTCAGCATAGATCTGGCATTTGTGACAAGTTCGAGAGTGTTGGTAACAATCGGCTTCCATGGTGGACCAGAAATATCCTGCCCTAAGGATTTTCTTTGCCATGGTGTGTCCACTGGAATGTGTTCCGAATGTACCTTCATGCAGTTCTATCATGATTTTCTCTGCTTCAGCCTTATCCACACAACGTAGTAGAGTTGAATCATGATTCCGTTTGTAGAGGATGCCGTTGCTGAGGAAGAATTTTGCCACAAACCTCCTCATGAACTTCTTGTCATTGATAGATGCACCTTCAGGGTATTCGTGAGCTTCCAAGTACCTCTTCACCTCATGATACCAGGGTTTTTCAGTCACCTTTTCGGCCTCAAGATCGCAGCAGTATGCCGGTTCGTCCAACTTCCAGATAATGATCCGGGGAGCCTCATTGTCCCATTTAACTTTGAACATTGAAGACATCGTAGCTAGTGCGTCCGCTAGCTGATTCTCCTCTCTTGGGAAGTGCTCAAAAGTTATCTCTTCAAAGTGGGGAAGCAAGGTCAACACATACTCCTTGTAAGGAATAAGATTTGGGTGTTTCGTATCCCACTCGCCTTTGATCTGATTGATCACGAGAGCGGAATCTCCGAAGACACTCAGAAATTTGATCCTTAAGTCGATTGCAGCTTGTAGACCCATGATACATGCCTCATATTCTGCCATGTTGTTGGTGCAGTTGAAACACAATCGGGCGGTGAGTGGAGTATGAGTTCCTTTGGGAGATATGATTACAGCGCCGACGCCGTTACCCAAAGCATTGGAGGCTCCATCAAAATGCATAGACCATTGGGATCCTTCCTCAGGTCCTTCATCCGGTCCAGGTATTTCACAGTCAGTTACCACCATGATGTCTTCGTCCGGAAAATCAAAGTTCAATGATTGGTAATCGTCCACAGGTTGGTGTGCCAAATGATCTGCCAGTACACTTCCTTTGATTGCTTTCTGAGTTGTATACTGGATATCATATTCTGTTAAGATCATTTGCCATCTCGCTATTCTTCCAGACAGAGCGGGCTTTTCAAATATGTACTTGATGTGATCCATCTTTGAAATTAATAGTAGTGTGAGTCAGCATATACTGTCTCAGCCGGCGAGCAGCCCATACTAGAGCGCAACAAGTTTTCTCAAGCAGTGAGTAACGAGACTCACAGTCGGTAAACTTTTTGCTCAAGTAATAAATAGCGTGCTCTTTTCGGCCAGACTCGTCATGCTGTCCCAGCACACACCCCATTGAATTGTCAAGTACTGTCAAATATAGTATCAGAGGTCTTCCTTCCACTGGCGGCATAAGAATGGGTGGCTCTTGGAGATATTCCTTTATCTTTTCAAAGGCAGCCTGACATTCATCGTTCCAGTGTACTACTTGATCTTTCTTCAGTAATTTGAAGATTGGCTCACAAGTAGTAGTCAGATGTGAGATGAATCGGGCAATGTAATTCAGTCGTCCCAGGAAGCCTCTGACTTCTTTCTCTGTCTTTGGAGTTGGCATTTCTTGTATGGCTTTTACCTTGGCAGGGTCCACCTGAATACCTTTATCACTTACAATGAAACCTAGCAATTTTCCGGACCTTACCCCAAAGGTGCATTTGTTGGGATTCAACCTCAGTTTGTATAACTTTAGTCGGTCAAATAGCTTCCTCAGATGATCAAGGTGCTCCTCCTCAGTTTGAGACCTTGCAATCATGTCATCAACGTATACCTCAATCTCATGATGGATCATATCATGAAATAAAGCGACCATGGCACGTTGATAGGTTGCCCCAGCATTTTTCAATCCGAATGGCATGACCTTGTAACAGAAGGTGCCCCACTGAGTCACAAAGGTAGTCTTCTCCATATCCTCCGGAGCCATCTTGATCTGATTATACCCTGAAAAACCATCCATGAAGGAGAAAACCTTGTGTTGAGCAGTATTGTCAACGAGAACGTCAATGTGAGGTAGAGGAAAATCATCCTTGGGGCTGGCCCTGTTCAAATCCCTGTAGTCGACACACATTCTGACCTTACCGTCCTTCTTCGGCACTGGTACCACATTGGCAACCCATTGAGGATAAGAAGTTACTGCTAGGAACCCGGTGTCGAATTGCTTCATAACCTCAGCCTTGATCTTTTCGGACATCTCTGGGCGCATACGGCGGACCTTTTGCTTTACCGGAGGGCAGTCTTCCTTGGTTGGCAGGTGATGAACTACAATGTCGGCATCCAAACCAGGCATGTCTTCATAGGACCAAGCAAATATCTCCATGTAATCATGTAGCATCTGGATCAATCGTTGCTTCACGCTGAGCTCTAGATTGGCACCAATCTTGACCTCTTTCCTATCTGTCTCAGTACCCAGGTTAACTGTTTCCACCGGCTCTTCATGTGGTTGAATAGCCCTCTCTTCCTGGAGTAGCAGTCTTGCGAGTTCACCAGGCACTTCGCAATCATCTTCACCTTCGTCTTCGGCCAAGTTGATCGGATTCTCGAAGTCGTAACTGGCGGTAGCAGAGCTGTTACTAGTGAGATCCAGGGTGGGTTGAAACCTGTATAAGTGAGTGTGTGTAAATATAGCTGTTTTGCAATATATAACACAGAAAGAAAAAAAATCACAAGATTTGAAATGCAACAAACATCCAATGTTTTGATTGATGATATATGGAAATGTCATACAAAAAGCCCTCACAAATGGAGCTACGATGCCCCGGGTAGGACACCGAGCCAATAAAGTTTTAACATATTGTTTTGTTACAAATTGGAAATCAAAAGAGTTAATTACTGCGTGACAAATGTGATAGGTGTAAAATCCTTTGCCGTCCAGTTTCTTGGTCCGTTGTTGGTAGTTGGATAGATCCAACTGTCAAACTTTGCTTCTTCTACGTCCTCCTCGATAGCATTCACCCTTGGGTTGGAGATAAACACCAGAGCCTTTATGATCTTTTCCTTGCGCACAGCCCTCTGAGCCTCAGTAGTAAAGCCCAACCCAAACTTGTCGTTCTTTTGAGTGAAGTCAGGAAGCTGACCCCAGTTTGCACAATTGCCTTTCTAGATTACAGCCCGGGCATCCTTCAGGGACGCCATCTTCAACGGAAAGTCTTCTTCAACCACTGTTTCAGCTGATGCCAATGTTGGGGATACCTCCTCAAAATGCTGAAAAGGGGTTTCAATAAACTCCCCGTCCATCTTGATATACCGGAACGAATTCAAGTGACTAACCATGTATTCCTCCTCACCCTGCACAGTAACAATCTTCCCTTTGACATGGTATTTGAGCTTTTGGTGTAGAGTGGATGTTACTGCCCCAGCCTTGTGAATCCAGGGTCGACCCAACAAGCAGGAGTAAGATGGACGAATATCCATTACATAGAACATTGAATCAAAAACTTGGGAACCCACACGAATAGGAATGTCTACCTCACCGTGCACCATCCTCTTAGAACCGTCGAAGGCTCTAACAATGATGTTACTAGGTTTCAACTCCAGACCCTCACAATCCAAGCGATCCAATGCCTTCTTGGGCAAGACATTCAGGGAAGAACCGGTATCCACCAACACGTGTGCGAGAGTAGTGCCCCTGCACTCTATAGAGACGTGCAGGGCATCATTGTGATTTTTCCCTTTGGCGGTGAGGTCAGCATCCGAGAACCCCAAGCCATTGTCAACTGTCAAATTGGCCACACAGTCAGTGAATTGATCTACGGAGGTCTCTTGCGGCACATGGGCCGTTTTCAGAAATGAAATCAGGGCTTTTGCATGGGCCTCTGAGCATAGCAGCAATGATAGCATATAGATTTTGGAGGGAGTATGCCCCAACTGTTCCACAACATTGAAGTCACTCTTTTTGATGATTTTAAGAATCTCCTCCATTTCTTGTTGGGAGGCTTCCACAGCAGCCTTTTTTGGTGCCTCCGTCCTGGCAGGCAAATCGGTAGCAACTTCTTTGCCCCGAGTATCAGAGGACTCGGCGGCAGTAGTAGACATAGGATCTTGAATTGGAACATGCACACTTGCGGGTGTGATGGTGAGAGGTTTTCAGATAACTGGCGGTGCAATGTCAGGCGAGAAGAGCCTGCCACTGCGGGTAATCTTGGCGGGACCAGTGATGTTACTAATACTGGTAGTGGTGTTGAACTCCTGCTTCACCCCAAGCACATATACGTCGGCCCCATAATGCCAGGGGACCGCTTTATCAGACTCATATGGGAGAGGCCCCGGAACAGTAATAGTAATGGGTGCAACAGACATAATTTGGACTGGTTTCTTCATGGGAGCCTTGGCAAGATTGTAAATTGTGACAACAGATATTTCTTCAACGGAAACAAACGGAACAACAGTTTTCTTGAACAGAATTTCCTTGCTATCCATCAGGCGTTGGATGCCTGATTTCAGCAGCGGACAACCGGTAGGGATAACAGCACATAGGAGACAACCCTTGCTACAACCCGGAAATAAACCGGCTAGTAGTAAGTTCCTCTTAACAGTCAACAGAGGGGTAGCAACATCATTCACTGAAACAGCATACAACTCTTCCTCAACGGCATTTACTCTATGCTGGGGCATAGGAGCAGTTACAACATTCAGCCTCTCAGGCGCTTCAAACTGAATTTCCTTCGCGTCGATAAGATCTTGCACTTTGTTTCTCAAGGCCCAGCAATCATCAGTAGTGTGCCCGGGGCTATCGGAATGATAAGCACAACGGGCATTTGGGTTATACTTAGGAGATGCAGTATTCACGACCTTAGGAGCTTCTTTGATGGTCACCAAGTTGGTTGATAACAGTTGGGGTAAAATTTGTGACAAGGTCATACTCAACCGAGTATACTGTCTCTTGGGCCTTTCACCTCTTTGTTGATTGTACTGCTGAGAAGTAGCAACAGGTTTGGAAATGACCAAAGCATTGACGGCTTGGCAACTTTCTGGCTTGACTTGTCTTCTAGGACCATAGACGGCACTTGCTTCTTTCTTAAAAGGCCTCTTCTCAATACTTGCAGCAACACCCTTCTGAATCTTTCCTGACTTGATGCCAGCTTCTATTCTTTCGCCCGTTAAGATCAAATCGGTAAACCCCGCGGAAGAGTTACCAATCAGATGATTGAAAAATGGCCCAGATAGGGTCCCTAGAAACATATCAACAAGTTCACGATCGGTTAAAGGAGGCTGCACCCTGCCAGCCAAATCCCTCCATTTTTGTGCGTATTCTTTGAATCCTTCGCCTGTTCCTAACGACATACCCTGAAGTTGGGTACGAGTAGGGGCAAGGTCAGAATTGTATTGGTATTGTTTGTAGAAAGCGGTGGCCAAATCTTCCCAATTTCGAACGCTGGTTCCCTCTAGCTGATAAAACCACTCCAATTGAGCTCCAGAAAGACTGTCTTGAAAGAAATGAATCCAAAGGTTTTTATCTGCCGTATAGGGCTGGATCTTTCTCACGTAGGACCTAAGATGCATTTTTGGACAGGACAGCCCATCATACCTTACAAACACTGGCACTTTGAATTTTGGGGGAATCACGATCCCGGCGACCAACCCCAAGTCTTCAAAATCCAAACCCGGTACTCTTTGTAGCTCCATGGCGGCTAACCTGTCTTCTAAACCTTTGTATTTATCATCAGCTGGAGGGTATTGCTGATCAGAATAATCTTCATCCTCTTCGACCTCTTCTTCTTCCGCATCAGACTCGGAAGGTACCGCAGCTCCACCTCCTTTGCTGGTTCCTTCATCAGAAGTAGGAGGAAATTCAAGCACTCTCCGAGCTTCTCCGTCAAATCTTCTCCCCAAAGTAGCCACCCCGAGTCTCTTTTTCTTCTTTTTCACTGGGTCCTTGTTCCCCAATTGAGTCTTGATATCCTCCTGACCCTTAGCCAAGGTCATCAGGAGTTGCTGGAACTGTGCATTCTGAGCTTGTAGGTCTTTGACTGTTTGCTCGAGATCCATCCTACTGAAATAAACAGCAGACAGATAAGGAAACCTGGAATGAGACCTGCCTATGCACATGATGAATGGTATGCTTATGTATGCAATGCATTCAAGGATTTAGGACACTCAAAATTGTTTCAGACAAAGAAGAACACACGTCATATTAATAAGAAGAAATTTGTTAGTACATAAATGCCCCATGGGCCAAATATTACAAAATAACTTCTCAAGGCAAAAAGACATTGCGCATCCTCTTTGGTGCGATGTAGGTGTTGAGGGCCTCTTGCTCATGGAGTCGGCGGGTAAGCTCTAGAACCTTCTTCTCACTGGCGTAGAAGCTAGCTTCAAAAGTATTTCGTTCTTCCTTGAGCTGAATCCAACTTTTCTGCATTTCCTCCCACGATGTAGGCATGTCTGGATGTAGGATGGTGTAGGGAACCTCTCCTTCCTTGACGGGCTCTTTAATCACAGGGAGAACATGAGGATAAGGCATCATCAGACTTTGGGCTCGGGCTCATACCCACTTGAGATAAGGCTCAAGAGGGATGGAGTTCTTGTGTCCCAGAGTCTTTCTATCAACCTTGTTGAGTTTTCCCCAAGCTCTGATGAATCTTTGGCGAAGTCCTTGCGCTTCGTTGTCGAAGTCAAAAACTAGGTCAGGAATCAACATGTCATGAGGGCCATCCCTCCGTGCATATTCAAATTGTCTCAAAGCTAGGCAAGGGTTGTAGGTGATACCTCCTATAATTCCAAGTAAAGGAACATTAGGAAATTCTCCGCAACGATCGACGATGATGACATTTTCTCTGGACCGAGAACACCAATGTACATCAGAGTGAGTAAGAGTCATCAACCGTTGGGACCACCTTGAGCCTTGGTCATTCTTCAGGACAGATTGTGGAAGGTGCGAAATAAACCACCTTGCGAGGAGAGGATTACAGCACATGAGAACACCCCTCTTTCTCATTGTTCGTGTGTAAAATGAGTGAAGGATGTCCCCAAGAAATGTTGGTATTGGATTTCTGGACAAGAAGATTTTGACAGCGTTGACATCTACCAATTGGTCAGGATTTGGGAACAAGACCAACCCATAGATAAGGAGTTCCACAATTTCTTCAAAGGCTTGTAGGTCCAATGAGTTCCAACATTCTTGTGCCTTCTAAAACAAGAATTTTGCTAAGAATCCCTTGACGCCGCTTCTGGTTTCCCAATGCCCCTTGATGTCGGATGGTTGTAGATGTAAGGCTCGAGCAACATCTTCTGGCTTTGGTTCCTTTTCCGTACCGTTGAAGGGTAGTTGATTAAGGATAGGAATTCTCAGGAGTTGAGAAAACTCCTCCAAAGTGGGTACCAGCTGATAATCAGGGAAAGTGAAACTGTGGTGAAGAGGGTCAAAGAACTGGAATAGCACTTTCATCATGTCTTCTTCAATGTTGGTGTTGACTAGGCTGAGCAGTCTACCATGTCTTTCACTGAAGGATGAGTTTTCCGGAATTCTTGAGGTGAGCTCCTTGAGTTGAGGAGAGATTCTTACAAGGTTGACTTGAATGGTGTTTCTGCGAGGAATTTCCATGACCTACAAAACAAGAACAAAGATGAAGATCCAAACCCTTGAAATGGTTAGTGAATGCATATGATGTTTTATGATGTTTATGATGTATGCACAAAACATATGTACAAACAATTCACACAAAACCCTAGTTTCAGGCTTGTATGGGGTTTCATAGGTAAGTACCCTCTTGAGTGTAGTTGGCTTAAAAACCTGTCCTATAAATAGTAACCGGGTTCTAAGGAGCTCAATATCATTGGATTGTTTTCAATGTTCATTGTTTTGGTTTAGCCACTTAACTAGCGACCAAAATATTCCAAGAAAACAACACTCAATGAGTGTAGTATCGAGTATCTACCAACTTCGGACTGCACCAAAGCCGGTCATCTCACTACCCCTAATAAAAGGCCAAGATGGTCAAGTAAGGTTCTAGGTCATTAGTGCTTAGTGACATCACTCAGCGGCCCCGTACTCTCCTTGATTGAACTCAAGGGTTACCGGTACTCACAAATATGTCGCACTAATATAGCTATTGCTTTGACCGTGTCGGTATACCCCGCACAGTTTCCACAACGTATTGCTATCTATGAATGTTTCCCAAAAATCCGGGTATAGGATTTGCAAACCCAAATAATAGAACCAAGATGTAAAGCAAACAATTCAAACAATTAGTCATGCAAGAGGGTGATCTAAGCCCTAAGGTTACTCCACTTTAAAAATTATCCCCAGCAGAGTCGCCAGTTCTGTGATACGATGGGAGAACTGACTATGGTTTTGCGTTTGTTTTCGCAAATGTTTCGGTTGAGCAAGAGTCGCCACCGACTTTTTATTTTATCCTAAGGAAAGGTTTAAAAAGCACAGCAAAAACCTTTGAGATGTTTTCTTGGGTTCGGGGAGTAGATTATAGAAAGGGAAGGTATTAACACCCGTTCTATCCATGGTTATCCATGGACTCTTAGTTACTTGCTTAGATCACTTGCCTTTTGTTTTCAATTGTTTGAAATGGTGCTCGTGTGTGTGGGTTTGAAAATGTTTTTTTAAAAAGAAGCCAATGTGGTGGCAACCTTTGTAATGATCCATGTGGGGATGTATACAGAGATGTATGTCTTTTGAAAAGGTTTTCATTTGTTTTTGAAAGTTGTCTTGAAAGTGTTGTGAGGTGTGGTTTTAGAAAATAGGCAAGTGTTTTGTTTTTGCAAGTTTTGATTCAAGTAACTAAGAGGTTATCTACTCCTAAATTTCTCAAAGTTCATTTCTATGTTTTAACCCTTTTAATAAGTTTGTTCCACCATTGTATTTGGTGGACAATCTCATGTTAGGATGTGAAAGGGACGGGTGCGGGTCATTGTTTAGACCATAATTGCAATGGTGCTAAGTATCTTTGGGCAATTTTCTTTAACGGACTTGATAATTTGTTTAGGCAACATTTTGAAAGCGTCATCGAGGGACTATGATCATTTGATTTGTTTGTTTTGCCCAAAGAGACCTAACATGCAATATGGCCCATTTATTTGAAGGCAACAAAGTGGAATACCCTAGGGGGTGCAAGTGTGATATGTGTTGTCCATTTTTCATGCTTTGATTATTTTGAAATTAGGTCAAGCTATTTTGTTCTTTTTATTTGCATACAAACCCTAATTCTAGCATGGTATATTTAGGAAGCGTTTAAAGTGCGAAAAGTAAAATTCCTACACTATTACAACACAATATGGGAAGGGGGGTACAAATGTTTAAATGGGGGGATATTTAGACAAAGAAAGTAAACCTAGCTATTACATCATTTTTGGAATATTTACAAATAATTGATTGCATAAATTAAATAAAAAATACAATAAAGATGCAAAAATGCAAAAAGGTTTTTATGTATATGAAAAAAAAGGTATTATTTATGTCAAATAAATAAAAATAATAAAAAAAAAGATTATTTTTGGAATATTTTCATATTTAGGGTAAAACCCTAATTTTCATTAAGTAACATATATATTATTTAATTTAATATAAGTATTTGTTATTATGTACAAAAATAAAATAAAATGAAATATATTTACAAAAAGTATTTTTATATTAAATATTAATAAAATAAAAAAATAAAATAAAAAGTGTATGTATTTTGCATTTTAACCCTAAGTACATTAATATATATATATATATATATATTATATGTACTTA